>JAPQWV010000020.1:11687500-12887500 GCA_027422505.1 Craterostigma plantagineum
TAAAGTTGCGACCTTTACTTGTGGGCTTGAAGTCTCATTTTATTACTTGTTTCGTACTCGAGAAGTAAATGTTTTATGTTATATTTTTGCCAATCGAGTCAAGCTCAAGCTGAGCATCAGATTTCTTAATGAAAAAAGAGTGCCAGTTTGGTTCGACTTTAACCAATCTGAGGTTAAACGGCTCTTAACAGACAATCAAGAACCAAGTATCTTCATCAGTCGTTAAAGTTTAGAACGTTTTTCGACGGTGCCTTTTGGCCCCCAGCGAAGAACACGTTAGTTGGGTCCACATTGGGTTCCTTCAGGTCAATGTGAAGTTCTGAAATTTCCTTTTCTATTGCAGAAAATCGAGGAAGCTGCAGAGAGAGGCGAACTCACCGAGCTCGTGTTAATGGTGATATGGAATCGCCTTGATCTTGCTCGACGCGATGTAAGTGATGATAAACTGCAATCTTCACTTTTGCGTACTTAGGAATCTTCGACATGTTTATAGCGTAGATTCACAGTTTCAGAATTTTGTCAATTAGTTTCTGGGGCTATGCATCTTTCTAGTCTGTGTGTTAACCCTCGTGCAATGATTTTTTTCTGTTTTTTCGACTAACATCTCGATGTTAATATGATCGGCAATCTCCTTACTAAAGGAGGAAAAGGATGCTATTAGAAGCCTTGATCTCTTGTACAGAAGGGTTGAGGTATATGATTTCGTACGTATATCTAAAGGGTATTTCCGTCATTTGCTCCATTCGTCGAATCCTTTTTTTTTTGTTTTGTAGACTGAGATTCTGAAGCGCGAGGCTACGCCGGCGATGAAACTGCTCAACGATCTCCTAAACATGCACGACGGTTTCGACGACGATGGTTGGCTAAAGGCGTGTAAGAAAATCATGGTCGAAACTTTTCCCAGAGAAGACCCCTTCAGCATCCTCGTACCCGCCGGGTTCGACCTAGATAAGGTAAAAATATTCGAACATAGCTTTGCTTTTCATTATTTTTTATTCATGTATGTTTTGGGGAGTGACGTATTAAGGACATCTAACTTAGATGGTTGCAATTTTAGATAGGACAATAAGTTCCGAAATTGAAAGAAATTAGGACAATTAACGCCAGCGTTGCAATTTCAGAACATATTTCCAGAATGTAAGCAACTCGTTTCAAAACTGAAGCAATTTGAGGACGGTAAGTTTCAAAACCCCGACGCTAATCATCCTTAAATTGCTTCATTCTTGAAAACGAACGTCCTAAAACTGCAACCTTTAATTAAATGTCCTCAATTTTTGAATTTTATTTTCCTAAAAATTGCAACCCTTTAATTTAAGTGTCCTCATAATTCCACTACCCCTAACATACAAGACCGAAAAATATAATTAAGCAATCTTCTATTAAAGATCGTAGGGTAGATAAAATTGCCACATTGGTCTGTCAATTTGATAAGACAATTTTATATATTTAATTTATTATAGTTTAACCTTGAATTACAATTTTATTTTTTTAACTAACTTAATATAACGTTTAAAGTATAATTTGATATATTTACACACACGTTGGCTGTGTTAAACATACTAGTGTAGTGAGAACAGGGCACTAAATTGCGTATCATTATTATTATTATTATTAATTCATATTTGCCTATATCCATGTCAGCATCAAGGACGAATGAGACCTTCCCTAGAAAACGACGACAACGTTCTACTGAGGGTCGATTTCATAAGAGAAGTCGACGCACTCTTACAAGAAGTTCGTTTCGAACAGAAAAATCGAGTAAACACGGAAGCCCTCGACGCGGAATCGGTGGCTAATAGGCTTAAGCAACAAGAGAAACAGAGAGCTATTAGCCAGGTCGAAGCCCTTTTAGAACTCGCCATTAACCTTACATGGTAACAAACGAAGTATTCGAGGCGGCGATGTTGCTTGTACGATGTTCGATGAACGAATTATAAACCAAAATGTATTGGAGGAAAATTAGCTATATATTCAAAATGCGCATTTGTTTTACACTCGATTCTATGACTACGATGGATACACAAAACTAACCTAATGATCCGTTAATAAGTGGTTTTCTCTTCCAGTCTCTTTTTTCGAAATCGGCCCACCTTGTTTACCTTGGACTCCCTGCAATCGTCGTGGCGTAAACCCAGAATGTAATAAAATTTAAAGAATGGATTCACACTGATAAACTCTCATTTCGAATCAATGTGAAATGCCAAACAGTGTGAAGGAAAAAAAGAAGGCTAAAAAAAAACTTACCGAAGATGTTTTTTGAGCGTTGAGCCTGCGAGTTGAAGGTGCTCGAGCAACAGATGAAGCAGCAGCTGCAGCAACTACACGAATTCTGCAATAGTCGTAAAAAGGGTCGTGTAAGTTTATTTTTGTAGAACTTTTAATAATTTGAATTGTTAAAGCTAATAAATAACTCTTACGCACCTTTTATGTACATCGATATACACATCAGTCTCGTCCACAATTTCCTCCTGCAATGTGATCACCATTCACCGTCAATGCGAAAAGAAAGCGAAACATAAACGGCCACTATTTTATTATTCTTGCCACTCGTGTCATCTTAAAACACATTTATAACATCCCTCATGTTGCAAATTCAGCAAAAAACTTGATTTGAGGGGCCAAAAATGTTTAAAATCTTAAATCTTTCGAAGTACCTGTAATAATTCTTCGAACACATCTTCCAATGTGATTATGCCAATGACGTCTCCATCGTTGATGTCTCCATCTCCACAGTCCCAACCATTCGTCAAGGAACCGTTCAGCTGAGGTTTTTCTATGTTGACTACAACACTGTCCGATTTCTTATCATCCTTGGAAAGCAAAGGAGTTGTTAACTGTGAATTCCCATTTCTACTGTGTTTCTTAACCCCAACTCCATCGTCGGGAGAAAGATACGTATTTTTCTCTTTCTCTCGCACCTTCACTACAGCTGCCATGTGACTGCTCCCTTTTTGAAACTCGTTCAGAATATCATACAAAGGCATATTTGAAGGCACTCTGCAATATAAATTTGCTGTGTTAGTTCAAAAATCAATATAATGTCATATTACTACTAGTTAAGTTAGTCGTAACCAATTTATATATTGAAGCAAGAGGGCCCTTCGATTATGCTATAGCATTACCTGGGCATTCGCCGAATGGAGACAGAACTAACTGGAGTTTCTGTCTCTGCTCGTACAGTAAGAAGATTTTTTACCTAAATTAAGCGGGAAGAAATGGTTTTATATGAATCAGAAGCTATAAAAAAAGCACGAAATTCAAGTAAATGATAATAAATTAGTGAAAAGGCATACCAAGAGGAGTCCAACGATGTTCTTCGGGTTTTCAGAATAGACAGGTATCCGACTGTGACCCCGGGCGAGGATTTTCCCGATGGTTTCCCTACATTGCAATGTTCGTAACTGAAAACTTGCAAATAGTAGCCCGAGCGATGAAGTAATAAATAGAATAATATACTTTAAGGTGGTATTCATAGGCAATATAATAGAGATCAGTCACAACGCAAAGATTCGTTTTTTCTCTTATTTCTCAGACTAGTGGGTCCTCAGAATTTAGCAGGAAGATTGGACTTTCATTCAATTTTATACGTAACATCCATTTAAAAAATCATAACGGGATTTAACCAACCAATTCAATCGTGAGTTAACATTAAGTGAGAAAGTTGATTCGATGGGTGTCATAGCTTCCTCAGCAGTCTGCACAGAATTAAAAAACTCGTTTACAATTCTGGGGATAAAAGATTCTTGAAACAGCAGGCTGAATTTATGACAATGTGAAAAAGAAGTCGGAAAAGTTTAATAGATGGAATTTCCATGGCGACAAATAAAATATCACTAAATTGATGCAATAAAAACAATTAATTTGAAGAAAAACGAGCTGTAAAAAGAGTCAAAGAAGAGAAGAACAAACATTTAGCACTTAAGGGAGCACACCTTTTCTGTCAAATCTAATGCTCCACTAATGATGGTGGCTTCATCGTGAGTAAGTTCACC
The DNA here is from genome assembly GCA_027422505.1 of Craterostigma plantagineum. NCBI lineage: Eukaryota > Viridiplantae > Streptophyta > Magnoliopsida > Lamiales > Linderniaceae > Craterostigma > Craterostigma plantagineum. The sequence continues at coordinate 11,691,493 of JAPQWV010000020.1, forward strand.
GCCTTTACCCGCCTTACAAAATTTAATCAAAAGAAAAAAAAAAATGGAACCCGATAATGGATTTGTTTCCACAAATAACCAATACAAGACATCAGACTTGTAAGAAATGTGGATATCCTCTGCTGACTACTATTCATCGCATAAATTGAAGAGTCATCAATAAATAAGAGATACACAAAAAAAGTTACCTCCTGGCTATGGATAGAAACAAGTGCTTTCAACTGGGGTCGTCTAAATAACACATCTCCATGCCCCAAGACAGAGTCCAGAATCTAAATTATAAAGCAGTTAAACATCAAGAAGATATCCTCAATGCGATGTACGGTTTTGTGCCAAAACATATTAAAACAGATAAGGAATAACCTTTATCACACCATAGAAACTCGTTATGACATCTAGAACTTCGGAAAAGACCCTAACTTCGTAGAAAACACCTACCTTTCCAATGGGATAAGAAATGGGATAACAAACGATCATCAATACGCGAACTAGCCATATGCAGTTTGCTCCAACAGCCAATCCATATCTAGAGCACACTGCTTGAGGAATAACCTAATCAATCACCAAAAATACCAACATAAATATAAAAATTAAAACTATAGTCGGGAAAATAAAAAGAGAGAAAGAAAAATAACTGAGCCCACCTCACCGAAAGCTAGAATAAATGTCACGGACAGAATCACTGCAACTACGGGATGAAATAGTTTGTCCAAATAGATCGGGAGTGCCTGGAAAGATACCATGTATTCAAATAACATCAGAAAACAAAAAATTAACGAAAGCATATGATTTCCATTATAGACTTGAAACAAAAAAGTTCAAGAACTCGCCTCCATTGCAACTGCATTGCACAAGAGGAGTGTCACGAGAAGCTGGTGCTGCTTTTGTACTACTGGCAAAATAGTTGCTACAGAACAAAAATTTCCAAATTACAAACCAGTCCACACTGAGAAAAACATCAGAGTGTTCACATACTCAGAACCAAGAATCAGGGAAAACCCATGATATGATCATGTATCATTATTCACTTCCATACATTTAATTGCTCCGTAATTTTTATACCGCAAAATGAGAAACAAACTCCAATATGAGAGTAGAAGTTATCTTCTCCTCTAAAACACCACAAACAAAACCACTAGCAACGTAATATTCTGAGAATTCAATCAAGCCCAAAGCACTAAAAGAAATGAAGACCAAAATTTACCATGTAATCCATCTTCTTCAACCAGAATCAGAGACTAATCCATTAATAACGGAAGAGGGACTGAGCCAATATAATTTTCAATTACAAATACAAGAGACACACGCAGCCGTACACGCACAAAGATAAATTAAAAAAGAAAAATCACCCGCTTGTTTTTTCTCGGTGGAAGTGCCGCTACGTTTGAGTATCTCTAGTTCGACGAGTCCGAGGGACATTAATCCTAGAGTGAGACCGGACATAATCCCAGCGAAGAGTACAAGGAAACAAGAAATCCCTGCGTACACAAACCATAGGCTCCTACCGAACTCAATATCCTGAGAATCGTCGTAGAAAGCCCTAGTAAAAATGCCCGCCATGGCCAGAGCGTTTAACGGCATCAAACCCATATCAGAAAAACAGTAACTTGGATCTGCCAGGAGTAATTAATTGAATTTCACAATCCAAGGCGACCCTTTTGGTTTAATTTTTGCTTATTTCGCTGGAAAAATTCAATTAGGCGGTGAGTCGATAAGTGCAATGTTTTCACGTGATTATCTTATGGGCTAAAAAACGTAGTACATCGATCAACAATGTCAGCTGACTTGTCAGAGATGAGTGGATGAGGTGTTGTATTGTATGAAAGAAGAGATGAGTAGTGAAGTTGCTGGAGGAAGCAGAATTGGACAAAATAATTACTTATTACCTCATTGTTTTTTATTAAATTTGTCAAATATATCATTGTTAAAAATACAAGATATCATATAATCTAAGTGTAAATTTGTCAAATATTAATATACCATAGTTGTGTACATGGGCGAAGTGTGAGGATTATAAAGATCGCCTATATCGAATCTAATGGAGGATTGAGGAAACGAAATATGATCGTCGCTCCAATTATAAAATAATATATGTTAGCACTACTATAAAAAGGCGTTTTAGACCCAGGAAAATCTAAAACTAAAATTCCATTTCTATTGTCTCATTAGAGACGGAATTATTCGTATTTGATTCGGTAGGTGTTGTTCTCGTGGCAGATTAGACACCGATAAATTCTATTTCTAATATAAATTTTGTCACATAATATTCCGTCTTAAATATGTGGTTATTTAGTTATCAGACACGGAAATTCCATGTCAATATCTATCCCAATATACAATAAAACTAAAAAAATTTTTAACGCAACCCTCCAAATGACATTTAACGAGACCTATATAGCAATTCCCATATGAATCATACATTCATTCAAACCGCAATGCAAGAGTATTCGAATCTTAACATAAAACATAGTATCACTCAAAGCTAGAATTCGTATAAACATCGTTATCAAATCCACAAATAGAACATAAAGAATAGTGTATCAAGAAGTTCATTTTTACCCCAACTACTTGGATATTTATGATTCGGAAGGCCGACACCTCGAAGCAAATCACTTATCATCGATTCAAGCCTGTATTCCCTCTTCTTCGAGTCTTCAACGATTTTCAACTTTTATTCCACACATCATTTCACATACATCTCGGACCCGATCCTTCATGTCTAACTTAGTAGGTCTCCGACCTAGCTCTATGTTAACCCTTTTAAACGATTCACGCTTAGCTTTGCATATCATATCTCCGATCGCTTGCATTGTCATTCCAACTTTTCTTCATCTCCGAATCTGACATGTTATCTCATATATACCTCTTCTGCATATTTATAGAATCCAACATTTGGAAAAATATGAGTAAAAATATAGTTATAACCACTAAAACAAAGTAGGAAATGACTCATTATTCATTAATCACCTTAAAATTATCCCAAAGATCATGACGAATTCATCGTGGCATGTTGCACAAACTCATTCGAGAGGTAACCTTTGCCATCGTTTCGCTTCCACATCCAACTACAATTTGTATTCATACTCTGCATTTTTAAATTATTTTATATAGAAGAAACAAGTCAAAATAAGGCAGACCCTTAAAATGCACAATGATATTCTATGTTCCAACTTAAACTCATACAAGAAGAAATCTAATTACAACAACATCCTTGTCTCAACAGGATATTCAATCCATCATTCTAAACGGAAGCAAAACAATAAAAGCATAGTGCAAAAGCAAACTAAATATTCTTCTTATCTTCTAGAGGGAAATCTCTTTGCTAATGCATCTAAAATCTATTCAAATCCAACGGAACATATATTTTCTACCCCCAGCCATTGATACAAGCAGAAATTCGAAAAAATCCCTTAACAAGAACAAAAAATGTTCTGAATAGATAGGAAACACTGCAACATCCACCTAAGTAACACAGAAAGAGTGAAAGAAAACGATTCTTAACCACCTAGATAAGCCCAACGAAGAATGACAAAAACCATATAAATCTCGACAAGCGAACTAACGTCCTTACCTCGGAGTCGGACTTGCGCGGCACTGGCGACTGAAGGTCACAACGGACAAGCGACACAGTGTGCGGCCGGAGGCAGAGCTATCTGAACGAACAACAAACAGATTTTTTCAGTTGAGCAACGAATGGTCCTTATACAGCGATTTGTGAAAGCTAAAGAAGAATGAAAAATAACTTGACACAAGGCGAACAATCAAAGAAGAACATACAGCGAACGATAACAGATTTTAGGAAAGATTTTATACAACGAATAACAACATATTTGTGCAAATGGTCCTGATACAACGAACAACATACCTAAACGAGCAAAGAAGAATCAGTTTCGATTGGAAAGCTTGTTTAGTGTAATCAGATTATGGTTGTGAAATGATTGTGGTTGTGAAAGAATAATCAAATCCCATACGATTGTGAAAGCTGCGAAAATGCTCTATCAATACAAATTTCTTATTATAGCTTACCGTTCGTGAATGGACTTGCGTGAGATGAGCACCGAACGTATCGACCGCGGATGAACGGAGACGGCGACCGCCGACCGCCGACCGGCGGGTGAATTTACTCGAGTGATTTAGGGCTCGCCGATTGGTTTTATTTTTCTGTTCGTGAATTTTAATTTTCTGGAAAAGAATCTAAGGTTGGTGCTTAGTGGGCCATGAATCATTTTTTTAACTGATCAGTGATATATTTCTTAAGTGGCCAAAATAAGTATTCAGCCCAAAGTAAATATATGAATTATTTTGGACACAGATTCAGATACGGACCATATCCATTTATGTTCCGTCTCTAAACAAATGCAATAATTTACTTTCGGAAACGGACTCGACACGGATCAATCCGTTTCTGTTTCCGTTTCAAATCCATTAATACTTCTAAATTAGACATGGAATTAGTCTCTTGTCTGTTTCTAAACTTGCAAAATTCATTATTTTTTGACACGGATTCAGACACGGATCTTATCCATTTCTGTTTCCGTATCTAATCCGTGTTTAAATAAAAATATTAATTTATTTTTAAAAACTGTGTCAGAATCCGTCTCTATATTGATAATTTAGACACGGATTCAGAAACAAAATATTTCCATTTTTATTTCCGTATCTAATCCATGTGTAAATAAAATATTAATTTATAAACTAAATACCATGTCAGAATCCGTTTCTAATACTCATAATTTAGACACGGAACGAATTCCGTATCTATTTTTCATGTCTGATGCTACGTTTTCTTGTAGTGTAGTATTTTAAATTATATTCTGAAAAATAATACGTATTTGCAAATAGTATTTCCTATCTCAATAATTTACCTCGCTCTCTTTTCACTCTCTCTCCTGTAAAACTCTTGCTTCTCTTGTCAAATATTCCAAAGAATAAAGTTGACATTTCCCTACGATTCTCTGGTAATGTTAAGTTTTGTTTTTACATATTTATTTTTAGTCTCGTTTAGTCTTAATGAAAGGCTAATTCCCTTCGTTAAACTACACAAGATGCCTTAATACTTTAATAATGGTTTTATATCATATGTATATTATGATTATATGATATATTAATTTTGGTTAGGGTGTAAATGAGTCGAGTTCCTCTCACTTTCTAAGCTCGGCTGAAAATTTATATTTAGAGGTCGACCTCGACGAGTTATTTGTTTCCAAATTTGATTATAAATAAAACGTGAGTCGATGCATTGAGTTGGCAATTGATCGTGGCAGTGATGGAGAATCAATACTTAGTGGAAAATATTCACCAAAAGTCCCCCATAAGCAAATGGAGAGGAATTTTGTGCCACAAAATTTACCGGGATCTTGTCCCGCCCCGCTTCTTTTCAGTGTGTACTATATCGGAAATAACGGAAACAAAATGCATTTGACAAAGTTATCATGAAACATAAATAACTAAGTTGGGATTGATAATGTTGTGAGATATGATTATGAGATTGAGACCTCGTGAGAGAAGGAAATGAAATAGAGAAAGGATCTCTGTTCCGTCAATGGGGATGATATTTCCCTTATCCCTGTCTCACGGAGAGAAAACGAAGAATTCTCATCTCAATCAGAACGAATTCTTTTCTGGAAAATCCTTATCCTTTTGTCAAATATTTGTGAGCTCATCTACTCTTTTATTGATCCGGGAGTTCTTGGAGCGCATGCGCTTTTTTAGAGAGAGAAACTCATTTCTAAGCATATTGAAGAACGTGAGCTCGTCTCCTCAAGACTTGAGTTTTAAGCTTGAAATTTTTAATTTCATTGTGGAAACTGAAATACAAAAACTAGGCTTTAGATCAATCTTTCGCATGTTTGGACTACTGATTGGGATTTTTATAAAAGAGCATTTGACGAAGTCAATTTTAAAAGTAGCATTCTTCACAAGTTTCTTTTAGTTACTGAAAAGTGACATTAATTATAAGGGTATTTTTGTCATTTTATAGTTTGTTTACCCACCATACTGTGTCACAGTAGGTACTCAACAATACTGTGATAGCTTCATAATGTCACAATGAACATCAGCTAGATAGCGGTACCGTTGTGCAGAACAAATTGTAGTACGAATTTGGACACGTGACCTATTAGTTGGATGATGGACTACACAAAACCTCACGCTAAGGGACTCGAAACTTTTCACATTTTATATAACTACTTAACCTGTTACATGAGTCGATTAGTAAGAATATAATAGTCTTTTAGTTCATGAAATTTAATTTTCCAAAATATTAATAGTTTTTACATTTGGAATGGAATGCTAAGGACATCTCCAATAGTAAAACCAATTCTCAAACTCATTTTACAATAAATCACATCAAGCAGTAACTCTTCTCACTTTTAACCTTTGAGAGGTGTCAGAATCTTTACAGATAGTTGTCACTTTCGGGTCAGATCTTTGAGATGTGTGAGAATCTTTGCAGAGAGTTGTCATTTTCAGGGCAGATCGTTGAGATATGCGAGAAGCAACGTGAAGAGTAAGATTTTTTACTATAAGAGAAGATATAATGTTATAGTAGTTACTTCGTCTCGACAATTTCATTCTCTAGGAAAAAACATTTATAACATTCAACTTCTTCTAATAATGTCGATCCGATCTGCTTCTTATAACCATGATGAAGATATCCTTTTACGTCGAATTTATATGGAAATTGATCAGGATCCAATAATTGGGGTGTACCAAGTATCTGATCGATTTTGGGCTCGTATAGAAGTCGCTTTTAACGTTGGGAGGTTCATACGAAAAGATCCATGCAAGCACGAGTTCAAACAATCGAGAAAGCAGCTAAGAGATTCCATGCATGCATAAAAGTAGTAGAAGATATGCATCAAAGTGGTGCTTCAAATGAAGTTCCATCTTATTTTGATTAATTATATAACTGCGTTGTAGATGCTTAGAGCAAAAACATTCTTCGTATAAGATCACAAATTCAAATCTGGATGGCAATACTACCATGTTTGGGACATAATCAAGAATTTTGAGAAATTTAAAGATGGTTCTTCCAGGAACAAGAAAAAACCGGATAAGTATGTTGAGAGTTGTTCATCCGAGAGCCCTACTGGAGTGAAGAAAGCCAAACTATGAAGAAAGATAAACAATGATCCATCCTTAATTATCAACTCCATGCAGGAAGCAAATAAACTTCTTGATGAGTTGAAAAAGACAAGCGAACAATTGAAACTCTCGAAATGCAAAACAAGTCCAATGCACTGAAAGAAATTAGGAAAGAAAACAAAATTATATTTCAAGATGTCAGTTCCATAAAAGATAATGGGGTCGAGCATTTGTTGAAGTTGAAAAGGCACGCATTTGGAATAAAAGAATTCAACAAGGCCAACTTTATCCATATCAAACGGATATACTTGTTTTTAAATAATCTTGGCGGAGGTGATGACAAATAGGGGTGAGCAAAACCGGATATCCGGATTTTCGGATATCAAAATATGATATCCGTATCCGGTCCGGTTTTAATCGGATATCCGAAAATCGGATATCCGCTTTATTCGGGTATTTAAATCGGATATCCGCATCCGGTTTTTATATTTATTTATTTTATATTTTTTAATATTTTCTTTTCAAGATCATTTTTTTATTTCTTATCAAAATAAAAAAAAAGAAATTTCTTATATAAAAATTTCTACATATAGTAATTACCACAATATGTGAATTTTATGATTCAAAATTACATAATAAATAATTAACACAGTACCACAAATTCACATTAATTTTTTAACTTGCATCTAGATGTTTTTGTTTTTCTTTTTTATTTACAAAGGTTTTGGCAATAATAAAATAATATGAATATAAATATTTCCACTTGAACGATTTTTTTCCTTTTTTGACATTCATTTTTCATTTTGAGCTATTTTTCTTATTTTTTTATTATTTTTTTAAATATGAAATCGGATACCGGATATCCGGATTTTAGACAAACCACTATCCGTATCCGATCCGGTTTATTTTAAAATAAATCGGATCGGATATCGATCCGGTTTTTAAAACCGGATATCCGCTTTTCGGGTTTTGAAAATCGGATACCGGATCGGAATCCAGTTTTCGGATATTTTTGCTCAGCCCTAATGACAATAGAGTACTTTTTATTGTTAGGTTCGTTAATTATGATGTATTTTTTATTTTCAATGCTTGTATATACCTTTTTTTAGTTCTCATGCTTGTTGCTAATTTTTAATTCGGTAATTTAATGTCTTTTCAATGTGCTAAATTTGTAGAATTTTGATATTGTAATTTGTAACTTTTTCTTTATAAAATTATGCATGTATTATAATATAAAATAAATAAGAAAATTTAGTTAAAATATTTTTATATTGAAAATATTATTATTAGCATTTAAGGGGTCATATTGTAAGACCTACATATTTTTAAGTAATGAAAAGTAGCTTACAATTCGACTCTTTACTATTGAGTAGACATGGCTATCAGGCCAGTTCAGCCCGGAACCGGTACCGATGCAACCGGTAGAAAATCCGAACCAATCCGGTATATACCGTTACCGGATTGGTTCCAAAAAATGAAATTGGCCGTTACCGTTACCGGTTCCGGTAGGATCCGGTTAGAACCCGTAACTGTAAAAAAAGAAAATAAAAAAATTAGATAACAACTATATAGCCGTTACCTTCAACGGCTATATTACGGCACTTTAATTTGGGCGAAGATGCATTTTTTTTAGTCCCTAACAAAAACACTATAAATACCATATCATATTTCATCATATTTCACATATAAACTCTCAAACTCTCTATAATCTCACAATCTCTCTATCGCTCTCGTATTAAACGAAAATACACACATACACATACTCGAAATACACACACATGAAACGCAGACACACGCACACGAAACAGGCACACTCGAAATACATACACACATGAAACACACACACACACACACACACACTATTTTACTAACACGACATCATGTTCGCACCCAAACGACGATGTTTTTGGTTATTTCGTGCAGGTATGGCCGATATGACCGACGGGGTCAATCCCGACAATGGCGAGTCGAGGTGACAGAAGGCGATGGAGGATGAACCGAACCGAGCCAAGAATCCACCACGGCCACGTCGACATCATGCACCCGGACGAACACATTTAACCGGTTTTCACAAATTTGATTCGGCAACGTTAGAACTCATAGGCACCGAGCGAACACAACAACAAATAGACGTGCATACAGGTAGGAGTTCCGTTATCACTAGGGAGATTTCAAAGATGGCGCTAGTTAAGTTTGTGGTCCAATGTGAAGAACCATTTTGTATTGCGGAAACTGAAGGGTTTATCAACTTCACAAGTTCGATACAACCCGGATTCCATCAAGTAGGTCGTAAGACACTTAGGAAGTATGTGTTAAAAACCTTCGAAGAATGTAGATAGAACTTAGTAGTACACTTATCGAACATATCGTGTAGGGTTAGTTTAACTACTGATATGCGTTATCCCAATCGTATCTAGTTGTGACATGCCATTGGATATATGAGACGTAGACGATGCAAAAGAGAATTCTTTCGCAAGATCTGGTAGACTCGTCGCATTCAAGATGTATGTCTTGAATGTGGCGAATCAATATGTCTTGAATGTGGCGAATAAATATGGGATTCAAGATAATATTATGTCTATCACGTTGGACAATGCAAGCTCTAATAACGCGGCTATGGATTTCCTTCGTTCCCATCTTAGCGTGCCTTTGAATGGTCGATTGCTTCATGTTAGGTGTTCTTGCCATGTGATTAACTTTTGTGTCAAATGTGCATTCGATGAAGTATTAGGTCGTGTAGTAGAAAAATTTAAATTCATTGGTAAACAACTACGTGAACGACGTCTAGATTCGTGGTAACAAACGGTCGAGACGAATGGGCCTAAGTATAAGAAGTTTCCCTTACCGGTACCGACTAGGTGGAACTCCTTATTGTTAGGGAGTGTGCCCTCGGAATGCCATACGAGGACTAGGAATAGTATAGGGCGCACGATGATGTATAGGTTGATAGACAGGTTTATTGTATATACCGTCAAATAAATTAATGAATATTTATTTTCATTATAATAAAGGCATTATTATTTATTTATCGAATTTAAAGTCTACTTGGCATCCGGTAGTGCGATAAATAAATAAACACCCAAATGTATGAGTTGGACGTCTGATTCTCGTGGACGAGAGAGGAGACACCGGACAGTCCTTAATCTCAACATTAAATAAAAAGTCCGTAAGTCTAAGGATTCTAGGTGGGTGACTAGATATCCGAATATGACTTATCCATTGACGACCACATAGTATCGGTAGTGTCACCAATTACCTGAGAGGTTGTGGGTCGTGATGGAGATATCAGTGATCGAAGAGATCGCATATCCGGACATTCGGCTCGTATTCGTCTCAATCACATGGCTAGGATGTTGTCAATGATTGAACGAATGACTATAGCAGCCTCAGACCGATAGGGTCATTGACGGATTTGCTTTCGCAATTTCGGTTTGTCGCTAGTTGGCTAGGCTCGCAAGTGTTCATAAATGAGACACGGGTCAGCGACGAAATGCAACCGACTTTACGGAGGTGATTGCCGGGCTTTGACTGCTATCGGGATTCACTGCTTATATTCGTATAGGTTAATGTCCTATGAGGTAATTGGAGAGCGACGATTATAAAGCCTTCGGCCGAAGCTTGGAAAACTTGCTTGTATTAGATACGGAGCGGAGTTTAAATAATCGGTTCGGTCTCGATTATAACATAGTGTTAGGTTAGTGAGTTTGACATTTGCATGGCTCTCACCTAACCGGGACGCAAGTGAAAGGCGTAAGAAGTATTTAAATGTATACACTATAGTCGGTTCGCCCGAATTTCGATTAGATCAAAATTCGTTCTCAACTGGGATCTGTCCGGTACCGCGGGATAGGCTAGGCGAATGCCGGGACTCGTGGATTCCTCCCATGCTAGTTGAGACGGACCTAGAGAGTCGCGCTTAAAAATGGTAATGAACTTGAACGAAAATGGCGGGCTTTTCTGTGGAACCTAATGAATGAGATTCGTTGAGGTAGTGGCAAAGTTGATACGAGGTGTCGACTACTTAGTTAAATTCCAGTGACGGTCACGAAAATAATTAGGACTTAAGATTGTCTTAAGTGCTTAATTAATTAACTAAGTGGGCTCAATTATAATTAAAATAATTAGATTGGATTTAATTATTTTATTATTTAAAATTGAGGGACTAAATTGAGAATTTAGAAACCTCAAGGGCCAAAAGGAAATTATCAAAATAAAAAAAAATGAAAATTCTACACATCCACGTTGGGATGTGTAGAAAGCATGAGTCATGTTTTTTATTATTTATTTATTATGACACTTGTTATAACAAGTGTCTCAATTAAAAAAAAAAAATTAAATTGATCATGCATAAAGCAACGTTGAGTTGCTTAGGTTTGTGTGAGACTTGTTTTTTTTTTTCTTAGAGAGAAAGCTTAACAAAAAGAGAAAGAGGTAAAAACATTTTCTCAAGCCACGCTAAACCGACGGGTTCGTTTGACGAGTCCCGACGCCCGAACTGAGTTGCGTCTAGCCATCGGGAGTATTCTCAGAGGTTCGTTCAAGGTCATACCGGCGTGACGATCTAGCCCGGAAGCCCCGGGATCCAGACGAGGTGTAGCCACGTCCATCCGAAGCGACGACAGAAGAAATCTCGTTCATCGAAGGTATACCTCGAACCTTAACGATTTGATTTACGAAAAATACCAAACGGTATCGGAATAATTCTCAAGACCCTCGTTGGAAACGTCGGGAAGTGTAGAATTATTCTGGAAAATTTGGTGTCGATCGGAAATCGTTTCGGTCGTCAAATAGTTAAAAGACGGCAGACTGCCGTTTTACTTGAATTAATAATTTCGAACCACAGATTTGATTTTGAGAAAAATACCAAACGATGTCGGAATAATTCGAAAGACCTATCGTTGCGAACGTTAGGAAGTGTAGAATTATTCTAGAAAGTTTGGTATTAATCAAAAATCATTTCGGTCTCCAAATAATCGAAAAACGTCTGGTTGCCGCTTTATTCGATTAATTTGGATCGAAATTATTAATTTAAAAAAATTGGAAATAAATTCAAATTTTGATAATTCGAATTAACCGCGATCTCCCGAGGCTTAGAGAAGCATCTCAGACTCTCGGGAGAAGCTGAATGGTGTAAGGTTGAATTTAGATATTAAAAATCGAAAATTCGTCACCCTACGTCGCTCGGTACAAATTGCGCTTCCGCTATAGCCACGTTGCGCTGTTCGGGGGCCGGCGTCGATTAATCGGGTCCAACCCAACAGTGGTATCAGAGCCAAGGCTCATGAATGGTTCGACCGAAGGCCTCGAAAGCCGATGTGGCGAACGGACGGTCGACGTAGTTTGGAGACTATCGTCGCTCGTGACGTCGGTTGGATACCCGACGTTAAAATTCTGTGTTGCATGTTTATGTGGGACATTTACGCGGGCTTAGGTTCAACCGGGTTATTTGTTTAAGGGTCGTTTGCCGCCCCCCGGTATGTACATGGATTACGGGTTGTTTGGGAATTAATTCCCCCCGTGTTGTATTTTATTGCTTTATTAGATAGGTTAGATAAAATGATGGCCGTTCGACGCAAGGCGAGATTGGAGGATTCGACAACCATCGTAACGATGACTCGACGTTGGAAGATCGAAGACCCCGGTCGTTTTACGACCCATGTAATAGGACAAGTCTAGAAGTAGCCCGCATATTTGTCCATTTAAATTGCTTTCCTAGGGTTAGGAATTTATTTATCGCATTTACGTGCTCGTGCTTAATTTTAATATGCTATGAGTTATAAAGATCTCCCGTACGAATACTAAGTGAGTAAAGGGATTGGATGCCCTGTCTTCTATCAAGCTCGGGCCTAGTTGTTACAAAACCTAAATGCAAGGTTTGGTTTCGGGTATGCCGGCGCCTTGCATTTGCTTTTGTTTCGGCTTGCTCGGGTGCATTTGTGCCGCTCGCCAAGACCACACTGTGCGGTAAAACGTACGGTTCAAGTGTGCGGTTTTGAGCAACGTTGATAGGTCGCACTTAGACAGTCATACCGCCTTGTTCCGGGTTTGCCGGCGGGGGTCCCTGACTGAGACAAAGATAGTTGAGACATTCGACAAGGTCGGATTCGTGCGGAGCACGACTTCGTGGGCCGCTGCAAACCAATAAAACGACAGAGGTTGAGGTTTGCACCCGTCCACGGGGACATCAACTCTACTATCGAAGTTATCAACGAAACTTCCAAAACATCCGTAGGGAGAATGGAGTTTATGAAAAGATAGTGGGAGTCAAACGGAATAAAAAGTCCTTGTTCGCGTTTGATAACTTATACAATCGACTTAATATGCCTTTTATTTTTCTGCAGCATTTTCTCTCTTTGTGAAATTATGTCGACCGCTTTAAATGTACTGCTCAAGGAGAATAGGTTGACTGGGCCAAACTATTCAGACTGGCTTCGCAACTTGAGGATTTTCCTCGAGATTGAGAACCTAGTTTATATCCTTGACTCCGAAATGCCGCCGGCCCCAGGGGCGCGGGCATCCGAGCAGGCTCGTGCCGCTTATGACAAGCGACTGCGTGACGAGAAGCTCGTAAAGGCTCATGTCCTCGGATCGATGAGTAACGCACTGCAGCGTAGCCACGAAAGTATGGCTGATGCTCGGGTGATGGTTCAACATTTGAAAGAGCTTTACGGTGAGACGTCTAGGACAGCTCGCTATGCGACTTCGTCGCAGCTCTTCCGATCGAGGATGTCTGAGGGTGAGAATGTTGGCGAACATGTTATGAACATGATCACCATGATCGAGAGGTTGGAAACTCTCAATTTTCGATTTGATCGGGAATTACAAAATGATCTCATCTTGCAGTCCCTGCCTTCGTCCTTCAATGCGTTCATTGTGAACTACCATCTGAACGGAATGACGCTATTGCTTCCTGATCTGATGAATCAGTTAGCAACGGCGAAAGGTCAGATGAAGAGGGCAAAGCAGACTGCACTTGTCGCCACTTCTTCAAAGCCCCAGAAAGGCAAAAAGAAGAAGGGCAACAAGCTCAAGCCAACAGGGAAGGTTTCCAAGAAGAAACTATCTTCTGGGAAATCGAAACAAACCGGTGTAAAGCCGACGGATAGGTGTCTGCATTGCGGCGTGCTGGGCCACTGGAAGCGTGACTGTCCGAAGCTCAAGGGTGAGCAGGCTGCGTCAGGTATGGAACTTAATGTTTTAGAAATAGTTTGTTCTTCATCTGTATACTCTACTTCCTGGATATTGGATTCGGGGGCTAGTACTCACATTTGTGTTTCCACGCAGGGTCTGGGACCAAGTAGAGAGCTTGGGGAGCGTGAGATCGAGGTCAGAGTGGGAAGCGGGGATAGTATCTCGGCAAGCCACGTCGGATCAAGATCTCTTGTATTATCTTCTGGGCATGTGTTGCGTTTGTACGATTGTCTTGTACTCCCGGGGGATTTAAGAACATCGTCTCCGTTCCTGTTTTGAGCAGGAATGGTTATGTATTTAGTTTTAATAATAATACATGCCACATTATGTATAGAAATAAAAATGTTGGCAGCGCAACACTAATAAATGGTTTGTACTATTTAAATACCCAGGACGATATATCTGTGAATACTGTCACAAATAAACGAAAGTCGGGAATAAATGCGATATACTTGTGGCATCTTCGATTAGGTCATACTGGAGAACGTAAGATCCACGAGTTGGAGAAAAACGGGATATTGACACCGTTGGGATCAGATCCCTATCCGACTTGTGAGTCATGCCTCAAAGGTAAAATGACCCGATCACCCTTCACCGGGACTTTTAATAGAGCCACTGATGTTCTCGGTTTAATTCACACGGACGTTTGCGGGCCATTCAATGTGAAAGCTCGAGGTGACTTCCACTATTTTATTACCTTTACGGATGATCACAGTCGTTACGGACTCGTGTATCTGATGAGGTATAAAGCTGATGCTCTTGAAAGGTTTAAGGAGTATAAGGCCTTGGTGGAAAACCAAACTTCGAAGCTCATTAAAGCCATTCGATCGGATCGAGGTGGCGAGTATATGAGTGTCGAGTTTGACCAGTTCTTGAAGGATAATGGTATAATATCGCAGATGACTCCGCCCGGTACGCCACAATTGAATGGCGTGGCCGAACGTAGAAACCGAACTTTATTAGATATGGTTCGTTCTATGTTAAGCTATACAGATTTACCAATGTCATAGTGGGGATACGCGCTTTTGACAGCAGCGTATACAATTAACCGGTGTCCCTCGAAGTCTGTTAACGGTATTCCGTATGAGATATGGACTGGTCGTTTACTTAGCTTATCACATATTAGGATTTGGGGTTGCCCCGCCTATGTGAAAAAGCTGAAAACAGATAAATTGGAGTCTAGGTCAGTGAAAGGACGTTTCATAGGTTACCCTGAAGACTCTATGGGGTACCTATTCTATTTTCACGATGATCAGAGGATCGTTGTTGGCCTACATGCACATTTTCTCAAGGAAGAGTTCATTCGAGATTTTGGCATTGGCCGTGAGGTCACTCTCGAGGAGCAGTCGACCGAAACGCCCACACAGGATTCGGATGGTCCGGGCGAACCAGTCATGCGACGATCTGAAAGGGTGCCTCGCCAACCACAGCGGTATGGCATGTCACATGTCGAACAAGGTTATGTTGCGACTAGGGGGCTTCTAAGAGAAGATCCCGCTACTTTCGATCAAGCTATATCCGATGTTGACTCAGCGAGATGGATTGAGGCTATGCGAGCTGAGATGGACTCAATGTACTCCAACAAAGTCTGGACTCTTGTAGACCTACCGAGTGGTTTTAGACCAATCGGTTGTAAATGGATTTACAAGAGAAAGATTGGATCTGACGGACAAGTTGAGACGTACAAGGCCAGATTGGTTGCCAAGGGCTATAACCAAAAAGAGGGAGTTGACTATGAGGAGACTTTCTCGCCTGTAGCCATGATCAAGTCCATCCGGATAATGCTCGCGATAGCTGCGCACTATGATTATGAGATTTGGCAGATGGACGTCAAAACGGCGTTCCTTAATGGATTCCTCAAGGAGGAGATCTATATGGAGCAGCCAAAAGGTTTTGAGTCGCATGCAGATGCTCACAAAGTGTGCAAACTGAATCGGTCAATTTACGGACTGAAACAGGTCTCTCGCAGCTGAAATCTACGTTTTGATGAAGCAGTTCGGAACTTTGGATTCGTGAAAAACATAGATGAGCCATGTGTCTATAGAAAGAGCAGTGGGAGTATGGTGTCGTTCCTTGTATTGTACGTGGATGATATCCTTTTGATAGGAAACGACATTGGGATGCTCTCATCGGTGAAAGCATGGCTTTCAACCGAATTCTCCATGAAAGACCTGGGAGAAGCGACGTATATACTAGGTATTCGCTTGTTCAGGGATCGAGCGAACCATATGATCGGCTTATCTCAGGCCCTTTACTTAGAGAAAATCCTGAAGAAATTCAGAATGGATGACTCTAAGAGAGGGTTCTTACCAATGCGACATGGGATCCATTTATCGAAGTCAATGTCACCTCAAAGTGAGGAAGACAGACGACGGATGAGTGGGATACCGTATGCGTCTGCAGTGGGTAGTCTGATGTACGCGATGTTGTGTACACGCTCGGACATTGCTTACGCTGTGAGCGTAGTCAGTCGGTTTCAGGCAAACCCAGGGGAAGAACATTGGACAGCTGTTAAGAATATCTTTAAATACCTTAGACGGACTAAAGACTTAAAGCTGGTTTATGGAGGAGCGGGACTAGAAGTAGTTGGTTATACCGATTCGGACTTCCAGTCGGACGTGGATGACCGAAAGTCTACTTCAGGTTTTGTATTCGTGCTCAACGGTGGGGCAGTGTCTTGGAGAAGCTCCAAGCAAAGCACAACTGCCGATTCCACGTGCGAGGCAGAATACATAGCAGCCTCAGAGGCAGCTAAAGAAGCTGTTTGGATGAAAAAGTTCTTGGAGGAACTTATTGTGGTACCAGTTGCTGACAGACCGCTTACACTTTGGTGCGATAATAGCGGTGCAGTCGCGCAAGCAAAGGAACCACGATCTCATAGCAAGTCCAAACATATCGAGAGAAAGTATCACGTATTACGTGAGTTCGTTGAAAACGGGATGGTCGCCGTGCAGAAAATCGCCACCGCAGAAAACGTGGCGGACCCGCTCACGAAGCCCTTGTCCCAAGCAGTTATGGAACAGCATCTGGACAAGATGGGGCTACGATACCATTGCGACTAGCATTAGGTGCATCGCATGGCATTCGAGTGCAAGTGGGAGGCTATTAGGGAGTGTGCCCTCGGAATGCCATACGAGGACTAGGAATAGTATAGGGCGCACGATGATGTATAGGTTGATAGACAGTTTTATTGTATATACCGTCAAATAAATTAATGAATATTTATTTTCATTATAATAAAGGCATTATTATTTATTTATCGAATTTAAAGTCTACTTGGCATCCGGTAGTGCGATAAATAAATAACACCCAAATGTATGAGTTGGACGTCTGATTCTCGTGGGACGAGAGAGGAGACACCGGACAGTCCTTAATCTCAACATTAAATAAAAAGTCCGTAAGTCTAAGGATTCTAGGTGGGTGACTAGATATCCGAATATGACTTATCCATTGACGACCACATAGTATCGGTAGTGTCACCAATTACCTGAGAGGTTGTGGGTCGTGATGGAGATATCGGTGATCGAAGAGATCGCATATCCGGACATTCGGCTCGTATTCGTCTCAATCACATGGCTAGGATGTTGTCAATGATTGAACGAATGACTATAGCAGCCTCAGACCGATAGGGTCATTGACGGATTTGCTTTCGCGATTTCGGTTTGTCGCTAGTTGGCTAGGCTCGCAAGTGTTCATAAATGAGACACGGGTCAGCGACGAAACGCAACCGACTTTACGGAGGTGATTGTCGGGCTTTGACTGCTATCGGGATTCACTGCTTATATTCGTATAGGTTAATGTCCTATGAGGTAATTGGAGAGCGACGATTATAAAGCCTTCGGCCGAAGCTTGGAAAACTTGCTTGTATTAGATACGGAGCGGAGTTTAAATAATCGGTTCGGTCTCGATTATAACATAGTGTTAGGTTAGTGAGTTTGACATTTGCATGGCTCTCACCTAACCGGGACGCAAGTGAAAGGCGTAAGAAGTATTTAAATGTATACACTATAGTCGGTTCGCCCGAATTTCGATTAGATCAAAATTCGTTCTCAACTGGGATCTGTCCGGTACCGCGGGATAGGCTAGGCGAATGCCGGGACTCGTGGATTCCTCCCATGCCAGTTGAGACGGACCTAGAGAGTCGCGCTTAAAAATGGTAATGAACTTGAACGAAAATGGCGGGCTTTTCTGTGGAACCTAATGAATGAGATTCGTTGAGGTAGTGGCAAAGTTGATACGAGGTGTCGACTACTTAGTTAAATTCCAGTGACGGTCACGAAAATAATTAGGACTTAAGATTGTCTTAAGTGCTTAATTAATTAACTAAGTGGGCTCAATTATAATTAAAATAATTAGATTGAATTTAATTATTTTATTATTTAAAATTGAGGGACTAAATTGAGAATTTAGAAACCTCAAGGGCCAAAAGGAAATTATCAAAATAAAAAAAAATGAAAATTCTACACATCCACGTTGGGATGTGTAGAAAGCATGAGTCATGTTTTTTTTATTTATTTATTATGACACTTGTTATAACAAGTGTCTCAATTAAAAAAAAAATTAAATTGATCATGCATAAAGCAACGTTGAGTTGCTTAGGTTTGTGTGAGACTTGTTTTTTTTTTTTTCTTAGAGAGAAAGCTTAACAAAAAGAGAAAGAGGTAAAAACATTTTCTCAAGCCACGCTAAACCGACGGGTTCGTTTGACGAGTCCCGACGCCCGAACTGAGTTGCGTCTAGCCATCGGGAGTATTCTCAGAGGTTCGTTCAAGGTCATACCGGCGTGACGATCTAGCCCGGAAGCCCCGGGATCCAGACGAGGTGTAGCCACGTCCATCCGAAGCGACGACAGAAGAAATCTCGTTCATCGAAGGTATACCTCGAACCTTAACGATTTGATTTACGAAAAATACCAAACTGTATCGGAATAATTCTCAAGACCCCTCGTTGGAAACGTCGGGAAGTGTAGAATTATTCTGGAAAATTTGGTGTCGATCGGAAATCGTTTCGGTCGTCAAATAGTTAAAAGACGGCAGACTGCCGTTTTACTTGAATTAATAATTTCGAACCACAGATTTGATTTTGAGAAAAATACCAAACGATGTCGGAATAATTCGAAAGACCTATCGTTGCGAACGTTAGGAAGTGTAGAATTATTCTAGAAAGTTTGGTATTAATCAAAAATCATTTCGGTCTCCAAATAATCGAAAAACGTCTGGTTGCCGCTTTATTCGATTAATTTGGATCGAAATTATTAATTTAAATAAATTGGAAATAAATTCGAATTTTGATAATTCAAATTAACCGCGATCTCCCGAGGCTTAGAGAAGCATCTCAGACTCTCGGGAGAAGCTGAATGGTGTAAGGTTGAATTTAGATATTACAAATCGAAAATTCGCCACCCTACGCCGCTCGGTACAAATTGCGCTTCCACTATAGCCACGTTGCACTGTTCGGGGGCCGGCGTCGATTAATCGGGTCCAACCCAACACTTATCACCTTCTTAGCACATTTATGCGTTATAAGGATTTAGTCACCCATTATTGGAACAACAACGGAGTTGGTATGACTTCCGGTCCATCACTTCTTTTACTAGATGTTGATTGGGAAATTTGCGATTTATGTCTGTCACTACTTACGGTATTCAAGAAGTGGTGGTGACGGGTTTTACCCAAAGCCTAAGTAAGGTTGCTAACTTTATCCATTATGATAATTTTGGACCTTATGCAAAGTGCCAAACATAGCCCAAACGAATTTATTCAAGTAATAGTTTTTGAAAATTCTTAGGTAATAACTCATTCGAAATTAGTACTAAAACAAATATCATATTAATTTCATATAACTATATATTTAATTACATCAAAGTCCCGTATTAAATTAACGGGTATTACATCCTCCCCTCCTTAGAAGAATTTCGTCCCCGAAATTACGCCGACTGGAATAACTCGGGATAACGAACTCTCATATCGTCCTCACGCTCCCAAGTGGCTTCCTCAATTGATTGACACCGCCACAAAACCTTAACTAACGGAATAACCTTATTCCGCAGTCGTTTTGATTCGTGCATCAAAATATCCACAAGCTTTTCTTCGTAACTCAAGTCAGGCTTGGGCTATTGATAAAGAAGTTGTTTCTGGATCACATGGCTCGGGTCCGCGACGTACTTTCGTAATGTCGATACATGAAATAGATCGTGAACTTGCGATAGGAAAGTTGGCAACTCCAATTGATACGCGACTTCGCCGACTCGTTTTGATAATCTTGAATGGGCCTATGTATCGGGGACTTAACTTGCCCTTCTTTCCAAAGCGTTTTATCCTTTCATCGGGAAAATCTTCAAGAATACTTGGTCGTCCTCTACGAACTCTAAGAGTCGTCGTCTGTGATCTGCGTAACTCTTCTGTCGACTCTGAGCAGTTCGCATCCTTTCCCTTATTTTTGTCACCATTTCTGTTATTTCTCGAATCATATCTGGTCCTAATAGAGCTCGTTCGCCGATTTCATCCCAATGGATTGGGGATCGGCATTTGCGCCCGTATAATGCCTCGTACGGCGCCATTCCGATTGTAGCGTGGATGCTATTATTGTAGGAAATTCGATTAGCTGCAAATATTTGCTCCAATTCCCCTTGAAGTCTAGCACGCAGGCTTGTAACATATCCTCAAGGGTTTGGATCATTCGTTCAGACTGTCCGTCGGTCTGGGGATGATATGAAATACTGAACGAGAGCTTAGTTCTCATCGCTTTCTGTAGGCTTTGCCAAAAGTTGGATAGGAATCTCGAATCTCGATTCGAGACAATAGAAATTGGAATTCCATGGAGTCGGATAATTTTCTGAATGTACAATTCAGCGTAGCGTTCCATGGAAAAAGTAGAGCTGATAGGAATGAAATGAGTCGATTTGGTTAGGCGATCAACAATCACCCAAATGGCATCGCGGCCCTTCGTCGTCTTAGGCAAATGAACGACGAAGTCCATTGTGATGTGGTCCCATTTCCATTCAGGAATTGGTAAAGGCTGCAAGGTTCCAGCAACTCGCTGGTGTTCAGCTTTGATCAGTTGGCAAGTCGTACATTTATTTACGGAAGTGGCATGTCCTTCTTCATTCCCGGCCACCAATATGTGACTCGCAATGCTTCTGTCATTACGTCGTAACTCTATATCATTGGGTACGTATAGCCGATTCTTGTACACAAGGGTCCATCTTCTCGGATTTCGAAGTCCTCAGGTAGCGCGTCTTTCACCTTCAGATAAAATTCGTCCTCTTCTTGTGCCTTTCTCATTCGTTCTAGCAACGTAGACTGAAGAGTTAGTGTTGCTAGTTTTGTTCAACTCGCCTAAGTCCACCAGCTCCACTCCAAGTCTGTGCAATTCTGTGTCGATCGTGTTTCGGCTGAGCGCGTCTGCGACTACATTTGCTTTACCTGGGTGATAATTGATAAGGCAGTCGTAGTCTTTTACGAGTCCAGCCATCGCCGTTGTCGCATGTTTAACTCCTGGGTGAAGAAGTATTTCAAACTCTTGTGGTCGGTGAAGATCTCGCACCTTTCTCCGAATAGGTAATGCCTCCAAATTTTTAAGGCAAACACTACCGCTGCAAGCTCTAAGTTGTCGGTCGGGTAGTTCTTCTCATATTCCTTCATTTGTCGGGAGGCGTACCAATTACTTTACTGTTCTGCATCAACACGCATCCCAGCCCATTTTTCTAAGCGTCGCTGTAGACCGAGAATCCTCCCGTTCCCGATGGTATTGTTAAAATGGGAGCAGAAGTGAGTCGCTTCTCAGCTCCTGGAAGCTTTGTTCGCACGCTTCAGACCACTTGAAAGGTACGTTCTTCCTGGTCTAGTTCGTCAGAGTCGAGGCGATGCTAGAGAAGTCAGCTATAACTTACGGTAATATGCCACAAGTCTTATGAAACTTCGGACCTCGGTCCGAGTAGTCGGTCGTGGTTCCCAGCCTCAATCTTACTCGGGTCCAAAGAGATTCCATTCCTAGAAATCACGTGTCCCAAGAAAGCTACTTGCTCAAGCCAAAATTCACGTTTCTTGAATTTGGCGTAGAGCTGTTTCTCTCGCAGAATTCCTAAGACGATTCGTAAATGGTTCTCGTGTTCCATTGTCGACTTAGAATAGATCAGTATATCGTCGATGAAAATGATGACCAATTGATCAACGAGAAACTCAATCGAGAAACTAATCTAGAAAAATTGAAACAAAGGTTTATGTTAAATTTCAGCAAAATCGGGTGATTTAAGAAAAATTGGAACGTGAAAATGCACAAAATCCTTGATTTTATATGCTGATTAAACACAAAAACAGGATTAAACGGGTTTAGACCTAAAATCATTCAGATTCGAGCGAAATCCTTAAATCCCTAAAACCCTATCCATCGCAAACAGTAACATGCAAGAACATGAACAGTAACAGGGTTCATAAAATTGATCTAAATCCTTAAAATTAGCTACTAAAGCATGTAATCTAATGATCAAATAAGTACGAAAATAATAAAAACAAGCTAGATTTAACCACCTAGAAAAGATCAAAATCAAGCAGGCGAAAAAGTTATTCGAGTGATCGAGAAACTTTTTCAGAAATTTTTGATCTAGTGCAGCTTGATTTAGTTGTTCGATCCTCGAAAAAAATGTATGCAATGAATAGATCGGAAGCAGATATAGCTAAATCAGTCCATTAAACAGCTGAAATAGGCCTTTAGATTAGAATCGAACTGATCGAAAAAGTTCTTGAGCAATCGAGATACTTTTCAGAATCGTATTTCGATCTAAAATCAACAATCTAGCTTCAAAACTAGATAAGATCTAGCTCTGATACCAATTGTTAGGTCTATATTTATCAACTACTAAAGATCTAAAGCTCAAACAAGGAGATTCTCGATGAGAATGGTTTGGAGTTACCGCGATTGAGAAACTTGTTCTTCGAGAGAGAACCTGCGAGAGCTTTTGATCGCGAAAATAATAATCTGTTTTTTCAGCTTTGACAACTTATGAAAATTATTTACAATTTTGGTATTTATACCAACAAGCTTGGTATAAATACATTCCAACACACTTGTGGAACTCTAACTACACTAACGCCCCTAAATAACAAGAAAAGCTAAAATTACAACAAGCACAATCTAAGTATTTTTCTTCTTCTTCACCAAGCTTTAAGACCTTCTCATTTGCATTGTCTAGGTCGGAATTGAGAAATGCCTTTTCTTTTTGGTGATTGAGCACACTCTGATAATTTTTAGCATTTCTCTGTTCCAGTTCCCTTAGGTTCTTAAGATGTTCCATAGGGGAATTCTGGATGCGCTCAAGCAGTTCTAATTTCGTGGTCAGTTTAGCTAATTTTTCTTCAGAGATCTTTAGATTAGCTTGAGCTAGCTCTAAAGATGTGTCTGAAGAGGCTAATCTATTTTCTAACTCTATGACCTGTTTCAGAGTGTTGGCCAATTGGACATCACTCTTGACCATTTTCCTATTTATCGATTTTCTACTCGAACGTTCCTTACGGTAACTGTTCGATCTCTTAAGCTTATACCAATCGATGTTTACGAAATCTACCTCTACTTCTTCAGATGAATCTTCATCTTGAGGACTCTCTCGTTCAGCTCCCGCTCCTTTACCACCATTTTCTTCAACGAACACCATCAAAGCAACATTCTCAGGCTCATCTTCCGAGGTGTCCTCGAGCCACTTAGCTTGCTCAGCCATCACTGCCACACCAGCCTTTTTCATCTTGGATACCTTGAGCTTCTTGGGGTAGTAGTCCTCGTCATTCTTCTTTGGAAGGAAGCAATCTCTAGCCCAATGTCCGGCCTTGCCACAGTTGTAGCATTTGAGAGGCTCTTCGTTGGTCTTCGTCTCGTGTTTGTGAGGAGCTTGGGATGGCTGACGTGAGGAAGAGGATGTTCGTTGCTTGTTGGAAGAAGATGAGGATCTCTTTAAGAACTTTTTACCCATCATCTTAGTGATGAGGGCCATTTGCTTCTCGGAATCTGAGTTGGAGTCGGATTGTTCTTCTTCCGATGAGCTAGGAGGCTTGATTGCTTTATTCTTAGAGATGCGAGAGGGCTTCTTGGTCCTGTTCTCTGTCACCAAAGCAAGAGGATCTCCACCAGATTTATCTTTCAAGTCCTTGCTCTTCTGGTTGACGTAGTCAACGTGCTGAGAGAGGTTCTCAAAGACACAATGGATGTCTATTTCGTCCAAGTCTTTGTGTTGTCTGATCTGAGTGGCTATCTTCCTCCACTTAGGTTGCAGAGAGTTTAGAAACCTTACATTCAGTTCCATGTTGGAACGATGAATGCAGACCTTTCTCATTTCATTGGTTTGAGACATGAAGTGTCGGTAGGTGTCCTCTATGTCTTCTCCTTGTTTGGCCTTGAATGTGTCGTAAGCAGCAAGCGCGTTGGATTTTCTAGCTTTCACTCCCATCTCCGTTCTTTGCATTAGCTATCTCATCCCACATCTCCATGGCCGTGGAGAGACTACCTACTTTCATGTAGATGTCGTTGTGGATTCCTTGGATGGGATAATTTAATGCAAGTTTGTCTGCCTTCACTCTGTTCTTTTCCTCATCAGTGTAGTTGCTGACGGATTTACGTTGTGTTGTTGGCAGAGTGGGAGGATCAACTGTGGTATCACCAGCTATGGTAACCCAATAATCTTTAGGGCCTTCGGAAAGTGATTCTAAGATCTCGGTTCCTATGTCCTTTGAGCTTATGAAATTGAGGAAGTGACTTTTCCATGCTGTGAACTCCCCCCGTTTCATTGTGAGAACTGGGGGTCTGTTGTCGCTTCTGACTGCGATGATCTCCATGATCTCTTCAATGCCTTGTAGGGATCGTTCACGGTTGTGATTCTGCAAACTATTTCGAAACGTGAATTAAGTTCAAGATTAAAGTTAAGTTTGAGTGGAATTTTCTTCTAACAAATGTCTTGAAGAAGGAGTTTCTTATTGTCGGAGTTTGTTTGAATTTTGACAAAAAATCTTGATTCACTTGATTGACTTGTGAATTTCTAACTTTAAAATTCGGGTATTTTTTTATCAAGATTGCTGAAAGATAAGTCTTAGAGAATTTATAAATCAAAGGATTTTAAAACAAAATTCGGTCAACTTAAATTTTTCGCCGAAAGATTTTGAAATTAAAATTCGGATAATGATGTTTTACTGAGAAATTGAAAACTCTTAGGGCCCGTTTGGTAGGGAGGATGGGTTTAGACAGTATTAGTTTTAGTTGGGTTTATATAATGAATGGTATGAGGTATTTGATGTGTTTGGCTGATGGATTTAAATAATAATTTGCGATGTGTTTGGTAGATAAATTTAGATGGTATTAGTTTTAGTTAATTTCAATTACAATTTTACCCTTTGAATTTAAAATATAAAGCTCACCTCGTCTTTAGAGTTTTTTCCATCGTCTGCACACAATAGCACTCATCTACGTATGTTCTCAGCTTTTTTTATTCACCTTTGATGCAGCATATTTTAATTATATTTCGTCACCTCTATTTGTTTATTTCAATTTGCTGTTCGAGATAAGGATGTGAACTTAATACAAATGAGAAGTAACATTATGGTGAATTAGTCTTAACTGATGAACATCATAGATCGAAATTCAGGGAAATCCCCAAAGAAGATGAAAATATAACCATACTGACAAGGATTTGCATCGATTTTCTCCAAAATCATCAGGATAATTGAGTAAATGCGAACAAAGCGACACTTAAGCTAATAGCACGCAAATAGACAGATCTAGAATAACACAATACACAGAACCAAAGCGCACCTCTTCGTGGTCGATGCAGATGATGAATTATAGGTATCCATGAGAGGCGGCGCCTCCTTCTTAGATGATCTCAGCGGATAACGAAGGAGCCTCGACGCCGATTTGACACCTGGTATCACAACGAAATAAGCCATGAAATCGGATAACGATGGAGACGCCTCGCCGTCGATGTGATACTTGTCGGATGATGATATCCGGTGAACCGGTTATGGTGGGTGAGTGAGGTGGGGTCGATGAAGATAAAAGGATAAAGAAATTAGGTTTAGAAGATCGATTAATAAAAAGGGTTAAGTAGTGAATAAAAATTAAAATAGAAAATTGTCCAATGAACTTGGGATTAAATAAAGGAAGGGGTGTAGGCTGATTTATTTAATGACTTAGAGGGAGTATTAAAGGGGTATTAGGTAAAACCCCACCTTTAAATAAACCTCTGTATCAAACACTGTTTTAGTTAATCCATGCCCCTAATCCCCCTTATCACCCCAACCAAGCACACTCTTAGGAATTATTTATAGTGTCCTTATAATTAATGTTGAGTTTAGAGTTATTTTGGTCACTAGAAATTTTTTGGGGTCTAAATGTAATTATTTAGAGGTTTGTGACCCGGGGCTTAATATACCAAACTATATGGTATATACGCCCCACACTTAGCTCTAATTAGGGTTATCAAAGCATTTTCATAAAGTAAGTTCAAACCTCCTTTTACCATTTTCGCACACACACAAAACACACACTGAAGGTGTATTTGGAAACTTGAACAAATCATAAACTTTGATATTCTTTTGAGTGCCAAACGAACCAACAAGTGGTATCAGAGCCAAACACGGATCGATTGCTGCATATCGAGACCTGTTTCGCTTGATTTCATCAAGAATCGAAAGAGTTTTGACCAAAAATTTATTTTCGAAACTTTTGAGCGTTTTGGACAAAATCTTGCTGTTTTTCATGTTTTCAACCCCCAAATGCTTGATTAAGTTTCGTTTTATGATTAGGAACTCATCTAGGCCGATTTTCGTCAAGTTTGAGAGAGTTCAAACAAAAAATCGATTGAAAAAATGAGTTTTTCGCTGCTGGAAACGTGTTCAATGGAAAAGTACCGTTAGACGGCTGAATTTGGACCATAAGTTGTTCAGTGAGCCAAATTTGATTTTCAAAGCGCCGAATTCGCCTTCAAATCGCCGAATTTGAGCTATTTTCAGTGTTTTAATCGATTTTAATTTCAAGAGCGCCGAATTTGCTTCTCTCAAATCCTAAAACGGCGAATTTGTTTTAAATCGAAGGACACCCGAATTTGTTAAAGACCTCGGCGAATTTAGCATTTCGATCCCCCGAATTTTACAAAATTTAGTTAGGCGAAGTTCTAATTTAAATCATCCCGAATTTCAATTTCAAAGACTAAAACGGCGAATTTCACTTCTTATTGACCCGAATTTTATTTATCAAACGTTTGACGAATTTGAAAATCGAGTTGACCGAATTTTTTAAATAATATCTCGGCTAACTTATTTTTCAAAAGACCCGAATTTTGAACTTGAAGTTCTCGGGAAATTACGATTTTAACTACCTGAACTTTATACTTTGCAAATTTCGGCGAAATTTTTAAGCTACCCGAATTTTAACTTTAAATTCTTGGCAAAATTCTTCAATTAGATACCCGAATTTGTTCCATCAAACTAAAATCGAATTTACTTTTAAAAGGAATTTCTCGGCCAATTTGCTAATCTTGGCCGAATTTCCTTTTATAATTGTTCGAATTTTTAAACAATTCTTGAGTTCAAAATTCGGCCACCTCAATTTTAAAATACCCGAGACTTTATGTGTTAAAATTAAGTTAGCCAAATTTTTGACAAATTCGAACAAAATCCAGCAAAAGAAGACTCTTTTTCAACAAATTTTTGTTCCAACAAATTTCATCTCAAACTTAACGAATCAAAGACCTAATTTCTCGCCGAAATAGAAAGACACTGCTGATGTTCACGCCGTGACACCAAGTGCGCCTGGCCGTGATGTAGGACAGAAAGGCGAGAAGATTCACTGCCAGTCGTCACGGCCGTGACGGGTAATGCACCATCCCGTGACGCTCGGCAGAGAGTTGGGCTGAAGTTGGTCACGGCCGTGACCTTCCATGCACTTGGCCGTGACACTTGACAGCGAGAATAGGGAGTTGAGTCGGTGATGGTCACGGCTGTGACGGCCCATGTCCCAGGCCGTGACCGTTACGAAAATCAGTGTATAAAGCCCAAATTCGACGCAGAAAAATGGATACTAACCAGACCCTAATCACTCGAGAGACGAAAAGGAGCCCTGAAGAACACAGAATTGCGTCCCGGAGCGCAAGAGAAGGAGCAACAACGCAATCACGCCAAATTGAACGCAGACGAAGAGACTCCTGCACCACCATCGCTGATCATCCGTATATCAAGATTATGAGTTCTTCGCCTTTATTTCTTATCCCTTTCGTTGTTTTCCCGTCTATTATGCGTAGCTAAATCCATTTTGTGTTTGGGATTAGATGAACGCTAGGATCTTTCGTAGTTAAGACATATAATTATCGTGACTTTGTGTTTTGACTATTTACCGTTCTATGAATCTATTTCGTTGCTTTAATATGTTTATGTGTTAAAGTAATCGTGTGGGAAAATGTTTAGGGCGACAGCTAAACAACGTTTAGACCGTTCGTAGAAGATAGGATTCGAGTATAGGGCGAAAGCAAATAGTCGATCCTCGCAATTAGTAATTACTGAATTTTCGATCCCCGCGAGCGTTTAGGGCGACAGCAAACTCACTAGCGGGTAAGAATTACTGCGATCTAGTCAGAATCACGTAGGAGCGATAATTCATTGTCTTAGCCGATAGTACCTAGTGGGATTCGAATCCCGAGCACATCTCTATTATTTGAAAGATTCGTACCAGTTTTAAGCGTGTTCTTTAAATCTCTGGTTGATTTAGGGGTAATTGATAGGTTACGTCATAAAACAATCTGCGTATTTTGTTTAGGCTAAATATCGAGTCGATAGGCCACTACTAGTACTTGATTTATTCCTTGTGTTCGATACTCGTTTACTCACTTTACTGCACTACAACCGATAGGTCCACTGCCTATCGCACGTCGGTGATAGTAATTAGGTATTCGTCTTAATTATTACTTGTCGCACTTTTCATTCACACACCACGTGTCGATCAGGTACAATAGCCGCCCAATCAATCTCTTGTACATGAAAGGTTCAGACAGCAGTTCCCCATCTTCAGCTGACATTTGTTGTTGGGGTTCATAGGTGTCGAATGAGGTTTTGAGGTTGTGTACCCAGCATCTTCCAACAGCTGAATAGTATATTGCCTCTATGAAATGTAGATTCCCTCCGTGTTCCTTGCTACTTCAATTCCAAGAAACACTCTTAAGTCCTCCAGATCCTTAATCTTGAAACAGCTATGTAAGAAGCCTTTTCCTTTTGTATTTCAGTGAGTGATGGTCCTACAATTGTGATGTCATCTACATAAACTAACAAGACAAGTAAAGTGTCACCTTCACCCCTGACGAATAGTGTATGATCAGAATGAGTTTGTGTGAAGCTAAACTTCTCCACTGCCTCGGTTAACTTCTTATTCCACTCTCTTGAGGATTGCTTTAATCCATAGATTGACCTTTGCAGCTTGCATACCATCTTGCTTGATCTTATCCTAGGATAATTCTTGTAAAAGCCAGGTGGGAGATCCATATATACTTCCTCGGTTAGCTCTCCATTGAGGAAAGCATTGTCCACATCCATTTGTACTAAGAACCATTGAAGTTTAGCTGCTAAGGACAATATTATCTTGATAGTCCTGGCTTTGCAACCGGGCAAATGTATCAATATAGTCCACCCCCTCAAGCTGATCATAACCTTTAGCTACCAACCGAGCTTTGTGTTTTTTAATATGTCCATTGGAATCAAACTTCAGCTTGTAGACCCATCTGCAACCTATGGAATTTTTCCCTTGAGGTAAAGGCACAATGGTCCAAGTGTGGTTGTCCTTGAGTGCTGCCAATTCTGATTCCATATCTCTCCGCCAGTCCTTTGAACCTGAGGCTTCTGTGAAGCTTCTTGGTTCCTTGGCTGTGGAAACATTGCAAATAAAGTTTTGATAATGAGTTGAGAAATTCTGGTAGGTGAGAGCTTTAGCCAAAGGATACAAGTTTGTTCTATCAATGAGACTACTGCAATGGTAGTCTCTTAAATATGCAAGTTGCCTTTGCTGCCTACTTGATCTTCTGTGGACCTATGCTCCTGGCTGAGAAGTGGTGCTATCAGTGTGAAGTTCATGTTCTGTTATGGTCTGTTCTGGTGCAGCTTCAATAGGCTACTCTGTGAAGGTTTCTGCCAAGGTTTCTGCTTGCTCAAGGACTATACCATCAGTGTAAGGTCTGGGTAGAACTGTGACAGGGAAAGGATCTGATGATGTAGGAGAAGTCCCTTGCTGTTTAAAAGGAAATATTGTTTCTTCAATACTCACATCCCTGGAGATGAAGACTTCCCTCGTGCTCAGGTCCAGTAGTTTGTAACCTTTCACTCCATTTGGATATCCCGAAAAAGCACATTCTTTGGCTCCAGGATCAAATTTCCTTCGACCTGTTGTTAGAGTATAACCGTAACAAAGGGAGCCAAACACTCGAAAAGATCCATAATCAACTAGTTTTTGATATAACAAATGGAAAGGAATCTTATTCCCCAAGGTCACAGAGGGTGTTCTGTTTATCAAATAGGTGGTCGTGAGGACACACTCAGACCAAAACTCAATGGGAATTTCAGATTGGAAATATAAGAATCTAGCAACATTTAAGAGATGTTGGTGTTTTCTTTCCACCACAGAGTTTTTTTGAGGCGTTTGGACACACGACCAATGGTTCAGAATACCTCTTTCTTTGAGCAGATTATCAAGATGGAACTCCTTTGCATTGTCTGACCTTAGCACCTTAACTTTGGAACTAAATTGACTTTCAATCAGATTCAAGAAATATGTCATAACAGTTGGCACTTCAGATTTATATCTAAGCATAAAGAGCCATGTAAACCGTGAGTAATCATCAACTATAGTAAGGAAATATCTATGTCCTAAGTAGGAGGGGATGTGGAGGGGGCCCCAAACATCGCAATGGATAAGATCAAACGAAGCACAAGCAGTTTTATTGCTGTTAGGAAATGAAAGTCTTTTCTGTTTTGCAACAGGACAATCTTGCAATATGAATATGTTCTAGCTTCAACATGCCTTAAAACAGGTCTCAACACATTCAAGACTTTGTTGGAAGGGTGGCCCAGCCTATGGTGCCAAAGTTCTACAGAACGTTTATGCAGAAAAACTGGTCTGCTACTAGGAAGTTCTGTGCCAGTTTCTGCTTGCATGAAGTATAGTCCCTCTACTTGACTACCCTTGCCAATCGTTCGTAGAGAAGTGTCCTGAATCACAAAACCATTAGTATCAAAGGAAAACCTGCAGTTTCTTCCCTTGGTCAGTGAACTCACAGACAATAGGTTGAAATGAAACTGTGGTATAAAAAGTACATCAGTCAATATGATAAACTGGTTCAGCCTAAAAGAACTTGCTTTGTGTGTCTTTATAATTGTATTATCTGGCAGAATCACATTTGATTCTTCTATCTCATGTAGACTATATAGGATATCTATGTGTACCACAAACATGCTTGGTAGTCCCCGAGTCTATTATCCATATCTTCTTGCTATTAAGACTCGGCAGATTGAAAGATAAGCACAAACCTGAACCTTTCTCAGGCTGGCTGGGAGGCATTCCATGATCTGGTGGGCAACCAATAGTATGTTTATTCAAAAGGCTCCTCAGATTCTGATATTGAGCAGAGGTGAGTTGCAGCTGGACACATGCATCCTCTGCATGTTTGGGCCTTGACCATTCTTGGTTGCTGTCATGAGGAGTCTTGCCCACGGAGTACTCTACTCCAAGCTGATTGACTCCGGTGCCTTTATACATAGCAGTTTGCCTATACCCAGGTGGGAAGCCATGGACTTGGTAACAAGTGTCCACTGTATGGCCTTCTTCCCACAATGGGTGCACAAAGGCTTCGCTGAGTCTCCTTTAGGGTGGAACATGCCTCTCTTGGGAAGATCTTGGTTGGTATTGGCAGACATCATAGCCCTACTACTGATCTGGTCATCACTGGTCTTAGTCCCACCTGCAACCATTGATCTCTGGCTCTCTTCTTGAACCAAGAGGCTGAATACTTTGTTCATTGCAGGCATTGGATTCATGAGAAGGATCTGACGTCCTGCGAATAAGAGTCATTTAAGCCCATTAGAAATGTGAGGACATATTCCTCATTAAAGTAGTACTTCATAGCCTTAATTCCTCCACACGTGCAGGGGCAGGCCGGTTGGTAGCTGGACAGCTCGTCCCACAAGGTTTTTAGCCTGGTAAAGTATACCCCAATGCTGTTGGTTCCTTGCTCAAGATTGATGAGTTCTTTCTTTAGTTGGAAGACTCTCGGCTTGTTTGATTGACCGAATCGTGCTTGAAGATCATCCCAAACCTCTTTAGCAGTGGAATTGTAGAGTATACTCGCCGAGATTTCCTTGGAAACTGAGTTGAGAATCCAAGAAATCACAATGTTGTTGTTCCTCCTCCAACATACCATTTTGCTTTGATCAGTTGCATCAGGTGCTTGAAGATCACCATTTATGAACCCTTCTTTATTCCTTCCGATGAGGGCTATGACCATGGCTCTGCTCCACGTCGTGTAGTTGTCTCCATTTAGTGGCTCGTGAACGAGAAGCTGCCCAGACATATCGCTGTTATTCAAGAAGTAGGGATCATTCTGTGTCACAGCGTCGTGATCGGCGTTGTTGACATCTCTATGTCTGCCATCGAAGAGCTGTGCTGAGGAAGAATGCTAGAGTTCTTGAATCTTGATAGGCGCAGTTTTAAGGGAAACGCACTGATACCATATGAAAAGTGCGTGGGAAACTTGTATGTAAATAAGAAATGAACTTCATTGACTACGGAATAAACAATACAACAGTGCCCATTTATACACAAACGAGCATAATGACCATTATAACGAAAACGCTTCTCCACTTACTAAGTCGTAAAACGCTACTCTCATAACTACATATAAAAGCGTGAAGTACTTATAGAATCGCCTTTATAATGAATTAAAACGCTGTAGTCCCAAGTGATTTAAAACTCGCCGGCTTTCATCAGCCTTTATCATCCTTTGCATATGCTTGATCAAGTTGATGATGCTTGGATTTTAACAGAAGTGAAGGTCAAATATATAAGAGATTGCCAATAATACTATATGGAGTCGAATTCCAACCTTGCACCTTCAGCTGCATATTATTTCCGGGTTTCATCGCTATAGAGAGAGGTTTAAACGCTAAGTAACCTATTTCTTTCAAGTAGTTCAATCAGTGTTTTAAAATGCGTTGTGTCGCACGCGTTATAGCGCGCATTAGCGTTAATTTTAGTGGAAACGCGATGACTCGTACAAAAAAAGCGCTACAGTTCTTCTAACACTTACTATTGCAACTAGTGCTTTTCATGTAACTCTGCTTTGATGATGTAACACGTGATTGACTAACCTATTGCTTTCAGAAACAAAGACTAACATATTGCTATTATCGTTTTTTAATTTGTTTTTCAAACATTTTTAATTACCTCCACCAAATTATAAAAAACTAATTATTTAATATAATTTATCTGATAAAAATAAATAAATTTATGTAACTTGTTCTTTGTTTAAAAGCGATCAAGACGACGTGTATATCTTATATTTTTCGATATCATTTAAAATTATTTTCTAAATACTGCATTTTTTTAAGTTTAGGTTCCCTAAAATTTTATTCGTTATATTTTTAAAAATTTTTATTGGTGGCTCAACAGAGTGAATTAGATTTAAAAATTCTATTAACTCCAACATAACTGTTTGTTAATATACTTTATGTATATTTCTATTGTTTGAAATATATTCTTAGATTTTACATATATTTTCGAACCCAAATTTAATATAAAGCTTACTGAATAATGTGTTTATGATTAGCTTTGTTATATATTATGTTTCTTAAAGCAATAAGTTACTTGTCCGAACTCACGCAATACGTTACGCTTTTACGCTACACGCTATCTGAACCGAAACGCGTCGCATTGCCCTTTACGCATTTAAACACTGAGTTCAATACATATCGAGCACACAAGGTTACTTAGCATGTCCACTAGACATCGAGTAATTTCCAATAAAAACCAAAAAAAATAGTGGTCCTAGATATTTCAGTTTAAACCTCGTATGAAAGAAAAATTTCGTTTCATCAATAACAGAAGGAGCTGCAAGAATAAGGTGGTCAACATAGACTAAATAATTAGGCAATAAAGTTAGATGAAGATCATTTCATAAACTAAGTGTGAAAGCACTCGCTTGTGTAAAGCCAAAGCCAAAGTTCAACATAGCATAAAAAAATTGCATTCCGTTGCCTTTACACTTGTTGAAGTCCATATGGACTTGGACATACCGATACGAAGATGAAGAAATGTTGGGAGGTTTATACCTAAGTGGAATGAAATTCCATTAAAACTTCTCCATATAAATCACCGCTTGAAAAGGATTAGAGGTACCGGTTGAGTGGTAGCTATGGACAACCAAGATCTTTACTGTTGTAGGCAGTTGCAGTTGCAGGTTGTCGAGGTAATCAACGTCTTCTTGCTAATTTGGTTACGAGCCTTGCGGCCATATTATAATTTTAGGTCACTAAGTTCACATGCTTTCGTTTTTGAATCACTATGCTTGATAATTATAAAAGTAGGTCACTAATTATGTATGTCAAAATAAATTCGGGCCACCCTCTTATTTTTAGGTCAATAAGTATACGTATTTTCAATTTTGGGTCACTAAGTATACATGTTTTAAGTTTTTGGGTCACTGTATTAAACCTGTTTTGCATTCATAAAAACATAGTGACCCAAAATCGAAAACATCTATACTTAGTGACCCAAAAATTAGAAGGTGACCCAAATTTATTTTGACATACATAGTTAGTGACCTACTTTTGCAATTATCAAAGATAGTGACCAAAAAAAGAAAACATATATACTTAGTGACCTAGAAAAATAATTTGGCCCGAGCCTTGCTTTGCACTGCTCTACTCCACACAACATATTGGGTTCAATTGATGGTAACTCTAGTTTCATACCTTATTCCCAATATGGATGACTTGGAATCAACAACTGTATCACTTAAATTTTATGTAAGACGGAGTTAAATTTTTTTTTTTGCCTACTAATGTCCAAACTACTTTCGTGTTCAACAAAATTTCAAGTTTTTAAACAATTTTATTCTATATTAAATTGGAACTTATTAATTTTATTGTCGATCACGATTTTCGATGATGAAGTCCAGCCATCAGTTTACGTGAAATTTAGGAATTTTTAATTTGGGCCCCTATTACTAATTAAATTTATTTATACAATAACATTATTAAATTAAAGACCTCAAACCCTTACTTCACATTAGGGTTGCAAACGAATCGAATCGAGTCGAATACCGCAATATTCTATTCGTATTCGTATAACAATCGAATACGAATACGAATACTCAAATATTTAGTCGAATCATAAAATCGATTCTTATTCGAATTCGAATATTTTTTCGAATATTCGAATCGAATATCGAATATTTGTATTCAAAGTCATCTTTCATTTTTTATTTAATAAAATATAAACAATATCATATCTAAAATATATATTGAATTATAATAAATTATATTTAGATATATATTGACTTATAATAAGTTCTATTTAAACATATATTGAATTATATCATATTATTTGTAAATATTTTAGTAAGTTATCATATATTATACGTGAATATATATTAATATTTTATGTTATTATTCGAATCGAATAATTCGATTAGTTTTCGAATCGAATATTGTGATTTCATATTCGTATTCGTATATTTCTCGAATAAAAAAAATATTCTTATTCGGATTCGTATTCTAAATATTCGAATTCGAATCTTAAAATTTCGAATCGAATCGCGAATCGAACCGAAAAAGTTCGATTCGTTTGCAACCCTACTTCACATGTATTACTTAACAACCGGCCTTATACACAACTTCGTGATAATTGCGTGGTTTCATGAACTAGTGATAGTGAAGTAGCAGATTTTGAGGTTCAAACTTTACTTTTTGGGGTTACCTCGAGGTCGGACTACTACGATGACATTAGTAGAGCTGAGTCCACGAGGTACGACTGAGTAGATACTATTGGTCAACTGAAGGTTTTCTTTCTTTTTTAATTGCATGATTTGATTTATTAAAAAAATAAATAAAGAACCCTCATATTTTAACAATGGTGGTGGGTGTGGGCCAAACCTCTTGAAAGATTGATCACCTTGTTTCGAAATATTACTCGGATTATAACATACCTGGGCCCTGGCAACGTAGATTAGTAACTAATAAAATAATACTAAATGTATCCACCGCCAATGGTTGACGGGTCGACTCGTGCGTGTATCTCATAACCAGGTCAAAAGTCAAGAGGCTCGAAGCATTGATCTCTTCTTTCCTCTGACACTTTTTATTTATATAGAAACATACGCGCATATTATATATATCTATGAAGATATAAATGTGTCTAAGAGGGGGGGTGAATTAGGCCTATAGAAATTTTTGCTTCTGTTCAGAAATACCAAGTGTGGTGACTTAGATATGCCTACTAATGTTTGTGACGAGTATGCTTGATATATCCTAGTAACGTCGGATGTGCGTCGGGTCTGTCTCACAGCGATAAAGAAATAACTGAAAAGTAAATGCGAGACAGGATTTTTATAGAGGTTATATCCCCAACTGGGGTTTATTCCTCTCCTTGGGATTTGCTTCCCAAGAGTTTAACCAATCACTATAATGCACCGTAGCTGGATACAAAACTGATTGGTTAGCCCAATACACAACCGAAACAAGTCAAACACTAGCTACAACTAGGTTACCACACGCCGAGTTTCGTTCCTCGGAATCTCCTTGATCCCGATAGACACAGCTCGCTACCGAAGGGCCCCCGGACTTGTCCTTCCCTTCACGTGTGCGTAAACGTTGACCTTGCCTCCTTGGTATCGCTCACGTCCGAAGACAACACGTCCGAAGACAGAATGTATGGCAGGGATGATGGAATATCAAATAAATCACTCGCTCAGTGATGGATATGCAGGTTGACGCTCAGGTGGGCAGAAAGCTATCACAAGTGGAAGGCTCAGGAATTTCTTAGTATCTTTCTGCTCAGTTTTCTCTCGTATGCTTATGTTCGTAGGTTCGCAAAATCTAAGTACATCGAGAGTCTGAAGTGCAGCTCATATATAATACTTTTCAAATAGCACTTCTCATGGAAAATCATATCAAACAATAATTACCTAATCAAGCATAGTTTCCATGCAATCATACCATATAAATCATGCTCTTAATAGATCATCACAACAGTCATATAACATATTTACGCATGATTATATTCCATATAGGAAGATCAATTTCGTTCTCAAGCATATTCAAGCATTTCGCATATAACTACCATATCAGAACTTTCCATAAGAGATTCCCTGCTATCTGTTTCTAGAACGAGTCAGTCCAGATTTTCTTTCTAAGTATAGCACATAAGATAGCATCACATCAGCACGTTTTTCATGTATAATTCATAGTATAATTACCATGTTTAGCACACTAATCATATAAGAGAATACTTAATACGATTTATCAATCATAGTCAACCTTTCCTTATTTCAGAGATCACATCCGTTTATAGCATATAACACCTTATCCAAAAATTCAATCAAATCACATCTTTCCTAAATATAATATTCCAATCAACATAAGGAAATATATCAATTTAATATTGCACATTAAATTCAGTGTAAAGCATGCAAAGAATCGCATAAGTGATTTTCGTCCAGGAATAAACTAGTATCAACGGATATATCACTTTCCATATATAAACAGCATATTTTCCATATATAGCTCAGTAGGATATCTCATGCATTATTTCCATATATAGCACAGTACGATATATCCTATCTCATGGACTGTCTATAACATGCGATCACCTAGTTCCATCAAATCACCACAGAATCACACGCAATTCAAATATTCAACACTTAATCGATTTTATAGCTCATAAACAATGCATGGTTGAATATTATCATGAACTTAGACATTTTATTTGTCCCAAATCGAATTGCTTATTTTATAGACCTAATGTCATTACAATTACATCGTTCATCAAAACTCTCTAACATATACGGACCAAAAAGGTCAACAATCTATATAGTCTTTCTTTCGACAAGAATACATCAAACAACTCATATCAATCATTACAGCGTCGATTACCACGGCACCTAAGCCTCCCCAGCTATGCAGACGAAGCTCATCACAATCCTTCTCCAATTCACAATCTTGATTCTCATCCACCTCTCCCCAACGTTATCCGATCACCCCCGGCCCCCAAACACCACCGCCACTGCGTTCTCACGTAAACCCTTCTCCGAAGCCGCCACAGCGAAACCGACCTGCCCAACAAAGTGCGGTAACCTAACCGTCCTCTACCCCTTCGGGATCGGGATCAACTCGGGCTGCTCCGCTGACTCGTGGTTCGACGTGGACTGCAGAAACGACTTTCCCGTGATTAGCCGCCTCCTCGAAGTCCTTGAAATATCGGAGGAAACCCTCCGAATCAAGAACCAAGTGGCCTCTTGGTGCTACACGCAAGACAATGCCATCACGAGACAGAAAGCCATCGCAATGGACCTCTCGTCCTCTCCTTACAGTTTCTCCAACCTAATCCGGTTCACGGTAATAGGCTGTGATGACCTGGCGGTCGTGGCTAGCACCGCGAGCCGGAGCTTCAGGACCGGGTGCTTGACCGTGTGTTCCAACGTGACCGACGTGTGATCGGCGGCGGCTCGTGCTCGGGAATTGGTTGCTGCCAGACTCCGGTGCCCAAAGGGCTCAAGAACTTTGGAGGCGCGCTTAACAGCTTGAACAACCACAGCAGCGTGTTTGGCTTCAACCCGTGCGGGTACGCATTCATCGGGGACGGGGAGAGGTTCGTGTTCGACGTTTCAGATTTTGGGGATGGAAATTTCGAGAATCGAACGGCGGTGAACGCGCTGATGGTCATTGATTGGGCCATCGGGAACGCGACGTGCGGTGACGCGAAGAATTCCCGAGATTACGC
This sequence comes from Craterostigma plantagineum, assembly GCA_027422505.1. NCBI lineage: Eukaryota > Viridiplantae > Streptophyta > Magnoliopsida > Lamiales > Linderniaceae > Craterostigma > Craterostigma plantagineum. Next base: position 11,730,775 of record JAPQWV010000020.1, read on the forward strand.
TTCTGGCGCAAACAGCGTTTGCGTAGATTCGGACACCGGGCTCGAAGGTTATCGGTGCGGTTGCTCCGAAGGGTACACGGGTTGCACGGGTAAGTTTCCGTTGACGGTTAATGTTTACTCTTTCTGTTCCTAAATACATGAGCGTTCACGGTAATTGCACCATATTAAGAAATGAAACAAAATCTCTATTACACCCTTCATTAATTATTTTATCCTATTTAATCTAATTATTTTATTTATGATGACGGGTAAAGTTGTAAAAGTCCATGCTATTTTTTTTGAATAAAGTAAAATGACTTGTAAAACAAAAAGACAAGTCTAACGACATGTCTTTACAGAGGGAGTATAATGTAGGGGCTTATTTTCTTCTATGATGCATGAACTAATTCGATCAATTGTTAATTTAGGATTTAGGGTTTATGGACTGAAGTGGCAATTGAAAATCATACGTGCCACTTAGGATCGATCAATATCATGTATGATTTTCGATTGCCCTGTTCGTCATGGATGTCGAAAATCATGACCGATTATTGGGCTACGAAATTTTAGCCTGATAATCGAGACAAACCCCTAGATATGCCGCAACTAAGTTTATCGTTTGTTCTTTTTGCAGGTATTAACGAATGCAAGTACAATGCGTGCACCGAAAATGGCCTCTGCACGAACACTCCCGGTGGCTACACTTGTTCTTGCAAAGAAGGGTACCAAGGCGACGGCTTAAAAGACAGACATGGCTGCAGTCCGTTGGACTCAAATTTCCCGGTTGTTGCGCTTTCCATAGGTAACAATCGCGCGTCCTTTCTTCTTACTATCAATTTTTTTCGCGCGGTTTGTTTTTTCAAACTAAAAGAGTGCGCTTATTCTCGCAGGCCTCAGCGTCGGCTTACTGTCACTTTTCGTCGCCTCAACATGGCTGTACTTCGGCATCAAGAGGCGAAAGCTCTCGAGATTGCGCGAGAAGTTCTTCGAACAAAACGGAGGCTTCCTCCTCAAGCAACGCGAATCCTCCTCCGTCAACGGCGGCATCCAACCGACCACCCGAGTCTTCTCCGCCGAGGAGCTAGAAAAGGCCACGAACAACTACGCCGACGATCGAATCCTCGGGCACGGCGGCTACGGCATGGTGTACGAGGGCTTTCTCCCCGACCGGCACACTGTGGCCGACAAGAAATCGAGGGTCGCCGACCAGAGCCAAATCAAACAGTTCATCAACGAAGTGATCATCCTCACGCAAGTCAACCACCGCCACGTCGTGAAGCTCCTCTGATACTGCCTCGAGACCAAAGTCCCCTTGCTGGTCTACGAGTTCGTCCCGAGGGGGACGCTCTTTCACCACATCCACAACGAAGGCAGCGGTGGAGGAGCCGCATCCTTCTCGTGCAGTGACCGCCTCCGGATCGTGGCGGAAGCTGCGGGGGCGCTGGCGTACCTCCACTCTGTGGCGGCTTCGGCGCCAGTAATACACAGGGACGTGAAATCTAGCAACATACTCATCGATGAGTCGTACACGTCGAAGATATCGGACTTCGGGGCATCGAGGCTCGTCCCGATCGACCAGACGCGGGTGACGACTTTGGTCCGAGGGACGTTGGGTTACTTGGATCCCGAGTATTTTCGCACGGGACAGCTGACGGAGAAGAGCGACATGTACAGCTTTGGAGTCGTGGTCGTGGAGCTCGTGACGGGGAGGAAGCCGCTCGCCCCCCCCCCCCCTCCCCCCGACGGAGCCCGAGGAGGAGAGGAACTTGGCGGCGCAGTTTACCCCCCCTCCCCCCGACGGAGCCCGAGGAGGAGAGGAACTTGGCGGCGCAGTTTATCGCGGCGGTGAAGGAAAATAGGTTGCTCGATATTCTAGCCCCGAGGATCATCGGGGAGGCGAGTTCGGTGGAGGTGCGAGGGATCGATAGCCTCACGAGGAGGTGCCTGGATTTGAGGAGCGAAGAGATGCCTACCATGAAGGAGGTGGCGATGGAGTTGGAAGGTACGAGGAGATGTGGGAAGCATCCGTGGGTTGCACGGGAGGATGCTACGACGGAAGAAAATGAGGCTCTTTTAGGGGACGAACCGCCGTTTTCGCCGTCGGATTTGTACGCGGTTGATATAGGGTCGGAATTTGGCAGCGGGACTTACTCTTTGACGGGGATGTATCCAATGTTGTAAAACTCGCTAGGCGCTAGTCGGGCGCCCGAAGGGGCCTAGCGCCTAGGCGGGTTAGGCGGGGTCTAGGCGGTTTCTAGGCGAAAATTAGTCGGTATGTATATTTTATAATTATTTTTATATATTAAATATGTAAACATCTATCAAAGTTAATGTGCATCAAATCTTATATATACATTAGACATAATAATGTCAATCATAATAATCTAACAAAAGAACATGATACAAAATAATATTTTAAAGATTATGTAAGAAAGAAATTATCCTATTTTATAGTTTATATATTTTATTTAATATTTTTAGTACGTGCAAGATTTTTGGTTAAATAAAAAGACGTATATGTTAATTGTCTTTGTTACATTTTTAATGAATGTGCAAAACGAATTTGTATTCTTTTTTTTTTTCAAAAGAGACATCGATCAAGTAATGTAAAATTGATATGTATACGTTCAACGTTGGGCAAATTTTGTCCCAAATCGCTTATTTCTTATAAAGGGAGCTCAAGTATCTCCTATATATAGGAATAGCCACTTTATGTTCCAGCTACAGCCCTGCCGCTTTCGAAAGTAGCATGCGATGGGCTTTGAAATTAGTAAAATTTCTTTTGGGCTTTTATTGGGTCGATTAAATGGCCGCTTCATTGGGCGAGTAGGCCGACTATTCGGCTGATTAGTCCGATTAGTGATCGATTAATTATTTGGCCGATTAATTGGATGGGCTATGTTCAGCTCGGTAGGTACCCGACAAGCGCCTAGCCGGCGACTAGACGGGCGCCCAGACCTAGTTTTACAACAATGGATGTATCACAATCCTCGGTTGATCGGAAACCCGTTCCTGTATATAGAAAAACATTAATACATATAATGTAAGATTATTATATCGAAAAATAGACCAGTTAAGACACATCTGTTGGGGATCGGCCGGAGGATTCCCGGAACAAAGTTGTCCCCGGGAACGTGCAGAATATAAAATTTTTCCGGCAACCCTGCATCCCTAGGATCGTTCAGATTAACACAAACAAATTGACAACATGTAAACAACCTTAAACTACAAAGCAAAAGGGATCAAGCCATAGTACCGAGCTTCTCGTTGATGGCTAGTTGATCGTCATGATGCTCGTGTGGTGTTGGAGGCAAGAGAGATCACGCCTACCTTCGTGTGTCCGGTATGCAACTACCCTGGATGGCTAGCGAAAGAGCAACCGCCGAGAGCGTGAATTTCGAAATTAGCCTTAGCCTCTTAGCTCTTTTTTTCGAAAACCCTAGAGTAGGGTATTTATATATTGGGTTAATTTAGGGTCAGACCCTATTTATAGTTTTAAATTGGGTTCAGGCCCTATTTACGTTTGGGTTGCTGATAAGGACCAACTGTTTGAAATAGTTAGAGAAAAAACCATTTTGACGAGAAATGACATATTCACCCTCCTAATTTTAGCACAATTACGCTGAAAATGCCTTCGTCTTCAATAACCGACCGAAAAGCAGATCTCACTAAAACTTGGGTAAAATTCTGTGCTGCAGATCGAATAAGGAGGAATAGATGTTAATTTGATGTTGCAGAACTCGTTAACCATGATGGGTCTTATAAATCGAGGCATATATGGATGCTAATTACAGAAAAAACTGATTAACATAAATCAAAAAAATCGTTGAGATGGTAGCCGATAACATCAAAGTTCATGACCTAATATGTTGAAATTATTGTTAATTTGATCATGGGTATGATTCGTATTGCTAATTTGCAGCTTTAATCGTCAGAAATAACGAATATAGCAAAAAATAACAAATGTCTTGTGGATAATACCAAATGTTGACTCAGAAATAACACATCACGGAAAGGTATTAACGCATTGTTTGTCGTTAATAACACATTATGTATACAAGTAATGGATCGGGAGAAAAAGAACGAAAATCACAAACGACACTAAAAAACAAATTAAACTGCATAAATCACGTGTTCTGGATAAAATAGACCTCAATTTCTCATGGGTAATTGACTCAAAAATAATACATCACTGAAAGGTAATAACGCCTTGTTTGTCATCGATAACACATTCTGTATACAAGAAATGGATTTGAAGAAAAAGAACGAAAATCACAAACGACACTAAAAAACAGATGAAAACTGCATAAATCACGTCATTATTGACTCAGTAAGCTAAAATATACCTCAATTTCTCATGGGTACCTCGAATTTATACCCATTAGTTGCAAGAAATGGATATTATATTTTCACTAAATCGTGTAAAAACGAAATACTTATAACAAAGCAAATAATAATAAATGTCTAATGAACAATAACAAATGTTGACCCAGAAATAACACATCACTGAAAGGTAATAACGTCTTCGTTTTCGTCAATACACATTATGTATACAACTAATGGATCGGGTGAAAAAGAACGAAAATCACAAGCGACACTAAAAAACAGATGAAAACTGCATAAATCACGTCGTTAATTGACTCAATAAGCTAAAATAGACCACAATTTCTCATGGGTACCTTGAATTTATACGATTAGTTGCAAGAAACAGATATTATATTTTCCCTAAATCATATAAAAAATAAGTACTTATAACATAGCAAAAATATAACAAATGTCTAATGGATAATAACAAATATTGACCCCGAAATAACACATCACTCGCCTGGTTTGTCGTTAATAACGCAGTCTGTATACAACCAATGGATCGGGAGGAAAAGAACGAAAATCACAAACGACACTACAAAACAGATGAAAATTGTATAAATCTCGGCGTTATTGACTCAATAAGGTAAAATAGACCTCGATTTCTCATGGGTACCTCGAATTTATACCGATTACTTGCAATTTATGTCGAAATCTTGATTCGACTTGATGGGATCGAAGATTAAAACGTCTCAAATTAACTAGCCTGTCAGGTAACACTTATTGATAACTGCGTACCACGTAATAGATGACCAATAACACAAACATTTCAATAAGTAACAACTAAGCAACACCGGATAACAGGACATTTATGTAGCGATTTTAGTCTTTCAACACAAGCAATTGGTAGAGACGAAAATATAAAAAACCGTCGACAACATCCTAAAGCACGTGAAAACACTGGAATATCTACATTAGTGACCTAATTAGATTAAATCGTTCTCAATTTTTTATGGGTACATAAATAATTATTAAATAAGAGATATGCTTCAAACCCAATTCGTAAATTTTGAATAACGGGTGAAACCTCGAAATCAAAGGTCGAATAAGATTATATCGACTTAAACGAGTCTTAATACTAAAAGAAAAAGTAACGTCGTTAACCATAGAATTGAAAAAATTAGCTTTCTCTAAGATTAAAACTTTTTCAAAGTGAGTAACTGTTTACCCAACAAATATAACACATATACATGTAAAATAAACACTTCATGGAGAATATTCTTGAAAGGTTCTGGACTGACAGGAAATTTAACAGAATTGTCAGAGAATGTTTAGAAGACTTTCTCAAACAATACCACGTTAATTGGAAATAATAACACATGAGGTAGAAAAAACAACACGAACTCAATTAATGACACATTGGTTTGATACTGATACTACATAACAGTTGTTCAGTACCATATCAATATTTCAATTAATTTCGTACAAAATAAACTTTTATTTTGGATGTTTAATATAGATGTTCATGTAAATATATAATTTAATGAAGTTTAATCACCATATTCCTTTAAAAGACACATTATGCGAAGTTTGTATGTCAATAGACGAATTTTGATCTCAATAGTCATATAAACACATAGTCCTCCATTGCAAAACATAGGCTATCACCTCTTTCAATGGAACAATTATGAATTGCACCACGAACATGTTCAAACGTCAATATTAAAGCACTAATAACATTTATATACCACAAACACAAAATACTAAGCTCAAAACCCTAAATCCGGGGCTCTAAACCCTAAACCCCGAACCCCAAAAATTTTTAAGGTTGTATCATATACTGCACAAGTTGTGGATCGTTCTCCCAAAATTTCATGTCGAAAACCCTTAATCTTAACCTCGAACCCGTAAGTCCTAAACCCCAAAAACTACCAAGAAACCCTAGCGCATAGACGATAACAAATTACCCAGACCTAGTGCATAGACAGCCATTTTATAACAAATAATACTCTATTGGTAACAATTGAACCCTTACGGGTACCACATTAAACTACCCAGAAATTTTTTTAAGATCCCACCAGAAAATTCAGAAATTTTACGGTGGCACGAGAAACCTTAAAAAACAAACAATAGACCCAATGCGGTGGCACGACGAAATTTTAAGGCTGTGGGTCTCCCGAATCTACACGTATTACCTTCAATTTCAACTAGAAACATGCTTCGTTCTACAAATATTTTTATTATTTGCGTCGATGAAATTTTAAGGCTATGGATCTCTCGAATCTACCATCGATAATGTGTCAAATGTCGACGTTATTGACTCAATAAGGTAAAATAGACCTCGATTTCTCATGGGTACCTCGAATTTATATCGATTACTTGCAAGAAATGGATATTATATTTGCCCTAAATTGTGTAAAAAAAAGAAATACTTATAAATTGCAAAACATAACAAATGTCTTATGGTAAAGGACAAATGTGGACTCAGAAGTAACACATCGCTGAAAGGTAATAACGAGTTTTTCGTCGTCAATAATACATTCTGAGACCAAGCAATGGATCGAGAGGAATATAATGAAAATAACAAATGATACTAAAAACAGATGAAAACTGCATAAATCTCTGCGTTATTGACTAAATAAGGTAAAATATACCTCGATTTCTCATGGGTACCTCGAATTTATACCGATTACTTGCAAGAAATATTATATTTGCCCTAAATTGTGTAAAAGAGAAATACTTATAATATAGAACAAAATAACAAAAGTCTATCGGTTAATAACTAACCCCTACTCAAAAGTAACACGCTACTGCAAGGTAATAACACAAAGCTGAAAGGTAATAACGATTTTTTTGTCGTAAATAACACATTCTGCATTCAAGCAATGCACCGCTAGGAATATAACGAAAATTGCAAACGACACTAAAAAACGGATGAAACTGCATAAACCTCGACGTTATTGTCTCAATAAGGCAAAATAGACCTCGATTTCTCATGGTTACCTCGAATTTAGACCGATTACTTGCAAGAAACGGATATTATATTTGCCCTAAATTGTGTAAAAACGAAATACTTACAATACAGAACAAAATAACAAAAGCCTTACGGTTAATAACTAACTCGTACTCATAAGTAACACGCAACTGAAAGGTAATAACACATCGCTGAAAGGTAATAACACTTTTGTTGTCGTAAATAACACATGCAATGCACCGCGAGGAATATAACGAAAATGCAAACGACACTAAAAAACAGATGAAAATGCATAAATCTCGACGTTATGGACTCAATAAGGTAAAATAGCCCTCGATTTCTCATGGGTACTTCGAATTTATACCGATTACTTGCAAGAAGCGGATATTATGTTTTCCCTAAATTGTGTAAAAAAGAAATACTTATAACATAGAAGAAAATAACAAATGTCTTATGTTTAATAACTGACGATGACTCGGAAGTAACATATCACTGAAATTTAATAACGGTTTGTTTGTTGTAAATAACACATCCTGCATTCGTGCAATGCACCGCGAGGAATATAACGAAAATCACAAACGACACTAGAAAGCAGCTGAAAACTGCATAAATCTCGGCGTTATTGACTCGATAAGGTAAAATAGACCTCGATTTCTCATGGCTACGTCGAATTTATACAGGTTACTTGCAATTTATGTCGAATCTAGATTCGATTTACCATTATGTTCTCGAATTTGCACCCTAATTAGACAAGCAAATTCAACCTCGTGCGTCGTCAATATCATAATGAATCCAACCTGACACGTCGAACAGGTTGGATGGGGCAGTCGAATTTTTTTTGCTCGATTCAGTGTAAGAAAAATGAGTTCGATCGTTAAATGAAAAAAATCTGTTGATAACGTTTTGCAGGAGCAAGTAACACAATATTGTTGAAAAATAACGTAACTGTTTTCTTAAGTAACAATATGCTGTAACTGTGTACCATAAAATGAAGTAAAAGTAACGCTTCATATAAGACCAAAAGAACATGTGGTGAGTTCCGCTGAAAAAAAAGCAAAGGGTACTTTCGTCAAAGTATATTTTTGGGTCCTTTACTCGATTTTTACAAAAATATAGGTCCCTTAAACTTATTCTATTTCTGACAGGGCCTGACGGCTAGATAAAAACTTTAGGGGTGCCTGAACTAAAATTTTCCCTTATATATTTCGGCCTCTTGGCCCAAAGCCCGTCATGTGGTTGAGATTTTCTCATAAAGATATTATTTTTAAAATCAAATATGTTCAAAATTCTTATATTTCCAATAGACATAGATTTCGCAATCAACATCTAATGTAAGTATAAATTTCGAAATTTATATTATACCTAATACATATACTTTCGAAATTTATCTAGTGGTAAATTATCATTTTGCCCCTCTAAGTAAATTAACTAATACAATATCAATTTTACCCTCGCAAAATCTAAACTTATTATCAAATAAAAGAATAAATATTTCTCCCACCTAAACATTAATTTCGGTCAAGCCCCAAATTAATATATTAACTTTGGCCAAACTTTGAATTAATTTATTACTTTCGGGTCAAATCGAAATTGACCCTAAGGCTTTTCTCTCTAATGAAACGATACCTTAAGGATCATTTCGTCACAAGCAACGAGCAACTAGCCAATATCTTTACCAAGGCTATGGATGCTGGATCATTCGAAGACATACTTACCAAGTTGGGCTTAATTGATCTATTCAAGCCCAACTTGAGGGGATGTTGAAGATCAAAATATAATTAGCAAAAGTCGACGCAGATTAAGCTGAAATTAAGCGATATTGTTTAGTCATAAATGCTATCCTAACGGCTAGTCGTTAAGTTGTGATGTATTTTTCAGAAATATTGATCGATCAATATAATATTTTGGGGAATTCCGGTTGGTACCCCTCTGTTTCGTGCTTTCCAGCCGGTGCCTTAAGTTATTTTCAACCGGTTGGCACCCCTCTGTTTAGCGCTTTTCCAGTTAGTGTCCTAAGTTTTAATTCCGGTCGGTACTCCTGAGTTGTGACAGAAAATAGCCTAAAAGATAAAAAGCAAGATTTTTAACACCATGTGATGTTATTTATTAACAGAATGGTGAAAACGATTGAAAAAAAAAAAAAACAATCACCAAAACTTATAAATATCCAACATATATATATATATATGTATGTATATATATTTATATATATATATATATATATTTTGTGAAGTACATATATTGGTAAATAAGGTTTTTATGGCAGGTCGTATGTTAAATAAGGTTTTATGGCGGGACTTATGCATGTAACGTTGAATTATTTACTCTACCCGCGAAATACTATTATTACATTCTGTCTTGATCTGGGTACTAAAATCAAACCCACGTGAAACCTGCCACCTACTTGTTTTGTCGGCTTTTGGGCACCCGGCAACTTTATCTCTTGTTAAATTAGGTATCGAATACGACCCGAAAATTTAGTGGTTTAAAGTTGGTTTAACCGGAATAAACTCGGTGCATTGTAGGATGAAAACCGATGCCTCTAAAAGTAACAACAATATATTAATTCATATGAGAGTTAATTTATAAAATATTTAGTTTGGGTTAGCTCATTTTTTGAAGTGACTTTTAGGTATCTTTATAAAAAAAATTTCGAATCGCAACCTTGCTAAACCCTAGGTGTTGGAATTTACAAGTGAGTACTCAATCACCACTCCACATAATAATTTATTTATAATTCAGCAATGCAAACTATGAATACTTGTTTTATTTTATTTTTTTAAATCACATTTTAGACCAGATCGGAATCGAACCAAAAAATTGATCGGTTTGTAGTTTTTCGATGTGAACCGCCAGGTCCAGGTCCGGTCTGATCTCCCTCCATGAGGTTGAGGGGTCAATTAGTACATGAGTTACCATAACTAGTCTGCGTGAGACGGTTGGGCGCCTTGATCGAACCTGCCACCTACCTGTGTTGCGATCTGATTGAACCTGTTCTCGCATACCAATTTTTTATGTTAATTTTTTTTCATGCTAATGTGAGGACCGTTGGTGTAATGGCATAAAGGATTATTGTTGAATTTTTTTAGAACGATAACTTTATTTCATATGTCAATCGAACAGAAGTTTACAGTAGAACAATAAGCAAAACTGCTGAAAAGGAAGAAAAACAAATGATAAATCACCCGTAGCAGTCCCATCTTCAAGCTCATTTGACAATATCTCCATTGCGTGAATCACCTATGCCAACACGATGTCCAAACCTTAGATCAATTTATAAGATCACGACAAGGTCTTATTCAATAGATAAAAACTCTCACAAGATAAGATGTGATTTATTCAATCATACACGCCCGATCCACATCCTTTTTGTTGATTTTTAATAGAATTTTGTCTTGATTGGAACAATTTTATCGAATTTATATTTTCATTTTATATTACAGAAAGAGGATCTCGACTTCGAGAACCAATCTCTCGGAAGCTAGAAGGAGCATGTTAACCTTCGTCGCCCTTTTTTGTATCGATGTATCCCCCTCGAACTGGCTATGGGTCTGCGCCTAAATTTTGGGGTGTGCATTTCGCCACTCACTCCAGGTGTATGACTAATCCCCGAGCCAGATTGATATGTCATAAACCCATCTAACAACGATAGTCACGAGCCTTAAGTCCTCCATACATCTAACCAAGTCTTCATTAATCTTCTGCCTTCAAATTATAAGGGTTAATTATGATTCAGGCCCCAACATTAGTATCATTTAGCTTTCAGGCCCCTTTCAGAAAATTTTTAATTTTTAAGGACCCGATTCCACAGTACCACTTCATGGTTCTGCAGTACCACTTCATTGTTCTGCACTACTCATTGTTCTTCAGTACCAGTTCAATTGTTCTGCAGTATCACTTCATTTGTTATACAGTTCCACTTTATTTTTTATGCAGTAACAAGTAAGTGGTACTGCAGAACAACGAAGTGGTACTAAAGAACAATAAATGTGGTACTATGTAACAATGAAGTGGTAATGCATAACAATAAAGTGGTACTGCAGAACAATGAAGTGGTACTGCAGAATCGGGTCTTTAAAACTAAAAATTTTCTAACAGGAATCTGAATCCGAGTTTAAAATTATAATGGGGCCTGACATAAAATTGTCCCTATATTTCATAGGGTGCTAACTCATCAGTACCAAGTTCCAACTATTTGACACATTTAAATAGACCTGGGTTTTGGGCCGGGCCAACCCGAACCGGCCCATTAATCCGGCCCAGAACCGGAACCGGTAACCGGTCCAGTTAAAATGAACTGGACCAGTTCGCGAACTCGGAACCACGGATTACCGGTTCCTGTTCTGCGGTCCGGTTCGGTTCCGAACCGGAACCGGAACCGGCCCAACGGCCCTCTTATTTTTTTATTCTTTAAACCCTGAAAATTACCATTTTACCCCCGAACGAAAAATCTATAAATACCACCTCATTTTAACCATTTTAACTCACAGTTACATCCAAATCTCTTCCACTCTCTCTCAAAAAGCTCTCAAAAAATATTATAATATTAATATTTAATATTAACAATAATACTTATTTTATTTACACTACTACACACACACACTCACTTATACAAATAATTAAATTATTATTTTATAATTTATACTAATGGCGTCGTCATCGAGATATCCTAACCTCGCGACGAAGATGTTTTTATGGTTTTAGGTCACGCCGATACATTTCGGGGAAATGCCGACACCGACGAGTAGATCGATGTACCGAAACCGACGGGTGACCGACGAGGGACCGAGCCTAGCTTCTACGGCGACGACAAGAAGGAAGCAACAACCGCGTGTCGGCGGTCTAAGCTGTGGAATTTTTTCGACTTAGAAATGGATAAAAATAATCACGCTGCAGGTACCGCTTATTGCAAAATGTGCCGCCACCCCTACTCGATTAAGACCGGACCGAATCACCGTGGGACGGGCTCGATGAAAAAACACCTACAAATGACACATAATTTCGGGGACGATCTAGAGATGGTAGGAACCGAACCCCGACAACAACAAATAAATGTAAGTACGGGTAAGAATTTTGTTATTACTAGGGAATTTTCGAAAAAAGCCTTAGTTAAATTCGTAGTAATGTGTGAAGAACCCTTTCGCATTGCGGAAAGTGAAAGGTTTATCGAATTTACGAGTACGATACAACCCGGATTCCATAACGTGACCCGTAAAACCCTTAGGAAATATGTCTTAGAAACTTTTAAGGAATATTAGTCTAGCTTAATTAGTCATTTAGCCAACATTTCGTGTAGGATTAGTTTGGCTACCGATACTTGGACTAACACTACGTCGCAATCTTATTTAGTCGTCACCGCTCATTAGATAGATGAAACGTGGACTATGCAAAAACGTATTCTTTCCCTAGATCCCCTAGATTCGCAACATAATGCCACTACGATTTCGAACTATGTGTTGAGTGTCGTTAGTAAATATTGTATTCAAGATAAAATTATGTCTATCACCTTAGGTAATGCTACGTAGCGATAGGGATCCTTTGTAGACACCTTAAGTTACCCTTAGACGGCTGATTACTACATGCTAGGTGCGCTTGTCATATTATTAACTTGTGTGTGCAATGTGCATTTGACGAAATTTTGGGAGGTGTTGTAGAAAAATTTAAGGTGTTAGGTAAGTTACTTTGGGAACGTCGCTACGGAGCGTCGTGGAAGCAAACCGTCCTTGCCGCCGGCCTCACATACAAGAAGTTTCCGTTACCAGTTCCGACTAGGTGGAATTCGTTGTACCACCTCCTTAGCACCTTCATGCGCTACAAGGACTTGTTGACGCCTTTTTGGAACGAGGTCGCAGTCGGCAACACCTCGAGGTATGAATTACGACAAACTGATTGTGATATTGTAGGTTTGGTCGTGTCCATACTTGAAGTGTTCAGCAAGGCTACGGAGAAATTTTCCAGAGTTCACTACCCGACGTCCCCATTGTTCATCCCGAACCTCTTCGCGATGAGCTACAAGTTGGTGGAGTATCGCAGTAGTCCATACTTGGGTGCTTTCATCCAAAACATGGAGATAAAGTTCAGGAAGTATTGGGAAACCATCCCAGTAGTCCACGGTTCGTCTGCCTTACTCGACCCTAGTTGCGGTGTTGATACTTTTGATTTTTTTCGATTATTATGCTCAGTTTCTTGGAAAGAAAGTGGACGACCAAAAGGCGTCAATTCACGATTCTCTCCAAGAACTTTTTTCTGTTTATGCATCTGAGCAGGGACACAGTGTGGAGCAACCCGTACCAGCGAGCGAAACCGGTTCGTCGGAAGGAGGCGTCGGCGCAATGAGACTACTACGAAGATTGAAGGCACAAAAGACGAAGACCAAAATGCGGTCGGGGTCAAACACGAATGTGATCCATCTCTACCTGAGCCACAACTTCCAGACTCCTGAAGACTTCGACGTTTTGGCCTGGTGGAAGTCGAACGCGACTCTCTATCCGACCCTATCCGCCGTCGCTCGAGACGTTTTAGCCGTGCAAGCGTCTAATGTCGTCTCCGAGTCTGCCTTCTCTATATCCGGGCGAATTATCGACGACCGATGCGTGAGCCTTAGCCCGACTTCCCTCGCAATGCTAACCTTATTGAAGGATTGGTATTCGGCCGAATCGAAGAACCGACGGGAGAACGCCATCGACGAGTTCCGTTCTTCCAGTTCGGACGAAGAGGCCTCTAACATAGTTTTAGTTAATAGTCAAGTCGAATAAATTGTAATTTTTATTTTGAATATTTTTTTCCTTCGTAATTTTTAGGTATTTTTTCTTTCTTTTATGTTTTTATTTGTATTTTCAGGTAGTATTTTTTATTTTTTGTAATTTTCTTATTTCTTATTTGTTTTTGGAATAAAATTTTTGGATATTTTCTAGAGAATTTTTTCAAAGTAAAAAACAATAAAAATATAAAAAAATTAAATGGGCCAGTTCCGATTTTGAGGCCCGGGGGTTCTAAGTATGGTTCTGGCCGGTCCCGGGAAAATGGTCCCACCGGAACTGGTACCACTGCGAAACCGGTGGAATCGGAACTGGTAGAACTGGCACGAAACCGGCCCAATTCGGCCCAAAGCCCCAAGTCTACATTTAAATAACCGGGAATATTGGAGTAAGAAAATAATTTGTTCGATTCACGAATATCGAAGTAAGAAAATAATTGTCAAAAGAGTACAGAAAAAGCTGGACAGGACGGATATATCCGACAAGACGCGGCTGGCTGTGTGAAATTCTGTTCTATCTTACCATATCAATAACACGTGTTTAAAGAAACAGCCAACCTACCCCTTTCAGCAAATATTAAAATCCACAGAAAACTATCTTAATGGTCCTTGCATGGCATTTTAAACAATAAAAAATAAGAAATCTTATCTACTGGTCCCATGGCATTATTTTTCCAAAACACGTTCGTACGTTAATTTTTACTTAAATGTTCCAATCCTTGGCCAGCAAGACAGCATCAGTCCCTCCTCCGATTCCCATACATCTTCTCTTCGGAATAATGGAAATCGAAGTTAAACTTCGACTAGCAAACAAGTACTCTCATGAGAAGCTCCTCACCGTACTGTCACCATTCCACGTGGCCACCTACCGCCAGCAAAACTTCTTCTTCGACGGCCCGTCAATGGAGCTCGGGTCCCGCGGGGCCCTTCTCCTCTTCCGGTCCCACATCGACGAGCAAGGAGACCCCGAAGAATGCTCCCTCTGCCTCAAGAGCAAAGCCGTCATCTACCACGGGGTAAAACGATGCCAGCTGGACTTCGAGATCCTCGACCTCCTACTAGGCAAAGCTTGCCACGAGGACCGCGGGAAGCTGGTGGAGTGCGCCGCCGGTGGTTCGAGCGTGATGAGGAAGGTGAAAGAAGAATTCGGAGTCGACGACCGAGGATTGGTTTCTTTGGGAAGCTTCGAAAACGTGAGGAACGTGTACGTGTGGCCCGAGAAGGGGCTGAAGCTTGAGGTGGATGAGGTTAGGTACGAATTCGGACATATGTACGAGGTTGAGTGCGAGAGCCCCGAGCCCGAGAAGGCAAAGGAGGTGATCGAGGGCCTCTTGAAGGAAAACGACATTGAGTACTCGTATTCGGTCATGTCCAAGTTTGCAGTCTTCCGTGCCGGAAAATTGATTTACCACCGGGGAGTCGAAGAGGGGTCGGCGGCCGACCCCGCGGAAGGCCCGGAGTTGGAAGGAGGTAGGGGTGGTGATGACCATTGCGGTTGATAGAAGAGGATGAGGGCAAGTGGAAACCCTAATTTACGCGGGGAATTCTATTGTTGTTAGGAGGCTTTTTGTTATTGTGCTTAGTAATCATTAACAAAAAAATTAATAAAGTGTATCCCGAATTTGATTCGTCAACCGTATTTTTATCTTTTTATTTCAATAGAAATACATAGGTGTGGTTCGGTTACCGTACCAAAACTGTGATACCGTATACCGTATCAAAATTTCGGTATCCAAAAAAATCATACCAATACCATATCAAGTATACCTTAAATTTCGATACGGTATCATATCGAAATTTTGGTATGGTATCGGTATCATACCTTCTATACCATTCATACGGATGGTTTTTTACCATGCATGTCTCGCGACTCGTTAATTCGTTGTTTTGGAATTTTTAATCAATTCAAACTCCTTAGGCCCCAATAAGATAGATTATTAATACCATATTTTTCAAAATAAAAAGATTTTTTAACCTTAAATAATTTACATATTTTAGCTAGTCTCCTTAATAAGACAAAAAACTTTACATAACCACAAAATACAACTTTATATACAGATTAATTAGAACGAAGCGGCTATATTTAAAAAATTAGTGAATATTAACAAAAAGTAATTGCATTGCATCTTCACGCTTTCAGAAATCATGAAAAAAAAACATTAAAAATGCAAAAATTAAACGTTACTTGAGTTATATAAGTAAAATATGATGGGCCTAATATTAGAAAGTTGTGTATAAGTTAATAATTTTTGGGCTAAATAAGTTTATGAAGATCCTTAATTTTTCATTTTATATTTTTTGAAATAATATAATATATATAGGTGTGTGTGTATAAATATATATATTATATTAAAAATTTTAGAATTTCGGTATTCGATATAATCGGTAAAAAAACTTTCATACCATTACCGTACCGAAAATTTTCGGTACGGTATCATACCTTACCAAAAACTTCGGTATACCAAAATTTTCGATATTTCGATACGATTCGATACGATAAGGACGGTATTTCGGCATTTCGATATTTTTCCCCAGCCCTAGAAATACATGATGTTTTCGTTTTGGGTTATTATATTTGATAATTGTAAATCAGGTCATTGACTATGTATGCCAAAACAAATTTGAATCACCATCTCATTTTTGAGTCACTAAGTATATGTGTTTTAAATTTTGGGTCACTAAGTATACATGATTTTAGTTTTTTGATCGCTATGTTAGACGTATTTTTGCATTCATAAAAACATAATGACCCAAAATCGAAAAACATATATAGTTAGTGATCCAAAACTGATGATCCATATTTATTTTGCTATACAAAGTTAGTTACCTACTTTTGCAATTATCGAACATAGTGACCCAAAAACGAAAACACGTACACTTAGTGACCTAAAGTTATAATTTTTCCGTTATATGCTTCCCAACAACAAAATGATATAACGTTTAGTTTTTTTTTTTGGCCCTTAAATATGATTAATTCTATAATAAACTAATTTATTAGCCGTAATAGTTTTTATTATATTATAATAACATATTAGTCTCTTCTAAGTACACCCAACATGTGAGCAATATCATTTTGTTATTCCTTCATGCTTCAGCAATTTTGCAATATCATTTTGTTATCCCTTCATGTTTCTCAGCAAATTTGCTTATTGTTCCATTACAAAACTTTGTTCAATTGATATTATGAAATAAAATTATTGTTTTAAAAAAATGTGAGCTATAAAATACATAAAATATATAATATTATGTTATATTTTAGAATATATATTTTATTTAAATGGTTGAATTAATAAAACTTTAACTTATTGTGAAAAATAAACAAAAAAAATGAAAAATAAAATCACCTACCAAATTGACACGCCAATTAAACACTCTCAATACCAAAGTGGGTATGCCATTTTTCTCACTAGACATGCGTGCTAAAATAGTAATGATAGGGGTGACCTATCCAGCATTCCTCCTGACCGGACAACCTACAAGGAACAGAGTAAGAGATTGGGTCCGAAGGAGGTAAGGACCAGGTACGAGGTCCGACCAGAACGGTGTACGAAGGTGAGGTTCAGAGGAGCTCGGGAGGTACTCCACAGAGCTACGAAACTATTCAGAAGGGCCCAAGGAAATGCCCGAGAAGGACTAAGTGCGAGGCTCGACTAGAGGCCATGTACGAATGTGATATTGGGAGGAGTTAGGGAGATGTCCCAGGAAGCTACGGAGCTATCAGGAGGGAACAAATGAAGTAATCGAGAGAGTTATGAAAGTGACCGAGAGACCTGACGAGGGAGGGCAGTACGAAACCCTAGCCGCCCCTACAGTATAAATAGGGTCTTTTGTCCATTTTACACCATAAGTTACATAGCCCACACACATTAGCACACCAAGAACACACATAGATACTCTCTCTCCCTCTCTTTATCTTCTTCATACTGTTCATAGCTGAGAATCACTTGTAAATAAGAGAGAAAGTGAGCTTGAGTGTGTAATCTTCTTCCGTTATTAGTGAATATTCTCCGGCGGCCCGTGGTCGTAGGATTCACCCGAATCCGAACCACGTAAATCTTTCCTTTTTATGTTTTTCCATCCACGATTCCATCCGAACCGGCCCTCACTTTTATTCTCGGACCATAAATCTTGTTGATCGGGGTCATACGTACCCGCATCAAGTAATAACAAGTCGCCATCTACTAGTTATAGACGAGATTAGAGACAATCGATAATGAATATTTCTAGAACGAAATTCACAATGTTGTTGCACACAATTATTTTATTATAAACGGGGTTCTAGTTAGTGACGTGGGATTATTTTATTCGAACGTGGATATATAATGACAACTGACACCGACCCATACAATACAACATGATATTATTCGATATGTTAAATGAGAAAGTGACTTTTCAACATTTTATAATATTTTTAGTCTGACATGTGGACAGTTTGGATAAGTCCTATTTTTTTTTTATCTAACTGCTCCCTTAATCAATCCAGGATAAAAACATGCATGTTCACGGGTTCGATCGTGATCAACTATCTGATATGACATAATATATGATCTTTATTATGATAAGAGAAGAATGAAATTCGACCGAATTATTGTACTATATATGTTATGATAAGAAAAGAATGCAATTCGACAGAATGATTGTACTATATATTCCTATCTTCCCCACGACACGAACGCCAAGAGAAACTAAAAAAAAAAAAAATTAAACAAAAAATCCAATGGAATCTTTGCTGCAGATTGTGTTGTACGCTTCTCTTGCAGTAATCCTCTACGCCGTGGCCAAGAACTTCATCGGCAAGCTCTTAAACCACCCGCCGTCTCCGTTTCTGAACCTGCCAGTCATCGGGCACCTGTACCTGGTGAAGAAGCCCCTCTACCGCTCCTTGGCTAGAATCTCCGATCGGTACGGCCCCGTCGTCCTCCTGCAGCTGGGATGCCGCCGCGTCCTGGTGGTGTCGTCTCCGACGGCAGTGGAGGAGTGCTTCACGAAAAACGACGTCGTGTTCGCGAACAGGCCCCACCTCCTCGCCGGGAAGCACCTGGGCGACAACTATACCTCCCTCGCGTGGGCGTCGTACGGAGACCACTGGCGCAACCTGAGGAAGATCGCCTCCGTAGAGGTCCTCTCCACGCTCAGGTAATTTTTTTTTTTTTTTATTTTCTAAAATAATAAGTATTCGAGGAAAGAATTTTTTATATATATTTTTTTATTTTTTTCAAAGGCTTCAAAGCCTCCACAGCATCCGCGCGGACGAGGTGAAGTCGACGGTCAAGAGGCTGAGCAGAGCCGCCGGAGAAGGGAAGGCCGTGGAGATGAAGACGGTGTTCTTCGAGCTGACGATGAACGTGATGATGAGGATGATCGCGGGGAAGAAGTACTACGGAGAGAAGGTGGAGGAGTTGGAAGAAGCCGGCAGGTTCAGGGACATCATCAGCGGCACCTTTAGGTTGGGCGTCTCTAACATGGCGGATTTCTTACCGTTTCTGAGCTGGCTGTTGGGCGACGAGAAGGAGCTGGTGAGGCTGAGGCTGAAGAGGGACCAGTTCATGCAGGAGCTCGTCGACAGCTCGAGGAAGAGGCTACTGTTACTCCAAGAGAAGAAGAAGAAGAGCACCGAAGAAGAAGACGACGACGAAGAGAAGAAGACCATGATTGAGGAGCTGCTCGTGCTGCAGCAGAAACAACCCGAGTATTACACCGATGCCATGATCAAAAGCTTAATGCTGGTAAGAATCTTATGTTGTGTGTCTCTATGTTAAATAAATTGAGAGTTTCTTCCTAAAATCATTTGGTAATATGGCAATAGGAGGAGATGCGTCTTAAATTTATATATTGAGTCCGGTGAAGGTAATTTTCTGATGTGGGACAAATATTTTCAACACGTCGTCTGGTACGATTCAAGGCCGAACACGTGGACATATCAAATCGGGTGCAGTGAGTCAAACACGCATACCCGCTCTGATACCATGTTAAATTGATATTTTCTTTCTAAAACCAATTGGTAATAAGAGGATGAGCCTCTCAGATTTATACATTGAGTCGGGTGCAACTAATTTCCCGATGTGGGATAAATTTTCTCGACACTGAATAAATTCATATTAAAAAAATCATCATTCATCAGGTTTTGTTAGCGGCGGGAACGGACACATCGGCGGGCACGATGGAGTGGGCCATAACCCTCCTTCTGTACCACCCGCACGTCCTCAAGAAGGCCCAAGCCGAAATCGACCTGAAGATCGGCCACGAGCGCTTACTGGACGAGTCGGACGTAGCCGTCCTCCCGTACCTCCGCAGCATCATCAACGAGACCCTCCGCATCTTCCCCGCGGGACCCGTCCTCGACCGCCACGAGTCCTCCGAACATTGCACCGTCGGGGGCTACCGGGTCCCGGCGGGAACCCTTCTGCTGGTCAACCTGTGGGCCATGCAGAAGGATCCCAAGTACTGGCCGGAGGGTGCGCGGGATTTCAATCCCGAGAGGTTCAATGGGCTCGACGGGACTCGGGACGGGTTCAGGCACATGCCCTTCGGCTCGGGGAGGAGGAGCTGCCCCGGGGAGGGCTTGGCCATCCGCATGCTCGTGTTTGGGTTGGGTTCCATCATACAGTGCTTCGACTGGACTCGGGTCGGAGACGGTCCCATCGACATGACCGAGGGGACGGGCCTGACCTTGCCCAAGGCCAAGCCCTTGCTCGCCTATTGTCGGGTCCGACCTGCCGCCGCTAAGCTTCTTTCCCAGATTATTTGACCGTCCATGTTAATTCGGGTCGGACCGTCCGCGACCCACGGGTCACTGATGGTTATTATGTCAAATTAATCAATAAGAACCATTGTGTGTTGTCTTGTATCTTGTTACGATGTATCAAATCAATAAGCACCTGCATCTCCTCCACTTTTCGGAAGATAATTTCATTCAGTAATCTGATGGTGTTCGCGTCGCTCGCTGATTATTCCGGTGTTGAATTTTGCGTCCTCGCCGTGTTGTGTCTTGCGTATCTAACTACTCTTTGAATTTTGCGGAATGATGTGTTAGTATTTATCTGATATTGTGTAGATGTAGGGTTACATTGACTTACAGTTATATGTGCTAGAATATCTAATATAATATGGCAAGTAGACGCCTAATCAGTACTACGATTTTATTTTGGGTTAATTATGATTCAGGCCCTATTTTCTCTTTTCATTGAGGTTCACGCCCTATTCAAGTTTACTTTAGTGACAAGGACCTACATTTTGAAAACATTAGAGAAAAAGACCTAGTTCATGCGATAAGACGCATTTACCCTTTATAACCTATCGAAATTACTCTATTGTGCCATCATCTTCTACAAGCAACGAAACCAAAATCTCTTCTACCATGTATTTTCATGGCTCGCACGAAGTAAACCTCTCGCAAATCCAATGGAGGAAGCAGCTTGCCAGCAAGGCCGTGAGGAAGTCGGCTCCGGCAACCGGCGGTTTCAAGAAGCCGCACAGATTCCGTCCCGACACCGTCGCGCTCGTGAGATCCGCAACAGAGAAATCAATATTAATTTGTAAATGGATTTAACCAAGACAATATTGATATTATTACATGTGATAAACCCAAATCAAAATGCAGTTGCTATGACCGGATATGTTGAAATTATCGTCAATTTGATATGAATGTTGATAAGTTTCGCAAAAATAACAAATGTCTTAAGAATAATAACAAATGTTGACACAGAAATAACACATCATTGAAAGGTAATAACGCCTTGTTTGTCATAATAACGCATTCTGTATACAACCAGTGGATCGGGAGAAAATGAACGAAAATCACAAACGATAGTAAAAACAGATGAAAAGTGCATAAATCACGTCGTTATTGACTCAATAATGTAAAATAGACCTCAATTTCTCATGGGTACCTCGAATTTATACCGATTAGTTGCAAGAAACGGATATTGTATTTTTCCCAAATCGTGTAAAAAAGAAATACTTATAACATAGCAAAAAATAACCAATGTCTTATGGTTAATAACAAATGTTAACTTAGAAGTAACACGTCGCTGAAAGGTAATAACACTTTGTTTGTTGTAAATAACACATTCTGTATACAACCAATGGATCGGGAGAAAAAGTACGAAAATCACAAACGACACTAAAAAACAAATGAAAACTGCATAAATCACGTCGTTATTGACTCAATAATGTAACATAGACCTCAATTTCTCATGGGTACCTCGAATTTGTACAGATTACTTGCAAGACGGATATTATATTTTCCCTAAATCGTGTAAAAAAAGAAATACTTATAACATAGCAAAAAAACAAATGTCTTGTGGTTAATAACAAGTGTTGACTTAGAAGTAACACGTCGCTGAAAGGTAATAACGCCTTGTTTGTCGTAAATGACACATTCTGTATACAACTAATTGATCGAGGCAAAAAGAACGAAAATCACAAACGACACTAAAAAACATATGAAAACTGCATAAATCTCATCTTTATTGACTCAATAAGGTAAAATAGACCTCAATTTCTCATGGGTACGTCGAATTTATACCGATTACTTGCAATTTATGTCGAAATCTTGATTCGATTTACCATTATATTCTCATTACGCTAAAAACCGCATAAATGTCGGTGTTATTGGCCCAATCGACTAAAAATCACGATGTTAATGTTGAACCGTGGTGTAAATAAAGTCAATTTGATCGTGCATCTTAGTAGTAAACAATTATTAGTGTAAAAGTCAATTTAATGCCAGTGTTAAAGTTTGTGTTTTATTAGTGAAAACTATGATTAAGCAAACAAAAACTTATGTTATAACACAAAGATGATAACTGATAACATATGGACATATTGTCATGATGGATTGATCTATGCTGATAACACATAGTTTGGAATTTTCTAGAAGCTTCGTGATGCATCTGGATGGTTCTGTGTGGTCGGTGAATACCACCATGATTGACCCGTTATGTATTAACACATTTTCAGAATAAAATACATCTTCCTTATGTTAGCGAAATCAAGAAAAACTTACGTTATAACACAAACTAGTGGACTGATAACGGATTATATTGTTGTCAATAACACTTCACCAATTCGATAAATTTCGATCGTTGATGCACTTATTCCAGAAGGTGTAAGATTTTCATAAAGGAAAATATATAATTTGATGAATTTAAACCAAATAACTCCACTGACAAATCAAATTTTATTCACATTGAGGTTAATGGTCAAGTGTTGTGGTTGTTTGTCATGTAACCAAGGTCCCGTTCGTTGCAAACATAGAAAATACTTCATAATGTGAAATGTAACATTAAAAATTATATCACGAAACAACTCTAAGTTCGACATTACATCACAAGCAACATTTATCAAACATAATCCTAAACCCTAAACCCAAAACCCGAACCCCAAAACCCCAAATCTCGAACCCCCAAACCCGAACCCCTAACCCAAACCCTAATTTAAAACTATAAACACTAAATGTAGAAACCCTATTCTGAAAACTCAAATTGGTAACGCTTTACTTCATAACTGTAACACATTATTTTATGGACCCTGTAAGCAAAAAATTGATATTCCCGCTAATAGTCCCCTGAAATTCCCTCCCAACAGTACGCTGAGAAATTAAGATTCCCGCCTAAACTATAAACACAAGTGTTCCTTCTAATAACAGCTACAAACTTACGGGTATCACTTTATGCTTTTTCAGAAAATAATTGCTATGCGCGCCCAAAAACACTGCAACCCGCTAACACATAGATTGAAGGACCCCACAAAATTCAAAGTTTATGACCTAATATGTTGAAATTATGTTAATTTGATCGTGGGTATGATTTGTATATCTAATTTGCAGCTTTCGTCAGAAATAACGAATATAGAAAAAAATAGCAAATGTCTTATAGATAATAACAAATGTTAACTTAGAAGTAACACATCACTGAAAGATAATAACGCCTTGTTTGTCGTAGCTAACACAGTCTGTAAACAAGTAACGGATCGAAAGGAATAAAACGAAAATCACAAACGACACTAAAAAAACAGATGAAAACTGCATAAATCTCCGCGTTATTGACTCAATAAGGTTAAATATACCTCAATTTCTCATTGGTACCTCGAATTTATACCGATTAGTTGCAAGAAACGGATATTATATTTTCCCTAAATCGTGTAAAAAAGAAATACTTATAACATAGCAAAAAATAACAAATGTCTTATGGTTAATAACAAATGTTGACTTAGAAGTAACACGTCCACGAAAGGTAATAACGCATTATCTGTCGTAAATAACACATTCTGTATACAAGCAATGGATCGGGAGGAATATAACGAAAATAACAAACGACACTAAAAACGGATGAAAAGTGCATAAATATCGGCGTTATTAACTCAATAAGATAAATTAAACCTCAATTTCTCATGGGTACCTCGAATTTATACCGATTAGTTGCAAGAAACGAATATTATATTTTTCCTAAATCGTGTAAAAAAGAAATACTTATAACATAGCAAAAACTAACAAATGTCTTATGGTTAATAACAAATGTTGACTTAATAGTATCACGTCGCTGAAAGGTAATAACGCATGATCTGTCGTAAATAACACATTCTGTATACAAGCAATGGATATGAGGGAATATAACGAAAATCACAAACGACACTAAAAACGGATGAAAAGTTAAATCTCGGCGTTATTAACTCAATAAGGTAAAATAGATCTCGATTTCTCATGGATACCTCGAATTTATACCGATTACTTGCAATTTATGTCGAATTCTAGATTCGATTTACAATCATGTTCTCGAATTTGCACCCTAATTAGACAAGTAAAATCTACCCCGTGCGTCGTCAATATCATAATGAATCCAACATGACATGTCGAAATCGGTTGGATGGGGCAGTCGAATTATTTTGTGCCGATTCACTGCAAGAAAAATGAGTTCGATCATTAAATAAAAAATGTTCTGTAACATTTTGCAATAGAACGTAACACAATATCATCGGAGAGTAACATTTCGTTGTTACACAGTAACAATATGTTGTAACTTAGTAACATAAAATTAAAAGTACCGCTCCATATATGACCACGAGCAACACGTATAGACTTTCGCTGGAAAAAAATAAAAAATAAAAAAACATTTTAGTAAGGGTATTTTCGTCAAATAACATTTTTTGGTCCTATACTCGAATTTTACAGAAAATACGTCCTCTAAACTAACTCCTTTACTGACAGGGCCTGGACAGAAAGTTCAAAGATTATTAGGGCCCGACATGAAATTCTCCCTATTTTCCTATTTTATGATTTTGTCTTTAATTCTCGATCTTTGCCTAACTTGCATCTTGTCCCAATATGTTAAGTACGGATGTTACCATGATTCCCTCATTCTTCAACAACTACGTATGAAATTAATAAGCACACGTGGGCCTCCATTTTTCGAAAAATAATTACATTCCATAATATCGGACATAAGTTTACAATAGAATGATACACAAAACTGCTGAAAAGAAATAGAAAAAAAGATATAAATCACTCGTAGCAATCCCCTCTTCAAGCCCATTTGACGATATCTCCATTACTTTAATCACATAGGCTAGCACGATGTTCAAACCTAAGCTCAGATCTATGAATAAGATTGCGACAAACTCTTACTCAATAGAGAAAGCTCCACGAGATAACCAAGCTATAAAACTAAAAATAAGGAAACTGGGGAAGATGTTGGGTGCTCCGTCCTTGTTCGCAGGCGACCATGGTGGCTGCCGGCGGAGAACAAGACAAATTGAAAATTCTTCTGAGATGGGCTGGTAGGGATTATGACAATAGATCATTCAATCATACAGAAGATAGAATGTGATTTATTCAAAATCATACGCACCCGGTCCACATCCTTCTTGTATGATTTATTCACATGATTTTGTCTTGATTTGAACAATTTTATCGAATTTATCTTATACTAAATTTAGCTTCATTTTCAAATCTTCTTTTTATATATCCAGAAGGATAATCTCGAGTTCGAAACCGAGTTGTCGGAAGCTAGAAGTGTTGTATTTGTCCCACATCCGGAAATTATCATCATCCGACTCAATACATAAATCTAAGAGGTCTTCTCCTATTACCGTTGGTTTTAGTAAGGAATCATCAATTTAACATGGTATTAGAGTGGCTTGATTTACGTGTTATCACGCTTGTTTAACCCACCGACACCTGATTTGATATGTCCACGTGTTAGGCCTTGAATCGTGCCACACGTGAGGGCACGTGTTGAGAATATTTATCCCACATCGAAAATTCCCATGACCCGACTCAGTATATAAATCTAAGAGATTCTCCTCTTATTACCAATTGGTTTTAGGAAGGAATCATCAATTTAACAAGAAAGGACATGTTGATCTTCGTTCCGTTCAAATCATAGATTAAATATGGCGCATCTCGTCACTAACAAGCTCCTAGGGGTGGGCATTCGGTACGTACCGAACCATACCGAACCGAAGTTTCGGTTAACCGAACCGAATTCTTTTATTTTTTTAAAACCGAATATCGAACCGAATTTCTCGGTTCGGTATTCGGTTATACCGAATTTTTAATTCGGTAATTCGCTTAACCGATATTTAAAAAAAATTAAAAAAAAACAAAAATTAGGCATAACCGAATTTCAAAATATTAAACATATTAATATTTTTTAATTTTAACCTATTAAATATATTAAATATATTATTTTTTGTTTAATTTTATCAAATTTAATATATTTTTTTAACTATAAATATAAATTTCGGTAATTCGGTTCGGTTCGGTATACCGAACTGGTATATCCGTACCGAACCGAATTACCGATTTTTTTTTTAAAAAAACCGAATACCGAACCGAACGGTTCGTACCGAATTTTCGGTATTTCGGTCGGTTCGGCCGGTTTACAGAACTGGGGCCACCCCTACAAGCTCCAACCATTTGATACCTGTATTAAAAAAAATTAAATAACCGCGAATATTGAAGTAAGAAAATAATTGTTCTATTCGCGAATATGTATTGAAGTTAGGAAATAATTATTCTAGATGCGAATACAAAGCGAGACATGATATATCCCATGTGGTTAGGAGGTTAACAAAAAAGAGGATATATCCGAGTCCGACAAAAGACGCAGCTGGCTGTGTGATATTCTGTTATCAATAACGTGTCGAAAATAACAGCCAACCTACCACTACAGCAAATATTAAAATCCCAAAGGTACAAATAGGAAAACTATCTAATGGTCCATGCATGGCATTAAAAAACATAATAAGAAATCTTATCTAATGGTCCCATGGCATATTTTTTTAAAAACACGTTCGTACGCTATTATATTATCATATTATAGTATGTCTATCTATATCTATATCTATCTATATCTTTACATTAGTGTGAATATGTTTTATCCAGTGGAATAATTTATCTTTTTTCCTTACTAATTGTAATTAGTAAATTGTAAGTAATAAATATTTATCATTAATAAGATCACCGTATTATGTCTTGGATCTTATTACTATGTATCAAATCAATAAGATCACGATAAACTCTTATTCAACAGAGAGAAACCCTCATACGCGACAAAACCAAAATATAAAACTAAGATGACAAAGAAAATATTGGGTGCTCCATCTCGGCCCGCAGACGACCATGATGGCCGCCGACGTAGAAGAAGAAAAACTGAAAATTCTTTTGAGACGACGAGTAGGGTTTTGATGGATAGAGGAAGATTAGATCATTCAATCATACATAAGATATGATGTTATTTATTCAATTATACACACTCGGTCCAGTACATCCTTATTGTTTGATTTATTCACATAATTTTGCCTTGATTGGAACAATTTATCGAATTTATTTAGCATTCATTTGCAAATTTTCTTTTTATATTTCGGAAAGAGGAGATCGACTTTAACAAGAACATCTTCGATAATGCCTCTAGGATGTTTAACAGATCTATCTACTAATCGTATACTCATCCTAGTGGGTTACGACTAAATCGCCTATTAAACAAGGTATAGTAAAACTCCCTGGATCCTTTAGCTTCTTCAGGATCTTGCTTTGTAAAATTGCGGAGCACTCCCCTCGTAATTCAACCGTGGACACGTCTTCCATCTTGCGTTTGTTTGTGATAACGTCCTTTAAAAACTTTGCCCAACGAGGCATCTGCGCAAGAACTTCAACAAGTGGTAAAATAATATGTAATTGTTTAAAAATTGCAAGAAATTTACCAAACTGGTCGTCAACGATGTCCCTCTTGAGTCTCGCTGGATACGGGATCTTTGGTTGATACGTCTTGATAGGTTGCTTAGATATGACTTCGTCCTCCTTGTCGGCCTCGCTACTAGTACTCGCTTCCTTAGGTTCAACATTCTTCTTTGGTTTCTGCACTTCCTCGAGTTCTCTCCCATTACGAAGTGTCACTGCCGTTACACGGTGGTCCTTCGACTTGGTCTCGGTGTAGCTTGGCCACGAACCGGAGGGACGTTGTTGGATTGATTCGGTGATCTGCCCAACTTGCTTCTCTAAGGCCCTAGATAAGACTCTGTGTTTTGCAACCACACTTCTTGACTATCCAAGCGCGAGTCGAGCTTTCCCATTAGTTTAGCGAACATCCCCTCGAGCTTGTCTACGCGTCAGGGGTAGCCTCAGCATTTCCTACATGGTATCCCTGCGTCCTTTGATGTCGAAATCCCGGCGGAGCTTGTTGTTGATTCCCATAGGTCAAATTCGGATGAACTCGATTCAGGACAAAATTTCGTTGACCTTGGTAATTTCCTATGTAGTCGACTTGCTCCGTTGGAATAGTAGCTAGACAATGAGTTGTGTCCTGGTTTCCCATGTAACACATGTGGAATATACGTCGGAAATAAAAGAGGAGGCGTGGCAACGACAGGATTCCTCGGGGCAGCTTGCGTTTGGACATCATTAACGATCATCTTTGCTGCTAGAGTGGGAAGGAGCGCATTCATCAAAGTTTGCATTTGAAGGCCCTTCGCTGAAATTTGTTGTTGTAGGGCGTCGAACTTGGTGTTTATCGCGGTGATGTTGTCGACATCGTACATTCCCTGTGGTTTGCCTCGGCTGCTAGAACTCCCTCGTCGAAAGCTATTTGCACTGTAGTCCTTGAGATTCCAACCCTCCGTAGCGCTGAGATTACAAAATCCTCCGTTGCACGCTCCGTCCAATAATTGCACGGTGTGATCGCTCAACGATTCGTGGAACCGCTGAATTTGCTCGCTCTTTGTCATCCCGTGTTGAAGAAATCGGTTCAAAAGCGCCTTGAATCTGGTATATACGTCATATAGATTTTTGCCCTCCTTTTGCTTGAATGCGTTGAGATCCATTTTTAATTTGAGAGCCTTTGAAGGTGGAAAGAAATGATTGATGAAGGTGGCATGCATCTGGTCCCAAGTGGTGATAGATCTCTCGGGAAGTAAATTAAACCATTCCTTCGCATTGCCTCGTTGAGAAAATGGGAATAGATAGAGCCGGATGGCCTCTGAGCTCACGCGTTGAACTCGTATTGCGTCGGTGACGGATAGGAAATTTCGGATGTGTCGATAAGCGTCTTCTTCGGAGAGTCCAATGATGTTTCAGCTCGACGTTGTTCGGGACTTGAGGAAGGACTATCGCTGAGCCAACCGTCCCTACGGTGTTGTTTCTCCACAGCTCACTCGTTGGAGGTTCTCTAGCTACGAGAGGCATCTCGTCACAATTTTGAGTCGCTATTTCGATTTGCCTTGCGTTTTCTCGTAGGTTGTGTCGGAACGTTCTTTCGATCTCCGGGTCTCCTTCAACGATTGGTAGGGAAGGATTCCTTCGGGTCATGCACGAGCGTTCACGTACCTAAACAACAAAATAAAAATAACAATAGCAATAAGAGATTTTGAAATAAAAACCAATAAAATACCACATAGTGGTTCGTCCGCTACCATTGTGGTGTGACAATAACGGGGCAATCGCATAGGCAAAGGAGACCAAAGCTCACAACAAATACAGATAGATTGAAAGAAAATACCACATACTGCACGATTTCGTTGAGAACTGCTCTATAGCCGCGCAGAAAATAGCATCCGCTGAAAACGTGTTTGGTCCCTTCACTAAGCCGCCATCACATGCAATGCTTGATAGACACCTCGAGAAAATGGTGTTAAAGTATCTTAGCAAATGACATTCAGTGCAAGTGAGACAATTAAAATGTGCCTTCAGTATGCCATTTCAAACATCAGAGAAACTAAGGTTATGACCTATATGATATTCATATTCATATTATTGTAATCGAATATTATTTTGAATAAATAAATATCGAATTTTTGTGTTCTATTCAATGTAAGGCGAGTTGTTTATTTATATGAATTGTTATTAACACATTCGATAAGACCGATACATAAATAACACTCTTGCTGTGGAAATTTAGTCATCGATTATGCGGGGCAGAAAGGGAACACCAAAGATCTATTAACGTAGTGTTGAATTAGTCCACCAGTCTTAATCTCTGGTTAGGGTGATCAGATTGATGAGTACAACTTGTTTGTCGACATGTCTTAATTGACGCTATCAGTCATTCATTTGGGAAGTGGACGCTCGTGATACTTATACAAGATGAATCGGAGATTGTCAGTAAGAAACGGTTCATAAGGTACAAGCGCATATTTTAGCCATCTGAGTTGTACAGAAAACTACATAATTTGATATAGCTGTATATAATATTACTGCTATATAATATAATGCCGCCAGTTTACTCTTTGCCCTGGCCTGCATTCACAGTTTATGCCGCCTGTGAACGCTAATTAGGCAAGAAAAATAGATAAGAGGATAATCTAGTAACACAGTGTGTGTAATCACATCAAGAAATTGCCACCACACAAGGGCCATAAGATAAGAATGCATCTTCAAGTATTAATTATGTAATGGTTCTTTACTTTACCTTCATGGATGATGCCTGATTAACTAAGCTGAGCACTTCATGGATCGATGAACTTGGGAAAATATGCCATTCCGAGATAAACCTGCTGCATTTCCTCTCTCCATATCTACCAAACGTAAACGAACATGAGAACTTTTTTCGGGTCCAACTCGTTTGAGGAAAAAGATCGAAAACGTCTTACCATGTCGCGAAATTCAAGCCTAATATGGGGAACGTTTGTCTTGCGAATGTCATTTCCATCGGGACCTCGTTTGAAGTACTCCCTACCGATCCAGTGAGACTGCAAAAATGTGAAGTTCGAAATATAAATAATATAGAAATTAGAACTATAGTACACTCCAAGCTTCAAGAGCTGGAGTTGTTAATCATTATAATATCAGTTTCACGTCTAAGGTTAGATAAGAAAGAAATCAGTTTCAGGTGAAGTGTCACTTAACAATGCTTGGCAGATGTAAGTAAACAAGCGACTCGATTTGAATGTCACTTCGAGGTGAAACAACAATTCAATTACCTTTAGAGCGTGCGAAAAACCCGATTGCTGCACTGAGTTACGAGCGATCTCACAAAGATCGCACGAACTCAACTTCCAAACCTGGAAATCACAATGCAGCAAGCAAATAGGTCCGTCCGTAAGATTTTACATGACGGAGCACGCGAAAAAAAATCAAAGAAAAAAGAAATTCACGCGGGCTCACCGAAGCAGCAACACTGTATTCCTCTACTAGGGGCTCTTTTGTCAAGTGAATTTGCAGAGGGTTGTCGGTCGACAGGGAGACATTAAGGCCACGGGTGAAGAACAAGGGAAATGGGTTTCGGTGGTAATCTAAGAATAACGAATTATTGCTCAGTGGAGACATCGCAAGTCCAATCTGTATCGACAAATTAACATAATAAACCATCAGCGACTCTTTGAGGGTAAGTAAAGATGCTTACTTTCATGACTCTTATTACCACCACTTACCTGGGCCAAGTAATAAAGATACTGCAGGACGGGCGATTTTCTCAGATTGATCCCGTGTGCGATGTTATGAGCAATGAGGAACGTTGCAGCGAGGTGATCAATGTCACCAGCCTGCGGATGTTATATTGCAATTACCCGGAAGAAAGTGGAGGGTGTTTAAATAGACATGCTACTCACCTCCCCAGCGTGAGTGCGAAACTTGATAGTTGTCATGCCTTTTGATTCACGAAGCTGACAAATACGAAAGGTGTTTGATTTAGAGAAGCTCTTATAAGCTTTGCATGGGGAAAACGAGAACTATTCGATCAAAAACGGTACCTTGTTAAGCGTGTAAAGATTAGCGTAGCAATAGTACGCGTAGTAAGAAAACGCGGGATTGAAGACATCCGTCCACTGATCTGGTGTGGGCATGTGCTCTGTGGGCCGTCTTTCGGGTTTGCTTTCGTCGTCCACTAGATCGAATCCGACGACCTGAAAAAATTTGAGGTTATGATGATGATTTGCCCTTCCTTAAGACTAATATTTTTCCTTCGCACCATGCAGGTGCGTGCCTATAACCCCGATTTTAATTGGTTTTATTTTCAAGTGTACAAAAAGTGTTGAGGGTTATTATTGGAATAAACAAACAAGAAAGGGTTAAAATAGTAACTATGCACGACATACCAACTTATTTGACTGAGTTACTATACACCCCTGAGCGAGAGATGAAAACACAGATGATAAAAAGATGGAAGAAAACTGACCTGCTTTAAGAACACATGCAGTTGAGGGTGTGAATCGGGATCAACAGTGACCTCAAATAAAGGCAGAAAGATGTTATCGAGCATGTTTTGGAATGAGGTCACAGTTCCCATTTCCTTGTACACGTTGTAGAGTCTTGGAATCTGCGAAACAAATTTCGATCCAGAAAATAAGCTTATTCACCAAAATATTAGCGCGAGACAAGCTCGTGTCTGATTTAGGCTATTCGACTTTTTCCAGTAATCAATGAAGATTCCCATTTACATTTCTTCTGCCAAAACATCCCAATATACAGTGCAAGTAATAGCTGAAATCGTTGTATATCGAAAGCGAAAATATATGCACGTCCATATTAAATCACATCACAATCCAAATCGGACAGCGACTCCATTTCATTGTCACGTGGACTATGAGATATAGATATAGTTGGGTTCATTACCTGGATCAACCATACAACATTCTCACTGTAAAGATCGTTGTTCACTATCCAACTCGCCAGTTGATCCCACTCACCCATCTTTCTCCCGTAAATTGAGACTCGGTATTCAGCCATCTGTCCAAAAAACAAGGTAATTGACTAAGTAAAAACTAAAAGTTTGAGAAAATTGATAGGTTGCACAGAAAAGAAAATTTAGTACACTGGAAGACACCCACTTGATATTTGCTTGCAGCCAAATCTGAGAAAATTTGTTTTGTCAGTTCTCCGAGGAAACGGCCTGTAGGAAATATTAGTTACATCGAATGTCCACCATACAAGACACCATTATATGCACGATTTGCTGAAAACTGAAACAGAATAACAAAAGCACCAAATATCTAATGCCACCTTCCTATCATACAAGTTACCACCCGTTCTCATGACCTCCCGAGCTGAGCGTAGAAGTGATATACCTACTTTTTTAGGTATGTAGTTTTGCAAAGAAGAAAAAACAAGCATACCCTGTATAAGATTATCCTGTTTGAGAAATATCTCTCTCAATCTACTCTGACCACAAGGGTTATACTTCAAATTGAATTTGTCGAACCGATGAAAAGTGCTTTTATCAGCGTGAACATCCAGCAGATCGACATTTAGATCATACCTGCAGTAGAACAGCAGTTGATAAAGTTGTGAAAAGCGTTATCGTTTGACATACTCATAAAACGGCGTGTCTTACTCTGTAAGATCCAAGCTCTCAAACACTTCTCTCAAGGTTAGGTACGTCCCATCCCGAAATATGACAACCTGAAATCAATTGAATGAAACCCCATATTGCATTATGGTTTAGAACCATAAATAGTTCAATTCAAAAACACCCATTTTAAAAATCTGTCCTTATAGTCAAGAATAAGCCCTCATTTTTTACATCATTATATCTAGTCCACATACCTCGTCGGGCTCCTTCCTCAACTTCGATTTTATAAATCTTAATAAATGTTTCTGGTTCATGCAAGCTGAGTGATGAACGTGAGTGTCCACTTTACGGACGTTATAAAAATCTCGATGTGGTGCGCTCTTTTGAGCCAGGAATTCTCTCTCCGCATTAAGCATGAGATGAAGGTTGAATTTCTGTGACCACATTGCATAGAAGTCAACTACATCAAAATTGATATGTCAAATATCATAGAATCCAAGCAATAAATATGATGAACCTGTTCCAGAAGAACTAGCCTATGGTGACTTAAAGTCCTAATATTCCCAGTCTTGATGACCTTGAGAATATGATGCAGGTCAGTGAAAAAGGTTGTAGCGTCGGCTACAGAGAAAAGTTTCTCTTTTGCTACACGGGGAAAGAGCAGTAATTAGAAAAGGAAGACCATCGACGACTATATTGTAAACGTTAATTTAATCAAAATAACTGACTCTTACCATCATTATTTGCATAAACTTGCACCACTCCATCTTCCATTTGAAAAAAGTGCTGTAGGATTCAGAAAACTGATTGAATACATAGTATAGAGATATAAACAAAACCATAAAGGAAATTTTGCAGGGAGATAATTTACGTAATCAGCTGATAGGCTTACGATTTGCATGGGAACTCACCTCAGATTTACCCTCTGGAATATGATCAAAAGGGTTTGGTAGAGGCTTTGGAGTACTAGGATCAGATATAATTTCTTTTTCCCAAGGAGCAACAGCTTCTCTAAATATATAACTTCTCCTCAGTTCAAGACATTCTTGCAGAGTACGGTAGACTTCAGCTTCATCCGTGGATGGTACCTCTGATAAAGAATGCCAAGAGATCCATAAAGAAAACAACATTTTGCCAAACATACAAAATATCATGCAACACATGGAATATTTCAAAAATAAATGAGTAATATATAATGAGGGCACCCTCTGGATCATAATTTCCATAGCAGCAGCAATGCACCACATAAATAGAATATAAGTTCTCCATGCTGAGGCCTAAACATATGACCTACTTAAGAGGTTTACCCCAGACCTATCTACACATTCAGAATCACTAAGACCTTAGTGCTTACCAAAACTTTTATAAACTTGTTATGTTCTTTGTTAAAAATATTAAAAAAAAAATCCCTTACAAGAAAAGTTTTGTTCCAGTCCAACAAATTCCCTTACAATCCCCATCAAGACATGAAAACTTGTAATAGTTATCGTCTCATTCGAAAGATAATTTAGAGGTAAGACGGTACAGTACAAATAGAAACAACACTTGGGCAGATTGAGGGCAGGGAAAACAGCAATGCCATAAGCAAGAACATATGATATTCAACAAGCATATTTGTGAACACAAAGATGGGACGCTTCAAAAGGCTGCTGAAATACAATACCTGAGGGAGAAATTCTCAGTCGTACAAAAGCATCATGTTCTGGTTCTTTCCTTAGAATATCAGCAGCGAATGGATCGGGTTGAACGCCATGAAGGTCACCAGCTGCACCGTGAGATCGAATCATGTTTGACGTTGCCACTGACATTGATTCCTTGTTTGCAATAGTATGATCTGGTACGTTCTGAAACACAAGGCTCTAACATTCAACATTTATAAGAGAGTCATTAATACATGAGAAACTTCTAAATACAACACAAATCGCATTCGTTGGATCCCACCAAAGTGCAAATAAGCATTATACTTGAGGCACATCAGGGAAAGATAGGCATATCATATGAACTTTATCTACTATGTGTACCACTTCTCCATTAGCTTGACTTATGCTACCTTGAAATCAACATTGTCAGTTATGGTGTCTTCATCATCTGAACCTTCTATGTTTTCGAATGCAACAGGCGGTTCAGGAGACGTGGGCCTAATAATACGTCCACCTCTCGGGGTTGAGTTCCATACACCAGTTTTACCTGAAATACAAAATTGCTAAGGCTATCAGTAGATAAATTAAGATAGCCTGTTGTATCTTCAAACACTTCGGGTTCGTTAAAATATCAAATAACCAGCGAATGATTCCCATATAAAAGCTAAAAAAGATAGCATATTCGGAAAGTATCACATAAACGGAAAAACATATATTTTGTAGGAAAATCATAAAGAGAATTAACCCTTCGCTTGGCTTAACCACGAGCATGAAATCATGTCCATACAAAGTCGAATGTACCCCTAGGCACATTTTCTAATTTTATCAAAATGTTACCAAATGCAAACATTCTCTATTGTATATTCTTTGTAGCTAATAATCATCTTACTAAATCACAATTCACATCATCTCACGTGCAACTGCCATGAAATCATGAATCTGAGTTTCGGATGTGATTGTCAACGAAGGTCTTTGATAGTCAAAGTTAGTCTACCGAATAAGATTAAAACAAATATTTCGCATAGAAGGTGCATAGCAACTGAAAATAGGTCCACATAGCGTAAGTTTTACGCCCGAATATCACAAATAAAGTTATCCACGGATAGTCATCTTCTCAATTCTGGTAACCCAATCAAAATCTGGTCTCTACTTTTCCTAAACACACAAAGGAACTTCAATTGAGCATGTCAAGAAAAACTCTATTGAGTCAGCTTCTCAGTTGAAAACAAGTCAATATGTACCTCATTCTACTGCCCTTCCTTCTATTAAGAGGTAACGGGAAACCTATTCAGGAATTAAGAACAACATTTTTGCGAATTTCATCAACAACCAAAAGCCCATCACAACATGAATACCCAAACCCCAAACAGCATGAATCAACCAAACAGAATCCTATACGAAAAATCAGCATTCAGAGATTCATATACCCTGAGGCACCGTTTGGAGCTTTGGCAAACCCGTGGGAATTGAATCGATTAACTCCACCGGTCCACCATCAGTTCTCCCACCGACAGTCGTCGCCCCGCTTCCGCACAACGCGGTCACGTCGGGAAGCGAGGCGGAGCCGCGCCGGTTGTCATGCGTTCCTCCGCCCTCGCTCTCATCCTTCCTCCTCCGCCTCCGCGCCTGCGAGGGGTCACTCCCTAGCTGCCGCTCATCGCCCTTAGTCTCCTTTTCGATCGCCCTTGTGAACTCGAGAATCTGGTCCAGTGTCTTCCTGTACATGTAGTACGCCGACACGGCGACGACAGACGCTGCGACGAGAGCTGTCATCGCCAGATGGAGCAAGTAAGAATCCATCGTGCCTGACAATTTATCCGTTCACAGTATTCAGCTACACGGAGAATATGAGTCGTCGCGGAGCTGTGCACTAATAAATATGGCCGATAATGCCCGACGGTTAGAGAGATAATCGGCTTTTCTAATAAAATAATGCCTTTCAATCAAAATTCTGGTATTATTTCGTCCGAAATTAATAAAATAGGTCAAACCGCGCCCAATAAGTGCGACGTCGCGTCTATTAGGCGCGATGATGACGTGACATGAAAAAGGAAGATTTTATTTATTTTTTTATATGCATCGCACCCATTAGGTGCGATGTTAACTTTTTTTTATTTTTTTTTATTTTAGTTTGTTTTATATTTATTATTTATAAAATCCACAAAATCATAAAATCACCATTATTTCATCTGATTTACATAATAAAAATCTATAAACGCATCTAATTTATTGTTTGTTTTGTGACGATTAAAATGATATGCATATCTTATATTTTTCGATAATTAAAAATATTTTTTTATTTATAAAATATGATATTTTTTAATTTATTAAAATAAAAAACTATTTTTGATTGTCGAAAAGATATGCATATCATTTTAATTGTCGCGAAACGAACAATAAATTACATGCGTTTATATATTTTTATTTTGTAAATCAGATGAAATAACGATGATTTTATGATTTTGTGGATTTTATAAATAATAAATATAAAACAAACTAAAATAAAAAAAAAAAAAGTTAAGGTGCGATGCATATAAAAAAATAAACAAAATCTTCATTTTTCGTGCCACGCCATCATCGCGCCTAATAGGCGCGACGTCGCACTTATTGGGCGCGTTTTGCCCTATTTTATTAATTTCGGGCGAAATAACCCCATTTTATTTAATTTTAATTGGAATGGCATTATTTTATTTAAAAAGCCGAGATAATCCTGTTGGCCCTTATATTACCAAACAAGGATCAAAAGAAAGGTTTGAATGTGTAAAACGTGAAGAACACCTTGAGTGCGTGTTAGTGTGTGTTTTTCTAAGGAAAAGTACAAGGTGGCTTACCTTTTTAATTCTTTTGATAAAACCCTAATTAGGGTAAATATGGCTTTATATACCACAACTATTTGGTATTAAAGCCCAATACAAAACTAT
Source organism: Craterostigma plantagineum (assembly GCA_027422505.1). Lineage (NCBI taxonomy): Eukaryota > Viridiplantae > Streptophyta > Magnoliopsida > Lamiales > Linderniaceae > Craterostigma > Craterostigma plantagineum. The sequence goes on from JAPQWV010000020.1 coordinate 11,769,069, forward strand.
TAACTAATATCATATGTCTCCCCAAACTACTACAATCCACTAAATAAACCCAACATAAATCAAAGGATGCTACAAAATATTCCTAACAATCTCCCCCTTAGCATCCTTTTTGCTTTGGTGTCCTTGAAGTTGTCTTCTTCTTGGGTTTCTGCACATGGTATGGAGATTTCCTGAGTCCTACGAAGTACTCAAACGAACGTAACCTTCTTCGAAATGAAATCTTTGCAGAGATGGTCTCGATCAGCTTTTCGTATTTCTCTTGAACTTCGTATTCTTCTTCTTTTAGCTGCTCGAGTATCCTTCTGAGCTTCTTCCTGATAATCAGTAGGGTTCCGTCGCTGAACTTGTGAATCTCTGATGTCTTCATAAGTCTCTTCTCTCCTTTGAAGTTGATGTAGACGATTGATGGGATCGTCGTCTTCATTTATGATGTGCCCTTCACCATAACTTGGATCTGGGACCTCAAAGGATGGCTTCGTCAGATTCACCTTTCTTCATGTTGCTCTCGACCGCCATTTGTATATCATGTGTTGCGTTGAACTTAACTTGGCGTAGAATGAATCTCTTCAGTGCGTAGTAGCCAAGCCTGAGTTCTGGCGTCTTGAGTGCTCCAAGCATTCTATATTCCCTCGCTATTTGTTCGACATCTTCTCCTTTGATGTAGGCGAGGTCGGCTTCATTCAGTTCTACACATTCTCCATTTTCTGGCCGTACCTTGTAGATAGGCATTTCCATGTCAGCGAACCTCACTTTGCGAACCCCCATAATTTCTCTATTCTGGGCTTCTACCTCTCTTCCTTTCTCAGAGTGTCTACGTTGCCCCTTGTCCTCTGAACATCAGAATTCGTCGAAGCGACAGCAGGTACTGAACTGCTTTTGGTCTGGAGAGATGGCTCAGTCCTCTAAGCTCAAGTTCGTCGAGCTTCTTGATTCTATCCTTTTTTCTCCAGATTCTCCTTCGAATTTCTTCTTGATAGGGGGCAGTTACTTTGACATTCTCCCATGGAAATTCCACCACCTCCTTTGTCTTCGTCTTCATTGGTGGACCTTCCTCATCAATGACGGTGTGTTGGAGTATCTCGGGAAGTTCTGGGATGTTGCTTCGTAGTCTTCACCTTCCTCGAGTTCATCGTCATCGATAAGGGCCAGGCTGATGTTTGCCTTCACTAGAAAATATCTGGCATTCTCCATTAGTCCTCTGGCCATGACTGGGTCCATCGGTTTGGTTATCCAATCCTCGTTGAAAATGTAGTTTTCCACGGCGCCATGTGGATTGTACAGTTCTTCGGTTTGTTGGATTGGTTCGTTGGTCTGAAGGGAAAGGATGGGAGATGATGGATATAATAAGGGACTGTCTTGGTTTGTGGGAAGAGGAGGTAGAGGCTCATAGTTGGTGAGGAGGGCTGTTGGATTGTTTTGGTGGTAGTTCGGTAGTTTTCTTTGTTTGTTTGGGTGTAGGTGGTTTTGTTCTGGTGTGTATTTGGGTGGCTCTAGGCTGTGGCGGCGTAGGTCGAGGCCCTATCCCTCGTCTCGTCTCCCCCTCGGGACGACCCCCACCGTCAGGGTCGTTAGGATCGTCGGGGTCGTCACGTGAATGTGAGGATTGGGCCTCGCCTGGGTTCGTTGGGTTGAATGGAAGTTCCAGACGTCTGAGTACACGGCGCAGTGCAGAGTCTGGCCAGTAGAACGTCAATGAGTTCGGAGATTGGGACGTTCCACGGCCCGCCATCAGCATCAGGAGAGGGTGTGGCGTGGGGGGTAGCTTCTTCGGTGACGGGGGCTTTCCCTTTGTCTCGAGAGGACGTCCCAATAGCGCTGTAGATTTGGGCCATGATCGTGTCCTCGAGATCCTTTCTGAGCTCAGCCAGGCGATCTTCCAGCCTTGCCTCCGTCACGAATGGGGAAAATAACCTGAGGGAGTCACTAAGACGTTCCGTCGTCACAACATCAGTGGAGGGTACTGATGTGCCGCCTGTTTGCACAGGGCTTGAAAGACCGAGGCCACTTAGGCTCATCGTTGACATCAAAGCTGAGACAGGCTCAGATTGATGGCCCAAGGTCGTAGCTGTAGTGATGTCCACTACGTTGGGTCTTCCGCTCTGTTCCGTACTAGACTCTAGTACGGAGACATCATGGAGCGTTCTGTCTAGATCACTAAGATCTAGAGGTGCAGAAAGTAATATTAGTGTCCTAGAAAGTGGAAAAATTATGGATGGTGAGGGCACTAGACTAGACGTGATCAAAGAAATTGCAGTCTGAGGCGGAGGACTGCTAGATACATCAACCCCCTCCGAGCGAGGTGGTGATGAGTGACGTGGCACCTCGTGAGTATGTGAAACAATCATCTGTTGGGAGATGATTGAGTGGCTGGGGAGGGCAGTTTGCGCGATTGGGCCCGATGTCGCGACTTCTACTCGGGGGAAGACGAAGTCATCCCCTGTACCTATCGGTTCGGCCCGGCTTGTTTGTGGGCTAGTTGGTTGAGGAATACACGGTCGTGTTTTTGTTTTGTATTCCTGTTGTCCGCCTCTGTCATCCCCTTTGTATTTTCGCTTTTGTTTTGGCTGGGGGGATGAAGAGCTTCCTAGACCTACATTTGGTTGTGGGGGTTGGCTTGTCCCTGGGTTAGGTTCAACTGGGTTGCGTTGAACCATGGGGACGTCTTCGAGGTTGTTGGCTCGTAGGTATTTGCGTAGCTCCGGCTCATTTGGATTGAGGAGGCGAATTAAGTGGTCTGGTATGATCGTGGCCTCCTGATCGATTGGTCTCTTTGTCGATTGAATTTTGACGAGCTTCGGAGATTGATAACCCTCGTCTCTTGGTCGGCGTTCGATTTCGGAATGAAGATCCACGAAATGTTGGACGATGACAGGCAGCCACCGTAAGTAAGGGAGGACCGGCTTCGTGGATCCAAGACCGTGCCTTCTCAGTTGATCAAGGATGTCTGTCCATATCAGTTGTGCGACATCATAGTTTCTATTGAAGATGATCCTGTGGAAGATAAGCATAATGTTGCGGTTGCATTTGTCGGACCCTGAGTGCTTCGGCGAGAGACACTTGTTAATGATGAGAAACAGGGTCCTCCAAGGTCCAGGGATATCTTTGGCATTGAAGTCAGGTAGGTGAATGGTGTTTTGGGCGCTAGGTTTGTGGCCCATGAATAGGAAGTCCCTGATCAGGTCATCGTTAGATGGGTGGTGGTCATATATTAGTGAGTATGGGAGGTTTAGTATGGATCGAAGGATGGTTGGGGTGAGAACAACTATGGTTGTCGATTTGAGCAGAAAGATGGGTGATTTTGGGGTTATTGGTTGAGTTCTGAAGGGTAGACCAAAATTGTTGCACATATACTTCAGGGACTACCTCGGTGATGTTTAGGGCAGTTTTTAGAGGGTGGTTTTCTATGATTTTAATAATAAGGATCTGGGCACGAGGTATTAGCAAAGTCAAGTTGGAAGTTGTTGGGTGGCCTCTGTGCCCAGTCCTTTGAGGGGAAAACTTCATCAATGAGTCGTACCATTTTAGTATATCTGCAAGAGAAGATCAAGGGACGGGTCAAGTTCCAATGTAGTTAACACGTTAGGACTTAGAGAAAGTTTGCAAAAATTATGACTAAATTTCGTCGATTGAAACAAATAGTGCAATTGAAGCAATCAGTCGGCGAAACGAAGTATAGGAGGCTAGTGTAAAGCAGTTTCGATCAAAGTTCAAATTCCAATTCAATTTTAATTGTTTTTGAGTTTCGGGCGACATTGTGCATCGTGCGATTCGAACCATAAGTTCAATTTAGAGTGCGTTTCGATCGAAAATCATGTTCAGTTTAGGCAGTCTCGGCGAAAGTGAAATTAAATCAGTTTCGATCGAAAGTCAGATTCAATTTTGAAAGTTTCGGCCGAGAGTCAAAATCAAGCAGTTGAAATCAATTTAAAACAGTTTCGGTCGAAAGTCCTAAATTAGGCACTTGAATCAGAATGAGATTGTAATAGACAGTTTTGGTCGAAAGTTGATCGAAAGTCGGATTCAATTAGACAGTTTCGGTCGAAAGTCAAAATCAAATAGTTGAAATCCATTTTAAATTGGTGGTATCCAGTTTCGACCGAAAGTAAGAAATCGCTCAAATCGTTCGATTAAAAAAAATAATAAAAGTAGAGATTAACAGTATCGATCGATTTTAATGGAAAATTGAATCTGATTTTAGTTTCTGTCGAAGTTAAAGCTAAATGGGGACACGATTGAAGCTCGAGTCGCACGAACCCTCTTAACCCTAATCTGCGCAATCTGCAAGAAAGAGAATAATGTGAGTTAAAATCTGCAGATAATGCGTTTATCCTTACCAAATGTGCTGTTTGTGCTGCGGAAATCGTGAATCGAGTTTGAAAGACACTGTGACGCGATTTATAGGTGATGACTGTGAGGATTTGAAAAGTGAATTTTGAATTTCGATGAAGAAGAACAGTGTTTCGGGTGAGCCGCTATATGTATGAGTTGGGTTTCGATCGAAACTCAGTTTCGCCCATAAAAATTACAGAGGGTTAATTTTGAGTTTCGATCGATTTGATTTAGTTTCGCCGTGTATCTTATAAAATGATTTAGACACATTTTCAATTTCAATTGAAACGAGTTTCGGGCGAAAGTCAGTTTCGCCGAGAGAATGATAAAGGTAATTCAGTTTCGATCGAAACGCAAGTTGTGTGATTTATCAAATCAATTTGAGAAAGTTACGGCGAGAAAGGTTTTGAATTAATTGAAAATTCAGTTTCGATCAAATTTTGAGTTTCGCCGATAAAATTTGTTTTAAGGTTATAGAAATTTTTATTTTATAAGTTTAACCCTTAAAGCGATTTTGAAAGTGAAATTTGGTAAAAAATCATGAAAAACTCCCCCTCAATTTGTGCAAAGTGTTCAATGACTCCCCCTAGATTAGTGCATAATTTCAAACACTCCCCCTAGAACCATGCATAGAGTTTTTATTGAGCAGCATCTAGAGAAAGAAAATTATGTGACCTATTTACACAATATCAGGTTCATGTAGGGACAATCGATCATGTCTAACGGTTCAACATGCCTAACCTAGATACCAAGAATTGGAATCGCTTTTCATCCAATGCCTTGGTGAATAGGTCGGCAAGTTGAAGATCTGTGTGAACAAAACGCATTTCGATTGTACCTTGTTCCACATGTTCCTTGATGTGATATCTAATGTGTATATGTTTTGTGCGTGAATGGTGTACTGGATTACTTGTTATAGCTATAGCACTTTTGGAATCACTAAAAATAGGGATATGATTCAACGTTATGTCAAAATCTCGCAGCTGGGTTCTCATCCACAAAATTTGTGAGCAGCAACTCGCAGCAGCAACATATTCTGCCTCTGCTGTCGAAGTTGAGACACAATTTTGCTTTCGAGACGACCAGCTTACGAGTTTACCCCCAAGAAGTTGAGCGGCTCCAGAAGTGCTCTTTCTCTCCAGTCTGCGTCCTACGTAATCAGCGTCAGTGTATCCTATGAGGTCGAAGCTTGACTCCATCGGGTACCATAGACCTAGGTTTGGTGTTCCCTTGAGGTATTTGAAAATTCTCTTGACCGCGAGCAAGTGAGACTCCTTTGGATCAGCTTGGAAGCGAGCACAGAGGCATGTGGCGAACATGATGTCAGGCCGACTGGACGTAAGATAGAGTAAGGATCCGATCATGCCTCGATAAGTCGTCTTGTTAACAGAGTTTCCTGATGGATCTGCATGTGCATGAGGTAGACATGGGAGTGTTGGCAGCATTTGAGTTGTCCAAGTTGTATTTCTTGAGTATGTCGTGAATGTACTTGGAGTGACTGATGAAGATTCCATCGTGAAGCTGCTTAACCTGAAGCCCTAAGAAGAGCTTAGTTCGCCCATCATGCTCATTTCAAATTTCTGCTTCATGAGATCCCCAAAGTTCCTGCACATTCTTGAGTCCGTCGACTCGAATATGATGTCGTCGACGTAAATCTGTACTAGCATAATGTCTGAGCCGTCCTTCTTGATAAAGAGAGTTGTATTGATCTTTCCTTTTGTGAAGCCAGAGGAGATGAGAAAATCTGAGAGGACCTCGTACCAGGCTCTGGGTGCTTGTTTAAGTCCATAGAGAGCTTTATCGAGTCTGTAGACGTGGTCTGGGAGTTGTTCGTTTAAAAAACCTTCAGGTTGTGATACAAAAACTTCTTCTTTTAGGATTCCGTTGAGGAATGCAGTTTTGACATCCATCTGGTAGACTGTGAAGTTCTTGTGCGCAGCGAATGCTAAGAAGATTCTGATGGCTTCAATTCTTGCGACCGGGGCATATGTTTCATCATAGTCGATTCCTTCCTGTTGATTGTAACCTTTTGCCACCAGCCTTGCTTTATTCCTGATAACAACTCCTTGCTCGTCCCTTTTGTTCTTAAACACCCATCTGGTCTAGGTACTAGATTCCAGACTTTTAACCTCTCAAACTGATTGATTTCCTCCTGCATTGCGATTATCCAGTCAGGATCGTCAAGTGCTTCAGCTACTTTGCTGGGCTCCTTTTGACTGAGAAAGCATGAGTAGAGGCTTTCATTTATTGTTGATGCTCGAGTAATTACACCAGTGGAGGGGTCCCCAATTATTTGTGAGTTGGGAGTGCTCGGGTCCACCTTCTTGTACTTGGTTGTGATGATCCAGCTGCATCATGTATTGCTTCTTCATTCTGATCTGTCGGATGTTCCGTTTCTTCGCCAGGTTGAGGTATTACTGACTCTCCTGAAGAGATTTCTATTGTTGAACCCGACGGCTGAGGAGTTTCAGTGGCTGAGCTAGAGATAATCTCAGTATCGATAGGAGATTCACTGTTGTCATCAAGGTGAAGATTTTCATTGTTGGAGGGGAATTGTCATTGCTAGTCTCTGCATGATTATTATTTTCTGGTGCCATAGAAATTGTTGGAGCAGTGGGTGGTGTTGGCTTAGAAAAAGATCCTCGAGTAAGAGATCGAGTTCCATGTCGCTCAAAGTGTTTGATTTTGAAGTTCCCCCACTGAGGATGTGCTTGGTTGATCCTTTGTCAATTCTCGTAGAAGTCCTTGTTCTGGACTGATTTGTACAGAAACTACTCGGTCTACTTCATCAAACGTTACGTTAATGCTTTCCAACACTCCTTGAAATATACTCGATAGGCTTTTGAAGTTGTTGAGTATCCCACTAATATCCCTTCGAATGCTTTTGGGTCGAGTTTGCCTCTATCTTCACGATCGTTTGCTACATAGCATTTGCATCCAAAGACTCTCAGGAAAGCGACATCTGGCACTCTTCGATTTATCAACTCGTAGGGAGTCCTATTAAACCTCTTGTGAAGGGAGCCACGATTTTGAGTGAAGCATGCCGTGTTCATTGCTTCGGCCCACAGGAAGTGTGGTAATCCAGAATGAATGAGGAGTGTACGAGTTGCTTCAACTAAGGTTCTGTTTTTGCGCTCGACTACCCCATTCTGTTGAGGAGTTTTTGCCGCTGCGAACTGTTGGGTGATTCCAAGTGATGCATAGTAGTCGCTGAGTTTTTTGTTCTTGAATTCTGTCCCGTTGTCAGTTCTGATGATTTGTACACTTAGTTGGTAGAGGTTTTGAGCGGTTTGATAAACTCAATGATTAGACCTGGCATTTCGTCCTTGGTTTTCAGAAATTTGGTCCATGTGTAGCGTGAGAAATCATCCACAATAACCAACACATATTTTCGCCCATTAATGGTCTGCGTTCGCATGGGTCCACACAGATCCATATGAATGAGCTCGAGAGGTTTGGAAGTTGAGGCTATGTGTTTGGTCCGGTGGGATGCCTTCCTTATCTTCCCCATTTCACACGCCGAGCAAAGATGCTCTTTGTGATATCTGAACGAGGGCAGTCCTTTGACCAAATTTTCTGATCGCAGTTTGTTAAGATCTTTGAAATTGAGGTGGGAAAGTCGCTGATGCCAGAGATCATTCTGATGTAGAGAGGCTCGAGAGATAAGGCATGTCGGTCGGACGGTCTTGAGGTCAATGGAGTAGAGATTCGTCTTCCTGTGGCCAGTGAGTAGCTCTCTTCCATTGTTATCTGTGACACTACATTTATTGGTCTCAAAGTTCACCCTGTAGCCTTTGTCACAGAATCGTCCTATGCTGAATAAATTGTAGCTCAGTCCTTCGACGTAGGACACTCCTTTGATAGTCAGCCTGTCATGGATGAGATCACCTGTTCTTAGCATGGATGCAGATTGGCCGTTTTCGAAGTAGACCTTCCCGAGAAATCCTTCAGAGAAGTTGCTCAACAGCTCTTTGTTTCCAGTCATGTGTGAGGAGCAACCCGAATCTAAGTACCACACATGACGGACCTGCAAAAAGACTTAAGTAAGTTTTGGCACCCATTTATAGATGGGTTCCCTTTTGATAGCAGGTTTAGTAACTTTCTTGTTCTTTGCTAGATTTAATTCTTTGCTAGATTGTTGGATAGCTGGTTTAAGAATCCAAGCGTGATGATTTCCTATAGGAGTAGTTGAGATTTCGGAATCCAAATCTGTTTTTGACTTAATTTCTTGTTCGGCTTGGTCTTGGAAGTGGTGTGTTGCTTTACTTTAGATTTAATAGTATGATTGGACGACGTGGGAGATATGTCCTTAGAACGAGTGCTATGCAACGTGGAAGCGTTCTTGCTGAAATGACTGTCATGAGGATGGGAAAGTGAATCATTGTTTACATGACAGAATTTTGATTTTAGGGAATGAAATAACGAAACACGTTCTGCGACATTACACGAAGTCACTTTTGGAAATGTAAAAGATTTAGAAACATGCGAAGAAAGGTTGGAGACTTGTCTCTTCTTCTTATCAGGGATAGTTGTCTTCTTTGCTAAGCCAGCTCGAACCTTCTTCGCTTCCTTAGATCTCACGCCTTTGTCTGTGGTTACATGTGATATAAAGTTAGTGTGAGATAAGGAATTTCCTTTGTGGTTTGCTTGCATTTATATGTAGAGGATTCAGGGACAGGTCTGGAGGTGGAAGGTTTGAATGTGTCAGGAAGTTCTCGAGAGTATAGATTTTGCTCAACAGAACAGTTCTTTCCTGTTCGTGAGCTTTCTTTTCTGACTCTAGAGAGGCTGTCAAGTCACCTATTTTGCGTATAATCTCTGGAATATAGATAAAAGAATAAATAGGTTTAGCCTGTTCGTCAGCGTCTTCCAGTCCAAATGGTGACATGTAATCATCAGAGAGTGTTATCTCTCTAGTTTTGTAGCTATTATTGAGTTCGTTGTAGTCACACATGATTTGAGCCCATTCTTTGTTCCTCCGTTTCTGTTCGTCAGTTTCAGTCACCTCTCTTGAGCTTACGAAGGGCCTCAATTGTTCAATGCTTAACCCAAAACGTCTAATGTTGTATAGTGAGTGTACTTTCTCTGTTTCAGGGTTAGTGGTGGGTTCAAATCCTAAACCTTCGCGGGGATCATAAAATGCTACATCTTTAGGTTGACTAAGAAAGACGGTTCGTTCAGATTGACCTCTTTTGGTGTTAATGTCCTCTAGCTCTTTGACTTTCTTGTATAGACGAACACGTTCGTTTGTAATTCGTATTGAGACAATACGTTTGCTCGTTCTTCTTCGCTGTCTTTCAATCTTCTATTCATATCGTTAATTTGTATTTCCTTGTTTTCTATAAGATCTTCTAAAGTCTTTACTTTAGTTGTAGACAAGATCAAGGATTCATTAAGAATAGCTATCTCTTCCTGTTGTTTGTTTAACAAGGCATAATTTTTGTCGAAATTGCTTTGGAGCTCTGAGTAATCTTTACGATGCATGGAGAGTTCGGCTATCCTACGTTCAAGTTTAACGAAATCATTTAGGGATGGAGTGTATACCTCCAGGTCGGATGAAGAGACATCCGTCCTGTTTGATCCCATGGCTGGCTCATCCTCGTCGGAGTCATCCTCGATACTTTTCACCATGAAAGCCATTTCTTCTTCCTCCTTGTCTGATGTGTCCTCTAGCCATTCCTCTTCCTCAGCCACCAAGACAATTCCTGCTTCCTTGCGCTGTGAGAGCTGAAATTTTTTCTTGTAGTATTCAGTGTTTTTCTTCTTGGGTCTGAAGCATTCAGAAGCAAAGTGGCCCGGCTTGCCACAGTTGAAGCACTTCTTCATTACTTCAGATTTCTTTGTTTCAGCTTCTTCAGGGGCAATGTACTTCTGTTTCCCGCCCGAGGTTCGTTGTTTGTTGAAGGAAGAAGATGATTTCTTGGCGCTCATCTTATTGACCGTATCTGAGATCATTGCCAGTTTCTTTCTGATGGATTCGAGTTCGTCCTCAGATTCTTGGTCAGATTCGGCGTTGTCAGAGGTGTCAGATTGTACGACCTGCTTTCCTTTAGAGGTCCTCGAGCTTCTGTTGCTTGACTTAGAAGTCACGAGTGCAATTGGTTCCATGTCGACGCTTGTTTTTCCTTCGTTCTTGATTTCTTTGGCATACTGCGAGTATTGTGAGAGATTATCGTGTAGGGAGTCAATATCCATAGCGTCCAGATCTTTGTTCTGTTGCTTAACCAGAACTGCAATCCGTCCCCACTCAGGTTGAAGTGTGGAAAGGAACTTGATGTTGTGTTCGAGATTGAAGTGCTGTATGTTGATCTTTCTGATCTCATTGATGATGGTCAATAAGCGAAGGTAAACATCTCGAAGTTCTTCCCCCTCCTTAGCTTTGAAGGAGTCATAGGCAGTAAGGATGCTGGACTTCTTAGACAAATTACTAACTTCTGTTCCAACCATCATCTTGCAGACTTCATCCCAAATTTCCTTTGCAGTGACCATTGCGTCGACTTGCTTGTAGACATCATTTGGTAGAGCCTGAAGTACATAGTGTCGGGCAAGTTTGTCTGCTCTGGCTCGTGCTCTCTCAGTATCGTTGTATCGACTAGGGTCTTTAGGAGTTCTCCTCTCTGGAATTGCAGGAACTGCATCGGGTTGTGCAGGGATGATGGTCCAAAATTGAGCAGGTCCTTCAAAAATGGAGGAAAGCATGTCGTTTGCGAGGTCTACATCCTTGATTTCTATGAAATTGATGAATCGTTGCTTCCATATGCCGTACTCTCCCCATCTTAGTAATGGTGCACGGTTGTCAGATCCGATAGCAAGACCGTCCATGATTGTGTTTGGTAATGATCGTTAACGCGTGATATATCTGCGAAATGAAACGCTTTAGTTTTGAATGAGATATAGTCAAGTTTGAGTGATTTCTAGTGTTGTGTCTAAGTGAGTAATTCCACTTAACGAATTCAGTCGCAATATAAGAATTTAGTGAGTTTAGTGTACTGCTCGAAGATGGAGCGATTGGTATTATGTGAGATCGAGAACTTTGTTCTACTGAATTTGAATGCTTGATCGATTCTAGTAAGATTTGAAAATGTGAGTTTCGATCGAAAGAGTGGTTAAAATTTAGATAAAGTTAGTTTCGATCGAAATAAGGATTTAGATTTTGATTTGAAAAAGAGATAGTTTCGATCGATAGGAATGAGAAGGTTTCGGGCGATCTTGGTCCAAATTGGATTTGTTTTGATTGTCTAAGATTGAATTTGACTAATTTGGACGAAGCAGTAAATAATTTGGACTTTCGCCGAGATATGAATCGAGCGAAACTGAGGAAATCGATCGAAATTGGTATTGTAGACTTTCGGGCGAAATTAATTGGCTAGTTGTAAATAGCCCCAGGGCTATGGAGCAAAGGATTATTCGGGACCTACACCGAGGTATTGACTGTCTCAAATCTCGGAACAGAATGGGATACGATGAGATAGAAACAAAGACAGGGAACAGGTTCCCTACTCTTAACGGTCAAAGTGAGCCCCTTTATTCTGAATTATTCTGAATTAACGAATTCAGAATGAATCAAATCTCCCCAAGTAGGATTCGAACCTACGACCAATCGGTTAACAGCCGACCGCTCTAGATTGGACTCTCGCCGAGAATTGTATCGATCGAAACTGCGAAATTGGGCACTGTAGCGTTTCGGGCAATATCGGTTGGCTTTCGCCGAGAATTGTATTGATCGAAGCTTGAAATTGAATACTGTAGCGTTTCGGGCGAGATGGATTTGACTTTCGCCGAGAGTTGTGTCGATCGAAACCGTGAAATTAACGGATAATTGCCTCAAGACTCTAATCGATTGACTTTCGCTGAGAAATGTATCGGCGAAACTGTGAAATTTGTTAGGGAGTGTGCCCTCGGAATGCCATACGAGGACTAGGAATAGTATAGGGCGCACGATGATGTATAGGTTGATAGACAGGTTTATTGTATATACCGTCAAATAAATTAATGAATATTTATTTTCATTATAATAAAGGCATTATTATTTATTTATCGAATTTAAAGTCTACTTGGCATCCGGTAGTGCGATAAATAAATAACACCCAAATGTATGAGTTGGACGTCTGATTCTCGTGGGACGAGAGAGGAGACACCGGACAGTCCTTAATCTCAACATTAAATAAAAAGTCCGTAAGTCTAAGGATTCTAGGTGGGTGACTAGATATCCGAATATGACTTATCCATTGACGACCACATAGTATCGGTAGTGTCACCAATTACCTGAGAGGTTGTGGGTCGTGATGGAGATATCGGTGATCGAAGAGATTGCATATCCGGACATTCGGCTCGTATTCGTCTCAATCACGTGGCTAGGATGTTGTCAATGATTGAACGAATGACTATAGCAGCCTCAGACCGATAGGGTCATTGACGGATTTGCTTTCGCGATTTCGGTTTGTCGCTAGTTGGCTAGGCTTGCAAGTGTTCATAAATGAGACACGGGTCAGCGACGAAACGCAACCGACTTTACGGAGGTGATTGCCGGGCTTTGACTGCTATCGGGATTCACTGCCTATATTCGTATAGGTTAATGTCCTATGAGGTAATCGGAGAGCGACGATTATAAAGCCTTCGGCCGAAGCTTAGAAAACTTGCTTGTATTAGATACGGAGCGGAGTTTAAATAATCGGTTCGGTCTCGATTATAACATAGTGTTAGGTTAGTGAGTTTGATATTTGCATGGCTCTCACCTAACCGGGACGCAAGTGAAAGGCGTAAGAAGTATTTAAATGTATACACTATAGTCGGTTCGCCCGAATTTCGATTAGATCAAAATTCGTTCTCAACTGGGATCTGTCCGGTACCGCGGGATAGGCTAGGCGAATGCCGGGACGTGGATTCCTCCCATGCCAGTTGAGACGGACCTAGAGAGTCTCGCTTAAAAATGGTAATGAACTTGAACGAAAATGGCGGGCTTTTCTGTGGAACCTAATGAATGAGATTCGTTGAGGTAGTGGCAAAGTTGATACGAGGTGTCGACTACTTAGTTAAATTCCAGTGACGGTCACGAAAATAATTAGGACTTAAGATTGTCTTAAGTGCTTAATTAATTAACTAAGTGGGCTCAATTATAATTAAAATAATTAGATTGGATTTAATTATTTTATTATTTAAAATTGAGGGACTAAATTGAGAATTTAGAAACCTCAAGGGCCAAAAGGAAATTATCAAAATAAAATAAAAAGAAATGAAAATTCTACACATCCACGTTGGGATGTGTAGAAAGCATGAGTCATGTTTTTTTTTATTTATTATGACACTTGTTATAACAAGTGTCTCAATTAAAAAAAAAAAATTTAAATTGATCATGCATAAAGCAACGTTGAGTTGCTTAGGTTAGTTAGTGACTTGTTTTTTTTCTTAGAGAGAAAGCTTAACAAAAAGAGAAAGAGGTAAAAACATTTTCTCAAGCCACGCTAAACCGACGGGTTCCTTTGACGAGTCCCGACGCCCGAACTGAGTTGCATCTAGCCATCGGGAGTATTCTCAGAGGTTCGTTCAAGGTCATACCGGCGTGACGATCTAGCCCGGAAGCCCCGGGATCCAGACGAGGTGTAGCCACGTCCATCCGAAGCGACGACAGAAGAAATCTCGTTCATCGAAGGTATACCTCGAACCTTAACTATTTGATTTACGAAAAATACCAAACGGTATCGGAATAATTCTCAAGACCCCTCGTTGGAAACGTCGGGAAGTGTAGAATTATTCTGGAAAATTTGGTGTCAATCGGAAATCGTTTCGGTCGTCAAATAGTTAAAAGACGGCAGACTGCCGTTTTACTCGAATTAATAATTTCGAACCACAGATTTGATTTTGAGAAAAATACCAAACGATGTCGGAATAATTCGAAAGACCTATCGTTGCGAACGTTAGGAAGTGTAGAATTATTCTGGAAAGTTTGGTATTGATCAAAAATCATTTCGGTCTCCAAATAATCGAAAAACGTCTGATTGCCGCTTTATTCGATTAATTTGGATCGAAATTATTAATTTAAATAAATTGGAAATAAATTCGAATTTTGATAATTCGAATTAACCGCGATCTCCCGAGGCTTAGAGAAGCATCTCAGACTCTCGGGAGAAGCTGAATGGTGTAAGGTTGAATTTAGATATTAAAAATCGAAAATTCGCCACCCTACGTCGCTCGGTACAAATTGCGCTTCCGCTATAGCCACGTTGCGCTGTTCGGGGGCCGGCGTCTATTAATCGGGTCCACCCCAACAGTGGTATCAGAGCCAAGGCTCATGAATGTTTCGACCGAAGGCCTCGAAAGCCGATGTGGCGAACGAACGGTCGACGTAGTTTGGAGACTATCGTCGCTCGTGACGTCGGTTGGGCATCCAACGTCAAAATTCTGTGTTGCATGTTTATGTGGGACATTTACGCGGGCTTAGGTTCTAACCGGGTTATTTTTTTAAGGGCCGTTTGTCGCCCCCCGGTATGTACATGGATTACGGGTTGTTTGGGAAATAATTCCCCCCTTGTTGTATTTTATCGCTTTATTAGATAAGTTAGATGAATGACGGCCGTTCGATGCAAGGCAAGGTTGGAGGGTTCGACGACCACCGTGTCAATGACTCAACGTTTAGAAGATCGAAGACCCCGGTCGTTTTACGACCCATGTAATAGGACAAGTCTAGAAGTAGCATATTTGTCCATTTAAATTGCTTTCCTAGGGTTAGGAATTTATTTATCGCATTTACGTGCTCGTGCTTAATTTTAATATGCTATGAGTTATAAAGATCTCCCGTACGAATACTAAGTGAGTAAAGGGATTGGATGCCCTGTCTTCTATCAAGCTCGGGCCTAGTTGTTACAAAACCTAAATGCAAGGTTTGGTTTCGGGTATGCCGGCGCCTTGCATTTGCTTTTGTTTCGGCTTGCTCGGGTGCATTTGTGCCGCTCGCCAAGACCACACTGTGCGGTAAAACGTACGGTTCAAGTGTGCGGTTTTGAGCAACGTTGATAGGTCGCACTTAGACAGTCATACCGCCTTGTTCCGGGTTTGCCGGCGGGGGTCCCTGACTGAGACAAAGATAGTTGAGACATTCGACAAGGTCGGATTCGTGCGGAGCACGACTTCGTGGGCCGCTGCAAACCAATAAAACGACAGAGGTTGAGGTTTGCACCCGTCCACGGGGACATCAACTCCACTATCGAAGTTATCAACGAAACTTCCAAAACATCCGTAGGGAGAATGGAGTTTATGAAAAGATAGTGGGAGTCAAACGGAATAAAAAGTCCTTGTTCGCGTTTGATAACTTATACAATCGACTTAATATGCCTTTTATTTTTCTGCAGCATTTCTCTCTTTGTGAAATTATGTCGACCGCTTTAAATGTACTGCTCAAGGAGAATAGGTTGACTGGGCCAAACTATTCAGACTGGCTTCGCAACTTGAGGATTTTCCTCGAGATTGAGAACCTAGTTTATATCCTTGACTCCGAAATGCCGCCGGCCCCAGGGGCGCGGGCATCCGAGCAGGCTCGTGCCGCTTATGACAAGCGACTGCGTGACGAGAAGCTCGTAAAGGCTCATGTCCTCGGATCGATGAGTAACGCACTGCAGCGTAGCCACAAAAGTATGGCTGATGCTCGGGTGATGGTTCAACATTTGAAAGAGCTTTACGGTGAGACGTCTAGGACAGCTCGCTATGCGACTTCGTCGCAGCTCTTCCGATCGAGGATTTCTGAGGGTGAGAATGTTGGCGAACATGTTATGAACATGATCACCATGATCGAGAGGTTGGAAACTCTCAATTTTCGATTTGATCGGGAATTACAAAATGATCTCATCTTGCAGTCCCTGCCTTCGTCCTTCAATGCGTTCATTGTGAACTACCATCTGAACGGCATGACGCTATTGCTTCCTGATCTGATGAATCAGTTAGCAACGGCGCAAGGTCAGATGAAGAGGGCAAATCAGACTGCACTTGTCGCCACTTCTTCAAAGCCCCAGAAAGGCAAAAAGAAGAAGGGCAACAAGCTCAAGCCAACAGGAAAGGTTTCCAAGAAGAAACTATCTTCTGGGAAATCGAAACAAACCGGTGTAAAGCCGACGGATAGGTGTCTGCATTGCGGTGTGCTGGGCCACTGGAAGCGTGACTGTCCGAAGCTCAAGGGTGAGCAGGCTGCGTCAGGTATGGAACTTAATGTTTTAGAAACAGTTTGTTCTTCATCTGTATACTCTACTTCCTGGATATTGGATTCGGGGGCTAGTACTCACATTTGTGTTTCCACGCAGGGTCTGGGACCAAGTAGAGAGCTTGGGGAGCGTGAGATCGAGGTCAGAGTGGGAAGCGGGGATAGTATCTTGGCAAGCCACGTCGGATCAAGATCTCTTGCATTATCTTCTGGGCATGTGTTGCGTTTGTACGATTGTCTTGTACTCCCGAGGGGATTTAAGACATTCGTCTCCGTTCCTGTTTTGAGCAGGAATGGTTATGTATTTAGTTTTAATAATAATACATGCCACATTATGTATAGAAATAAAAATGTTGGCAGCGCAACACTAATAAATGGTTTGTACTATTTAAATACCCAGGACGATATATCTGTGAATACTGTCACAAATAAACGAAAGTCGGGAATAAATGCGAGATACTTGTGGCATCTACGATTAGGTCATACTGGAGAACGTAAGATCCACGAGTTGGAGAAAAACGGGATATTGACACCGTTGGGATCAGATCCCTATCCGACTTGTGAGTCATGCCTCAAAGGTAAAATGACCCGATCACCCTTCACCGGGACTTTTAATAGAGCCACTGAAATTCTCGATTTAATTCACATGGACGTTTGCGGGCCATTCAATGTGAAAGCTCGAGGTGACTTCCACTATTTTATTACCTTTATGGATGATCACAGTCGTTACGGACTAGTGTATCTGATGAGGTATAAAGCTGATGCTCTTGAAAGGTTCAAGGAGTATAAGGCCTTGGTGGAAAACCAAACTTCGAAGCTCATTAAAGCCATTCGATCGGATCGAGGTGGCGAGTACATGAGTGACGAGTTTGACCAGTTCTTAAAAGAGAACGGTATAATATCGCAGATGACTCCGCCCGGCACGCCACAGTTGAATGGCGTGGCCGAACGTAGAAACCAAACTTTATTAGATATGGTTCGTTCTATGTTAAGCTATACAGATTTACCAATGTCATTGTGGGGATACGCGCTTTTGACAGCAGCGTATACAATTAACCGGTGTCCCTCGAAGTCTGTTAACGGTATTCCGTATGAGATATGGACTGGTCGTTTACCCAGCTTATCACATATTAGGATTTGGGGTTGCCCCGCCTATGTGAAAAAGCTGAAACAGATAAATTGGAGTCTAGGTCAGTAAAAGGACGTTTCATAGGTTACCCTGAAGACTCTATGGGGTACCTATTTTATTTTCACGATGATCAAAGGATCGTTGTTGGCCTACATGCACATTTTCTCGAGGAAGAGTTCATTCGAGATTTTGGCATTGGCCGTGAGGTCACTCTCGAGGAGCAGTCGACCGAAACGCCCACTCAGGATTCGGATGGTCCGAGCGAACCAGTCATGCGACGATCTGAAAGGGTGCCTCGCCAACCACAGCGGTATGGCATGTCACATGTCGAACAAGGTTATGTTGCGACTAGGGGACTTCTAAGATAAGATCCCGCTACTTTCGATCAAGCTATATCCGATGTTGACTCAGCGAGATGGATTGAGGCTATGCGAGCTGAGATGGACTCAATGTACTCCAACAAAGTCTGGACTCTTGTAGACCTACCGAGTGGTTTTAGACCAATCGGTTGTAAATGGATTTACAAGAAAAAGATTGGATCTGACGGACAAGTTGAGACGTACAAGGCCAGATTGGTTGCCAAGGGCTATAACCAAAAAGAGGGAGTTGACTATGAGGAGACTTTCTCGCCTGTTGCCATGATCAAGTCCATCCGGATAATGCTCGCGATAGCTGCGCACTATGATTATGAAATTTGGCAGATGGACGTCAAAACGGCGTTCCTTAATGGATTCCTCAAGGAGGAGATCTATATGGAGCAGCCAAAAGGTTTTGAGTCGCATGCAGATGCTCACAAAGTGTGCAAACTGAATCGGTCGATTTACGGACTGAAACAGGCCTCTCGCAGCTGGAATCTACGTTTTGATGAAGCAGTTCGGAACTTTGGATTCGTGAAAAACGTAGATGAGCCATGTGTCTACAGAAAGAGCAGTGGGAGTATGGTGTCGTTCCTTGTATTGTACGTGGATGATATCCTTTTGATAGGAAACGACATTGGGATGCTCTCATCGGTGAAAGCATGGCTTTCAACCGAATTCTCCATGAAAGACCTGGGAGAAGCGACGTATATACTAGGTATTCGCTTGTTCAGGGATCGAGCGAACCATACAATCGGCTTATCTCAGGCCCTTTACTTAGAGAAAATCCTGAAGAAATTCAGAATGGATGACTCTAAGAGAGGGTTCTTACCAATGCGACATGGGATCCATTTGTCAAAGTCAATGTCACCTCAAAGTGAGGAAGACAGACGACGGATGAGTGGGATACCGTATGCGTCTGCAGTGGGTAGTCTGATGTACGCGATGTTGTGTGCACGACCGGACATTGCCTACGCTGTGAGCGTGGTTAGTCGGTTTCAGGCAAACCCAGGGGAAGAACATTGGACAGCTGTTAAGAATATCTTTAAATACCTTAGACGGACTAAAGACTTAACGCTGGTTTATGGAGGAGCGGGACTAGAAGTAGTTGGTTATACCGATTCAGACTTCCAGTCGGACGTGGATGACCGAAAATCTACTTCAGGTTTTGTATTCGTGCTCAACGGTGGGGCAGTGTCTTGGAGAAGCTCCAAGCAAAGCACAACTGCCGATTCCACGTGCGAGGCAGAATACATAGCTGCCTCAGAGGCAGCTAAAGAAGCTGTTTGGATGAAAAAGTTCTTGGAGGAACTTACTGTGGTACCAGTTGCTGACAGACCGCTTACACTTTGGTGCGATAATAGCGGTGCAGTCGCGCAAGCAAAGGAACCACGATCTCATAGCAAGTCCAAACATATTGAGAGAAAATATCACGTATTACGTGAGTTCGTTGAAAACGGGATGGTCGCCGTGCAGAAAATCGCCACTGCAGAAAACGTGGCGGACCCGCTCACGAAGCCCTTGTCCCAAGCAGTTATGGAACAGCATCTGGACAAGATGGGGCTACGATACCATTGTGACTGGCATTAGGTGCATCGCATGGCATTCAAGTGCAAGTGGGAGGCTGTTAGGGAGTGTGCCCTCGGAATGCCATACGAGGACTAGGAATAGTATAGGGCGCACGATGATGTATAGGTTGATAGACAGGTTTATTGTATATACCGTCAAATAAATTAATGAATATTTATTTTCATTATAATAAAGGCATTATTATTTATTTATCGAATTTAAAGTCTACTTGGCATCCGGTAGTGCGATAAATAAATAACACCCAAATGTATGAGTTGGACGTCTGATTCTCGTGGGACGAGAGAGGAGACACCGGACAGTCCTTAATCTCAACATTAAATAAAAAGTCCATAAGTCTAAGGATTCTAGGTGACTAGATATCCGAATATGACTTATCCATTGACGACCACATAGTATCGGTAGTGTCACCAATTACCTGAGAGGTTGTGGGTCGTGATGGAGATATCGGTGATCGAAGAGATTGCATATCCGGACATTCGGCTCGTATTCGTCTCAATCACATGGCTAGGATGTTGTCAATGATTGAACGAATGACTATAGCAGGCTCAGACCGATAGGGTCAATGACGGATTTGCTTTCGCGATTTCGGTTTGTCGCTAGTTGGCTAGGCTCGCAAGTGTTCATAAATGAGACACGGGTCAGCGACGAAACGCAACCGACTTTACGGAGGTGATTGCCGGGCTTTGACTGCTATCGGGATTCACTGCCTATATTCGTATAGGTTAATGTCCTATGAGGTAATCGGAGAGCGACGATTATAAAGCCTTCGGCCGAAGCTTAGAAAACTTGCTTGTATTAGATACGGAGCGGAGTTTAAATAATCGGTTCGGTCTCGATTATAACATAGTGTTAGGTTAGTGAGTTTGATATTTGCATGGCTCTCACCTAACCGAGACGCAAGTGAAAGGCGTAAGAAGTATTTAAATGTATACACTATAGTCGGTTCGCCCGAATTTCGATTAGATCAAAATTCGTTCTCAACTGGGATCTCTCCGGTACCGCGGGATAGGCTAGGCGAATGCCGGGACTCGTGGATTCCTCCCATGCCAGTTGAGACGGACCTAGAGAGTCTCGCTTAAAAATGGTAATGAACTTGAACGAAAATGGCGGGCTTTTCTGTGGAACCTAATGAATGAGATTCGTTGAGGTAGTGGCAAAGTTGATACGAGGTGTCGACTACTTAGTTAAATTCCAGTGACGGTCACGAAAATAATTAGGACTTAAGATTGTCTTAAGTGCTTAATTAATTAACTAAGTGGGCTCAATTATAATTAAAATAATTAGATTGGATTTAATTATTTTATTATTTAAAATTGAGGGACTAAATTGAGAATTTAGAAACCTCAAGGGCCAAAAGGAAATTATCAAAATAAAATAAAAAGAAATGAAAATTCTACACATCCACGTTGGGATGTGTAGAAAGCATGAGTCATGTTTTTTTTTTTATTTATTATGACACTTGTTATAACAAGTGTCTCAATTAAAAAAAAAAAAAATTAAATTGATCATGCATAAAGCAACGTTGAGTTGCTTAGGTTAGTTAGTGACTTGTTTTTTTTCTTAGAGAGAAAGCTTAACAAAAAGAGAAAGAGGTAAAAACATTTTCTCAAGCCACGCTAAACCGACGGGTTCCTTTGACGAGTCCCGACGCCCGAACTGAGTTGCATCTAGCCATCGGGAGTATTCTCAGAGGTTCGTTCAAGGTCATACCGGCGTGACGATCTAGCCCGGAAGCCCCGGGATCCAGACGAGGTGTAGCCACGTCCATCCGAAGCGACGACAGAAGAAATCTCGTTCATCGAAGGTATACCTCGAACCTTAACTATTTGATTTACGAAAAATACCAAACGGTATCGGAATAATTCTCAAGACCCCTCGTTGGAAACGTCGGGAAGTGTAGAATTATTCTGGAAAATTTGGTGTCAATCGGAAATCGTTTCGGTCGTCAAATAGTTAAAAGACGGCAGACTGCCGTTTTACTCGAATTAATAATTTCGAACCACAGATTTGATTTTGAGAAAAATACCAAACGATGTCGGAATAATTCGAAAGACCTATCGTTGCGAACGTTAGAAGTGTAGAATTATTCTGGAAAGTTTGGTATTGATCAAAAATCATTTCGGTCTCCAAATAATCGAAAAACGTCTGGTTGCCGCTTTATTCGATTAATTTGGATCGAAATTATTAATTTAAATAAATTGGAAATAAATTCGAATTTTGATAATTCGAATTAACCGCGATCTCCCGAGGCTTAGAGAAGCATCTCGGACTCTCGGGAGAAGCTGAATGGTGTAAGGTTGAATTTAGATATTAAAAATCGAAAATTCGCCACCCTACGTCGCTCGGTACAAATTGCGCTTCCGCTATAGCCACGTTGCGCTGTTCGGGGGCCGGCGTCGATTAATCGGGTCCACCCCAACAGTGGTATCAGAGCCAAGGCTCATGAATGTTTCGACCGAAGGCCTCGAAAGCCGATGTGGCGAACGAACGGTCGACGTAGTTTGGAGACTATCGTCGCTCGTGACGTCGGTTGGGCATCCAACGTCAAAATTCTGTGTTGCATGTTTATGTGGGACATTTACGCGGGCTTAGGTTCTAACCGGGTTTTTTTTAAGGGCCGTTTGTCGCCCCCCGGTATGTACATGGATTACGGGTTGTTTGGGAAATAATTCCCCCCTTGTTGTATTTTATCGCTTTATTAGATAAGTTAGATGAATGACGGCCGTTCGATGCAAGGCAAGGTTGGAGGGTTCGACGACCACCGTGTCAATGACTCAACGTTTAGAAGATCGAAGACCCGGGTCGTTTTACGACCAATGTAATAGGACAAGTCTAGAAGTAGCATATTTGTCCATTTAAATTGCTTTCCTAGGGTTAGGAATTTATTTATCGCATTTACGTGCTCGTGCTTAATTTTAATATGCTATGAGTTATAAAGATCTCCCGTACGAATACTAAGTGAGTAAAGGGATTGGATGCCCTGTCTTCTATCAAGCTCGGGCCTAGTTGTTACAAAACCTAAATGCAAGGTTTGATTTCGGGTATGCCGGCGCCTTGCATTTGCTTTTGTTTCGGCTTGCTCGGGTGCATTTGTGCCGCTCGCCAAGACCACACTGTGCGGTAAAACGTACGGTTCAAGTGTGCGGTTTTGAGCAACGTTGATAGGTCGCACTTAGACAGTCATACCGCCTTGTTCCGGGTTTGCCGGCGGGGGTCCCTGACTGAGACAAAGATAGTTGAGACATTCGACAAGGTCGGATTCGTGCGGAGCACGACTTCGTGGGCCGCTGCAAACCAATAAAACGACAGAGGTTGAGGTTTGCACCCGTCCACGGGGACATCAACTCCACTATCGAAGTTATCAACGAAACTTCCAAAACATCCGTAGGGAGAATGGAGTTTATGAAAAGATAGTGGGAGTCAAACGGAATAAAAAGTCCTTGTTCGCGTTTGATAACTTATACAATCGACTTAATATGCCTTTTATTTTTCTGCAGCATTTCTCTCTTTGTGAAATTATGTCGACCGCTTTAAATGTACTGCTCAAGGAGAATAGGTTGACTGGGCCAAACTATTCAGACTGGCTTCGCAACTTGAGGATTTTCCTCGAGATTGAGAACCTAGTTTATATCCTTGACTCCGAAATGCCGCCGGCCCCAGGGGC
Source organism: Craterostigma plantagineum (assembly GCA_027422505.1). NCBI lineage: Eukaryota > Viridiplantae > Streptophyta > Magnoliopsida > Lamiales > Linderniaceae > Craterostigma > Craterostigma plantagineum. The sequence goes on from JAPQWV010000020.1 coordinate 11,792,324, forward strand.
GCGGGCATCCGAGCAGGCTCGTGCCGCTTATGACAAGCGACTGCGTGACGAGAAGCTCGTAAAGGCTCATGTCCTCGGATCGATGAGTAACGCACTGCAGCGTAGCCACAAAAGTATGGCTGATGCTCGGGTGATGGTTCAACATTTGAAAGAGCTTTACGGTGAGACGTCTAGGACAGCTCGCTATGCGACTTCGTCGCAGCTCTTCCGATCGAGGATGTCTGAGGGTGAGAATGTTGGCGAACATGTTATGAACATGATCACCATGATCGAGAGGTTGGAAACTCTCAATTTTCGATTTGATCGGGAATTACAAAATGATCTCATCTTGCAGTCCCTGCCTTCGTCCTTCAATGCGTTCATTGTGAACTACCATCTGAACGGCATGACGCTATTGCTTTCTGATCTGATGAATCAGTTAGCAACGGCGCAAGGTCAGATGAAGAGGGCAAAGCAGACTGCACTTGTCGCCACTTCTTCAAAGCCCCAGAAAGGCAAAAAGAAGAAGGGCAACAAGCTCAAGCCAACAGGGAAGGTTTCCAAGAAGAAACTATCTTCTGGGAAATCGAAACAAACCGGTGTAAAGCCGACGGATAGGTGTCTGCATTGCGGTGTGCTGGGCCACTGGAAGCGTGACTGTCCGAAGCTCAAGGGTGAGCAGGCTGCGTCAGGTATGGAACTTAATGTTTTAGAAACAGTTTGTTCTTCATCTGTATACTCTACTTCCTGGATATTGGATTCGGGGGCTAGTACTCACATTTGTGTTTCCACGCAGGGTCTGGGACCAAGTAGAGAGCTTGGGGAGCGTGAGATCGAGGTCAGAGTGGGAAGCGGGGATAGTATCTTGGCAAGCCACGTCGGATCAAGATCTCTTGCATTATCTTCTGGGCATGTGTTGCGTTTGTACGATTGTCTTGTACTCCCGAGGGGATTTAAGAACATCGTCTCCGTTCCTGTTTTGAGCAGGAATGGTTATGTATTTAGTTTTAATAATAATACATGCCACATTATGTATAGAAATAAAAATGTTGGCAGCGCAACACTAATAAATGGTTTGTACTATTTAAATACCCAGGACGATATATCTGTGAATACTGTCACAAATAAACGAAAGTCGGGAATAAATGCGAGATACTTGTGGCATCTACGATTAGGTCATACTGGAGAACGTAAGATCCACGAGTTGGAGAAAAACGGGATATTGACACCGTTGGGATCAGATCCCTATCCGACTTGTGAGTCATGCCTCAAAGGTAAAATGACCCGATCACCCTTCACCGGGACTTTTAATAGAGCCACTGAAATTCTCGATTTAATTCACATGGACGTTTGCGGGCCATTCAATGTGAAAGCTCGAGGTGACTTCCACTATTTTATTACCTTTATGGATGATCACAGTCGTTACGGACTAGTGTATCTGATGAGGTATAAAGCTGATGCTCTTGAAAGGTTCAAGGAGTATAAGGCCTTGGTGGAAAACCAAACTTCGAAGCTCATTAAAGCCATTCGATCGGATCGAGGTGGCGAGTACATGAGTGACGAGTTTGACCAGTTCTTAAAAGAGAACGGTATAATATCGCAGATGACTCCGCCCGGCACGCCACAGTTGAATGGCGTGGCCGAACGTAGAAACCGAACTTTATTAGATATGGTTCGTTCTATGTTAAGCTATACAGATTTACCAATGTCATTGTGGGGATACGCGCTTTTGACAGCAGCGTATACAATTAACCGGTGTCCCTCGAAGTCTGTTAACGGTATTCCGTATGAGATATGGACTGGTCGTTTACCCAGCTTATCACATATTAGGATTTGGGGTTGCCCCGCCTATGTGAAAAAGCTGAAAACAGATAAATTGGAGTCTAGGTCAGTAAAAGGACGTTTCATAGGTTACCCTGAAGACTCTATGGGGTACCTATTTTATTTTCACGATGATCAAAGGATCGTTGTTGGCCTACATGCACATTTTCTCGAGGAAGAGTTCATTCGAGATTTTGGCATTGGCCGTGAGGTCACTCTCGAGGAGCAGTCGACCGAAACGCCCACTCAGGATTCGGATGGTCCGAGCGAACCAGTCATGCGACGATCTGAAAGGGTGCCTCGCCAACCACAGCGGTATGGCATGTCACATGTCGAACAAGGTTATGTTGCGACTAGGGGACTTCTAAGATAAGATCCCGCTACTTTCGATCAAGCTATATCCGATGTTGACTCAGCGAGATGGATTGAGGCTATGCGAGCTGAGATGGACTCAATGTACTCCAACAAAGTCTGGACTCTTGTAGACCTACCGAGTGGTTTTAGACCAATCGGTTGTAAATGGATTTACAAGAAAAAGATTGGATCTGACGGACAAGTTGAGACGTACAAGGCCAGATTGGTTGCCAAGGGCTATAACCAAAAAGAGGGAGTTGACTATGAGGAGACTTTCTCGCCTGTTGCCATGATCAAGTCCATCCGGATAATGCTCGCGATAGCTGCGCACTATGATTATGAAATTTGGCAGATGGACGTCAAAACGGCGTTCCTTAATGGATTCCTCAAGGAGGAGATCTATATGGAGCAGCCAAAAGGTTTTGAGTCGCATGCAGATGCTCACAAAGTGTGCAAACTGAATCGGTCGATTTACGGACTGAAACAGGCCTCTCGCAGCTGGAATCTACGTTTTGATGAAGCAGTTCGGAACTTTGGATTCGTGAAAAACGTAGATGAGCCATGTGTCTACAGAAAGAGCAGTGGGAGTATGGTGTCGTTCCTTGTATTGTACGTGGATGATATCCTTTTGATAGGAAACGACATTGGGATGCTCTCATCGGTGAAAGCATGGCTTTCAACCGAATTCTCCATGAAAGACCTGGGAGAAGCGACGTATATACTAGGTATTCGCTTGTTCAGGGATCGAGCGAACCATACAATCGGCTTATCTCAGGCCCTTTACTTAGAGAAAATCCTGAAGAAATTCAGAATGGATGACTCTAAGAGAGGGTTCTTACCAATGCGACATGGGATCCATTTGTCAAAGTCAATGTCACCTCAAAGTGAGGAAGACAGACGACGGATGAGTGGGATACCGTATGCGTCTGCAGTGGGTAGTCTGATGTACGCGATGTTGTGTGCACGACCGGACATTGCCTACGCTGTGAGCGTGGTTAGTCGGTTTCAGGCAAACCCAGGGGAAGAACATTGGACAGCTGTTAAGAATATCTTTAAATACCTTAGACGGACTAAAGACTTAACGCTGGTTTATGGAGGAGCGGGACTAGAAGTAGTTGGTTATACCGATTCAGACTTCCAGTCGGACGTGGATGACCGAAAATCTACTTCAGGTTTTGTATTCGTGCTCAACGGTGGGGCAGTGTCTTGGAGAAGCTCCAAGCAAAGCACAACTGCCGATTCCACGTGCGAGGCAGAATACATAGCTGCCTCAGAGGCAGCTAAAGAAGCTGTTTGGATGAAAAAGTTCTTGGAGGAACTTACTGTGGTACCAGTTGCTGACAGACCGCTTACACTTTGGTGCGATAATAGCGGTGCAGTCGCGCAAGCAAAGGAACCACGATCTCATAGCAAGTCCAAACATATTGAGAGAAAATATCACGTATTACGTGAGTTCGTTGAAAACGGGATGGTCGCCGTGCAGAAAATCGCCACTGCAGAAAACGTGGCGGACCCGCTCACGAAGCCCTTGTCCCAAGCAGTTATGGAACAGCATCTGGACAAGATGGGGCTACGATACCATTGTGACTGGCATTAGGTGCATCGCATGGCATTCAAGTGCAAGTGGGAGGCTGTTAGGGAGTGTGCCCTCGGAATGCCATACGAGGACTAGGAATAGTATAGGGCGCACGATGATGTATAGGTTGATAGACAGGTTTATTGTATATACCGTCAAATAAATTAATGAATATTTATTTTCATTATAATAAAGGCATTATTATTTATTTATCGAATTTAAAGTCTACTTGGCATCCGGTAGTGCGATAAATAAATAACACCCAAATGTATGAGTTGGACGTCTGATTCTCGTGGGACGAGAGAGGAGACACCGGACAGTCCTTAATCTCAACATTAAATAAAAAGTCCATAAGTCTAAGGATTCTAGGTGGGTGACTAGATATCCGAATATGACTTATCCATTGACGACCACATAGTATCGGTAGTGTCACCAATTACCTGAGAGGTTGTGGGTCGTGATGGAGATATCGGTGATCGAAGAGATTGCATATCCGGACATTCGGCTCGTATTCGTCTCAATCACATGGCTAGGATGTTGTCAATGATTGAACGAATGACTATAGCAGCCTCAGACCGATAGGGTCATTGACGGATTTGCTTTCGCGATTTCGGTTTGTCGCTAGTTGGCTAGGCTCGCAAGTGTTCATAAATGAGACACGGGTCAGCGACGAAACGCAACCGACTTTACGGAGGTGATTGCCGGGCTTTGACTGCTATCGGGATTCACTGCCTATATTCGTATAGGTTAATGTCCTATGAGGTAATCGGAGAGCGACGATTATAAAGCCTTCGGCCGAAGCTTAGAAAACTTGCTTGTATTAGATACGGAGCGGAGTTTAAATAATTGGTTCGGTCTCGATTATAACATAGTGTTAGGTTAGTGAGTTTGACATTTGCATGGCTCTCACCTAACCGGGACGCAAGTGAAAGGCGTAAGAAGTATTTAAATGTATACACTATAGTCGGTTCGCCCGAATTTCGATTAGATCAAAATTCGTTCTCAACTGGGATCTGTCCGGTACCGCGGGATAGGCTAGGCGAATGCCGAGACTCGTGGATTCCTCCCATGCCAGTTGAGACGGACCTAGAGAGTCGCGCTTAAAAATGGTAATGAACTTGAACGAAAATGGCGGGCTTTTCTGTGGAACCTAATGAATGAGATTCGTTGAGGTAGTGGCAAAGTTGATACGAGGTGTCGACTATTTAGTTAAATTCCAGTGACGGTCACGAAAATAATTAGGACTTAAGATTGTCTTAAGTGCTTAATTAATTAACTAAGTGGGCTCAATTATAATTAAAATAATTAGATTGGATTTAATTATTTTATTATTTAAAATTGAGGGACTAAATTGAGAATTTAGAAACCTCAAGGGCCAAAAGAAATTATCAAAATAAAATAAAAAAAATGAAAATTCTACACATCCACGTTGGGATGTGTAGAAAGCATGAGTCATGTTTTTTTTTTATTTATTATGACACTTGTTATAACAAGTGTCTCAATTAAAAAAAAATAAATAAATAAATTGATCATGCATAAAGCAACGTTGAGTTGCTTAGGTTAGTTAGTGACTTGTTTTTTTTCTTAGAGAGAAAGCTTAACAAAAAGAGAAAGAGGTAAAAACATTTTTTCAAGCCACGCTAAACCGACGGGTTCGTTTGACGAGTCCCGACGCCCGAACTGAGTTGCGTCTAGCCATCGGGAGTATTCTCAGAGGTTCGTTCAAGGTCATACCGGCGTGACGATCTAGCCCGGAAGCCCCGGGATCCAGACGAGGTGTAGCCACGTCCATCCGAAGCGACGACAGAAGAAATCTCGTTCATCGAAGGTATACCTCGAACCTTAACTATTTGATTTACGAAAAATACCAAACGGTATCGGAATAATTCTCAAGACCCCTCGTTGGAAACTTCGGGAAGTGTAGAATTATTCTGGAAAATTTGGTGTCAATCGGAAATCGTTTCGGTCGTCAAATAGTTAAAAGACGGCAGACTGCCGTTTTACTCGAATTAATAATTTCGAACCACAGATTTGATTTTGAGAAAAATACCAAACGATGTCGGAATAATTCGAAAGACCTATCGTTGCGAACGTTAGGAAGTGTAGAATTATTCTGGAAAGTTTGGTATTGATCAAAAATCATTTCGGTCTCCAAATAATCGAAAAACGTCTGGTTGCCGCTTTATTCGATTAATTTGGATCGAAATTATTAATTTAAATAAATTGGAAATAAATTCGAATTTTGATAATTCGAATTAACCGCGATCTCCCGAGGCTTAGAGAAGCATCTCAGACTCTCGGAGAAGCTGAATGGTGTAAGGTTGAATTTAGATATTAAAAATCAAAATTCGCCACCCTACGTCGCTCGGTACAAATTGCGCTTCCGCTATAGCCACGTTGCGCTGTTCGGGGGCCGGCGTCGATTAATCGGGTCCACCCCAACAAAATTGAGGAGAAATTGCCCGAAACTCAAATTAATCGAAGCTTTTCAGGGTGAGTTTCGATCGAAACCTTCAAACTAAGAAGTACTATTCTATCGATACTGATGAACAGTCCAGTAAAAGCTCAGATTTTGGACTCGTTTTTGCTCAAATCCTACTCAAACTTGACTGAAATCGACGTGAAAGAACATAAATACCCTCAATAGTAGTTTTCTAACGTTTTAGGGGTCCAAAGTCATTGAAAACGAATTAAAAAACACCCAAAAACAGAGAAAATATTGAAAATGAGTTTTCAAGCCAAAAACTTCTTCAAATCACGTCGGAATCAAGCAAAACTGGATTCAAATGGAAGATATTGATCCGCGTTAGGCTCTGATACCACTTGTTGGCCCTTATATTACCAAACAAGGATCAAAAGAAAGGTTTGAATGTGTAAAACGTGAAGAACACCTTGAGTGCATGTTAGTGTGTGTTTTTCTAAGGAAAAGTACAAGGTGGCTTACCTTTCTAATTCTTTTGATAAAACCCTAATTAGGGTAAACGGGGCTTTATATACCACAACTATTTGGTATATTAAAGCCCAATACAAAACTATTAACTAATATCATATGTCTCCCCAAACTACTACATCCACTAAATAAACCCAAGATTACATAAATCAAAGGATGCTACAAAATATTCCTAACAAATCCCTTTCAAACCAATTTTAGTTGGATTTATATAAATACAAATACTATTTCACTTTTGTATGGGAATTTTGGAAAAAATACCTAGTCATAGTTATTTATGACTTGAAGTTCAGTATCTTAGATGTTTGCTTTGTGTATAGGTAGCCAAATTTTAGTTTTAACTCCATCATGCCTAATTACTATAATACCCTTTTGTCCCAAAAGTAAAGAAAACTAAAACAAAAATCAAATTAGCACCTTTAATAAATTTAAAATATTATATTACATAGTAAGTGTAATACTAGAAAAATTTATACGTGATTACTTCAATAATATTCGAAATGTGCGAAATCACTTTTCGAACAAAATTGATTTCTTTTAGAGACGAGCCCACAAATTTACAATTGGACCTGAAAAAAAAAATTTAATGGGCCAAAAACAAGAAATGAGAGCCCAAATAGAAGATTAAAAAAATATTTATAATAAATAATAGAGGCCGAAATATTTTCGACCAAATAAAAAAAATAATGCCATGATTTCACCTCCATGTGAGCATGGAGACAAGATCTAACAAACAAGCCACTCATGGTTGCATGGAGACGAGATCTAACCAACAAGCCACCTCATGGTTGCATGGAACGAGATCTAACCAACAAGACAAAATAAGCTATAAGTCAAAGAGAGAATAGAGGAACCAAGAGGGAGAGAGGGAGAAAAACCGTGAGAGAGAGGGAAGAGAGAAAAGAAAGAAAAAGAGAGGGAGTGGCCGAGAGAGAGAGGGAGAGAGGGAAATGAAGAAAAAGAGATAAAAGAGAGGGAGAAGCTCACGGACGAGGAGGAGCTTGGGGTCGAAGTCCTAGGGTCGGGATCACACGAAAATAACTCGTAAAGTAGCTCTCTACGGAAGTAAGGTAGGTGAAGATCACCTACACGCATAAACAAGTTTGGAATTCGTGAATTTTACGTGTTGCATGATCTCTTTTGATTCTTACGTGTTTATGTACCGAACATGATCTCCTTGCATGATTTTATGATAGTTGCCAATGTGTTTATGTCGGCTAGCTTAGAATTCATGATCCTAGTGAAGGTTAGATCGAAGGAGTCTTAGAACTAGGGTTAGAGGTCTTAGGAAATTGGAAGATGGGATGAAATTCAGGTAAGGAACAAGTTCGGGTAAATTAGGGTTTCCGAGCTCTCAATTTCATTTCGGCCGTGAGGGTCATATTTGGGTGAGGGTTACAATTTTAGGGTGAATTGAACAAATTCGGGAAGTTTAGGGTGTAGGTGGAGAGTTAGGAAAATTGGAGTCTTTGGATTAAATTAGGGTTTTCTACAAATTCAGGGGCTAGATTGAAATTTTTTTGAAATTTGGGAGCTGAGATGCGAAATTTGGGCAAGGGAGATTTTAAAGAAATTTAAAACTTTTGGGGCAGATTTGATACTCGGGAAAAATATTCGGGTCTTAAAATAATTTTCAAAATTCGGGTCTCTTAAATTAGGGTTTTCTCAAACTCGGTGACCAAAATTTAAATACTTTTTAAAACTCGGGAGTCAAGAGAAATTCGGTCAAGGGTTTTTATTGAAGAAAGTTTTAAGTTTTGGGTCAAATGTGAAATTCGGGAAAAATATAATAAAATTCGGGTCCTTTTGAGCAATTTTCAAAAGTTCGGGTGTTAAGTGGAATTTTCCAAAAATTTGGGTTCCAAGTTAAATTCGGGCCTTGAGTAAAATTTTGTAAAATTTCGGAGAGTTGATTGAAATTTATGAAAATTCGGACCTTAATTTTAAATCCGGGCAGAAATATAAATTTTCTAAATTTGGGGGTCTTAAATAAATTTTGAAGAAAATTTTCGGGTCTTTCTATAATTATTAAAATTATTCGGGTCTCTTAAGTAAATTTTCAAAATTACGGGTCTTGAGAGTAACTTTTCAAAATACAGGATCTTAGGAAAATTTTTGAAAAATTCGAGACTTATATGCAATGTTGAAAATTCGGCGGGACTTTATTTCTTTTAAAATTCGGGGTCTTCATGCAATTTTTTAGAATTTGGATACTTAAAAGTAAATTATGAGATTTTGGGGTTTAAATGCAAAATTCGGGAATATATTTGGAGATTAGGATTTTAAGAGATATCTCGGAAATTCGGGTTTTTCAATAGAAATATAAAAACTTCCGGTCCATATTTGAAAATTTGGGCTTTTAATGTGATTTTAAATTCGGGTCTTAAAATGAAAAGGATTAAAACTGAGTCTTTTAGTGTAATCTCGGGAGAGAATTGACGGGTAGAGTTCGGACCAAGAAAAAATTAAATACTCGGGCTTCTGGCCCGGTCATTTCGGGAATGAGGGTGAGAGTTCGGGCCTAGGGTATTACGGCTCAAGCTATGATAATATAGCGGACTTAGGGTTTTCGAGTTCGGGCCGAGATGATATCTTGGCCGATATGTGATATAGAGATACTTGGAGAGTTGTTATGATATATGTTTGTATTTTACTTGCACGACATTGGCATTCACTTCAGTATGTGTGATAGTGACCGTGTGGGGTCACGGTGGCACAGAGCTGTGTCAATGAGTGGGATAGATTGTGACCGATTATTGGTCGTTGACTCGTATGAGTAGTGAGTTTAGGACTAAGGCACACTATTCGAGCAGGAGGAAACTCGTGGAAGGGGCGACCTAGTAGGAGGACATTTTGCGTGACCGTCCAAATGCACTACTGGTGTAGGCCACCCGAGCTACGAACTCTGACATTATATACGAGCAGGAGGAAACTCGTGGAAGGGGCGACCTAGTAGGAGGACATTTGGCGTGACCGTCCAAATGCACTACTGGTGTAGGCCACCCGAGCTACGGACCCTGACACTATATGTGATTGTGATGTGGTGCGCGTGTGTTGCATTTAGTTCTAGCCTAGGGTCATGATGTGATAGGTTGAGTTGAGATGAGATGAGATACGAGAAAAGAGTCGAGCGTGCATTTTGTGAGATGTGTCGGGATGGGAATCGAGGCGAGAGCACGTGCATTCATGCATATTTACATCTACTGAGCGAATTCTAAGGGTTTACGTGTGTAGGTACGGACGAGTCGGACGTTGAAATACGTCACGACTAGGTGTCTGATGGCGGTGACTACACGGACTTTTGAGGACGGCGCAGTACATGGGACGAGACCTGTGGAGCGGCTTAGTGTGTGAATCATGTTTTTACTTTTTGTGCTACGGCCTGTTGTCTAATAAAAGCGTGCTTTGCAAATCCGACTTTGGACGTATATGTGTTGTGTTTAAAAAGTTTTTATTAAGTGGGCTTTCCGCTGCTTACATTGCGTAAATCCGCCAAAAATACGTAGTTGAGAGTTAGGGTCGTGACAGTAAGCATAGGGCAGATTGTAGTCCATGGGGTCTTGTTATCGTATACTCCTCTTTTGAGAACTTAATGTAATTATAATTAAAAAAGAAATGTAATTAAATATTAAGGATTAGCGCACATACCCCGAGGATCGATAAGAGCTGCCCAAGTTGAACTTCTCCGGATACATTTTTTGCCAAGATGCATCTCGAAGGTTTTGGTTCATAAAAATGATATGGAGTCAATGTTCTCATTCTCGCTTCAGTTCCAACGTACTTTCTGAATAAATTTGGCATTTGCAGCCGAAAATTGAGTATTTTTATATTGGTTAATGGTCTGCCTAGATTCAATGTGGGTGATCAATGCCATTAAAATGCAAGGTGCTTGAGAAGAACACCATATTTTGTGTTAGATAAAAAGTATGAGATTTGGGGCCTAAAATACCGAAATTTTGGAAGAAAATACGTAAATATTAGATGAGAGCCATCTAGTACTAAAATGGTAGCTTTCTATCATAATCTTACTTGGTGATGAGGTAAATCATCACAAACATAATAAAAGATGTCGTCTCGCGCTTAACATTGAAACGAAATAGAGTACTTGAATTAGATGGCTAGATAACTAAATTGGGACAAAAAGTATACAATTTGGAGCCTAAAATACTGAAATTTGGGAGAAAATACGTGAATATCATATGCGAGCCATCTGGCAATAAATAAGTTTGTCCCGACACTTAACATTGAAACTAAATGAAGTTCTTCTTGGATGGTCAAATACCTAAACGGGACAAAAATCGCGATTTGGGGCCTAGAATAACACAATTGGGCTAAAATAAAGAGGTTGCCCCGCACTTAACATTCAAACTAAATGAAGTACTTGAATTGGATCACTAAATACCTAGGTCAAGACAAAAAGTACCCGATTTAGGGCATAAAATACTGAAATGTTGGGGAAAAAAATGTGATATTGGATGCTAGCCATCTAGTACTGAAATGGTAGCTTCCTATCACAGTCTTACTTGGTGATGGGGTAGATCATCACAAACATAATAAAATAGGTCTCACGCACTTAACATTGAAACTAAATGAAGTACTTGAATTAGATGGTAAAATATCTAAATCAGGACACAAAGTACGCAATTTGGGCCTAAAAACCAAAATTTTGGGAGAAAATACGTGAATATTGGATCCGAGCCATCTAATGCTATGGCTTTCCTTCATAGTCTTACTTGGTTATGAGGTAGATCATCACAAACGTAATAAAAAGAGATCGTAACGCTCTTAACATTGAACTAGATGAAGTACTTGAATTCGATAATTAAGTACCTAAATCGGGACATAAAATACGCGATTTAGGGTCTAAAATACCGAAATTGTTGGAAGTACGTGAATATCGGATGCGAAGCGAGTTATCTAAGACAACGATGTTTGTTTATTATTTTTTAACAGAAATCTTAAAATGGTAGTGATATTTATTTTAAAACACATAAGAGGTATTCCCAACTTCTCTTTCAGAATCTTTCATGTAGTCTAATTAGCGATTTGAATACCTCAATTGAAGGCTAAGTCGCGGTTATTTTATGCATAAAATACCTGAAAAAGTGGGAGAGACACCTTACCTGAAAAATGGGGCGAGACACCTAAAGCCTAAAAATGGTTTTCCATATAAGATATAACATGGAAATGATATGGTCATCACAAACACAAAGAGAAGCTTTCTCGCAACTTATCATTTTCACCTAAGTGGGATACTTGAATTCGAAGGTAAAATACACAAACATTGACGATAAATTCCTTATTTCAGGACCAAAATATCAGTTTTATGCATAAAATTCCTGCAAAATGGGGCGAGATACCTAAGCATGAAATTAGTTGATTTTCATATAATATCTTAAATGATCAATATCCTTACTTCAATTAGCCTTCATAATACTTAGGGTTGCAAATGAATCGAATTTTTTTTGCTTCGATTCGATATTTGATTCGAAAATTGAGATTCGGATTCGAAATATTAGAATATCAAATTCGAATAAGAAATTTTTTCCGATTCGAATAATTTTAGAATATGAATACAAATATCGCGGTATTCGATTCGAATTCATAAAATTTTAAATATAAAATTTTATATTTTGATATATATTAAATATATTATATACATACATATATCCATATATACATACATATATCCATATATATTAAATGAAGAACTTTATGAAGCTCACTTTATGTGAGCAAATTCGTGGTTGCGTCACACGTACATCGAGTGACATTGATGTAGCATGTTGACTTAACACATTGATGCCATGTGGGAGGTGTTCATGTAAGGTGAGCACCATAAAGTTTTAATGTATAAAATAAAACATATTATAACTCAACATATATTTAACGATAAGATTTTATAATTCAATATGTATTATAGATATAATTTTATATTTGAAATTTTAGAAAAAAAATATAATATTCGAAGATTCGATTCGATATTCGAATTTCGTAATCTAATCCGAATTCAAATATGATTTTAGTATTCGACTAGTATTCGAATTCAGATTCGGATTCGAAATTTAATAATAGAATATGAATAGAATATCATGTTATTCGTCTCGATTCGATTATTTTGCAACCCTAATAATACTCAAATTGAGAGCCAAAGTACCTAATTTGAAGAGACAAATACTGATATGTGTGCATAAAACACTTACAACTTGGAGCGAGTTAGCTAACACAAAAAAAGTTTTTTTACACCAAACATCTTACATGATGATGACATTTATCTTCAAAAACATAAAAAAGAGTTGATTCTCCACATTACTTTTGAAATTTGTCAGGCACTTGAATTAGCAATAAAAATACTCAAATTGACCACAAAAGCACCTAATTTGAAGAGATAAATGCCATTTTATGAGCATAAATACTTACGACTTGGAGCGAGTTGTCTAACACAAAATGGTTGTTTTGCACCAAATATCTTACATGATGGTGACATTGGTCTTCAAAAACATAAAAAAAAAGTTGGTTCTCCACATCACTTTCGGAATCTGTCATACTTGAATTATCAATCATAATACTCACATTGAGAGTAAAAGTACCTAAGTTGAAGAGATGATTACCGTTATGTGTGCATAAAATACTGACGACTTGGAGCAAGTTATATAACAGAAAAATGGATGTTTTACACCAAACATCTTACATGATGGTGAAAACACCTTTTGTTTTTATGTTTTTGTGATCAATGCCATTAAATTAAAGTGCTTGATGAAGAATTCGTCTTAGATAAGTCGTACCAATTCACTAGTATTTTTTCATAAATACCGATACGTTTTGCTAACAATTAAGTATTTACTATTTTTGTCTCGATTCACCCAAATTCAGCTACTTGCAGATCACATCGACTATCTAAGAAAAGCATGATTACATTTCAAAATATAAGAACTATACCAACACCACACCAAGAAACAACATCATGGTTATTTTATAAAAAGACAACGGAGCAACCGAGAAGCCACAACCACGAAAATGAACATCAGCGGAGCAGCTAGTTGTGACAAATTCTGGCGAGCAGCTGCAAACCTACGAGCATCGAATGGGGGAAAATCAAGCTACGGGCCTCGAAAATCGAGCAATTTTATTTGGTCGCTGATGAGGCGCAACTTCACCAACATACGGCGCACCCCCGAGCTCTTCCTCTCCCGCCTCTTGGTGCTCACCGTCATGGGCTTCATGATGGCTCCACGTTCTTCCACCTCGAGAACGACACCGACCAGGGCATCACCAACCGCGTCATCTTCTTCATCTTCACCGTGTGCCTCTTCTTCTCCTCCAATGACACCAACCCCGCGCTCATACAAGAGTGCCTCATCTTCGCCTGCGAGACCTCGCACGATGCATATCGTGCCTCCTCGTACGCCGTCGCGGGGTTCGTCACGTACCTCCCCTTCCTCGCGCTGCAGGCTGTCCACCTACGCGGTCATCGTCTGTTCCCGCTGAGGCTCGAGGGGCCATGCACGTATTTCCTCCTCGTGCTCTTCATGTCACTCCTCTCGACCAACTTGTTCGTTGTCTTCGTGAGTTCGGTGGTGCCCAACTACATTTTGGGCTACGTGGCGGTGATCGCTTTCGCGGCGCTATTCTTCCTGTTCTGCGGGTACCTCACCTCGGACAACCTAGTGAAGAAAAAACAACAGCGGAGCAGCTACAAGCCAGGAGACAGCGACGGGACAACGAACAGAGGGATGAAAAACGACACCCAAGGAGCAATGAACAACGACAAGCACAAGCAACGAAGAGAGATCGGAACAAGCAGGGAACAGAAAAGCCGCATCGCAACATTATGATAACATTAACAAATAAAAAATGCAACACGAAGACATTGCATTAACACACACATTACAAAACATCAAGGTAATATTATAGGAGAAGCGGATCGCGGAGGAAGTGAACGCAAGTGCAGCTCCTGCAGATATGGCATTTGAAATAATCCTCGCATTAAGGCCGAATATGGAAGAACCATCGACAAATACAGAAACAACACCATTAACAAAGTGTCTTTTCATCACGTACTTTTGCACAATCTCTTCAACGCCAATGTTGACTCCACCTATTGCAGCAATGTGACAACCGAGCAATCGAGTAGCGACAACCACGAAATCGAATGACAACGGGGCCACATGTGTCGGTGAGCAGCTGCGATGGCGTGCGGGCAACAGGCTGTAACTAGTGCCGCCTAGAAGCGACGATTGGAGGGCGAGCAACAATCGGCAGACCTACGAGCATCGAGCGGGGGATAGCGAGCCCCGGGCAGCGGAACTCGAGTGAAGAGCGATGGACGACCAAGCGACATAGTCGAACAACGTCAGAGCAGCGGCGAGTACCGGCAAACATCAGGTTGGGAAGCTCGCAACTTTTGTTTTCTGATTAGGTTTTGATTTCTATTTTCTTTCTGATCGACAGTATTGAGGCAAACAAAGAATGGGGTATTTTACTAATCTACCTAGTGAAGGAGTGAAAACTAATTTTCATCCCTGTGGAAGTACCTAGTTATAAGTTCAAATATGTAGGGAGTGATTCCTAAGTTCAAATTATCACTAGGTATTTTACTCTAAATTACTCCTTTATTGAAAAAATACGATCTCCATTTTTTCTTTTTTTTTCGAAACGATAGCTTGAATTCATAATCACCAAGATACGTGTACAAAATAGCCCGACGAAATCTCTCCGGAAATATCAAATCCGGTAGAGAACAAATGCTCACTGATGAGCAATATCATAACCAAACAAAAACAAAAGAAGACAAAAGAAAAACCCCGAATGAAAACAAGACCTACAATCTTGGACCAAGAACTAAATAACTTATCACAAAAATGACTATTAGGCCAAATCTACAACACCTTTCACTTTCTTCGATCTTTGACTTCAAAGTCTTATATTCTTCGGACGAGGACTCCACAAAGGGAGAAAAAAACTCCAACAATGGAGACAAAACTCCCAACCCGAAGGCCGGGAGACACGAGCTGTGACGACCCTCACTTTCTAATCAAGATTAGTGGCGGATTTCGCAACGTAAGTCGTGGAAAACCCATTATACAAAAACATTTTCTTTCTTAATGAAATATATTACCCAAACATCCTTTACTCTATACAAGGGCTACGGCCCCAAAGTCCGTGGAGTTACTGCCATCAGCCCACCTCAGTCGCGACGTGTCTCAACGTCGGACTCATCCATACCTACAACACGTAAACTCTGAACTATTGGTCAGTAGGTGAAAATATGCATACTTCAGCGTGCGCTCGCATCTCATCTCGACACATCTCACAATGCACGCTCAACTCTTTCCCACATCTCGCTCGTCATGACACATCATGACGCACAAAAATACCACCTAACATAACACGATACAACACAACAGGGCCCTAGGCTAGTACTAGGCACTACGTGAACACATGATAGCGTGGAAGTTCGCATTCGGGGAGCCATTCGCTGCAAGTTTCCGAGTATCCGACCTCGCCCACGGCGGTAGTCAACATCGGGCAGCCTTTCGCTGCACGTTCCCAATGGTTCCACATCGCCAATGACGGTGGTCCGCATTGGGCAGTCTTTCACTGCACGTTCCCAATGGTTCCTATCTCGCCAACGATAGTGGTCCGCATTGGGCAGTATTTCACTGCATGTTCCCAATGGTTCCCGATCCCGTCTGGTGCACTACACGTTACCAACCTCAAACTCCACCTGGAGTCGACGACCGAATCATGGTCTCAAGTCTCAACTCGACATCTCACAACATATTCCCGTGTCACCGCATGGTTTGCTCCACTCATCGACACTGTTAAGTATCACCGTGTCCCCGCACGATCATCATCACTACTCGGACTGTCGTGTATGCATATGAAGTGCAAATAAAATGCAGGAACACATAATAAAGAATTTCCTCGAAGATTCCCTTCGAAGCAATTGCATTTTCTACAATTCACTCGAAACCCTGGCCCGAAGCCCGAATTTTAATATTTAATAAGCTGGCCCGAATATGTTAAGGAAATAATTTAGGCCCGAAGCCCGAATTTAATGAAAAATAAACCAGACCCGAATTCACGTCAAGGCCCGAAATTTTAAATCGAAGGCTCGACCCGCCGAATTTCTCCAACTTTCTAAAAATTGCATAAAAGACCCGAATTTTAAAACAATTTTACTTCGGCGAATTTGAGGGCCCGAATTTGAAATCAAAATTGTATTAGGCGAATTTTGCAAATTTTGAAAATTAAAATCTCGTCGAATTTCGATTTCCCGAAATTTGATTTAAGGCCCAAATTTTACAAAATTTTCGCCGAACCCCTTCTTGCCCGAAAATATTCAATTAAAGCCCGAATTTAGAAAATTAATTTTTGTACTCGGCGAACTTCAAGGGCAAGATCGAATTTCTACCAAATCCTAATTCTCCCCCGAAATTCGGTAATTTGACCGAATTTGGATCATATGATCGAAATGACCGAATTTGGATCATATGATCGAAATTCAGTCACTTGCTTGAGTTTCGTTCTTGAGCCCGAAATTTACCATACAGCTTAAATTCTTCCAGACTTAATTCTCAGTATCATGGGATCCAAACCTTAAATAAAATGAACAATTAGGATCGTTAAAGTGAAGGAACACGAAAAATTTCCACGTAAGCACGCAAAATATCATTTTCGGCACATAAGAGCATATTGATTAGAAATTCTTGCAACACGGATAAAAACCCAAAATCGTAGTTATTTACGCGTTGTAGTGATCTCCACCTACCTCACTTCCGAAGATAGCTTAATTACGATGTTTTCCCGCGAGCTCCCACCCTAAAATCTTTCTCGATCCTTTCGGAGGTTTTCTTCTTCCTTTCTCCCCCTTTCTTTCTTTTCGTTTGTTTTTCTTCCTAATGAATCTTATGGCTGCTTTTAAGTAATTAAGCAAGTAGCTTACAAGTAGCTTACAAGCAAGTAGCTCAAGCTTTCTTCAGTCGAACTTTGACATGTCTGAATTTTCGCTTCAATCGAATTTCGATTACTCACTTGCCCGAGAATTTTTAAATTTCACCCGAATTAGTGTTTTGCCCTAATTTTAGCTTCACTCGGGTTTTGATTAGAAATTTGAGAATGAAATTTGAATAAGTTTAGGACATTGAAATTGTGCTAAAAGTTCGGATCATGTTTAATTGCATTATTAACCCCGTATTAAGTTTTACGGGTATCATCCTCCCCCTTAAAATAATTTCGTCCCCAAAATTACATCTATTGAAATCGGGTAACGATTCTTCATGTCGTCCTCTAATTCCCATGTGGCTTCTTCAATCGCTTGGTTTCGCCACCAATGTACCGGGGATCGGCATTTACGCCCGTATAAGGCTTTGTACGGCGCCATCGATTGTAGAATGATAGCTATTGTTGTACGAGAATTCGATCAACGGAAGATATTTGCTCCAATTCCCCTTGAAGCCTAGAACGCACCCTCGAAGCATATTTTTAAGGGTTTGGATTGTTCGTTCAGATTGTCCATCGGTTTGTGGATGATAAGCCGTGTTGAATGAAAGCTTCGTCCCCATTGCTTTTTGCATGCTTATCCAGAACTTGGACAGAAATCTCAATCTCGATCCGAGACAATCGATGATGGAATCCCGTGGAGTCGAACTATTTCTTGAATATAGTATTCAGCATATCGCTCCATGGTATAGGTTGAACTGATCGGCAGAAAATGAGCGGATTTGGTAAAGCGATCAATGATTACCCATATGGCGTCGTGGCCTTTCACAGTTTTCGGTAAACCGATGACGAAATCCGGCCTTTGGTGTTCTGCCTTTATTCCTTGACAAGTTAGACATTGGCTTACGAACGCTGCAATGTCTTTTTTCATTCCCGACCACCAATACGTCTCTCGTAAATCCCGGTACATCTTTGTTGCGTCTGGGTGTACTGAGTACGTAGTGGTGTGCTCCTCCGTCATTATAGTTTCCCGGAGTTTTACGTCGGGCACGTACAAGCGATTTTTATATAATAAACTCCCGTCTCTTCATAATTTGAAGTCAGATGGAGTTTCAGTTTCTTGCTCGCTCGTCGTTTTTAGATAAAGCTCATCTTTTTCCTGAGCTTTCTTAATCTGCTCCAGCAGCATAGGCCGAAGAGTCAACATTGCCATTGTTAGGAATATTTTATAGTGTTCAATTTCTATATGTTTATCTTAGTTGGTTTATACTTAATTAACTTTGGGCTAGTTTGTAATATTCTAGTTCTTAGTTACTAGGGGTATAATATACCAACTAATGTGGTATATATATCCCCAAACCCTAATTCATTAGGGTGTGTGTTTTTGGTGTAGTATGTGTAAGTGCGCGTGTGTTGAATAGTAAAACAAAGCATTTTCAAAGCACCCATCGTCTACACTAACCCACCCCACGTTCGATCTTTAAAACTTTCATTATTAGCGTGGTAAATCGTCCTAGGTCAGTGTTGTTGGATCAAATAGGGACCAACAAGTGGTATCAGAGCAAACACGTTCGGATTTGAGTGAGATTTCTGAAATTTTTGGGTATTTTTTTTCTTGGTCGAATTTCAGCTTGCTCTTGAGTTTTTGAGTTGATTCTGCTGATTTTGCAAGCTCAAGAGCTAAATAGGTTGATTTTGAGTGATCTGAAGTGTTTACCCAACATTTCTTAGTTGATTTGAATGAGTTTTAGGTGGAAATCGAGTCTGAAGTTCGTCATTCTGCCCAGAAATCTTTCAGATTGAAACACACAATCGGGCGAATGTGCACTGTAGTAAACATTTAATTTCAGCTGATTTGAGTTTCGCCGGATTTGATTTTACTTGATTTTGTATTTTCGCCACATTTGAGTTTCGCCCGAAACTCATTTTCATTGATCGAAACTAACATTTTCAAAAGGCATTTCTAATTTTACACGGCGAAACTAATCATCGCCGGAACTTCCTTAAATTGATTTGATAATCGCACGAAGTACGTTTCGATCGAAACTGTTCAATTGAAATTGAAAATTTTGCCTAAATTCTTCAAATTGATTTGATAAATCGCGGAGTACGTTTCGATCGAAACTGCATTTTAGTACCTTTTATAATTCTCTCAGCGAAACTGACTTTCGCTCGAAACTCATTTCCATCGAAACTGAAATATTCAAATATTTAAAATCATCTACAGTACCAAAATTACTAGTTTCGCCCTAAAGGCTACAGTACCAATTACTAGTTTCGCCCGATACATTTCTCGGCGAAACTGATAATCGCCCGAAACCAGTTTCGATCGAAACTCATCCAATATATAGTGTTTCGCCCGAAACTCAATAATTTCTCATCAAATCACGCGAAACCCACAATCGATCCTGAGCATTTCTTTGAAATTAAAACTTTACTCGGCGAAACTGAGTATCGGCCGAAACTCATCTGCATCGATCAAAACTCATTTGCCGATCCAAACTCACTCTTCAAAATCACACATAAACGTTTTCAATCACCAAAACAATTGGACCTTTAAATAAAAATATTTTTAGTTTCAAAAAAAAAAGCCTAGCTTATGCTAATGAAGATTTGACAAACGCAAAGTCAAATATAATTAGCCTAGAAACTAAGCTAGAAGATAGTAAAAATAGGGTCTGCGAGATGACTAAAAATTTACGTTCTTGCGAAGCTGAGCGAAATGAAGTCTCATCAAAATATGAGATCATCTTAGAGGAACAACGTATGCTTTACTCTAAGATTAAACAATTAGAGAATGTTATTTCGAATATAGGTCCAGCAGATCAAAACTCTCCTTCTAACTTAATTTCTAACGGGGAAAATAGTTTACATGATCAAAAACCTACCCTGTGTGATACTCCAGAGACTCTTCGTAAATTGAAAGATTTACAAGATACTTTGAACTCTGGAAAGATAGGTTTTGGCGCTGAAAAGGAAAAGCTTATAAAGGAGATTTTATATCTCAAAAATTCCCCGTCTTTATCTGTTTCCAATAATTTGTCAAGTAATACATCTTCCTCGAAACAGGTAAATAAAACAAAAACTAAAAGAATCATCCTTGTTCCTAAAACTGAAAAGGCTTTTACTAATCATTCTAAATCAATTTTGACTAAAGCTGAAATGTTAAGTAAAAGCAAAGCGCTAAAAATAGCTAAGGAACAAACAAAGATTAGGAAGGAGAAAGGAAAATCAGTATTATCTCCCAAAATTAAAGCCAAGAATGTTCAAGTTTTTCCTCTCCCATTCCTATCAAAAGAGAAGCGTGCAACGAAGAAGTTCCAAGCTTACATAGACGAACTTCTCAAATCCCGCACACTCATCATTATAAAGTGAATGATGTGAGATCTTATAGGCAACATGACTCATCATCAAATGACGCATATAGGGCCATAAGCTCATATTGCTATTTGAAATATCCAGTCCAGATTCATTCTAGAAAGCATTTTATACGACTGGCTAGGGAGAAAATCTTTAGGTCTTCTGAACCTAGACACACATTCACCGGCGCTGAACTGTCATTTCCCTCTAAGGTTCACCAAACCTGGATTCCGAAATCACAAATCAAATTTAATGGGACTTTAAAGGATGATTTAGGATCAATATCTGAACCAAATGTGCTTAACTTGTTTTTTGCTAACAAGGGAGGACCTATCCAAAAATGGGTACCAAAGTCCCGATAAAGTTTTTGCAGATTCCCAGCATGGGTAGGTACTAAGAGAGCTGCTCCACACTCATGACTGGTATGCGAAGAGGGCAGCCAAACATCCCAGCGTGTATGGTATCTTGGGTTGCTCCACATACACGACTGGTAAGCGATGCGAACAACTATGTAGGAAAATTCTATATGCATACCATAATAAATTTGACATGCATCTCGAGCTGAAAAGATAATATACCTATTTTGAAAACCCGAGGGTACATTATAAACATGCATGACTCAAATGTACTTTAAATATTAAATTTTCGCATGCATATGTGCTGAAATGTCTAATACCCCATGATAGGTACATTTTAACTGCATATATCTTAAAGAACTACAAGCTTAAACACTCACGTATGCATATAAGCTGAATCGTTAAAATACCTATTTTAAGTGTTAAAATAGCGAAAAACGTACATTCTAATGCATTTTTAAAGAACAGTAATTCTTTAGTTTGCATCTGATCTGAAAATAGATAAATACGTTCATGCTTGTTTAATTGGGAGATAACTTACCTGTTTAAACGTGCATGCATTGAGGGGGAGTATCACTCCATATTTGTGAGGGGAGAGTACATTTTTAGGGGGAGCACATCTTAGGTGCACGATTTGAGGGGGAGAAACTTCATTTAACCTATATACATATACGTATACATATTCCTATATCTATTATTACTATGATACTACTTATCTACTACTATTACGATAATATATATATATATATATATATACATATAAAAAAAAGGAAAAGAAAAGCAAAAAAAAGGGGAAAAGAAAGAAAAACCCTCTCAGACGCTTCCACCTCCCAAGACGGACTTCACTTGAAAACTCGACCCTCGAGAGTTCAAGAATTACAAAAGGCATGACATCCATACACAAACACAAAGATGATCTCAACCACCCTGCTCCGACTTGCTGATGAAGCAGCACTCACCAAAATTGACGGACGCATGGATTCTAGGTTCCCATGGTTCAGTCAGACCAAACTGAACCTAACTCCCGAACGTAGCCAAGTGTTAGTGAAGATAGTCCATAAGCCACATTCCCATTTGGCAATTCTTGACAATACCGAAGAACGAAAGATACAAAAAATCCTCACCTCACAAAATTTTCGGGCCATCCCATATAGGTGCAGGAGCTGATTTTTATCAGCTCCCGGGTAGAAGTCGCCTCATTTGGTCCAATGGCGCATGCACAACCGAGCCTTACCCACTCATCGATCTCCCAAAAGACCGGTGTTTCATCAAATCACGGGGAGCCACGTATGCTATCACCGCTTCACTTGGAAGCGGGAGATATTGAATTAAGTGGTAGTTAGCCCCACATCACTGAACTTTCTTGAACACATCGAGTCTAGGTGTCCTCACTTCCATAATATTTTATATTTTTTTTTGGACACATACACCTTTTCTCATCTGGACTTTGTGACCAGATCTGAACTTCCGTAGACATGTCATTCTAAGACATGCTTCAATGATCGGAAGGAAGTCCTACCGTTGCAACATCAAAACAACAACGGCATCAGGCCATCGTCTGCGAGCTACACTCCTAGATCGATGTTAACGGAACGCCTATGTGGCTCCGGTTCTAAGCCCTGTTCTCACAGGCCGCGTCTCAGAGTTTAACTCTGAACTCGTGTCGACGGATTGCCTTAGTGGCTCCGTCTGGTTATTACCCGAACCGACCTGTCGTTTGTATATTTTCTCGACTCCTATACAAGCATGCCGATCTCGTTAACACGAATCGCCATGAGGGGGAGAAGGGGATACGTATAAACAAACAGGTCGGACCACACACCATTTCCGCCGTGCGTACCACTATGAAGCCGGGCTCTCCTGCACTCAAACGTCAATTCAGAAGGAGCCTTGTCACATTTTATAACACATCCCACGCTCACCATCTATATTCCGCCGTGCTTACTACGATGAAGCCGAACTCCACTGGAACCTACAATGCCACATCCCAAAGGAGCTTTGGCACATGCTAAAAGACACCCCACGCATACCTTCTTCTGGAGCCAGACAAGCTTCCTCGAGGCCGAACCAGACAACTTCCTACGACGAAGATGAATCTGGCACTGAGAAGAAGAAGATTGGAGAAGACTTGACGACTTCAAAATACGAAAAAGACAAGGACAAGATGCAAACAAAATTTTAAAGATCTGCGACATCATCAAGAAACAAATATCCGGGCGTAGATCACAGTATACATCCGGTCTACAACGTATAGCGTCAAGACAAGAGAGTTCTAGCTGAAAGTGTATTCAAATCCTCCACAAGAAGAGGAGATAGCCTTTGCAGGGGAAGCAAGGGGAAGATTGTTAGGACTCGAGAGATTCTCCATGTGCCCAACAAAGATAACTCGAGCTGAATTGAAGATTGAACACTAAGGGGGAGATTGTTAGGAATATTTTATAGTGTTCAATTTCAATATGTTTATCTTAGTTGGTTTATACTTAATTAACTTTGGGCTAGTTTGTAATATTCTAGTTCTTAGTTACTAGGGGTATAATATACCAACTAATGTGGTATATATATCCCCAAACCCTAATTCATTAGGGTGTGTGTTTTTGGTGTAGTATGTGTGAGTGCGTGTGTGTTGAATAGTAAAACAAAGCATTTTCAAAGCACCCATCGTCTACACTAACCCACCCCACGTTCGATCTTTAAAACTTTCATTATTAGCGTGGTAAATCGTCCTAGGTCAGTGTTGTTGGATCAAATAGGGACCAATAGCCATTCTGGCTTCGATTTCACCAAAATTTATCACCTCCACTTCAAGCTGGTGGAGTGTTGTGTTTACCGCCTTTCGGCTTAAGGCATCGGCGACTACGTTTGCTTTGCCTGGATGATAATTTATCACGCAGTCGTAGTCTTTGACGAGTTCTGCCAACGTCGTTGCCTCATATTTAACTCCTTATGTGTGAAGAAATATTTCAGCCTCTTGATCTGTAAAGATCTCGCACCTTTCTCCGTAGAGGTAGTGACGCTAGATTTTTAAGGCGAATACTACTGCTGCGAGTTCTAGATCATGGGTGGGATAGTTCTTCTCATATTCTTTCAGCTGTCGAGAAGTATATGCGATAACTTTCCGATTTTGCATGAGTACGCATCCCAGCCCGTTTTACGAGGCATCACTATACACCGAGAATCCTCTGGTTCCCGACGGTATAGTTTGAATCGCAGCGAGGTGAGTCATTTCTTTAGCTCCTGAAAGTTTTGTTCACAAGATTCCGTCCACTTGAATGGAGCATTCTTTCGAGTAAGGTTCGTTAGGGTCGAGGCGATACGGACAAAATCCGCAATGAATTTACGGTAGTATCCCGCGATCCCTAAGAAACTTCGAACCTCTGTGGGAGTAGTTCGTTGTGGCCAATTGCTTACCACATTCTTTCGGGTAAGGTTCGTTAGGGTCGAGGCGATACGGGAAAAATCCGCAATGAATTTACGGTAGTATCCCGTTATCCCTAGGAAACTTCGAACCTCTGTGGGAGTAGTTGGTTGTGGCCAATTGCTTACCGCTTCGATCTTTCTGGGCTCCATAGATATTCCGTCTCCCGAAATAATGTGTCCCAGAAAGGCCACTTGTGAAAGCCAGAATTCGCATTTCTTGAATTTGCCGAACAATTGTTTCTCCCGCAGGATTCCTAAGACCGTAAATGAACTTCGTGCTCTTCTCTCGTTTTGGAATAAACGAGGATGTCATCGATGAAGATGATTACCAATTGGTCAAGGAAATCCTTGAACATTCGATGCATCAGGTCCATGAAAGCAGCTGGTGCGTTCGTCAACCCGAAAGTCATGTCCAAGAATTCGTAGTGGTCGTACCTCGTGTTGAACGCCGTCTTTGGGACGTCTACTTCTGGAATCTTCAGCTTGTGGTATCCTAATCGCAGATTGATTTTCGAGAATATCGTCGTTCCTTGTAGCTGATCGAACAAATCATCGATCCTCGGTAACGGGCATTTATTTTTGGTAGTTAGCTTATTCAGCTCCCGGTAATCGATGCATAATCTCATCGACCCATGTTTCTTGCGCACGAATAATATCGGCGCTCCCCAATGAGAGAAGCTGGGTTGAATATAACCCTTTTACAGCAGCTCATCTAATTGCTTCTTCAATTCCCGTAGCTCGTTTGGCGCTAGCCGATAAGGAATTTTAGTAAATGGGGCTGCTCCCGGCGTTAGATCTATTGCGATGGAATTTCCCGATCAGGGGGTAATCCCGGCAGATCGTCGGGGAATACATCGAAAAATTCATTCACAATGGGCACATCTTCTAGTTTCAGTTGGGTGGTTCGTCTGTTTCCATCGCGAACAGAAAGACTCGCAACCCGAATGTTGAAGTCGCTGAGCTTTTAAAGCAGAAATTCGAGGCACACTTCTTTGATTCGTTCTTCCCGCAACACCTCTTCTTCGGGCATTTGAAATAGGACGACCTTCTTAGTGCAATCGATAATGGCTCCAAATTTCGAGAGCCAATCCATCCTGAAGATAACATCATAGTCATTCATCGGAATTACAATTAAATCGACACTCAAGTCTCTCCCTTCAATCGCACGGGACATTTTTCCAACTCTAGGTCAGTTTGTGTTGGATACTCGTGGGGTAAAGTCACCACATAATTAGATTCAGATAAGGTAGGAGATATTCCCACATTCGCCACGTATTTAGCCGACACAAATGAATGTGTTGTGGCTTCAGAATCAATTAGCACAGAAGTAGACACGTCGTAAATCTTTAACGTACCTGTCACCACTGCAGGGTTTGCTTCCACCTCTTCATTTGTCAGGGTGAAGACCCTAGCTGAAAACGGTGGTGGTCGAGTCGATGGTAGTGCTGGTGCTCGGGGCAGATTCTCCTGGCTGCTATTGGCGAAGTGTCCCGGTTTTCCCCACCGAAAACAGGTGGGATTGCGATTAAGATTGGGCCTTGCTCCAAAACAAGTACCCGTGTGGTAATCGCCCACATTGTTGATATCGCGGTACAGTAGGTCGAATTGGGAGATTGGTAGGTCCCACATTCGGCCTTGGCTGCCGATTAGGTGGTCCCGGGCAGCCTCTTCGATTATGGTTGGGCCGTTTCCGAAAAATTGTCCTCTTCGGTCACACCCCGCCTCCTTGTAGGTTCTCCATCTTTCTCTTTGTTTCACGCGCTGCCACAATCTGCATTTCCGCATGTTCCGGATGATGGCTCGTTCAGCTACTTGTGTGAAGGGCACTCCTCGTGTACCCGACATGCTCACGTCTCGTAGACCTTGGGTTTGAGGCCCACCAAAAACACGCCACTTTTAATGCATCTGTCGCCACCATGTGCAGAGCGAAGAGCGATAACTCTTCAAACTTACAGATGTATTCCGCAACGGTCATCCTCCCTTGTCTAAGATTAATGAATTCATTCATTCGATGTGCCTGCTCATGGGCCGAGAAGTATTTCTCGTAGAAACGTTCTTTAAACCTCTCCCACAACATTACATCAGGATCGTTTAGGATTTTGATGTTGTCCCACCAAAATCGTGCGCTTCATCTCAGCATAGAAGCGGCACATACACTTGTTCATTTTCCGGCACCCGGCCGTATACGAACATGTCTTCAATGGTTCGGAGCCAATCCTCAGCCATCGTAGGATCAGCGGCCTCCGTGAATTTTGGGGGTGTAATTTTCGAAATCTCTCCCCAATGATCTCCACGCGCTCAGGTTGTGGGGACTAATGACGTTCAGATGAACTTCGGTTTTGAATGAGTTCATTAGTCTGTTCTGACTGTCGTTGGATCAGTTCGGTGAGTGGTAGATTAGTCGAGTCTCGTTCGTTCGTGGGGGGGACTCAGGTTTAGCCCCACAGCTCGACTCGCCGACATACTCTCTACGCCCTCTAGGCATTTGGGATTATCTACAACACATGTATGCAAATAGACACATAATTATTGAAGTAAAATCACATAATATCTAAAAACTTATAGGCCCGGGCTGGTCCTCTAGGCTTTTGAGTGGCAGTACATGGACAGTCTACATAACCTATAACCGAACGCTCTGATACCACCTGTGACGACTCACTTCTAATCAAGATTAGTGGCGGATTTCGCATTGTAAGTAGCGAAAAGCCGATTATACAAAAACATTTTCTTTCTTAATAAAATATTACACAAACATCCTTTACTCTATACAAGGGCTACGGCTCCAAAACAACAGAAGTTTCACAACACTCCACAGGTCGTCATCTATGTACCGCTACGCCCTCAAAAGTTCGTGGAGTTACTGCCATCAGCCCGCCTCAGTCGCATGTCTCAACGTCGAACTCATCCATACCTACAACACCTAAATTCTGAGCTATTGCTCAGTAGGTGAAAATATGCATGAATGCAGCGTGCGCTCGAATCTCATCTCGACACATCTCACAATGCACGCTCGACTCTTTTCCCACATCTCGACTCGTCATGACTCATCATGACGCACAACAATACCACCTGACATAACACGATACAACACAACAGGACCCTAGGCTAGTCTAGGCCCCACGTGTACACATGATAGGGTGGTGGTCCGCATCGGGCAGCCATTTGCTGCAAGTTCCCGAGGTTCCTAGCTCACCCACGGCGGTAGTCCACATCGGGCAGTCTTTTGCTGCACGTTCCCGATGGTTCTACATCGCCAACGGCGGTGGTCCGCATTGGGCAGTCTTTCACTGCACGTTGCCAATGGTTCCTATCTGGCCAAAGATGGTGGTCCACATTGGGAAGTATTTCACTGCACGTTCCCAATGGTTCCGATCGGTGGTACACATCGGGCAGTATATCGCTGCACGTTCCCAAAGGTCCCAATCCCGTCTGGTGCACTAGTTACCAACCTCAAACTCCACCCGGAGTCGACAACCGAATCATGGTCTCAAGTCTAAACTCGACATCTCACAACATATTCCCATGTCATCGCTCAGTCTGCTCCACTCATCGACACTGTGAAGTATCACCATGTCCCCGCACGATCATCATCACTACCTGGACTGTCGTGTATGCATATGAAGTGCAAATAAAATGCAGGATCACATAATAAAGAATTTCCCCGAAGATACCCTTCGAAGCAACTGCATTTTCTACCCAAATTCTTCTCACTCGAAACCGTGGCCTGAAGCCCAAATTTTAATATTTAATAAGCTGGTCCAAATATGTTAAGGTAATAATTTAGGCCCAAAGCCCGAATTTAATGAAAAATAGACCATGCCCAAATTCCCGTCAAGGCCCAAAATTTTGAATCGGAGGCCCGAATTTGAAGCCGCTGAATTTCTCCAACTTTCTGAAAATTGCATAAAAGGCCCGAATTTTGAAACAATTTTATTTCGGCAAATTTGAGCGCCCGAATTTGAAATCAAAATTTTATTCGGAGAATTTTGTAAATCTTTAAATTTAAAATCTCGCCGAATTTCATTTTTCCCGAAATTTGATTGTTATAATTATTTTATTGTGTTCAATGTATTAATAGTCTTGTAGCGAACTAGGATTTATTTAAGTAGAGGCTAATGAGCTAATATTTGTAATTGGGCTTACAAGAGCCCAAGGTATTACATACCAACTTGTGGTATAAACACCCAAACCCTCACACATAGGTGTGCTTGTGTGTGTTATTGTAGAGACATGTTATCCAAATCAAAAGAGCTCCCAACCTCTCCTCTTCAAGAACACCAAGCCCCCACGTTGCATCAATACTTCCGAGCCTCAATCGTGGTAAAATGTCCATTAATCATTAACATAGTTGGATATGCGGGATTATCAAGTTGTGTCAGAGCCAAACACGTTAGGATTTGAGCAAATTTTCTGAAATTTTTGGGTATTTTTCATGCGATAACCTCGAAATATTTAGGTATTGTTTTTGAGATTCTTCAGTCCCTTTTGCTGGCTTGCTCTATATCAATATTAGGTGTTTTTGAATGATTTTGAGTGGTTGATTTGAGTGAGTTTTAGGAAAAATCGGTTTGAAATTCATTTTCTGCTACATACCCGAATTTGGATCTTATATGCCCGAATTTTGTTCTTCTCAGCGAATTTCAAGTTGAAACTCGCCGAATTTGATAAAATTTGGCTACCCGAATTTAGGTCAATTGGAAATTAACGCCGAATTTGTCTCAATCGAATTTTAAGTTTTCGGCGAATTTGTTTACTCTCCCGAATTTCAATTTTAATTTCGACGAATTTATTCAAGCCACCAAAAATTTTCGACACTCATTATATTCGATATTTAACGATGCTTTTCAACTAAACCAAACTTTTCGAAACTGAATTTACAAATACCAATTTTTTTTAAATAAATTAATTATTAATTAATTAATTTTAAAAATAATTAATTAATTAGTTTATTAATTAAAGTTCATTATGTCGACCACAGTCTCGAATTGTCTGAGCAAGTTCAGAGATCCTCTACAGATTACGAAAAGACTATTGTGGATCTGGAACGTAAAAATGCAAAAAACTATCAATGCTTGCTCAATCAGTTAAGAGAAAAGACCATTCTCAATTGTCATGTAGAAAATGCCAATGAGAAAGTCAAAAAACGTGACTGTCAAATTGAAGAGCTCAAATCTAAGACTACTCAATTGGCCACCACCGTTCGGTCTCAGAGTATATCTTTGTACACCGTACCATAGCCGCCCATTCCTAATATTTGATCCTTGGAGTAGTTCTTTGTTGCCCTTTTGAATTCTTCGGCGGAGAAGATATTGGTGGACCTGATGCTTGCTTCGTTCGACGAGAGCTGCTGCTGCAGTAGAATGCCGCCGTTTTGCATGAAAAACTTCTCCCTCAAATTCATGAGGTTACGCTTTTGGACTCCGAGGAATAGTTGCGCAAACTACGAGCGCCAAGAATCCAAAGCATATAACTGAAAGATATTATCGGTAAGTCGAAGATTAAACTAAGCATGCCGTGAAATTCAGATAAAAATTACGGGGATCAGACGAGGAATAAAGTACCTAGAGAGAGTTTGATGACCAGAAGGTGAGACATCTTGCGAATGCAGCCCTAACCTTCTTTGCTTCCTTCGCTCGAGTATCCCTTCTTGCAAAAACAGTTAAAACTCCCCAGAGTGTTAATGCAAATCCTTCGTATCACACGGATTGTTCAGACACTCGTTGGTATCTGTCCAAAGAAGCATTGTCAGAGCTTTCTAGTGTTATCAGGGTAAGCCGGCTAATGGGCAAAGCAAGTGAAGAAAGGGCTCAAGTGCCAATGTTGTAATGAACCTCAATTTAACAATATTAATGTGTAATTGAAATATAACTACTTAAAAAGGTGATAAATTTAAAATTAACTCATCTAGCTAATTTAAGTTTTGCCTGTTAAAAACCGAGCAATAACAAAAGCAAGAGATCAAAATGGATTTGCTGGAAAAAAAGCTACAAGAATATATATCATATAAAAAATTTGTTCTAACAGCAAAAGGTAATATATGTTAAGTTTTATCACGACTTCCATAACTTAAGGTGTTATAGATGAGGATCTTATGCCCGAATAAAAGAAAGAACGTTGTGTTAGGCTGCATGTAAAATTCCTTGTCTCCATATAATATTTAATTTATTTTCTTCGGAAGAAATAAACCCAATTCAAAACCCGTTTTAGCACATTATAATGGGCCGGCCCTGTTATCAGATTATAGGAACGTGATATTTATATACCTGTGCAGCCTGGACTAAGATATGGATTTCCTTCATATCCATCCTTACAACGGCACTGATATCCACCGCTGTCACCGCTCGAATCAACACACGTGCTATTTCCAAGACACCATCAGATGTTTGTGCTACCGAGCAATTCTCAGACCCGATAGCCCACTCAAGAACCACGGGAACGTTCTCCACGGTCTTGTTTACGAAAGAGTACCCAGGTGTACCGCGAGTAGTCATATATGACTACAAGGGTGTACCTGGCTCCTCCCAGACTTGGTACCGAAATTGGTCCAAACAAATCCATATGTAAAAGATCGAGGCAGCGGTTTGACGCTGTTCTTCCTCTACTTTTAAATGTAGATCTTATTTATTTGCCTAATTGGCATGCTGTACGTGCCTTTTCCTTTACATAGTGTAATTTAGGCAGTCCAAGCACTAGATCTTTAGAATTGAGCTTGGATATTGTTTTAGGTGAGATGATTCAATCTCTTATGCCACAGCCAGCTTTTGGAGCTTTTAGCAACCAAACAGGTTGGTGTGGAGTTAGATTGAACATTCCACTTCACTATGTAAGTACCGTTGGTTCTCCAGCCAACGTACCATTTTCCCGGCAGTGTTTAACACTTCACACCTGTCTTTTTTAAAGTCACAGGTGTATCCGGTATCACATGTTGACTTATACTTACTAAATTATAATGTAAATTCTTCACCAGACTAATATTGTCTAAGATGAAGTTGTCATAGATAAGCTTACGCTTACCTATGACTTCACCCTCTCCGTTGTCACCAAACGTGACAGTCTGTCCGGTACAGGGTTGGATCTCCTTGAGAAGTTCCTCCTTCCCTGTCATGTGCTTGCAACACCCACTGTCCAGGTAGACCTTGGTTTTGGGCCGGTCCAACCCGGAACCGGCCCAAAACCAGCCCATTAGACCGGCCCCGAACTGGAATCGGTAGATCCGGTTCTGGAACCGGTAACCGGCCAAGTTAAAATGAACTAGGCCGGTCCGCGGAACTCGGAACCGCGAATTACCGGTTCCGGTTCCCGGTACCGGAACCGGCCCAACGGCCCTCTTAAGTATTTTTTTATTCTTCAAACCCTGAAAAATTACCATTTTACCCCCGAACGAAAAATCTATAAATTACCATTATGCTCAGTTTCTTGGAAAGAAAGTGGACGACAAAAAGGCGTCAATTCACGATTCTCTCCAAGAACTTTTTTCTGTTTATACATCTAAGCAGGGACACGGTGTGGAGCAACCCGTACCAGCGAGCGAAGCCGGTTCGTCGGAAGGAGGCGTCGGCGCAATGAGATTACTATGAAGATTGAAGGCACAAAAGACGAAGACCAAAATGCGTGCGTCGGGCTCGAACACGAATGTGATCCATCTCTACCTGAGCCACGACTTCCAGACTCCTGAAGACTTTGACGTTTTGGCCTGGTGGAAGTCGAACGCGACTCTCTATCCGACCCTATCCGCCGTCGCTCGAGACGTTTTAGCTGTGCAAGCGTCTAATGTCGTCTCCGAGTCTGCCTTCTCTACATCCGGGCGAATTATCGGCGACCGACGCGTGAGCCTTAGCCCGACTTCCCTCGCAATGCTAACCTTATTGAAGGATTGGTATTCGGCCGAATCGAAGAACCGACGGGAGAACGCCATCGACGAGTTCGGACGAAGAGGCCTCTAACATAGTTTTAGTTAATAGTCAAGTCGAATAAATGTATTTTTTATTTTGAATATTTTTTTCCTTTTTTGTAATTTTTAGGTAGTTTTTATTTCTTTTATGTTTTTATTCGTATTTTCAGGTAGTATTTTTTATTTTTTGTAATTTTCTTATTTCTTATTTGTTTTTGGAATAAAATTTTTGGATATTTTCTAGAGAATTTTTTCAAAGTAAAAAACAATAAAAATATAAAAAAATTAAATGGGCCAGTTCCGATTTTGAGGCCGGGGGTTCTAAGTATGGTTCTGGCCGGTCCCGGGAAAATGGTCCCACCGGAACTGGTACCACTGCGAAACCGGTGGAATCGGAACTGGTAGAACTGGCACGAAACCGGCCCAATTCGGCCCAAAGCCCCAAGTCTACATTTAAATAACCGGGAATATTGGAGTAAGAAAATAATTTGTTCGATTCACGAATATCGAAGTAAGAAAATAATTGTCAAAAGAGTACAGAAAAAGCTGGACAGGACGGATATATCCGACAAGACGCGGCTGGCTGTGTGAAATTCTGTTCTATCTTACCATATCAATAACACGTGTTTAAAGAAACAGCCAACCTACCCCTTTCAGCAAATATTAAAATCCACAGAAAACTATCTTAATGGTCCTTGCATGGCATTTTAAACAATAAAAAATAAGAAATCTTATCTACTGGTCCCATGGCATTATTTTTCCAAAACACGTTCGTACGTTAATTTTTACTTAAATGTTCCAATCCTTGGCCAGCAAGACAGCATCAGTCCCTCCTCCGATTCCCATACATCTTCTCTTCGGAATAATGGAAATCGAAGTTAAACTTCGACTAGCAAACAAGTACTCTCATGAGAAGCTCCTCACCGTACTGTCACCATTCCACGTGGCCACCTACCGCCAGCAAAACTTCTTCTTCGACGGCCCGTCAATGGAGCTCGGGTCCCGCGGGGCCCTTCTCCTCTTCCGGTCCCACATCGACGAGCAAGGAGACCCCGAAGAATGCTCCCTCTGCCTCAAGAGCAAAGCCGTCATCTACCACGGGGTAAAACGATGCCAGCTGGACTTCGAGATCCTCGACCTCCTACTAGGCAAAGCTTGCCACGAGGACCGCGGGAAGCTGGTGGAGTGCGCCGCCGGTGGTTCGAGCGTGATGAGGAAGGTGAAAGAAGAATTCGGAGTCGACGACCGAGGATTGGTTTCTTTGGGAAGCTTCGAAAACGTGAGGAACGTGTACGTGTGGCCCGAGAAGGGGCTGAAGCTTGAGGTGGATGAGGTTAGGTACGAATTCGGACATATGTACGAGGTTGAGTGCGAGAGCCCCGAGCCCGAGAAGGCAAAGGAGGTGATCGAGGGCCTCTTGAAGGAAAACGACATTGAGTACTCGTATTCGGTCATGTCCAAGTTTGCAGTCTTCCGTGCCGGAAAATTGATTTACCACCGGGGAGTCGAAGAGGGGTCGGCGGCCGACCCCGCGGAAGGCCCGGAGTTGGAAGGAGGTAGGGGTGGTGATGACCATTGCGGTTGATAGAAGAGGATGAGGGCAAGTGGAAACCCTAATTTACGCGGGGAATTCTATTGTTGTTAGGAGGCTTTTTGTTATTGTGCTTAGTAATCATTAACAAAAAAATTAATAAAGTGTATCCCGAATTTGATTCGTCAACCGTATTTTTATCTTTTTATTTCAATAGAAATACATAGGTGTGGTTCGGTTACCGTACCAAAACTGTGATACCGTATACCGTATCAAAATTTCGGTATCCAAAAAATCATACCAATACCATATCAAGTATACCTTAAATTTCGATACGATATCATATCGAAATTTTGGTATGGTATCGGTATCATACCTTCTATACCATTCATACGGATGGTTTTTTACCATGCATGTCTCGCGACTCGTTAATTCGTTGTTTTGGAATTTTTAATCAATTCAAACTCCTTAGGCCCCAATAAGATAGATTATTAATACCATATTTTTCAAAATAAAAAGATTTTTTAACCTTAAATAATTTACATATTTTAGCTAGTCTCCTTAATAAGACAAAAAACTTTACATAACCACAAAATACAACTTTATATACAGATTAATTAGAACGAAGCGGCTATATTTAAAAAATTAGTGAATATTAACAAAAAGTAATTGCATTGCATCTTCACGCTTTCAGAAATCATGAAAAAAAACATTAAAAATGCAAAAATTAAACGTTACTTGAGTTATATAAGTAAAATATGATGGGCCTAATATTAGAAAGTTGTGTATAAGTTAATAATTTTTGGGCTAAATAAGTTTATGAAGATCCTTAATTTTTCATTTTATATTTTTTGAAATAATATAATATATATAGGTGTGTGCATATATATATATATATATATATATATTATATTAAAAATTTTAGAATTTCGGTATTCGGTATAACCGGTAAAAAAATCCATTACCGTACCGAAAATTTTCGGTACGGTATCATACCTTACCAAAAACTTCGGTATACCAAAATTTTCGATATTTTCGATACGATTCGATACGATAAGGACGATATTTCGGCATTTCGATATTTTTCCCCAGCCCTAGAAATACATGATGTTTTCGTTTTGGGTTATTATATTTGATAATTGTATATCAGGTCATTGACTATGTATGCCAAAACAAATTTGAATCACCATCTCATTTTTTAGTCACTAAGTATATGTGTTTTAAATTTTGGGTCACTAAGTATATATGATTTTAGTTTTTTGATCGCTATGTTAGACGTATTTTTGCATTCATAAAAACATAATGACCCAGAATCGAAAAACATATATAGTTAGTGATCAAAAACTGGTGATCCATATTTATTTTGCTATACAAAGTAAGTTACCTACTTTTGCAATTATCAAACATAGTGACCCAAAAACGAAAACACGTACACTTAGTGACCTAAAATTATAATTTTTCCGTTATATGCTTCCCAACAACAAAATGATATAACGTTTAGTTATTGCATTTTTTTTTGCCCTTAAATATGATTAATTCTATAATAAACTAATTTATTAGCCGTAATAGTTTTTATTACATATTATAATAACATATTAGTCTCTTTTGAGTACACCCAACATGTGAGCAATATCATTTTGTTATTCTTTCATGCTTCAGCAATTTTGCAATATCATTTTGTTATCCCTTCATGTTTCTCAGCGAATTTGCTTATTGTTCCATTACAAAATTTTGTTCAATTGATATTATGAAATAAAATTATTGTTTTAAAAAAATGTGAGCTATAAAATACAAAAAATATATAATATTATGTTATATTTTAGAATATATATTTTATTTAAATGGTTGAATTAATAAAACTTTAACTTATTGTGAAAAATAAACAAAAACAAATGAAAAATAAAATTATAAAATCACCTACCAAATTGACACGCCAATTTAAACACTCTCAATACCAAAGTGGGTATGCCATTTTTCTCACTAGACATGCGTGATAAAATAGTAATAACAAGTCGCCATCTACTAGTTATAGACGAGATTAGAGACAATCGATAATGAATATTTCTAGAACGAAATTCACAATGTTGTTGCACACAATTATTTTATTATAAACGGGGTTCTAGTTAGTGACGTGGGATTATTTTATTCGAATGTCTTAATGACAACTGACACCGACCCATACAATACAACATGATATTATTCGATATGTTAAATGAGAAAGCGACTTTTCAACATTTTACAATATTTTTAGTCTGACATGTGGACAGTTTGGATAAGTTCCTATTTTTTTCTCTAACTGCTCCCTTAATCAATCCAGGATAAAATCATGCATGTTCACGGGTTCGATCTTGATCAACTATCTGATATGACATAATATATGATCTTTATTATGATAAGAGAAGAATGAAATTCGACCGAATTATTGTACTATATATGTTATGATAAGAAAAGAATGCAATTCGACAGAATGATTGTACTATATTTCATTAAGTAAATGTGCTCGAAAAAATAGTTGGGAATACATCTTTATCGTGGTGATTATTCCTCGGAGCGGAAAAATAAATTAACGAATCAAAAAGATATATTGAACAAATATCATATTCGAAAATATATTTGATGCAGTTTGACCCCGATCAACAATATTTGGTCCGGAAAAAATGGTGATGGGTGAAACGGACTGGGCCTTGTGTTCTTGATGCGTTTTAGAATATGTATTTTAGTGCTGAGAAAGAAAGAAAATGAAAGAGATACAGATTTTATGTGGTTCGAAAAGGTGTCTTACGTCCACGGGCCGCCAGAAACAGTATTCACTAGTCACAGTCGGGAAATAAATACTCAAGCTCACCTCGCTCGTTACAGTGCGTTCATGGCGAAAACCAGAGTGAAGAAGATTTGTAGGATATTTTCTAAGTATTTTGTGTGTTGTGTTAAGTCTCTCTTGAATATCGCCTGGATCTGTTCCCATATACCTCTTTTTCTCTTTCTTTTCCTAGCTCGCACTCCTTTGGGACCACTTGATAGCGACATCCGGTACAACCTAGGAGATGCAGCACCTGCGAAGTGTACTATTGTCAGACTGGCGCGCCTCATCTCTGTCCACAATGTCGACCACTCACAGCACTCCACGTGTCCCTTGGTCGGCTCTGCACAACATTTCCCGCTCAAACCTCTTCGATGTCGGAGCCCACTTACTCTTTCCGTACAAGGTCGCAGGTCCCCAGATATCCTACCCACCTGGCCGTATGTCCTAAAAGTCACTGTCTTCAGGTAGTCAGGCTGGGAGGAATGCTGAACCGAAGGTCACCCCTATCAACCAGTCCCCCTACTCTGAATTGTAATATGCTAAGTATTACAATTCGGAGTACACTTGAGAGAGCATTCCTCCCCTATGGTGTCTCTGGACTTTCTTAGCTGGCATGCGCTGCATTTATTCTAATTAGACAAGGCCTGCGCCTTTTCCAGAGAAAAGGGGTATTCCCAGGGTGACACGTGTCCAGCCCCTGTCCCTTTTTAATTTTTTGAACATCCCAAGGCCGTTTTCCTTTATCTTTTCCTTCTTTTTCAAAATCATTCTTCTGCACTTAACAAAAAAAGAACCCAAATCGTCATTCTAGGGTTTTCAGCGTCGCTCTTCTCCCAAATCGCACAGCGCAACGCCTCCATTTCCTCGCCGTCTGCAATTTCTTCAGGTATCATCTTGTTCGCTTTTCTCCCTATTTCCCGTAATCTTCGTCGATTCGCCCTTAGTCTTCCCTATTTCCCCCTCTGCGCGTCGAAGACATGACTGATAGCCTCGACTCGGAGAAGACGTGCCCGTCGTCGCCGAGTCTTTTCGCGTCCTCCGCCGTGCCGGGTGCCGCCGCCCAAAGTGGGGCAAAGCGAAAGGCCTCATCTCAGGGCGCGACACCACCCGATTTTCCTCAACCCTCCTCTTCTCGACCTTCTGCGGACGGACCTTCTGCCGTGCCGTCGCCGGCACAACCAGTCCCTGGTTTACCTTCGATGCGCCAGACCCGTTCGCGAGGGGATGTTGGGAGCAGCGCCGGAGTGGACGATTGGAAGATGTTCGGTGCGTCCAAGTCAACTTATCAGCGCTTAGAGAAGTTAGTTCCAGAAGGCTTTCACAGTTGTGGCTTTCACGTTTCCATCCCCGACCCTAGCCAGCGTTCTAACTTTCCGCCCTCTTCAGCCCTTGCTTTCTGGGAGAGCCAAATACGGGCCGGACTGCACTTCCCAGTTCACCCCTTTTTAGCTGCAGTTTCGCAGGCTTATCGTATACCTCTGAACCAACTCAGTCCCTCTTCCATTCGTCAACTAATAGCTTTCTACATTCTGGTTACTGCTGCGGGTGGGAGGCCTTCCGTGGAGCTTGTCCTTTCTCAGTTCCAGCTCAAATCCACCCCGCCCTTCTTTTACCTGTGCGCGAATCTGCGCAGCCTCGTGCACGTTTTTAGAAAGGGTTCCCACAAAGACAAAGAGTGGCACCCTTTTACTTCTTCGTGACCCCCTCGGAAGGTAGGTGGGATTTTCCACATCGCCACTGGGTGCATCAGATACCCCAACGACTTCCCGGGGTTCAACCGGAATGTTCGAAGGAGAATGAAGCAGCTATCAACCTTCTGAATCTCTGGGCTCCTGGAAAGAAGTTCAACATGGTTGAACTGGTGATGTATCCCCACCTGCTCCATCACTTCAGTCTTTCCTCACAGTCTCTGCCTTTTAATCCCGAGGGTAAGCAGGTTTCCCTCCTGCTCTCTGACCTCGTTCTCGAGTTTCCCCCTTGACTTAACATATCTTTTGCAGGTATGTCGTTCTCTTGGAGAGATGTGTTCCGCACCCTTCCCGTTAAGCAAGAGGATTCCGACGTTCCAACCGAACCTCACCCTTCTGCGGGTCACGGCGGGCCTGACCTGTCAGCTCGGAGATGGGAGAGAAATCTCCTATGAAGTCCTCATCTCCCTGCCCTTCTTTTCCAAGGGCAGACGTCCAGGATCCAGATGTGGTGATATTAGACACTGAGGGCGATGCTGGTAAGGAGGACACTTCGTCGGTGCCCTCTCGAAAGAAGAAGAAAAAGGCTGTCGTGGCGGAGGGGAAAAGACCACGTGTGGAGGCGACCTCTCCTTCGCCTGATACTTCTGAGTTCACTCCCTTCGTCCACCAGGGTCCTAGGTGGGGTGTCAACCAGCGGGCTGACGGGGGGATGGTGCTGGACTTGCCCAACATCTATACTCATTGAGCCCTGAGGAGAAGGTGAAGTTAGTCCATGCCATCGTGCCCCTTCAACAGCAGAAAACTCTCCGTCATCAATCTGACGCCTCTACTGCCGAGCTCGTTGCCCATCATTGGGATAAGGTAAGTCTCGATATTGGCCCTTTTTACTTCCTTTTTCCTGCATTTTTTGTTAACTCACATTTGGCTGGGTCAGCTGTCCTTTCTGCTACCCACTCTCTTGTCAGCTACTTCCCATCGGGGTTTGGGTCCTGATGGTCCTGCACCCCTGAGTGCCCAGTAGGTGTACTAAGTCCAACACCTTTCATTTTCATTTTTCATCAGGTCCCCCGGGCTCTGGTGGACTTCCTCGCCCTTCGTAGAGCGGGGGGTGTTTTTCATTTTGGACAGCTCCAAGCTTCCTTGTCCTGAGTAATCCTAGACCTAGAGATATTTATATAAGCGCCATCTGCGCGGGGCGTGCGTGGCACTGCCCTCCTCAATATATCCCCATCTAGGTTCATCGGACTTTGATCCAGGATGACACGGAGTCTGGAATTTTAAGCGCAATCTGCGCGGGGCGTGCGTGGCACAGCCCTCCTGAATATAACCCAATCTAGGTTCATCAGAATTTTATCCAGGATGACCTGGAGTCTGGAATTTTAATTGCAATCTGCGCGGGGCGTGCGTGGCACAACCCTCCTGAATGTAACCCCATCTAGGTTCATCAGACTTTGATCCAGGATGACCTGGAGTCTGGAATTTTAAGCGCAAT
Organism: Craterostigma plantagineum; assembly: GCA_027422505.1. Classification (NCBI taxonomy): domain Eukaryota; kingdom Viridiplantae; phylum Streptophyta; class Magnoliopsida; order Lamiales; family Linderniaceae; genus Craterostigma; species Craterostigma plantagineum. The sequence continues at coordinate 11,832,489 of JAPQWV010000020.1, forward strand.
CCGCGCAGGGCGTGCGTCGCACAGCCCTCCTGAATATAACCCCATCTGGGTTCATCAGACTTTGATCCAGGATGACCTGGAGTCTGGAATTTTAAGCGCAATCCGCGGGGGGCGTGCGTCGCACAGCCCTCCTGAATATAACCCCATCTGGGTTCATCAGACTTTGATCCAGGATGACCTGGAGTCTGGAATTTTAAGCGCAATCCGCGCGGGGCGTGCGTGGCACAGCCCTCCTGAATATAACCCCATCTGGGTTCATCAGACTTTGATCCAGGATGAGGATCCTAGGGGCTCCGAACCTACAACAGATGTGATGTCACAAGAAATCTATTATGTTAGTTTCATCGATTTTCGATACTGCCTTCGCCTCAACCCATTTGCTGAAATAATCGACGGCCACTATGATGAACTTCTTCTGGGCCTTGGCAACAAGCATAGGTCCGACTATGTCTATTCCCCACTTATCAAAGGGGCACGGGGAATGCATTACTTCCAGCTCCTCCGCTGGTACGTGAATCTTCGTACCGTGCTTCTGGCAGCTCTCGCAACGTCTGACCAGCTCTTTGGCATCTCTCAACAACGTTGGCCAGAAATATCCTGCCCTGACTACTCTCCGAGCGACTGCCTTGTATCCGGCGTGATCTCCGGTGCACCCCTCATGCACCTCTTCCAATATCGACATCCCCTCCTTTTTGGACAGACAGCGTGCGTACGGGTGGACAAAAGTTCTTTTGTATAACTCCCCTCAAATGAGGCAGAACTTCCCGCGGACTTTCCCTGCATCCTTATGTTCAGGATCGCGCAAGGCCTCCAGGATAGTAGCTCTCCAGTCTTCTCCCTCTCCTATGCACCCTACCTGCTCCTTCCGATCTTCTCGGCTGGCTGTCAGCATCGTACCCTTCCGGGTTCCCTCCGAAACTGCAGTGCTAGCCAGCTTCGCCAAAGAATCCGCCCGACTGTTCTCCTCTCGGGGGATTTGCCGTATCTCGAAACTGTCAAAGGAGGCTTTCAGTTTCCCCACTCGTTCGGTATACCTCATCATCTTCTCGTTCTTAGCTTCATAATTCCCTTGGACTTGTTGAGCCACTAACTGGGAGTCCGAGTATATGACCACCCCTGTAGCTCCTAAGCTGCTGAGGATCTCCATCCCCTTTACCCAGGCCTCGTATTCGGCTTCGTTATTGGACGCCGGAAAGTCGAATGTTACGGCGAACTGCAATTCGTCCCCTTCTGGTGTAATAATGAGGACTCCTGCCCCAGCTCCAGTCGCTGTTGACGAGCCATCGACATAAGCTTTCCAGATTGGTGACGCTTCTCCTCAAGTAGATTCCAATAGGAAATCCGACAGGGCCTGCCCTTTAATGTCAGGTCTTCTTTCGAACTCTACGTCGTACTCACCCAACTCAACTGCCCACTTGACCATCCGGAAAGGTCTGGTCTACTCAGGGTTTGTTTTAAAAGTAAATTGATGCGTACCCGTACTTTGTGAGATAAGAAGTAAGGGCGCAACCTCCGTACCGACACCATCACCGCCAAGGCTGCCTTCTCGATTTCGGGATACCTGCTTTCGGCTCCGTGCATTGTCTTACTCACGAAGTATACCGGCTTCTGGGTGTCACCCTCCTCTTTTAGGATAATCGAACTCACGACGTGCTCCCATGTGGAAAAATATAAGATTAGCTCATCGCCAGGTATTGGCTTGGTCAGTAATGGCATATTATGTAAGTAATCTCTTAGCCCTTCGAATGCCGACTGGCATTTGTCCACTCAAATCGGCATCCCTTTCGAAGTATTTTAAAGAAGGGTAGGCTCCTATCCGCGGACTTGGCGATGAATCTGCTCAATGCTGCCAGCCTGCCCATCAATCGTTGGACCTCCTTGATGTTCCGGGGTGGTTGCATTTCCTTTATGGCCTTCACTTTGTTGGGGTTCACCTCGATTCCCCTCTTTGTCACCATATACCCCAAGAACTTTCCTGATTGCACCCCGAAGGTGCATTTCTCAGAGTTCAGTTTCATACCACTTGTCCGGATAGTCTGGAAGGCTTCCTCTAGATCAGCGACATGATCTTTAGCCCACGTCGTAACTAGCATGTCGTCCACATACACCTCCATGTTACGCCCCAGCTGGTTCTTAAACACTGTGTCGACCATCCGCTGATAGGTGGCTCCTACGTTCTTAAGCCCGAAGAGCATTCTGATGTAGCCGTATGTGCCACCTGCTGTCACAAAACAGACCTTGTCCACATCGCCCGGGTTTAGCTTGATCTGATGGTATCCCTGATAGGCGTCCATCATACTCAGCATCTAACATCCAGACGTGGAGTCCACCAACTGGTCTATTCTTGGCAGAGGATAATGATCTTTAGGGCAAGCCTTGTTGAGATCTCGGAATTCCACGCACATTCTCCAGGAGCCGTTTCCTTTCTTCACCATGACAACGTTAGCCAACCAAGTGGGAAATTGTACTTCCTTAATATGTCCTGCCTTAAGCAGCTTTTCCACTTCAACCTTGATGCCTTGGTCCCTCTCGGCTCCAAACTGTCGGAGCCTCTGCTTCACCGGATGGATCCCTGGGATTATGTTCAGGTGATGAATGGCTATCTTCGGATCTACCCCGGTCATATCCGCTGGCGAGAAGGCGAAGGGATCAGCATTCCTTCTCAAACATTCAACCAACTGTGATGTTGTCCCCTCATCCAACTTTGTCCCTACTTGGGTCGTGAAACCTTCTTTGCCTGGGTAAAGCTCCACTGTCATTAGCTCCTCATCAGGTTGGGGCTGCAGCTTCGTGGGCTCCCCGTCTTCCTCCTCTAGTTTCGTACGTTTGGCTTGTCTAACTTCGACTCCACTCCTTTCCTTTCCCCTCGTCACCACTTTGACTTCGTTAGCGTAACAACGACGAGAACTGACTTGATCTCCCGATACCTCCCCCACCTACCGAAAATTTGATTTTCAAGTGGTACGTCGATGGAACCACCCTGAATCCGTTGATAGCTGGACGGCCCAATATGATATTGTACGAAGAAACCGCGTCCACTACCAGGAAGTTGACCATTCGTACCACCCGCGTAGGATCTTCACCTAGCCCTACTGGGAGAGTGACTTGGCCTAGAGGCTGTATACCAGCTTCACCGAGTCCATACAAGGAGGTGATGACCGGCTTCAGGTCCGCTCCTAACTTCATCTGCTTAAAGCAGTCCAGGAACATGATATCTGCTGAACTGCCTCCATCTATAAACACCAGCGACACGTTGTATCCTGCCACATCCATAGTGATCGCAAGAGCATCACTATGGCCCGTTCTACGTCGACTTCATCCTGCGCTCCAAACTGTATGTTCCCTATTGTCTCCATCTCGCCCACTAGGCTATCTCCAGTAAGAGCCTTTGCCTTCCCTCTCACTCGAGCATACAACTTTCGAGCTTTGTGTGAGTCTCTCCCATCTGGACCTCCAACTATGATGAGGATGTGAGCTCTTGGTTGGCTGGGCCCAGGCCTGTTTGGATTTGGCATCGGTTGTTTTCATTTATCCTGTCCTCGACCTTCCTTCTCCCTAGGCTGCACCGGGTGATTAGGCACTCGGTCTCGATATACAAATTCCTTTAGGTGTCCTGCCCTTATCAGTCTTTCTATCTCATTCTTCAGGTGCGTACAGGTATCGGTGTGAAGCCCGTACTCGTTATGGAATCGGCAGAAGGGTCCCGCTGCCGGTCTCGGGGGTCCGCGCGAGTTGACCCGAGGGTACCTAATTTTCGGGTGATTTGATGCTACAGCCAACACCTCCTACAAGCTCGTTTATAGAGGAGTGTAACTCTGATACTTAGGGGGGAATCTACCCCCTCTACCTTGCATGGGTCCCCTTACCATCAGGGGACGAGCTGTCCCGACACCTTCTCTGTTCCGCCCTTGTCAGGTACTCCTTTCCTCGGAGGCGCCCTAGGCGTTGCTTCTCGAACCTTTGCTAGCTTGCTTTCCTCCAAATTTATGTACTTGTCGGCCCGATCCAACAGTTCCTCAAACGTTTGTGGAGGCTTTTTGGAGAGCGACGCGAAGTAAGTCGCTAACCTGCAAACCATGAACCAGAGCGTTAATTTTAACAGAAGTAGTGGCGGGAGGTACCTCCAAGGCTGCCACATTGAATCTTCGGATGTAAGATCGGAGGCTTTCTTCTGCACGCTGCTTGACTTGGAACAATGACATATCAGATTTGGGGGGCTTCCGAGCACTAGCAAACTGGTTGATGAACATCTCCTGGAACTCCTCAAACGAGTGGATGACCTCTGCCTCTAGTTGACTGAACCACTGTTGGGCAGCTCTCACCAGAGTCGTCAGGAAAACGCTACACTTCACTCCCTTCGAAAAGTTATGCAACAGGATGGTGTTCTTGAAACGCATCACGTGTTCTTCCGGGTCGGTGGTACCATCGTACTCATACGGCAACTGTTTAAAGTTGAACGCCACTTCCCCTTCCAGTAACTCCTTAGTGAAGGGCGTGCTGGCCTGGTGCAACCCTCGGAGATGTGGCCTAGTTGTCTTATTTTGCATCTATTACTTTCCTGAGGTCTGACACCTGCCTTCTGAGCCCTTGTCCCTGCAAACTGATAACTCCATATCTACCGCGTGTGCCATAGCTCCTCACCTCCACTTCTTGTTCCCTGGCTTCCCTTTCTCCTTCCATCCTGCATTCGCTGGCTATGGTCGCTGGAGGTGCGATATTCCTGGGGTTCCCTGGCCCTTCATGAACTTTTGTAGGAGGTTCTGCACCTTGTCGAGGTGTTGGGGCCAGGGTTCCTTCCCTCCCTCCTTCCTGGGCAACTTCTCTCCCTGGCGGGTCCGTTTCCGACAGGGGACGTAAGATCTCTTCCTCGGCCACCACGTTCTCTCCTACGGTTTCCGTCCACTCTGAGACGTGTCCTACGAGGTTTTTGCCCTGAACAGAGAAAGACTGCTTCCGCTTGATTTTGTTCCTTGCCTTCTTAGCAGTTACAGCAGCATCCACCGCATTTCTCACCAACAAGCTGTTCTATCGTCATGGTTATCGGAGTTTGAGGCGGGACCGCTCCCGACGGTCCTGCAAAGGTGGGTGCCGGCGTAACCATTGTGGTCTCGATCGGCGAGGCTAACGTCAGATCCGGCATAGGGCTTTTCTCCGCGTTCCCCGCGACTTCCTCGAATCGTCCTTGCAGGTTTTGCATCAATGGCGGTTGTTCTTCCATTCTTACCAACTCCTATCTGTCCTTAAGATTTACTGCTTTTCGAGCGATAGTAATCTTCTGCTATCTCTTCCACGTCTCACTTTTACACAGTTGCAAGCTCAGTATGCCTTCCTTGCCTTATCTTCGAACAGACACAGAAACGGCCTGCCTTCCTTGCTATTTCTACCCAGCGAACTCACATCTCAGACCATCTTTCCCACAGATGGCGCCATTTGATGCGGGTTTGACCCCGATCAACAATATTTGGTCCGGGAAAAATGGTGATGGGTGAAACGGACTGGACCTTGTATTCTTGATGCGTTTTAGAATATGTATTTTAGTGCTGAGAAAGAAAGAAAATGAAAGAGACACAGATTTTATGTGGTTCGGACAGGTGTCCTACGTCCACGGGCCGCCGGAAACAGTATTCACTAGTCACAGTCGGGAAATACACACTCAAGCTCATCTCGCTCGTTACAGTGCGTTCATGGCGAAAACCAGAGTGAAGAAGATGAATATAGGATATTTTCTAAGTGTTTTGTGTGGTGTTAAGTCTGTCTTGAATATCGCCTGGATCTGTTCCCATATACCTCTTTTTCTCTTTCTTTTCCTAGCTGGCACTCCTTTGGGATCACTTGATAGCGACATCCGGTACAACCTAGGAGATGCAGCACCTGCGAAGTGTACTATTGTCAGACTGGCGCGCCTCCTCTCTGTCCACAATGTCGACCACTCACAGCACTCCACGTGTCCCTTGGTCGGCTCTACTCAACATTTCCCGCTCAAACCTCTTCGATGTCAGAGCCCACTTACTCTTTCCGTACAAGGTCGCAGGTCCCCAGATATCCTACCCACCTGGCCTTATGTCCTAAAAGTCACTTGTCTTCAGGTAGTCAGGCTGGGAGGAATGCTGAACCAAAGGTCACCCCTATCAATATTATTGCACTTAGTCACACTAAAAGATGCCGTTGATCTTCATATTCAAAGTGAAGTGAAAGTTAAAATGAAATATTCTGTATTTGAGAAAATTGATGCAAAATCTGGTAGAACATATACATCCGATTATAAGGTCCTTAAGAAATTTGATCTTTAGGGTAAGATTTTATTTATGCATTATTGATTATATTTGTATTATATATTTCTTGGCATCAGCTTCGATTATTATGAAACAAAAAAATATTTCGAATAATGAAGTCAATGTATTACTAAAGTACAAATTGAATGCTACGGAAGAGCTAATGTGTTATTACCAAGGCTAGTTATTAAAGTTGCCTTATATTATCCTTAATCTCAAATAAATGTATAACGCTATAAAATAGTAATGAGACTGGAGAAAAGGCGACAATAGTAAATTCAATGTTTGACATGATCGGTTGAACCATCCCAGTGCAATTTTGATAAGGAAAGTAATTGAAAAGTCTCGCTGGCATTTAATGAAGAAACAGAAGATGCGGATATCACCAATCAAAATAAAGAATGAATCTATTATTTTTTGGAGCTTATTGACGGTGCTATTTGTGGGCCGATACATCCATCATGTGGATCATTTACATATTTTATGGTTGCATCAAGTAGATGGGACACATTTATGTCTATTGTCGACACGTAATGTGACGTCTGCGAGATTGCTTGCTCAATTGATTCGATTAGGAGCACAATATCCAGATCATCCAATAAACAAGAAAATACACAATGATAATGCTGATGAATTTACGTCGAAGGCATCTAATGATTATTGTATACCTATTAGAATTGATGTTAACATCCAGTACCACATGTTCATATGCAAAACGCTCTTGCAGAATTATTAATCAAAAGACTGCCATTAATTACAAGATCATTATTGATGCTTCGCCCAACCTGTTGGGACATGCTATGTTACATGGAGCAACACTAATCCGCTTCAGGCCAACCGACACAAATGGTTTATGGTCATAAACCAGATATTTCTCATTTAAGAATTTTAGGATGTGCGTTTTATGTTCTGATTGCTCCACACATCGCAGTAAGATGAGACCTTAAAGGATGTTGAGAATATATGTCGGATTTGAATCACCATCGATATAAAAAAAATATTTAGAACATGAGATGTATTAACAGCTAGATTTACCGACTGTCATTTCGATGTATCGAATTTTCCGACATTTGACCATCTCCAATGGTACAACAAAATCTAAACAATGGGGCAAAAATTTCTCCAAGCGTACTGAAAAACGATTTCATTTTCTCTCTCCAGAAATATGCGTCTGAACATAAAATGTGTTTGCCATTTGTGAGTTACATTTAAGTACCTCTGCACTTTTATTTATTGTTTATTTTTTTATTCTTTTTACTGTACGTTTTTGTTCTTTTTATATTTGTTTTTTTATTAATCTGAAAATGCATTTAGATAACTTTTATATTTATTTAAGTATTTTATAATCATTATATTCTTCATCAATATAATTTTAAATAATGTTGTGGCCGAAGTTTTTAAGATGTAAAATTTGTGGGTAATATTGAAAAATTGTAAAATTAGTGTGTGTTATAAAACTATATATTTAGACAAGAAATTGTAGAGAGATGACTTTATTAATGCTTTCGATATGATTTCAATACAAATACATCGGTCTATTTATAGTAGAACAACTTCTACTATTTCAACTAAAATTTACATTAGTTACATCTTATCTCATCTCATCAACAATCAACAATCAATTAATTTTTACAACATTCAGTATACCTAAAAACATCCACATTTATTAATATTTCTTAATATTTTATAATACTTCCTCTTGGATAATTTTCTAAGAATATGCCTCGTTAAAACCTTACTTGGGAAAAACCTAATGGGATAAAAACCTAGTGAAGGAAAAAGAGTTATAATTCTTTCTGATACGCTTTCATTTGTTACCTCATTAAAAACCTTACTGGGAAAACCCAATGGGAAAAACCACAGTGAAGGGAAAAAGAGTGCAACGCGTATTTTCACCCCCTGATGATAATATCATTATTGATCTCGAAGTCTCCGAACTCCAATTGAATATATCTATCTCCTCAAAATTATAGGAGGAAGTGCTTCGTAAATAAATCTGCAAGATTTTCACTTGATCGCACTTGTTGTACATCAATATCACCAAATAATGGGTAAAGAAAAATTTTGGTGAAATATGCTTTGTCTTATCCCCTTTTATATATCATTCATTTAAATGGGCAATACATGTTGCATTATCTTCATATAAAACTGTCTGAAGTAATTTCTCAGATAATAATCCACAAGATTGCTGGATATGCTCAATTATCGAATGCAACCAAGCACATTCTCGACTTGCTTCATGTATAGCGAGAATTTCCGCATGATTAGATGAAGTGGCTGTTAATGTTTGCATAACGGATCGCCATGAAATTGCGGTTCCTCCGTATGTAAACAAATAACCCGTTTGCGATTGAGCATTATGTGGGTCGGACAAATCTCCAGCATCTGCATACCCAACTAGAGTTTCTTTTGAATCATTAGAATAGAACAATCCCATATCGCTTGTTCCTCGAAGGTATCGAAAAATTCGTTTTACTCCATTCTATAGTCTACGAGTCGGCGTTGAACTATATCTCGTCAATAGATTTACAGCGAAAGCTATATCAGGTTGCGTATGACTCGTAAGGTACATTAGCGCTCCAATAGCACTTAGATATGATACTTCAGGACCAAGTAGCTCTTCATCATTTTTGCATGGTCTGAACGTATCTTTATTAACATATAAGGATCGGACGATCATTGGTGTATCCAATCGATGAGCTTCATCCATATAAAATCTTTTCAACACCTTCTTTGTATAAGTTTCTTGATCTACAAATATCCCTTTTCAAATATTCAATATGTAGTCCAAGACAAAATTTTGTCTTACCGAGATCCTTCGAACTCCCTTTTCAAATAATCAACAGCTTTTGATAACTCTTCAGGAGTTCCTGTTATGTTGATATCATCAACGTATACTGCAATATGACAAACTCTTTTTTAGATCTTCTCATAAATATGCAGGGGCATGTCTGATCATTCTTATACCCTTCTTTCAATAAATATTCACTAATGCGATTGTACCACATACGCCCAGATTGCTTCAATTCATAAAGCAAATTATTCAATTTAATTGAGTACTCATTTCGGGGCCCTTAACTTTCAGTCAACTTAAATACATCGGGAAGCTTCATATATATATCACTGTCAAGTGATCCATACAAATATGCAGTGACTACATCCATTAGACGCATATCGAGTCCTTCACGTACTTCCAGACTAACTAGATAACGAAAAGTCGTTGCATCCACCACGGGAGAATAAGTCTCCTCATAATCAATACCAAGTCGTTGCGAAAACCTTGTGCAACAAGCCGTGCGTTGTATCTTACAATTTCACCATTTTGATTTCTCTTTCGAATGAAAACCCATTTATATCCAACATGCTTTACATTTTCTGGTATACAGACTACATGTCCGAAAACTTTTCCTTTTTCAAGTGATTTTAATTATGCCTCGATTGCATCTTTCCAATTTGGCCAATCATTTCTTTGTCTGCATTCTTGGACAGACTTTGGTTAGTGATCCTCGTTCTCATTAATCTCATTCATTTCATGTAGCGCTACGTTAAATGAGAAGAATCGTCAACGTTGACTTTGTCTCGGTTCCATCTAATTCCATTTTGGGCATTATCGAAACTCTTCATTATCATTATTTTTTGAACGTGCAGGTGCCTGAGTATCATTGTCCACCGACTCTTCTATAGTCGATAAATCCTCGTTGGACCATTATTATTATTATTTGCTCCTTTTTTACGATGATTTTTATCTTTGGAACCAAGGGCCTACCACGCTTCAGCTGTGGCTTAGGCTCGATACTATGTTATGCAAGAACGTCTATTTTTGCAAGAGCATTAACAGCAGGAATATGTGACTTCGTCACTCTTTTAAGGTCAGTAAAACTTTCTGGCAGTCGATTAGCTAAACTCTATAAGTGAATTATCATTTGAACTTCTTGTTCACATTCTCTCGTTCGAGGATCATAATGATTTAATGATAATTTATTCAAACAAATATTCTTTTCCAGCTGTTTCATTTCTCCCCCTAATGCCGGGAAATTCAATCCATCAATCGAGCAGTAAAAAAATCTCCAGTTAGAGATTCCAACTATTTTTTTATTATCAGTGGAGATTCATATTCCCAACCTCCTTTGAGGTCCCATCTTTGCTCTTTGTGGTGGATCAACTAGAATGTATACTGCACATTCAAAAATTCTCAGATGAGAAATATCTGGTTCATGACCATGAACCCTTTGTAATAGGGAGACGTCATTATAACTTGTTGGCCTGATGCGGATTAATGTTACTGCATGCAATATAGCATGTCCCCAGCAAGATGAGGAAAGTTTCGACTTCATCAATAATGGTCCTGCAATTAATTGCAAGCGCTTAATCAACGGTTCTGCAAGATCGTTTTGCGTATGAACATGTGGCACGAGATGCTCAACATCAATTCCGATAGACATACAATAATCATTAAATGCCTTCGAAATAAATTCAACAGCATTATCAACTCGTATTTTCTTTATCGGATAATCTGGAAAATGTGCTCTTAATCGGATCAATTGAGCAAGCAATCTCGCAAACGCCACGTTGCGCGTTGTTAACAAACACACATGAGACCATCTAGTTGATGCATCAATCAATACCATGAAATATCTAATTAGGCATGATGGATGAATCGGTCGGCAAATATCACCATCACCATGAATACGCTCCAAAAACGTTATTGACTCATTCTTTATTTTTTATGGTGATGGCCGAATAATAAGCTTCCTATTAAAGCAAGCGACATATGATAATTCAATACTTTAAAGAATCCTCTGGTTCTTCATTAAATGCCACAAATTTTCAATTATTTTCCGCATCATAATTGCACCGAGGTGGTCCAACCGGTCATGGCAAATATTAAATGTATTGTCACTAATAAACTTCTGGTTTACGGTAGCATACGATTCAATCGTTCTAAGATATGTGTAATACAACCCAGAGTCAAAGGATGGTAAAGTTTCCACAATTCTTTTATCACTTCAAATCCCCTTTGAAATGTGCAAATATTCAACATCTCCTTTTTCCGCTGTCTCAAGATGATATTCGTTATGTCGAATGACTTTAAAGCTCAATAAATTTCTTTGAGACTAAGGAGAATATAAGACATTTTCTATTATCAGCAGTGTTCCTCTAGGTAGTAAACAATTAGCTTTGCCGGATCCTTCAATTATATTTTGCTACCCGATATAGTAATAACGCTTGCTTGTTTAATAACAAGATGATCGAAGTATTTCTTACTTTTCAGTATTGTATTGGTCGTTTCACTGTCTCAGAGAAATTCATTTATAAACAAACACATGATAATTATTACTGAAAATAAACAGATATATTACAGGCAAGCAAAACACTCCAAACGATGCATAATAAATCACACAACAGTGAAACATGCAATAATAATACAGATAAGTTTTCTTTAAGATAGGAAATCAGCAGCCTCGATATGTGTATTTTCACCTTTTTCACCAGAAGTAGAGGGCAACTCACTATGAACGAAATTCGTATCATATTTCTTCTCTTTGTCCTTATTTTGCTGATATAACTCAACAAGATGTTTGGGCGTACGACAGTTACGTGACCAATAGCCCGAACCACCGCAACGACAGTATTGCTTATCGTTGTTCCTTTGTTCAGTGTGCCTCTTCTCATCATTATTTCGAGATTTTTCCTCTTCTGGGGAAAATTTTGACGACCACCACGATTGCTATGATAACCACCACCGTAATGCTGATAACCACCACCATAATATCCTCGGTCACGCCCACGGCCTTGACCACGGCCACGTCCATGACCGAGATATCCACCACGACCACGTCCACGATCATTGCTTCGACTTTTATCATTATAACCTTTGACTGCATTCGCTTCAGGGAGTGCAGTAGAACCAGTCGGTCGGGATTCGTGATTTTTCAATAACAACTCATTATTTTGCTCAGCCAACAGCAAACAAGAGATTAACTCTGAATGCTTTTTAAATCTCCTTTGTCTATATTGATGTTGTAACACAAGGTTTGATGGATGGAAAGTGCTGAACATTTTCTCCAGCATACTATGTCCAGTGACTGTTTCCCCACACAATTTAGTGTGCCAGTAACTTTATGAACGGCCGAGTTATATTCAGTCACAAAATTATGAACGGCCGAGTTAAAATCTTACACGCGTAAATGTAACCATTCATACCTTGCCTTTGGGAGGATAACAGTTGTCACGTGCTCAAATCTATCTTTCAGGTTTTCCATAATTGAGCAGGATCCTTTTCATTTAAATATTAGCCTCTCAGATAATCATGAATGTGGTGACAAAGAACAATCAAGGTTTTTGGCTTATCCTGTGGTTTGCATCACGGTAAATAAAGTAAGAAGCGCAAGATCCATCTTTGTATAAAACGACATGTTCTATAATAAGAAAAATCATGATAGTTAGATGTGGATAAAATAGATGTAGTTATATAATAAATTGAATTTCTCCTAGTGGTAATAAAATTGCCCATAATTCAAAAAATCGTTTAGTCCAAAAATTAATTCAAAATATATTATATTATTATAATATATTTAGAAATTTGATAAAATTAAAGAATCTCGTTTTTCATAAATTGCATAAAAAAGAGTTCATTTCGCCACCACTGAGATTCGAAATCTGGACCTCACATCACTTGTAGTGACGATATTCCGCAAAATCACTCGGGTCAGGGCGTTTTTGGTGTATATATGTTAAATTTATATAGTTTTACATTGTTTGCCACGTATACGGGTATTATAAATAATTTACCGTACACAAAATAAATTAACCATACCTCGGTAAAATTTTGGACGGAGGTTGATCTCTGCAGGAGAGCTTAGATGGAGGTTGATTGTTGCCGGAGAGCGCTCGTGCTGATAACGTGTTATAAAACTTATATTTAGACAAGAAATTTTATAGAGATGATTTTATAAATGCTTTCGATATGATTTCAATACAAATACATCGGTCTATTTATAGTAGAAAAACTTCTACTATTTCAACTAAAATTTACAACATTAATTACGTCTTATCTCATCTCATCAACAATCAACTAATTTTTACAACATTCAATATACCTAAAAACGTCCACATTTTTTAATATTTCTTAATATTTCATAATAGTGTGGAACTAAGTATTTTCAAAATATCTTTTTAAATTTGAGAACGAGTTTTACGATTGGAGAAATATTACTGTATTTTGAGTTCGAGAATGAATTTGTGTTTGAGAATGCGTTTTTCGGTTAGAGATGGTTTTAGGTGGAGAAACGATTGGAAAAGGTTTTTGGCTTATCCTGTGGTTTTTGCAGTAACAGTGACAGTGGTGTCACCTGCATTTGTTGTGGTTTCTGGAGAGACAATAGTGTCCCCCAAACCTTTTACTTTTAGGTGAATATGTGCCTCTAGTGCCCAAAATAAATAATTCTTTCCTGAGACGTCAAGGGCAACAAACTCGAGGCTTTGCAAATTCGTCAAACTATTGTCATAGAATACAAAACACGTTTTAATACTCAAATCGTAAAGTATTAAAAGAATTTATGATATCTAAGACAAGAATTTTGAACTTAAACTTATTATTACTTACAATATAAATATCAATACAAAATACTTGAAAGAAAAATTACATTTTCTTTTCCTTTGTAAATGTTCTTATGAAAAATGATATCCACATCCAAGTAAGTGTCACCGTAAGAAATATCAAATAGCACAGAAAAAATGATCGGATTTAGCAACATTTTTCAAAATGTAAAATTTTTATAATCATAATATTGAAGAAATATTACAATTAATATATACCTTTAGAAGTGTCATGTATATGTCTATGAGACTAAAAAATATTTTCCTATTTTTTTACATCAAATTAGTGTTTAACTCGTCAATTAGTACACGGTACAAGCAATTAAATAGAATATCTCATCTGGGCAAACCAACCACAGTAAAAGCCTCTACCCTATTTCCTATCTTCCCCACGACACGAACGCCAAGAGAAACTAAAAAAAAAAAAATTAAACAAAAAATCCAATGGAATCTTTGCTGCAGATTGTGTTGTACGCTTCTCTTGCAGTAATCCTCTACGCCGTGGCCAAGAACTTCATCGGCAAGCTCTTAAACCACCCGCCGTCTCCGTTTCTGAACCTGCCAGTCATCGGGCACCTGTACCTGGTGAAGAAGCCCCTCTACCGCTCCTTGGCTAGAATCTCCGATCGGTACGGCCCCGTCGTCCTCCTGCAGCTGGGATGCCGCCGCGTCCTGGTGGTGTCGTCTCCGACGGCAGTGGAGGAGTGCTTCACGAAAAACGACGTCGTGTTCGCGAACAGGCCCCACCTCCTCGCCGGGAAGCACCTGGGCGACAACTATACCTCCCTCGCGTGGGCGTCGTACGGAGACCACTGGCGCAACCTGAGGAAGATCGCCTCCGTAGAGGTCCTCTCCACGCTCAGGTAATTTTTTTTTTTTTTATTTTCTAAAATAATAAGTATTCGAGGAAAGAATTTTTTATATATATTTTTTTATTTTTTTCAAAGGCTTCAAAGCCTCCACAGCATCCGCGCGGACGAGGTGAAGTCGACGGTCAAGAGGCTGAGCAGAGCCGCCGGAGAAGGGAAGGCCGTGGAGATGAAGACGGTGTTCTTCGAGCTGACGATGAACGTGATGATGAGGATGATCGCGGGGAAGAAGTACTACGGAGAGAAGGTGGAGGAGTTGGAAGAAGCCGGCAGGTTCAGGGACATCATCAGCGGCACCTTTAGGTTGGGCGTCTCTAACATGGCGGATTTCTTACCGTTTCTGAGCTGGCTGTTGGGCGACGAGAAGGAGCTGGTGAGGCTGAGGCTGAAGAGGGACCAGTTCATGCAGGAGCTCGTCGACAGCTCGAGGAAGAGGCTACTGTTACTCCAAGAGAAGAAGAAGAAGAGCACCGAAGAAGAAGACGACGACGAAGAGAAGAAGACCATGATTGAGGAGCTGCTCGTGCTGCAGCAGAAACAACCCGAGTATTACACCGATGCCATGATCAAAAGCTTAATGCTGGTAAGAATCTTATGTTGTGTGTCTCTATGTTAAATAAATTGAGAGTTTCTTCCTAAAATCATTTGGTAATATGGCAATAGGAGGAGATGCGTCTTAAATTTATATATTGAGTCCGGTGAAGGTAATTTTCTGATGTGGGACAAATATTTTCAACACGTCGTCTGGTACGATTCAAGGCCGAACACGTGGACATATCAAATCGGGTGCAGTGAGTCAAACACGCATACCCGCTCTGATACCATGTTAAATTGATATTTTCTTTCTAAAACCAATTGGTAATAAGAGGATGAGCCTCTCAGATTTATACATTGAGTCGGGTGCAACTAATTTCCCGATGTGGGATAAGTTTTCTCGACACTGAATAAATTCATATTAAAAAAATCATCATTCATCAGGTTTTGTTAGCGGCGGGAACGGACACATCGGCGGGCACGATGGAGTGGGCCATAACCCTCCTTCTGTACCACCCGCACGTCCTCAAGAAGGCCCAAGCCGAAATCGACCTGAAGATCGGCCACGAGCGCTTACTGGACGAGTCGGACGTCGCCGTCCTCCCGTACCTCCGCAGCATCATCAACGAGACCCTCCGCATCTTCCCCGCGGGACCCGTCCTCGACCGCCACGAGTCCTCCGAACAGTGCACCGTCGGGGGCTACCGGGTCCCGGCGGGAACCCTTCTGCTGGTCAACCTGTGGGCCATGCAGAAGGATCCCAAGTACTGGCCGGAGGGTGCGCGGGATTTCAATCCCGAGAGGTTCAATGGGCTCGACGGGACTCGGGACGGGTTCAGGCACATGCCCTTCGGCTCGGGGAGGAGGAGCTGCCCCGGGGAGGGCTTGGCCATCCGCATGCTCGTGTTTGGGTTGGGTTCCATCATACAGTGCTTCGACTGGACTCGGGTCGGAGACGGTCCCATCGACATGACCGAGGGGACGGGCCTGACCTTGCCCAAGGCCAAGCCCTTGCTCGCCTATTGTCGGGTCCGACCTGCCGCCGCTAAGCTTCTTTCCCAGATTATTTGACCGTCCATGTTAATTCGGGTCGGACCGTCCGCGACCCACGGGTCACTGATGGTTATTATGTCAAATTAATCAATAAGAACCATTGTGTGTTGTCTTGTATCTTGTTACGATGTATCAAATCAATAAGCACCTGCATCTCCTCCACTTTTCGGAAGATAATTTCATTCAGTAATCTGATGGTGTTCGCGTCGCTCGCTGATTATTCCGGTGTTGAATTTTGCGTCCCTTACTACTGTTTGAATTTTGCGGAATGATGTGTTAGTATTTATCCAATATTGTGTAGATGTAGGGTTACATTGACTTATAGTTATATGTGCTAGAATATCTAATATAATATGGCAAGTAGACGCCATAGACTAATCAGTACTACGATTTTATTTTCCTATTTTTTGGTTTTGTCTTTAATTCTCGATCTTTGCCTAATTTGCATCTTGTCCCAATATGGTAAGTAACGGATGTTACATGATTCCCTCATTCTTCAACAACTACGTATGAAATTAATAAGCAGACGTGGACCTCCATTTTTCGAAGAATAATTACATTCCATAATATCGGACATAAGTTTACAATATAATGATACACAAAACTGCTGAAAAGAAATAGAAAAAAAGATATAAATCACTCGTAGCAATCCCCTCTTCAAGCTCATTTGACGATATCTCCATTGCTTTAATCACATAGGCTAGCACGATGCTCAAACCTAAGCTCAGATCTATGAATAAGATTGCGACAAACTCTTACTCAATAGAGAAAGCTCCACGAGATAACCAAGCTATAAAACTAAAAATAAGGAAATTGAGGAATATGTTGGGTGCTCCATCCTTGTTCGCAGGCGACCATGGTGGCTGCCGGCGGAGAACAAGACAAATTGAAAATTCTTCTGAGATGGGGTGGTAGGGATTATGACAGGCGAAGATTAGATCATTCAATCATACAGAAGGTAGAATGTGATTTATTCAAAATCATACTCACCCGGTCCACATCCTTCTTGTATGATTTATTCACATGATTTTGTCTTGATTTGAACAATTTTATCGAATTTATCTTATACTAAATTTAGCTTCATTTTCAAATCTTCTTTTTATATTTCCAGAAGGATAATCTCGAGTTCGAAACCGAGTTGTCGGAAGCTAGAAGTGTTAGAGAATATTTGTCCCGGAAATTATCATCATCCGACTCAATAATATGGTGCATCTCGTCACTAACAAGTCCAACCATTTGATACCTGTATTAAAAAAAATTAAATAACCGCGAATATTGAAGTAAGAAAATGTTCTATTCGCGAATATGTATTGTTAGGAAATAATTATTTTAGATGCGAAAAGAATACACAAAGCGAGACATGATATATCCCATGTGGTTAGGAGGTTAACAAAAAAGATAGGATATATCCGAGTCCGACAAAAGACGCAGCTGGCTGTGTGATATTCTGTTATCAATAACGTGTCGAAAATAACAGCCAACCTACCACTGCAGCAAATATTAAAATCCCAAAGGTACAAATAGGAAAACTATCTAATGGTCCATGCATGGCATTAAAAAAAATAATAAGAAATCTTATCTAATGGTCCCATGGCATATTTTTTTAAAAACACGTTCGTACGCTATTATATTATCATATTATAGTATGTCTATCTATATCTATATCTATCTATATCTATATTTTACATTAGTGTGAATATGTTTTATCCAGTGGAATAATGTATCTTTTTTCCTTACTAATTGTGATTAGTAAATTGTAAGTAATAAATATTTATCATTAATAAGATCACCGTATTATGTCTTGGATCTTATTACTATGTATCAAATCAATAAGATCACGATAAACTCTTATTCAACAGAGAAAAACCCTCATACGCGACAAAACCAAAATATAAAACTAAGATGATAAAGAAAATGTTGGGTGCTCCATCTCGGCCCGCAGACGACCATGATGGCCGCCGACGTAGAAGAAGAAAAACTGAAAATTCTTTTGAGACGACGAGTAGGGTTTCTGATGGATAGAGGAAGATTAGATCATTCAATCATACATAAGATATGATGTTATTTATTCAATTATACACACTCGGTCCAGTACATCCTTATTGTTTGATTTATTCACATAATTTTGCCTTGATTGGAACAATTTATCGAATTTATTTAGCATTCATTTGCAAATTTTCTTTTTATATTTTCGGAAAGAGGACTTCGACAACCGAGCTTAGTCGGAAGCTACAAGGAGCAGGTTGATCTACGTTGCCTTCAAATTATAGATTTAATATGGTGCAACTCATCAGTTCCAAGTTCCAACTATTCGATACATGTCAGTTCCAAGTTCCAACTATTCGATACATGTATTGAAAAGATTTAAATTTAAATAACAGCGAATATTAAAATAAGAAAATAATTGTACGAGTTGCGAATATCGAAGTAAGAAAATAATTGTTATATGCCAAAAGAATACACAAAGCCCGACAGAATATATCCGAGTCCGACAAAAGACGCGGCTGGCTGAGTCTATTCTATCTAACCAAATCAATAGAACGTGTCGAAAATAATAGCAACCTACCTACCCCTTCAGCAATTATTAAAAGGAATCCCAAGGGTACGTACACATAAGAAAACAATCTCATGGTCCATGCATGGCATTTAAAATAATAATAATAATAAATCTTAGCTAATGGTCCCATGACATTTTTTTTAGAACACGTTACTAAACTATTATGTTATGTTATATTATATTATATTATATTATCCTTATCTCCTAAAAATTGTATCAACTAACTCTCAGAATACAAAATCACTTAAGAATCAACTACTCAAAACTTAGATTATTACTATAATACCGGGTTTTAACCATATATATAGCACGTGTCGAAAGTGACAGCCAACCTACCCCTTCTGCAACTATTATAAGGAATCCCAAATAAGAAACTCTTTGATGGTCCATGCATGACATATAATAATAATAATAATAATAATAATAATAATAATAATAATAATAATAATAATAATAATAATAAATCGTATCCAATGGTCCCTTGGCATTTCTTATAACACGTTCGTACGCTATTAAAATACTATAATAATAATAATAATAGTAATAATAATTTATTATTATTATATATTATTATTATTATATTATGTTATATTATTATATATTAAATGTCTATACTTTATTTAAAGTGTGAATGAAGGAAAATGTGTCTCCTTCTATCGTTAAATGACTTTTTTGCCTTTATTTATTCTTAATATTTCAATAATAATCAGTATTCGATAAAATACTACATAAATTGAAAAAACCATTAGAGAATTATTATTATTATTATTATTATTATTATTGTTTCTTTTTCACATTATCTATATATGTTCTATATCTATATCTATACTACATTAAAAGTGTGAATGAAGGAAAAAAATATTTTCTTTGAAAAAAAAAGGAAAAAAATATTTTGTCCTATTGTTAAATAATTTTTTTTGTCGTTATCCATTCTTCTAGTACGCAATTGAATATATATACTATATTAAAGTGTAAATGAAGGAAAATGCGTTTCGTCGTCTGGTTAAATGATTTTTTTTGCCGTTACCTATTCTTAATAGTTCAATACTGAAGACCATATTCGAGTAAATACTACAGAAATTGAACAAACCATAACGGAATTATTATTATTACTTTTCACCTTATCATCTTTTTTTTTTTTTAAACCAATGAGTAAATATCATTATAAACGGATGTTCGAAGACAACAGATCAGTCAAAGCTTGGGATGGTGGGGAGCGTCCCTCTCCATCAACACCAATATTTTTGGCAAGAAAGTGTGAGCAACAACATTACAATGACGTCTAATAAAGTTATAAGATACGCCATCAAAGTTTCAGGCGAGTTCCTGGCAGTCCTTAAGCACACTTCCTATTGGAATCCGTAGAGCCCCGCTTTAGCTTAGTAATCACTTCAGCGCAATCTCCTTCAATCTCGATTGTACGCCATCCGTTGAACTGTGCCACTATTAAAGCCCATCTAGCACCCAAACCCTCGATAACCTCGGGATCAAATTCACCTGATAAGACCAAACACAGCTCCATGGCGTGATCTGTGAATTGCTCCATCGAAATTTAGCTTAACCACGCCATAATCGGGGCACTTCCAAGAGGTAGGGCTTATGCTGGTCCTCATCATCAAATCATCTAAGTCGATCCCCATAGATATAGCCCTATCCTTCGCCAGTGAGAGCACCCTACCAGGTGAAATAGTTGTCTTCTCCATCACCCATTTGTTGCGAGCATGAAAATAGCCCAGCACGTCGAGAGAAGGTTGTCAAACTAGGATGGGCTCAAGCGATCAAACATATCCAGTAGCCAGTCCTTCGCCCCAAGAGGCCAACGCCGCAAGAGGCTAGATGGAAGACCCGCCTCTTTCCAAATTGGCTTCACAGAAGGACAGCCCGTAAAAGTATGCCGAAGGGCTCCACACCTTTGACACATCGGCACATGGAGGTTGCCCCGCGCAAAAAGATTCGCCGCTGTTGGAATCGCGTTCATACACATACGCCAGCTAAAGATTCTCACCTTGGGTTGCACCTTCTCATTCCAAATAATACGCCACAGGTTCTGAGCAACACTCAGGCCCGCCTGGTCGCGTAGAAGCAGATCCCGCGCCACGTAGTACGCCGACTTCACCGTAAAAACACCATGGTTCGTGAAATGCCAAATAAGCTCGTCGGGGACATTGGTCATGCTCACTGGACTGCCCAAGATCAGATCTGCATCAATAGGTAGAAATAGGGACCGGATAAGAGCCACAAACCAGCTTCCCGTCGTAGATGAACGAAGGTCAGTGACCCGCATATTAGCGAACTGAGCATGGACGGGGCTAACAACTTTGAAGGACCAAGGACGAGGCAACCAAGGGTCAGACCAAACGTTGATCTTCTGGCCATTTCCAACCTTCCATCTAGTTCCCGAAAGAAGAATGTGCCTCGCCGAATGAATTGCACGCCAAGTAGCTGATGGTTTGGCGCCCAAGCTGGCAGTCAAGATGGATCCATCGGGGAAGTATTTTGCTTTAAGAACCCGACAAAGAAGGCTATCCGGCTTCGATAAAAGTCTCCAGGCCTGTTTAGCAAGAAGAGCTGAATTAAATAAGCTAATATCCCGAAAACCCATACCTCCCTCAGATTTCAGTTTGCACATCTTCTCCCACGAAACCCAATGAAGCTTGCGCTTATTAGATGAGCTCCACCAAAACCGCGAGATCATCTTTTGAATGTCTCGAATCAATGACCTCGGCAACTTGAACACACTCAATGCATATGTTGGGATCGTCTGTAATACAGCTTTTATGAGAATTTCTCGCCCGACTTGAGATAGCATCTTCTCGGACCAACCTCGCACGCGCCTCCATATTCGGGATCGAATATGGTTAAAAACCTCCTTCTTATTTCTCCCCATTGTCGCTGATAATCCCATGTATAAGTCATGTTGGGCCTCTCTGTTAATGCCAAGGACTTCACAACAAATGTCCTTTGCTTGGTCATCGACATTGGGAGAGAAAGATGCAGACGACTTCAGAAGCTTCACCGTTTGCCCCGACGCTCGTTCATAAGTGCCCAGAATACCACGTATCACCTCCATGTTCTCTGCCTTTGCTCGCGTATAAGAGTGTCATCTGCAAAGAGGAGGTGCGATATGAACGGCGCTCCCCGACAAACCGATATCACATGCAGTCCATGGTTATCCTCCGCCTCCTTAAGTAAACTGCTAAACGCTTCCGCACAACAAAGAAATAAATATGGAGATAACGAGTCGCCTTGGCGTAAACCTCGCTCAGGAGAAATACGACCAAAGCAACTATCGTTAAGGACAAAAGAATAATTGACCGACGAAACACATAACATAACAAGTCTAATAAATAATGGGTGAAAATCCAACTTACACAATACCCTCTCCGGAAAAGGCCATTCCACCCTGTCATATGCTTTACTCATATCCAGTTTAGGGGAACAAAAACCCTCTTGTCCTGTCTTTCTCTGCTTCATCGCATGGTTAGTTTCGAACGCAATAAGAATATTATATGTGATTAACGGATGCGAGCTGACTGGGTGGGGGAAATGATCTGGTCCATAAACTGTTTCAACCTATTGGTAATGCATTTGGAGGCAATACGGTAGACCACATTACACAGGCTAATTGGCCGAAAATGGGTAAGATTCTCAGGGTTCTCATATTTCGGAATAAGTACGATATGAGTCTCATGGAAAGCCGGTAATGATATGCCCATGTTTAAAAAATCAAGTATCAAACGAGATGTTTCCTCCCCCACAATACTCCAATATCTTTGGAAAAAATTGGGGAGAAACCATGAGGACCAGGAGATTTAAGAGGGAACATACCAGAGAGAGCCGTTTGAATATCATCTTTAGAGTACTGCTGAAGGAGTGCCATATTCATTTCCTCTGTAACACGTGGCTCGATCGCCCGAATAGATATATCAATCTCCGACCTCGTTGGTAAAGTAGAGTGAAAAAGGGTCCGAAAATAATCCGAGACAGCTCGTTCGATATCACCCTTAGTATCGCACCAATTTCCATCTCCGTCGCATATCCTCCGAATTTGATTAGCCCGCTGCCTAGTTGAAGCGAAATGGTGAAAATAACGCCTGTTCCTATCTCCATTACGTAGCCATTCCCTTTTCGCTCTCTGTCTCCAATGAAGCTCCTCTTGTCTGAGTATCTTATGGAGTTCTCCTCGAAGTTGGGACTCACCTTCACGAGAACCCACTGTAGCTGGTATTTGTGTGATACTAATGAGCTCTCTCTCCAAATTCTCCTTCTGTAGACGTGTATTGCTGCCACGCGAGCGACTCCAACTTAGTTGTTTCGACCGGCTATGTTGTAACATTTCAAAAGCGCGCCCATGTACGCTTGCATTATCATCCGGTTCCCAACAGGTACGCACGATCTGCTCACAATCTTCTTCGAGTAACCATTTTGCTTCGAACCTGAATCTCCGGGAGTGAGGTGGTGACTTGACGACGTGGGGTTGCAACTCCACAAGCAACGCATAGTGATCAGACGAGAAAGTAGGGATACGTCGAACGATAGCATTGGGAAATGCATTTCTCCAATCCGAGGAAGCACATGCACGATCGAGGCGTTCAGAAATAGTTTCCGGAGCGAGTGCTCGGTTAGACCATGTGAAACGATGCCCCATAAAGCAAAGATCAAAGAGGTCACTGTAAAAAAAATTCACGAAACTTAGACATCTGCCAGAACGGACGAGATCGACCACCATGCTTTTCTTCGGCTTCGAGGATCTCATTGAAGTCGCCTATACAGAGCCACTTCCGTATTCCTTGATCACAGAGCCGTGAGAGGAGCTGCCAACTATTTGACCTCAATTGCGTACATGAATCCCCATGGAAGCCCGTTAAACGCCACCAGGCACTTGTATCTTTCATCTTGATTGAGACATCGATATGAAAAGATGAATATGACCTGAGAGAAACGACAAGCTCCCGCTTCCAAAGCATTATCAGACCTCTGTTAGGTCCTACGATTAACAACTCTAAGATCCTAGGCAAGAATTCAAAGTAATTCGATGATAATGATAATCAATAACATTCGATCGAAAAACTCATTTGAAGAACGAGAGAGAGAATTCGATTAGAGTGAGAAAATTACTGTTGTTTCTCTCTCTAGAAATTGAATTGCAAGCCTTTCGGATCAATCTTCAAAACTTTCTCTATTAAGCTCAATTGATTTACATGTATTTATACCAAACAAACTTGGAATAAATATCAAACTAGTCCTAATCTAAGGACTACTATACAAAATGCCCCTAATTACAAGGACAACTAATAATATCAAGCACAACTAAACGCACACTCTACAATCTCCCCCTTTGTGCTTGATTGCATTTCCGTGCCGTTTGTCCTCGTCGGGCGTAATACGATCTGCGCAAGCCCAGTGCATACTCGTAGTTCCTCAGCGTGATCCTCAGCTCCAGTCGCTCCTCGATATCTTCAAGCAATTCCATTAGGAGTGGCCGTTCTCTCACGAACCTGTGGATCCTCAGCATGGTGTCTCTATTTATTTCTTCCAACCTCTGCTCGATATTCCTCTTGATGACCTTGAGCGTCCCATCACAAAACTTGTTGATTTCAGTCTTCAGCATCAACCTATTCTTCTTTGCTATTGGATTGTGGTAGGTGATGCCTAGGACTGAGCTGATGTCCACGTGATTGTTGGGAAGCCCTTCGATCTCAGGTCCTTTGTTGAGCGGAGCGGTCATGTTGACCTTCTTCATATTGCTCTCCAGAGCCATCTGAAGGTCGTGTGCGGCATGGTACTTGACTTGGCGCATCATGAACCGGTAGAGACCCTCGAGTCCTTCTTTCTTGATGAAGCCTTGAGGACCTTTGTACTTTTCCATATATAGCTGATATAAGTTGTAAACTTCTTCAGCAGGGATGTACGGTAGGTCGCTCTCGCTTAGATCCTCTCGAGTTCTGTCTACGCGCTCAATGGTGTAGTGAGGTGTTGGAAGTCCTCCTTTATCACAGTAGACGCTGAGTAGTTGGCTTATTGGAGAGGGACTCTTATAATGGCTCTTGGCTTGTGCCTTAGTCATCCCCAGCCTAACATCAGGTCCTAGTTTGGTCAGCATCCAAAGGTAGGTCATCCTCTTCTGCTGATCCCAGTGAGAGATCCCTCTAAGCTCGAACTCGTTCGGCTTTTTCACTCTGTCCGGAGACCTCCAAATGTTCTCACGAACATCTTCTAGGAAAGGGACTTCGATTTGGATGTTCTCCCATGGTGTGTCGATCCGAATGGTCCCTGGCGTTAGCCTTGGAGAGGGAACAGCCTGTTGAGTGATTAACTCTGGTAGCCTTGGGATATCTTGCTCGTAGTCTTCACCTTTCTGAAGCTCTTCGTCTTCTATGATTACGAGGTCTATAGACGCTTGTTGTAGAAAGCGCCGAACGTCGTGAAGCCGTCGTCTTTGATGCTCCTCGGGCATGGAATGGGTCATCCACTGTCCTTCGTAGATTACTTGTCTAGGACTTCGTGTGGATTGACTCCATGTCCAGAGGGTCCCGGTTGGTCTGGAGCGACAGAGGGAGTGGCTTGGGTAGCTGCTAGAGCTACAAGCATTGCAGCACTTGCTTCTTCTTCCGGAAGCAAGGGGCTTGAGTAGATCGGTAGTATGGGCGAAGGCATCCTGAGGTGAAAGGTTGGTGGGTCGATGTGGGCGGTGTGGTGTGTGGTGTGGGTAGTATTGGTTTGTGTTTGGGTTTGGTGGGTAGTTTGGGTTTCACCAGCTCCATCGCTTGTCTGTGCAGCGCCCGTGCCTTGTCCTTGGCCACTTGTTGATGTCCTTGGCCTCTTCTCCCCCTCATGATGGTCCTGATCATCACGATCGTCATGTCTGTGCCGGGAGTGGGAGCTTTGGCCTCGGCATGATTGGGTAGGTGGCTCAGGGTGGTCTACCAATCGCCTATAGAGGGACTCTTCCTGAGGCGACCGTATGGTAAGACCGATGAGGTGGGCCAGAAGGATATCTTGGAGCTCGGTGATTGGGATAGTGTATGGGTTGATTAGGATGGAAGAGTGTTGTAGAGGGTCGGTGGGTGTGGGTTGTGGAGGTGTGAGGTTGGGTTGTGACGAAGTGCCTTCAAGATAGGTGCTTTCCCGGTATCTCTTCGGGATGTCTCGAGTACTTGGAGTACTCTCTCCGTGATTTGGTCTTCCATAGACTGTACTGCAGCAGAGAGAGCGGCCTGGAACTGCTCGTTCGTCACAAAGGGTGCGGACGCCTCCTGAGATGGACCAGGACGACTGATGTCGCCTGTTATCAACCCTTGAGTAGACACCGACTCTTCAGGTTGGCTCACAGTCACTTGAGGTTGTGACTGTATGAGACTTCCACCCAATCTTTGAGTCGAATCTTGAAGATTCAGCTCTATGGGCGTTGTGACGGGCTCGGGTTGCGCCTGCGAACCAGACACCACGAGAGTAGTATCTGGTACGTTGGTGACGGCGGGAAGAGGGTCTCCCGTTGAATGCTAAGTCTCCTTGGAGTCCTCCTTATCAGGCTTATTTCCTCGTCCGACTCCGTGTCAGACGGGGTGTCCGTGTGAGGAGTGAGGTCACGATGGACGTCCTCCAGTGCCTGATCCGTCACCAGTGGAAGTGAGCTTTGCCCCAATTCTACTTCGGGCTGTGCTACTGGTTGAAGAACCTCCTCAAGGGTTTCTTCGAGCACGCCAACATTCACGGGCACTTCCACTTGTAAGTCATGAGCAGGAGCCTCGAGCGCCATCTCTGTAGTCACGACGTCTATCAACGTATCATCTACGTCGGGCATTGGCTCTTCGACTAATGGAGACTCCTGAGCTAGCTCCTGAGCGACATCATCAATCATCGCGTCCTCGGGGCTTAGCTGTTGTTGTTGTTGTTGAGGGCTAGCTCTAAGCACTGTCGGGGCCCTCGAATCATTTCCTCGGTGAGATTCCTGTCCCGGCAGTATAGCTTGTAGATGTCTCCATTGGGGTCCGCGAGACGAAGGAGCTCGAATGAGATCGGCATCAACGGTTGGTCCAGGTCCGTGAGCCGCGGGTTGTGGAAGAACTTAAGCTTGGTGGTTGGTAATTTCGGCCAGGAGGCAGAGTAGGGTTTGTATGGTGCAGCGCCATGATCTCCCTGATGATGATGGTGAACCACCGAGCATAAGGCACGTTCTTTGATCGCCGGTTCTCCTTCTGCCGAATCTGGTCCGCGGGATCATTCCAGATCAGCTGAGTGTAGTCATAATTTCTTGAGAAGGTGATGCCGTGGAAGATCCTTAAAATATTGCTGTTGCCCTTATCGAATTCTGCGTGCTTGGGTGACAGACACTTATTCATTATTCCGAATAATGTCTTCCACGGGTGTGGGATTCCGCTGCTCTGGACTGAGCTAATCTTGTGAGCGGCGGTTGGTATCCCATGTGCAAGAAGTCTTGAATCATCTCAGCATCCGATGGGAGCGGGTCGTAATTATTGCTATGGGGCAAGTCCAATACCATGCCGAACTGGTTCTTGTCCATGCTGATATACTGCGTCCCTATTCTTGTTGAGAATCTGAAGACTCCATTGCCCACTTCTCCTTGTATGCAGCCCCAGAACTGCTGGAGATATACCATCGGCACTGATGCAGTGGCCGTTAACGCATGCCAGATGGGGTGGCCTTGTAGGATCGATACGATGATCTCGTCTAGACACCTAAACGTGCTCAAATCGAGCTGGAAGTTCGTATCGTGAACCTTTAGATAAAGGTTGTGATCGTAGATGTGGTTGTATTTCGGGTAGCGATCCATCTGAAAAATAAGATATATAAATGTTTATTAGTTCAATTTTATTTTCAGTCGAAATATGAATAAATTTCATCACACTATAGTAATATTGCAAGCATGTTCGATGAATTTTCAATTGAAATCTTATCAAATGCATAGTGTATGCTAATTTTGAAAAATCGTAATGGCATGAATGTAATTTCGAATGAAATATATATCGCGTGAAAGATAATTCGAAATTTTGCTAAGTGTTTAATTGAAAAAAATGTCACTATTCATGACGAGAAAATTTTCGCTCGATAAAATTGATTTTGAAAATAATTTCATATGCATTGATTTCAATTATAATGACTCAGTTCGGTTTTTCGATCGAGAAAATTTTTTCGCTAATGTTCGCTACAGAGTAAAGGACTTAGAAACATAGTATTGAAGTTGAAATCGAGATTGTAGTCGGTCAATTTTACGATCGAGAAGAATTCCATATAAATTTACGATCGAGAAATTATCTCTCAGGTAAATTACTGTCGAGAAAGTTTCTTCGATTGAATAAAATTCTCGATTTGAAATTGGTCGAGCAGTATGTGATTTTCGATTGTAAGAAAAATTTTTCGCTGCGATATATTTCTATCGAGAAATTAGTCAACGAAAGACTAAGTCAATTGTCGAGAAATGTTTCGATCAATTAAGTCATAAGCGGCGAATTTTACGATCGAAAAATTAAGCGTTGAGAAATTAATTTTTTTCGCTGCTAAATTTTTGCGACCAAATTGAAATTAAATCGAAAATTCTATTTTGCGATAGTAAGTTTTACGCTCGATAAACTTTGCATCTAAATTGTCTATTCAGTGCTTAAATTTTTCGCTTACAAAAGTCCTAATTAGATTTCTCGATGGTAAATAACTTTTCGTTCAAAATCTTCTTATCTTACCGACTAAATCAAAATTTTATCGATCGAAAAACTAATTCGATACAAACAGTCTCTCAATTAAATCGGAATTCAATTAAGACTGTTTGCGATCGAAAAAGTTCTTCGATACCTTTAAACATTAAAAAAAACCCAGTTTTATTGAAACTCAAATCTCAGCAGAGGTCTGTCAAAGTAATACTTGAGAGTCTGCACCAATATCAGATAACTACGGGGCTGGAGGCTAATCAGACCAAGTCCCAGATCTATATTGCAGGTGCTTCTCCAACAGTTAGACAAGAACTGATTGCTATGGCAGGTTTTGTTGAAGGTAAATTCCCAATGAGATACTTAGGTGTGCCTATATCACCTCAAAAGTGGAGTAGAACAGATTGTCAGGATTTGGTGGATAGAATTGTGAGGAGAATCAATTGTTGGACCACAAGGAACCTTTCTTATGCAGGAAGATGATGCCTTATAAATTCTGTATTGTTATCTATGCATAGCTATTGGGGCTCAATATTTGTTTTGCCTAGAAGTGTGGTAAAACTTGTTGAGCAAAAGTGTAGAGAATTTCTATGGGGAAGGACTGAGAGGGGGCCTAAGCTAGCACTGGTTGCATGGGACTTGGTATGTAAAAGGAAAAGCTGTGGAGGACTGAGTATTAGGGACTGTGGGAACTGGAACTATGCATGCATAGGTAGGCTCATGTGGGATATTGCAGGGAAGAAGGACTGCTTGTGTATCCGATGGCTGGATGGGATCTACTTGCGAGGTGGGGATTTCTGGTCACACACTGTACCAAGGACTGCAGCTGGACATGGAGGAAGTTGAACAAGCTCAAGGAGCTGTTCAGACAGGGCTTTCACAAGGGGAGATGGCTGGCTACGCCTCATGGGAAGTATACTATCACCTCAGCCTATAATTGGTTGGGCCGAAGTAGAGAGGTGAAATTTGAGTTAGCTAATGCTGTGTGGAATAGGTGGTCCGTACCTAAGCATGCTATGGTGCTTTGGATGATTTTTCTTGGGAAAATACTAACCAGAGATAGACTCCAGCAGTGGGGGATGATACTGCCAGACAAGAACTGTCTGTTATGTGGTGCTGAGGAGGAAACTGTCAATCATATATTCATGAAATGTGATTTTAGCAAAGCTGTTAAGGATGGGGTACAGGAATGGATTCAAATGCGAATTGCTGATGAACTGGAGGCAGTGAAGAGGCTAATGAAGCAGCTGGGAAAGCTCAAGCACAAGATTTGCAAGGCACGGATCATGGTAATAGCTGCTAGTTTTTATATGCTCTGGACTGAGAGGAATAGAAGATTGCATGGGGAGGATGGGAGGGCAGTGGTAGAAGTGGTGAGCATAATAAAACGAATAGCACTTCAGCAGATTACCAGCTTGAAGATGCTACAAACAAGACCGGATGAAGTGACTTTTATGCAAAATTTACTTAAATAATCTTTGTTGGTTTTTGAGTAAGTCAATGTGTAAGTGCTAAACATTCTTGCTTGTGGTAATGACAACTCCTTACCAAAAAAAAAATCTCAGTCGAAGATGCAGATTTTCCGAAGATTTATTCTACCAGTTTCATCAAGAACATCGAAACTATGTTAAGTGCAGGCATTATCTCAGATAACACTCATAATCAAGCCTAAATCACTATACAACAGTATACGATTTCTCAGTTTTGAAGAACAGTCGAAAATCTAAGTCTAAACATGCGAAAAACTTCAAAATGCAGATGCTAATGAAGGTAAACCACACGCAAATGTTAAAAGAATCTCTTTTCTACCTTACACAGACAGTTTGGTGTTAAAAATCGAAAGATTTTTGAGAAAATGAGACTGTATGTAAAAGTTTTTCGAGAGAGAATTTTTTGCGATTAGGGTTGCGTGAGAAAAAGTTTTTCGACTGACAAGAAAGTGAACTTTTATTAATTCGCTGCAGATCAATGTTGGGTTTTGCGATTTTATGTTTTGCGATTAAATGGATCAAGCCCATTACTATTTGCGCTCGAGAAATTTTTGATTCGGAAATTGCTTCTCAATTCAAATTTTTCGATCGCAAATTACCGCGGTTAATCAACAATTGTTCCCAACACTGTTTACGATCGAGAAACTTATAATCGTGAATTAAGTCTTCTATCTAGTTTCTCGATAGTAAATACTTCTAAAATTTTCAGATTAACCCCTATTTCGACTAAAATCACATTGTAAGGCTTCCCCTTAGAAGTAAAATAAATGCAATTGACTCCCTTTATTTTCCGTGTAGTAACGTCTAGCTCCCTTGGCAGAGGTCAAAAAATCTGTACCACTTAGAAAGAGGACGTTAGAAATAATGGAGTTAATCAACAATTATTTTAGCCATGTAATATTTGGTCTTGTGACTAGCCCATTTCCTTGTAGTGTTGACGTCTTGCTCCGTAATTTTGTTTCTAGGAATCTGAAACGCTTAGAGAAAAACGTCAAGAATATTTGGAGTTAATGCACGAATTTTATATTTGCTCGCCCTCAAATAATGCAAAAATTGACTAACTATTGAAGCATATGAAATCTCTTCAATTCACGAGCATAGAACACACAATTTTGCCTAGTAAGCACATAAACATGGTCCCCAAAAACATGTACTAGAGGTATTGTGTGAGGGTAAGAGCGATGGAAAAAAACTTATCGCATTTAGACAATTCAGTACCAATGCAACTGAAAATTACATTTAGAATGTGCGAGAATAAAATAAATTCGCATTTAGTCAATTCAACGCATATGAAATATGATATTTCATGTCAAAATGTGCGAATATAATTTTTTTTTCATATTACTATTATTATAATATGGGGTCAGATTATTTTGCTTTGATCAATTGTCACACCTAAAATTTTACGAGACATTTGAAAGAAGAAAAATGCCGTCAAGTCATGTCGTCAAACTAAAGTCCTAAGTTCACAGACTGGTCCATTTCGACAACTCTTACTAGGTTCGCTCTAGCACTCGATTATTTTTAACTTGGGATTTTTATATTTATATCACTCAAGTCAACACAAGCAATTTAAGTCAATTTACCTCTGATCGAGGCATTTTTAATCATTTCACCTAAGCGAGAGACCGTCGATTGGAATCAAAGGGTTGTAAGGATTTAGTTTGGCTAGGACTTAGAAGGGAAGGTATTTATAAGAAAGTGAGCTTGTCTCTTCGTAATCTTCCATTTCTACGTCCGTCTCCCTTTTGTTTTTCGGCGTCTTCTCTTCTTCTTCTTCTTCTTCTTCTTCTTCTTCTTCTTCTTCTTCTTCTTCTTCTTCTTCTTCTTCTTCTTCTTCTTCTTCTTCTTCTTCTTCTTCTTCTTCTTCTTCTTCTTCTTCTTCTTCTTCTTCTTCTTCTTCTTCTTCTTCTTTCGATCTTTACTCCTTCCTTTTCTTTTATAAATTATCCCTTTTTATGCTATGCTCAAGCTGAAGCTCCGCTTCTCCACGAGGCTATAGGAGATTATCGTAGGCGAAGTTCTTCTTGTTGGTTCTCGGAATACGGTGCTCCTCTTCTCTTAATCCCTAGAGAGGTTTCAGAGATTATCTATTTGGAAAAGTTCACGGTTATGGAATTCGTCCCCGAGGCTGCGCTCCTCTTCTCGTTTCCCGATATAAGACCGGATTATCGTTGGAGAAGTTCACTTCGTGCCGTTCTGACGAGCATACGAGATTATCGCTGGAGAAGTTCACAGCAGGATCCATGCCACCTTAGAGATAGTCGGAAGGCAGGTTCCTTTGGTCTGATTTTTGCGCAATGCCTTCTTTTGTTATCATCCTCCTTATTTTCTCCCCCTCCTTTTTTCGTTTGAATATCCATCCGAAGGGTATAGATTACGGTTGAGGGATGAGAATGAGATTCAAATGAAGAAAAGGACGTCGGAGAAGGCTCAAATTGGATGACTAAGGACTAATGAGTAAGAGGGAATAAGATTTTTTAAGGCCGATTGAGGAATAACCTAAGTGCCCTTATCATTTTCCTAAAGATCTGAGGCAAGGTGAGTATGAAGCCAAGTATCACTAGTTAAGACAAGCAATTGATGTGTGACTCACTCGAGAAATAGATCCAAGGAAAGAAATGATCAAGGCTTGAGACCTCTCGTATATATAGTGACTTTGTGTCTAGTGGAGCAACCTAATGACCTTTAGGCACAAGAATGCGACTTAGACTGACAAAATTAAGCAATCAAATCGATCGCATGCCGGGGTAAAATTCTAACTGACTTTAGATCAAAGCATCCTAAAGAATTTCTTCATCCCCTATAGTATAGGTATATGTATAGTATTATTTTTTTATTTTATTATTTTTTTATTAAATTCATGCAAGATAGGCATATAAGCAAATAAAAAACATGGTATAGAATAGTTTGTAGCACAGAAGATCAGGTAAAGCACATATTACGGAAGATTCAACATGCCTAATTTGCCGACAAGGAATTGAAATCGTTTTTCATCCAATGCCTTGGTGAAAATGTCAGCTAGTTGGAACTCCGTGTTCACATAATACATATCTATGGTGCCTTTTTCTATATGATCTTTGATAAAGTGATATCTAATGTCTATGTGTTTTGTGCGTGAGTGATGAACATGATTGCAAGTAATAGCGATGGCACTCTGACTATCACTATATATGGGTATATTATTTAAATTATACCCATGGTTGCAAAGCTGAGTCCGCATCCACAGCATCTGGGAGCAACAACTGGCGGCTGCCACGTATTCCGCTTCGGCCGTCGAAGTTGACACACAGTTCCGCTTTTTGGATGACCAGCAGACCAGCTTTTTGCCTAGAAATTGAGCGCCAGCGGACGTGCTTTTCCCGACCATTCGGCAACCTGCATAATCAGCGTCACTATAGCCGATAAGATTGAAGTTCGTACCCTTTGGATACCATACCGAGGGTAGAAGTGCCCTTAAGGTAGCGCAGAATCCTTTTGACCGCGAGCATATGGGATTCTTTGGGATCGGCTTGAAAACGGGCACATAAGCAAGTGGCAAACATGATGTCTGGCCGGCTCGAAGTGAGGTAAAGAAGAGATCCAATGATACTTCGATATAGTGTGATGTCGACCGTCTTTCCAGCGGGATCGGCATCCAGCTTGCAGCTTGGTGACATAGGAGTGCTAAGAAGCTTGCTCTGGTCTTGATGGAATTTTTAGAATATCCTTGATGTATTTTGTCTGACTGCTGAAAATCCTATCTTCGAGTTGCCTTACTTGTAATCCTAAGAAGAACTGCATCTCTCCCATGTGACTCATCTCGAACTTATTTTTCATAAGATCCCAAAACTTCGTGCAAAGCCCCATATTAGTTGATCCGAAGATGATATCATCGACGTATACTTGAACGACCATCAGATCTTTGTCTTGCCATTTGATGAAGAGGGTTGTGTCTATCGTTCCTCGTATGAATCCAGACTTCACGAGGAAATCACTCAAGACATCGTACCAAGCACGTGGGGTTTGTTTTAGTCCATAGAGAGCTTTGTCCAATCGATAGACGTGATCGGGATTTTCTTGATCAACGAAGCCTTCTGGCTGAGCGACGTAGACTTCTTCTTTTAACACGTCGTTGAGAAAGGCGGTCTTAACATCCATCTGATAGACTTTGAAGTCTTTGTGAGCTGCATAAGCCAGGAGAAGGCGGATAGCTTCGATTCGGGCAACATGAGCATATGTCTCGTCGTAGTCGATGCACTCCTGTTGATTGTAGCGCTTCGCAACTAGCCTTGCTTTGTTCCGGATCACTTCACCATCTTCATTCTTCTTATTTTTGAATACCCATTTGGTTCCGATTATTGTTTTCCCATGTGGACGGGGTACTAAGGTCCACACTTGAAGACGTTCGAATTGATGAATTTCTTCTTGCATCGCAATTATCCAATCCGGGTCTCGTAGTACGTGTGCTACTTTAGTAGGCTCATTTTGGCTTAAGAAGCAGCTGAAAAGATTGAGCTGACGACGTGTCCTTACTCCGCTCGAAAGATCGCCAATTATTTGATCAACCGGATGGGAACTAGTCCACTTCTCATGCGGCAGGGCTGAGGAAGATACGTCAGCCAGTTGTGGTTCTAGATTTCCAATGATCTCCCATTGTTCAATTGTTTGAGGAAGTTCCACTTCTGCACAATGATCGTCTTTGATAATTCTTCCTCAGTAACCATTGTAGGTTCTTCGTTATTCTGTTGCAATTCTGAATCGGGTGAGGTAGGGACGTGAGAAGTACTAGGTACATCGGTCTCGTTAGGTGGAGAATCCACTATAGGTGTATATGACCGATATACAGGCTCGAAGAGAGAGTCCAGATCATCTAATGCGAGTCTTAATGCTTCTTCTGACGTTGATTTCAAAGTTGTTGCCATCTTCAGTTGGTTTTGTGCCAACTCACCAGTGAAAACAGGTTCTGAACTGTTGTATTCAGAAGCTATCTGGTTGGATACGGGTCCTGAACTGAGGTGTGCAGGAGCCTTCGGGTTAAGTACGGGTCCTGGACTGTCTTGACCAGAAGCCATATCTGCCACTTCGTGGAAAGTGACGTTGTTGCTTTCTTTGATTGTGTGGTTGGACTTGATATATACTCGGTATGCTTTCGAGGTTGAAGAATACCCGACGAAAGTCGCATCGAATGCTTTAGGGTCGAACTTGGCACGTTGCTCTCGGTCGTTCGCCACGAAGCACTTGCACCCGAAGACTTTAAAGAAATAGATATTGTGTACTCTATTATTCACAATCTCGTACGGAGTCTTGTTGAACCTTTTGTGAACCACCGTCCTGTTTTGAGTAAAACAAGCGGTATTAACTGCTTCAGCCCATAGAAAGTGTGGAAGTCCAGAATGATGTCCGAGCTGCTTCCACTATGGTTCGATTTTTCCATTCAATGACCCCATTTTGTTGAGGTGTTTTTGCGGCTGAGAATTGTTGACTTATCCCAATTTTCTTATAAAATTCACTGAGACGTCTGTTCTTGAACTCAGTTCCATTGTCTGTTCGAATGACTTGGATAGTCTGTTGCAGCAGATTTTGAGTAGTGTTCACACGTCCCCGGTCTCATCTTTGGTTCGGAGGAACTTTGTCCAAGTGTAGCGAGAGTAGTCATCGACGATCACTAGCACGTACTTTATTCCATTTATGCTTTGAGTCTGCATCGGCCCACAGAGATCCATGTGCATTAGTTCCAGTGGTCGAGATGTAGACCCAAGTTGCTTGATGTGATGGGATGCTCGCTTCATTTTTCCTAATTGACATGCCGAACACTGATGCTCCCTTTGTAGTAGTATCGTTGGCAGACCATGAACCAACCTTTTTGTAGAAAGACGTTGGAGAGCTTTCATATTCAGATGAGACAGTTGTTGATGCCATAAGCTGTTCCTCTGTAAATCAACCTGAGATATGAGACATACAACTCTCGAGGGCCACATGGACGCCAGGTTAATCGTGTAAAGATTTGATTTCCGAAGTCCATAGAGGAGTTCTGTGTCCTGACTGTCCAAAATTCTGCACCGGTCAGCATGAAAGACCACCTGGAAGCCTTCGTCACAGAATTGGCCTATGCTGAACAAGTTATGGCGGAGGCCTTCGACGTATGAGACATCTTTTATAATCAGATTCTTCAGAATGATATCCCCAAGTCCTAGAATCGGGGCTGAATCGTTTTTCCCAAATCTGACTTTGCCGTTTGGCTGGTCGTTGTAGTTGCTCAGCAGTTCTTGATTTCCCGTCCTGTATGTGGAGCAACCCGAGTCAAGGTACCACACATGATGGATCTGCAAAGACATATTAGAGAGCTTTAGGTACCCATTTAAACATGGATCCTCTCAGATTAGCAGAAATTTTTGGTTCTGATATAGTTCCTAAATTATTACTTTGGGGAGTTTTGATAACCCGAGCCACTTTCGGAGAAGTGGGTTTGGGTTTGACCTCTTTAGGTGACTTGGCCTTTTCGGCTTTTGTCGACTTAGGCGGAGATTTAGGAACCCATTTGGGTTGAACCTTGCAGGGAAGGTTAATTTCAGCACGTACAAATGCTTTGTTAGGTTTGATTGAGGAAAAGATCTTTTCTTGATGTAATCTCCTAAGGTGTTTGGGGGATTTAATCTCTACGGGATACCTTAGGTGAGTACAAGCATGTACAGCGCTATAAGCTTTCTTTATGGCTGGATCTTGTTTTCTACGAGTCTTCCTAGTGGCATTTGTTTCAGAATGATTAATTTTTGACGTAGAGCCTATTTCGAAGTTGGTGCTTCTAAAGGTGATCTACTGAAGTGAACAAGTAGAAGAAACTATCTTAAACGTGAAAATAGCTCTTTTATTTCTACGAGTGTCTTTTATTGTAACAGAAGGAGTAGCATGCTCAGAAACATTTAAATCTAATGACTCCTTCTTTATCTTTGTGCTAGACACTCTCGCCTTTGTTTTTAGTGCTGACGCTACGCTCGCTGTAGACGTAGGTAAAATAAAATTAGTCATAGCACTTTTAACAGAATTATTTTTTACAATTTTGATCTTTCAAAGGCGATTTTTCATTTTTCACGCTTTTTGTAATAGCGTGAGAGGTAGTTTGGGAGGACGAGGAAGCCTTGTGATTTTCCATCTCCTTAAAGAATTTTTTCTTTTCAGCTTCTAAATTCTCTCGTTCTTTTTCTAACTTTGCCCGTGACTCCTCTATCTGTTTTATGATAGGGGGTTTGTAGAGAAAATTTTTAAAATTAACGGCTTTAACTTCCTCGTGGTGTGTTTGAGAGTCAGGAGGTAGAACTTGATCTAAATTGCAGACAGGTGTTAGAGTTTCTTTCCTATTTGTGTGCCTTTCATTTAGTTATTTGTAGTCAAAGGGGATTCTGGACCATGTGGACCTTGTCTAATGGATGAATAGAAAGTATTTTCATAAGACGATTCAGTAAAATTCTAAGAGATGTTATTCCTAAGCCCATGTGTTTTAACATCGTATATTTCTTTCTTTTGTAAAACACGTGGGTTAGTGAAACCTATGCCTTCTATAGGATTATAGAACTCTATATCCTTTGGCTTATTCAAAAATATCGTCTGTTCGGATTGTCCCCTACGCCTAACTAAATCGACTAATTTCTTTACTTTGGCATATAGTTTCTTTCGTTCCTCACCTAGGAGAGCATAATTATTTTCCACGGTTAGTTTAGCGGCTTGACAGGCGTCTAAATCCTTACTAAGCTCACTAATCCTAGCATTTGATGTTTCTAATTGAGCTTCTAAGTTAGTGATATTAGAGGTAGCTTCGGTTATCCTACAATTTAAAATGGCTTTCTCGTTGAGATTTCTAACCAAGCAATTGTAGTTATTTGCTAGCCTATCTTCTAATCTTTTCGCTCTGTTGTCCTAGTTGAGGTTGACTAGTCTCTCTAGAATGGAGGCTCTTAGTAAGTTCATCTATTTTGCACTAGAGCTCCTAAGTTCTAATTCGAGACTTTTTATCTTCTCATGTGATCTAGCGAGTTTATCCTCTACTTCCTTAATTATTTTCTGCTCACGTTTTATGTTAGCATATTGTTTTTTATAATCTAACATGGTCAATAATGTGGAAGAAGAGACTACCTCTTGTGATGAAGTGGATGCGTTGTCGTCGTCCGTCCGATTGGATGTCCCGGTGTCTGATTCGTTGTCGAGACGGGCCATGAGAGCTAAATTCTCTTCTTCAGAACTCGACGTGTCCTCGAGCCATTGGTCCTGTTCGGCCATGAGAGCTACTCCAGCGTCTTTCTGTTTTGTCAATTGGAGCTTTCTGGAGTAGTAGGTGGCATCTCTCTTCTTCGGAAGAGTGCACTCCTGGCGAAGTGACCTGGCTGCCACAGTTGAAGCATTTGTTAGACTCCTTATGACATCGGAGCTCTCTGGTGCACGTTCTTTATTTTTAGAGCTTGTAGTCCGAAGTCGGTTGGCTGAGGTTGAAGACTTCTTCTTGAAGTACTTCTTGCTCATCATTTTTCCAATGGGAGCTAACTGATTTCCTAGAGCTTTCAGATTTGGCTTAACGTCGGAGTCCGACTCTGAAGGTGAAGGAGGCCTAACGGTCTTTTCCTTTCTTGATCTTGAGCTCCTCTTCTCCGAGACTAAGGCAACATTGTCTTCGTTCTGTTTGTCTTTCTGCTCCTTGAGAATCTCGCTTATATCATCCTCATGCTGTGCGAGATTGTCAAACACGGCATGGACATCCAACTCCTCTAAATCTTTATTTTGTCGAATCTGAGTGGATATCTTCTTCCGTTTCACGGGCAGAGAAGATAGAAATCTGATGTTTGTCTCCATGTTGGTCTTCGTGATCTCTATCTTCCTCATCTCGTTAAGAAGAGTGAGGTATCTTTGAGAAGATAGAAATCTGATTTGAAGGAGTCGTAAGCGGTGAGAATGTTCGCCTTTTTGGCCTTCATGCCAACTTCCGTCCTCTGCATCATCCTACGCAATTCATCCCACATTTATTTAGCCGATGAAGGGCTATCTATCTGTCGGTATATGTCGTTGGGGATGCCCTGCATGAAGGTGTTCTGGCTACTAGATCTGCCTTAGCTCGAGCTCTCTCATCAATTGTGTACTCCCTAGGATCCTTCAGTCGCCTACATGCAGGAAT
Source organism: Craterostigma plantagineum (assembly GCA_027422505.1). Taxonomy (NCBI): domain Eukaryota; kingdom Viridiplantae; phylum Streptophyta; class Magnoliopsida; order Lamiales; family Linderniaceae; genus Craterostigma; species Craterostigma plantagineum. The sequence continues at coordinate 11,871,664 of JAPQWV010000020.1, forward strand.
TTGAGGAGTTGCCGTTTCGTCACCGGGGACATGTACCCAAAACTGTGCGGGTCCCTCTTCTAGTGACTTCAGTAAATTCTCGACCTGATCGTCTAGAGCGATGAAATTGAGGAAGCGGCTCCTCCACACGGTATATTTGCCTCGTTGCAAAATCGGTGGAGGGTTGTCCTTTCCGAGCGAGTATGCATCCATTTTGTTTTGTAGTCGAGTTGTTGAAGGATCTTCGTTCGGTGTTTTGAATTTTTGAAGATGATGTAATGTGCTTCACAAGTGACAAAATTCGTTAGTAGCGTTTGATTCGAAAAATGGATCGAGAATTATTTTCGATTCAATCTTTAAAGTTGATCAAAATAATTTCGCCGATATAGAATATAGTGTGTACTGTATACGTGCGAGATAGTTTGTCGGTGAAATTTTTTCGAGCAAAATAAATTGCCCAGAATCATTCGGGCGAGAAAAATTTCCGGATCGTGAATGTATTTCGATCGTAGAGAAACAGTACGTTAGTAAGTTTCTAGACAAGTCAAAATAAATGGTTGACTGGAAAAGTTTCTCGCGTGTAAATGATTTTTAGCTTGGTCAAACTTTAAATGTCTGACCGAAAATGTTTCTCGAGAGAAAGTTTTTACGCGTGTAAAGTCAAAATTGGTCTCCCTCGAAAAAGATTTTCGCTAAATAATGCACGAGAAATATTTCTAACTAAAATCATTTCTAGTGTTGACGATTTAGCACCGGCTTCGTATTCTGGTCGAGAAAAATTATCGCGCCAAGTTTTTCGATCGAGAAATTAATCCGATCGCAAACCTAGCGAGAAAAATTAGAACTATCGAAAAAAATCACAGAATACAATTATCACAGATTCAAGCAAAAACAAGGAATTAGACACTGAAATTTCAGGTAATTGCTCGCAATCCTTTACTGACTACGCACGAACAAGCAGTTAAACACGTTATGAAGCAAAATATGTCAGATTTGATCAAAATCAGAACGTGTTCTTCATGTTCATCGCAAACAGCCACTTCGCAGAATCGATTTAATCCTAAAAATCGAAGTTCAAACAGCTACAGAACTGACCGATCTAGCACTTAAACAAGCACAGAAACATCAAATTCAAGTCAATTAAGCACGGAATTATGCTCCTGGATCGAAAACAGATTTCGCGCCAAACTGTCTTCGATGAACAGTGAACAGAATTAAATTTACGATCCAAATCTAACAATTTTTGACTCAAAACAGAACGAATCTGCTCTGATACCAATTGTTAGGTCATACGATTAACAACTCTAAGATCTTAGGCAAGAATTCAAGGTAATTCGATGATAATGATAATCAATAAGATTCGATCGAAAAAGTCATTTGAAGAACGAGAGAGAGAATTCGATTAGAGTGAGAAAGTTACTATTGTTTCTCTCTCTATAAATTGAATTGCAAGCCTTTCGGATTAATCTTCAAAACTTTCTCTATTAAGCTCAATTGATTTACATGTACATACCAAACAAACTTGGTATAAATATCAAACTAGTCCTAATCTAAGGACTACTATACAAAACGCCCCTAATTACAAGGACAACTAATAATATCAACTCTACAACCTCCCTTCCGACCGTTAACTCCCACACATAGTCCATGCATGTCGAACTTGCGCTTTAAAAATTCGAACCTAACTTGACCACATTTAGTCTCGATTAGGAAAATCACATCCGTGCGATGAAGACAGACGAGCTTTTCCAGTTCATGAACTGTAGGGGCTCCTCCCAAGCCCCTACAGTTCCAACAAAGAAGACTCATTGCTCGTGGCGGGGCTGACTTGCAGCCTCCGCCGAACCATCGGTGGTATCCATAACATCCACAAAAGAAAGCATGAGCCGTTTCGCTGCTGTACAAACTTTCAGGAATTCACCTTTTCTCTTTCTGCTAGCACACGCATTAGAATCTGGCAGGGGCAGAGAGGTTTGGGCCCGTGCCCGAGCCTTCTAACCCTTCCGCTAGGTTCTGTACTACTCTCTACTGGCTTCTGTTTAACGGGGAGAAGTACTGGATGAGAAGGTATAAGAGAGGTGGGGGTAACTGATGAGGTAATGTGATGAATGAATTTGCTGTTCTCATGGTATTTAAGTAACTTCAGCACTATCGGAGGAGGTACATAGGGTAGGCTAAGTTTTGGGTTTCTGATTCGGTGGGTTGATTAAGCGAGTAGCGTCCACGGGGATGGGTTAGCAGATGTTCCGTGGGAGTTAACTAGGTTAGGAATTTTCGGTTGCTCAGAGGTATTATAGTTAGGTAGAGTGGAATTAGGGTTTTCAGACGGGCCCAACGCTGATAAGATCTTCATCTGGTCAGATCGCGAGCCAGAGACATGGTATCAAAGGGGCGGATTATTAGTTTCGGTACGGGGGCAATTGAATATGATGGGTAAGTTGGGTATGAGTCGGGGCACGGGTTAAAGGGGTGGGTGCGTTAATATTAGGGTTAGAGATGATTATGGTTTGGGGAATATATTTAGAAAGTAGTGGAGTGGGGCAATCTTGGTCAACGGATGGAATATTAATTCCAAGGTTAGGTGTAGGATTGCTAGGGTAGCTAATAACATGATGATGGTAGGAGGATAAGGAGAATTAATTAGGGGATAAGGTTGCTGTTTACCAAGCTGATTTGTTGGGTATTGATTAGGAAAGGTAGTAATTACTACCTTTTCACCTTATCATCTAAACTATATTAAAAGTATGACTGAAGGAAAAGGTGTTTGGCTATATTTTTAAATGGTTTTTTTTGCCCTTATCTATTCTTTATATTTCAATAATAAAAAAACCTATGTTAAAAAAGACGAAGTTAAAAATCTCGTGGTGATTGAAGCTAAATTTCACATCAAGTATAGATAATATGAATATAAAGAATATGTTAACTATTGGTACTTAAACTTCCAAATGTATTGTTTTTGTTCAAAAATTTTGTAAAACCTTCTTCTTTGGTTCCTTTACCGGTCCTTTAGGTCAAAAGAACAAAAAACAAAGGAACCTTTTGCAAAGCTTCACCGAAACGGGACATTTAAAAGATATATCACCAACAATAAGATTTTTAGTATAGTTTAAGTACAAATTTTGTCGCTTAATCTTAAATTTATTGTTTTCTATTTATAGTAGGCTTAGCCATGAAGGTGAGATCATTGTTCCAATTTTCTAGTGGTTATAAGAGAGAACGCATATTGATGAATAAAGGTAGAGCAGAAAATTAATATATATATATATATATATAATATACGTATATTAGCACTTCTTCACTTCTAAAAATATCACTTTTTCTTTTGGTTCGAATCACCGTGAATTTTTGGGATATCTTGCTACGAATGAAGGTCTATAAAACGAGATTGATTTCGCATGAGGACTTGTAGATTAGGCAGCAAAAGGATCGTATTTATATGTCCCCAGAGAAGTCACAGGCCAAATTATTCGACCAACTAACCGACAGTGATTTAAGTTTACGAGTAATTCATTATATTATGCTGGCAAAAGTACGACCAGCTCGACGCTTCTGGCCTGTTAAGGAATCATTGATATATCAGGTCGAGTTTCTTCGTATTGGGATTCTCCTTACAACTTTCCTGAAATCCGTGCACCTTAAGTTGAGATTCTCCTTACAACTTACATGGATTACGTGTTTCCTACTAGTCTATACTATATTAAAAGTGTGAACAAAGAAAAGGTGTTTCATCCTACTGTCAAATGACTTTTTTCCCCTCATATATTAAGACTTAGGGGTGTGCACGGTGCGGTTTTATGCGATTTTCCAGCAATTTCAAACCGCATTTCTATGTGCGGTTTTTTGGAAAAAATTTAAAACTGCGGTTTTGAAAAATAAAATCACACATGCGGTTTTGAGCGGTTTTGTGTGGTTGCGGTGCGGTTTGAGGTTTTTCTACTAGGGTACAAACGAATTGCACTTCATTTTTTCCCTCCAGCTTTTTAGCTTCAAGCTCGCGCAGGAGCTAGATTAGCTCAAGCTTTTAGTAAAAAATTATAAACCTAAATAAATAAACAAATAACAAAAATTAATGAAAAAAGTCGGGAGCACGAATAAACTCAACTCAAGCTCGATTGTGATGAGAGCTCGAGCCATCTCAGCTCATCTTTCAAAACTATATTTTACAGATACAAGTAAAATAACATATCGAATAAATTAGGGGTGAAAACGAGTCGACTCATTTGGCTGGGCTCGAGCTCGAGTTCGACTCATTACGCTGGAGCTCGAGCTTTCAGGTACCGAGCTCGAATATATATATTGAAGCTCGAGCTCAGAAAGTCGAGCTCGACCTTGAGCATTCAGGCTCGTTTATATATAAAAATTATAAAAATTAAAAAATAATAAAATACAAGTTCGCGAGCATGTTCGTGATCTTTCGAGCTCTCCCAAGTGAGCTCTAGCTCGAGAAATATGAGCCAAACTCGAGCTCGACTTATATGAGCTCGAGCTCATTTTGTGCGAGCTCGAGCTGAGTTTTTTTCAAGCCGACTATTCGAGCTTACGATCCGGCTCGCCTCATCTTTCACCCCTAGAATAAACTCATTATTACTTAGTACTCGTGGCTCAAACAAAGAATTAATAAACTTATAATATTATGTTAAACTCTAAGTGAGCAATAAAATCATAAATACAAATGACAACAAAAGGTAAATGTTAGGTCATCAGTTATCAACTCAATCAATCCCAGGCATGAATTCTAAGGAAATCGATTAGAATGATTTATATTGAAATTCGATCGATAACCTTCGATGAAGAACACGAGAGAGAATTCCTTTAGTGAGATGATGTTTTCTGTGTTTCTCTCTCTAGAAATGAATTCGACAGCCTTTCAGATCAATTCTCTAATTTTCTGTATTAAGCATAATGTTTGTACAAGTATTTATACCAAACAAACTTGGTATAAATATCTAACTAGTCCTAATCTATGGACTAAGACAAATAAAGCCCTTAATTACAAGGACAACTAATGAAATCAAGCACAATCTAAAATGTATACTCTACAATCTCCCCCTTTGTGCTTGATTGCGTCTCCGCGCTGTTTGTCCTCGTCGGACATAGTATGATCTGCGCAAGCCCATCTGTAATACCCGTAAAATTTAATTACGGGATTTACAGTAAAATTAATGGGGAGAGTATTTTATTAGAAACCTTGTTGGATTAGTTAAATAAAGATGTTAAGGCTATAGGAGAATAAGCATGTCACACAATTTATTTTGTAATAAATATACTATTATTTTAGTACTTTATATGGCTTGTGTGTCATGTGACTTACATGATATATGTATTACAGCCATATATAAATGCCTAGGTGATTTCATGCTATGTGATTTATAATTCTTATGTGTATCACGAATTATGACTTACGTGATTGCATGGAATGTATTGTGTAATTTTATGTGTCAACATGATTTCATGTTAAATGTTATTAGGATTGTTAACCAATAGAAGAACCAATCGAGCCTAGAAAGGTTTTCATATGAGATAAGAGAGGATATATTGAATTGCATTAGTAAGTTTTGAAGTTTATGAAGTGGTTCATTTAATTAATAAGCTCGAGATCTTGAAGGTCCGAAATCATTGAGGATGTCGAATCATAAGTGAGGAGGTTGCTAAATAGGAGGAACTTGAAATCCTAGAATATCGAAATTATTGAAGCCGTAACTATGAATCACGAGATTGATAGATGGCGAAACCCTGGAAGCTCACAACCTTTAAAATTCGAAATTAATTAAGGGTGTCGAAATATTGGGAGATGAAATTCTGGAGTATTCTAAGTATATTGAAAACTAAGATAAGATAATGATCAATCAAACGTCGATGTCACTTGTCTATTTCCACACGCAAATAACATAGATAAAAAGCTCAGAAAAATAATTAAGTTCATTATACACACCTTCGACAACTTAAGAATAGGAAGAAAGAAAGCCAAACAATAACACGAGCAGAACTCGCCACTAAGCTAAAAGGTAAAAATTGTTTCGATGGTTTTTATGCTTGTTTCAGGTATTAATATGTTTAGGAAAGATTATTAAGTATTAGAGTTGAAGGAAATTAGGGTTTTTAACAACTGATTTTAGGGTTTCTAACCTAAGTTATAGTAACGAGGTTGTTCAGGATTTCATGTGTTTAGTATCTGGAAAAGTTAGTAAGTTAGGAATTTAGATTATAAAGAAGTAAACAGCTTGAGGAGGTTTCAATCGAAAGTGTAAATGATTTAAGGTATATCGAGTAGTGATATGATATACAGGTTATGAACTTCGAAACTATATTAGTTCGGTAGAAAAGATCTCGAGATCCATTCGAGATTTAAGTTTAATAGAATTTAGCAAAAGGCTCGAGATTCATCACAAAATGTATGTCGAAGTTCATGGTAGTATTAGTGTCGAGATTTACATATATCTCGAAATTTAGTTATAATGTCGACCTATATCGAGATCCATGCAAAGGCTATGTCGAGATTTATTTTAATATTGATATCGAAATCTATGTTAAATCCATGCTGAAATACATATCTTATAGACACATCTCGACATCTTTAGTACAATGTCGAAATCATTTCATGTCTTATGTCGAAATCTTATTCCATCACCAAGCTCGAAACCATAGTTCATGTCGAGATCTATTTTCCATGTTAGTTACGAAATCCTTACCTATACTCTATCGAGATCTTTGTGTAGTGTTAAATGTCGAACCCTTACATATATCATGTCGAAATCCAACTTACCGTGCAATTCAAGATTTATCAACATGCCGAGATTTATATCAATAGCATTTCGCAATTCCACTCGAGATCTATCTCTGAAATGGTTTTTCTCAATTTAGGTTAAAGTTCTAAATTTTAGGGTTTTGAAATTTATAGAAGTCAAAATTAGGGTTTCTAAATTAAGCCATTTTATGAAACTATATGTAGACTAACAAACCCTAATTTTATATGTTTCTATACTTAGTGTTCTAAGGATACCGGGTAAGTGAAGATCCCAACTACAACACATAAATTATTTATGCATGAATTACATGGTTACGTACTTGAATGACATGAGTATATGCTTCTATGACTTTACGTGAACCCTTATGTGATTCATTTATTTACGTGATTAATTATTACATGAAGTGGCATGACAAGCACTTCGGCATCATTCACGTACGCATTATCATGTATATACACAAAGTTATAAGACACGAGCATAAAAAGCGTATGATTACTTAAACACGATAAAAGTTTACATTAATGGCTCTTCTATGCTACCATGATGATTTTTCGTCACCGATTTCAAGACATGACATGACATGTCTCAAATGAAGGGCATGCATGTGGCGGAAAGTTGCGACCTGGAAGATGCACCCTGAGGAAACAAACGGCACCAAGGGTATAATTGGTGTCAGCAACCTCAGAGTGAGTCTACCATTGTGACCGTCCGTGGGATCGATAAACTACATTGGGATTGAAAAGGCGCCTTAGGGTTAGCCTCTCAGTGGACGTATCGTACGCGTGGCGTATGAAACCACCTTGGGACAGAAAAGGCACCCTAGGGTTAGCCTCCCATGAGTGGGTATTGCCACTTACATATTTATTTACCCTTAATGGGTTTGAGCTCCATGATGGTGCATAGCAAGATAAGCCATGGGCCCTACCAGACAAGACACGAACTACAAGATAAGACAAGACACGAATTTCATGACATGAATACAATACATGAATTCAAGAGACGAATTACATGATACGATTAGGAAGCATTGGCGTGGATGCCTTGGCGTTTTAGGACACGTGCATTGCATGGTTTCTACTTACTGATCTTTATAAGCTCATTCCACGTTTTATGTGTTGTAGGTACGATAGAGTCGGACGTTGAGAAACGTCACGACTAAGGCGCGCTGACGGCGGTACTCCAGGGTCTTTTGAGGGCGAGGCTGTACATGGATGACGACTTGTGGAGCGATGTTAGGGTGTTTGATATGATATATATATATTTTGGGGCTTCGGCCTTTGTATATTTACGACGATGTAGGCTACATTGTGTCGTAACATATCATATCTTAGGAAAAAGTTTTTGTTAGACGCGTCTCCCGTGACTTACGTTGCGAAAATCCGCCGCTAATTAGTATTAGAAAGTGAGGTGGTATCGGAGCTTAGGTTATAGGATAGACTGTCCATGTACGGCCACTCAAAGGTCTGCAGGATCAGCCTTGCCTGTAAGTTTTTGCGCTTTATATGATTACATGCTTACAATAACGTGCATATTTGTTTGAATAAATTGTAGAATGACTAGCGAACTTAGGGAATGCGTTGGTGAGTCAAGTCGTGGGGTTACACCTAAGTCCCCTATGAACGAACGAGAGTCAGCACTCTCATATCTTACTGAACTGATCCAATGGCAATCGGTTCAGATCAGTGAACTTAAAGATCAAGTTGGTGAACTCAAGGACTTGGTCTATAAGCTCGGCAATGAACAAAGATCATCCGAACCCCATAGGTCCCTGTCCGTGAACATGGCCCAACCTACTAGGACGAAAGCCCAAATTTCCCAAAGTCAGAAAGGAAAGTGTAGAATACTATTTGTAATTGTGCTTGATTTCATTAGTTGTCCTTGTAATTAGGGGCGTTTTGTATAGTAGTCCTTAGATTAGGACTAGTTTGATATTTATACCAAGTTTGTTTGGTATAAATACTTGTAAATCAATTGAGCTTAATAGAGAAAGTTTTTAGAATTGATCCGAAAGGCTTGCAATTCGATTTCTAGAGAGAGAAACAACAGTAACTTTCTCACTCTACTCGAATTCTCTCTCTTGTTCTTCATTTGAGTTTTTCGATCGAATTCAATTGCTTATCATAAAGATCGAATTACTGTGAATTCTAGCCTAGTAGAGTTGTTAATCGTAGGACCTAACAATTGGCATCAGAGCAGATTCGTTCTGTTTTGAATCGAAAATTGTTATGATTGGATCGAAAATCATTTTCTGGATACTGTTCATCGAAGAACAGTTTGGCGCGAAAACCTTTTTCGATCCAATAGCTTAATTCTGTGCTTAATTGACTTGAATTTGGTGTTTCTGTGCTTGTTTAAGTGATAGATCATCATTGCCATCAGTTCTGTAGCAGTTTAAACTTCGATTTCTAGGATTGAATTGCTTTGCGTGTTACTGTTTGCGAAGAACATGAAGAACTCGTTCTGATTTTGATCAAATTCGATATATTTTGTTTCATAACGTGTTTAATTGCTTGTTCGTGCGTGATTAGTAGTTAATTGCGAGCAATTGCCTCAAATTTCACTATCTGATTCTTTGTTTTTGCTCGAATTAGTGTTAATCGTATTCTGTTAATTTTTCTCGATTGCTCAAATTTTTCTCGCTAAGTTTTGCGATCGGATTAGTTTCTTGATCGATAAACTTAGCGCGAGAATTTTTCTCGGTCAGAATACGTAGTCAGCGCTAGAATCGTCAGCAGTAGAAACGATTTTAGTTAAAAAATATTTCTCGAGCATTATACAGCGAAAAAATTTTCGAGGAAGACTTATTTTGACTTTGCATGCGTAAAAACTTTCACTCGAAAAACTTTTTCAGTCAAACCTTTTAACGTTTGACCAGGCGAAAATCATTTATACGCGAGAAACTTTTCTAGTCAACAGATTTATTTTGACTTGTCGAGAAACTTACTAACGTACTGTTTCTTTACGATCGAAATAAATTCACGATCAAGAAATTTTTCTCGACCGAATGATTTTGAGCAATTTATCTCGCTCTTCTGCTGACAAAATTTCTCGCACGAGAACAGTACCCAATACATTCTATCTCAACGGAACTAATTTCTATCAAACTTTAAAGATTGAATCGAAAATAATTCTCGATCTAATTTTCGAATCAAACGCTACTAACGAATTTATTCACTTGTGAAGCACATAGATCATCTTCAACCTTCAAAACAATTAACGAAGATCCTTCAACAACTCGACTGCAATACAAACATGGATGCATACTCACTCGAAAATGACAACCGTCCGCAGATCTTGCAAAGAGGCGAATACACAGTGTGGAGAAGCCGCTTTCTGAATTTCATCACTCTAAAGGATCAAGCCGAAAATCTACTGAAGTCGCTTGAAGAGGGACCGGCACAGTTCTGGGTTCATGTACCCGGGGACGAAACAGCTACTCCAGCAATTCCAGCTTCTAGGCGACTAATGGAGCCTAGAGAATACTCTCTGGAGGAAAGAGCTCGAGCTAAGGCTGATCTAGTAGCCATGAATACCCTTATGCAGGCCATCCCCAACGATATATACAGACAAATCGACAGCCTTACATCAGCCAAAGGGATGTGGGATGAGCTGCATAGGATGAGTCAAAGGACGGAAGTTGGTATAAAGGCCAAGAAAGCGAACATTCTCACCGCTTACGACTCATTCAAAGCAAAGCCGGAGGAGAGTCTAAAGGAGATCTACCAACGATACCTCACTCTTCTCAATGAGATGAGGAAGATAGAAATAACGAAGACAAACATGGAGACAAACATAAGATTTCTATCTTCTCTGCCCATGGAATGGAAGAAAATATCTACTCAAATACGACAAAACAAAGATATAGAGGAGTTGGATGTCCATGCCGTGTTCGACAATCTCGCCCAGCATGAGGAGGATATCCGCGAGATCACCAAAGAGCAAAAGGCAAACAAACCGATGACACGGTTGCCTTAGTCTTGGAGTAGAGGAGCACAAGATCAAGAAAGGATAAGATCGTTAGGCCACCTTCATCATCAGAGTCGGAAGAGGAATCAGACTCCGACATCGAGCCGAACATGAAAGCCCTTGGAAAACAGTTAGCTCTCATTGGACAAATGATGAGCAAGAAATACTTCAAGAAGAAGTCTTCAACCTCAGCCAATAGACTTCGGACTACAAGCTCCAAGAACAAAGAACGTGCTCCGGAGAGTTCCGAAGTCAAGAATCCCAAAGAGACTAACAAATGTTTTAATTGTGGCAAAGCAGGACATTTTGCCAGAGAGTGCACTCTCCCAAAGAAAAGAGATGCAAACTACTACACCAGGAAGCTTCAATTGACAAAACAAAAACAAGCTGGAGCAGCTCTCATGGCCGAACAGGACCAATGGCTCGAGGACACGTCGAGCTCCGAAGAAGAGAACTTAGCTCTCATGGCCCGTCTCGACAATGAATTGGACGCCGAAACATCCACTCGTACGGACGACGACAATGCATCCACGTCTTCAAATGAGGTAGTCACTCCTTCCACATTATTGACCATGTTAGAATCATATCAAAAGCAATATGCTAACATGAAACGTGAGCAGAAAAGTATAAACGAAGTAGAGAACGAACTTGAGAGAGCTCAGGAGAAGATAGATAGTCTCGAACAAGAACTTAGGAGCTCTAGTGCAAAAATAGATGAACTTACCAAGAGCCTCCATTCTAGAGAGACCAGTCAACCTCAACTAGGACAACAGAGTGAAATGATTAAGGAATTAGAAGATAGGCTAGCAAATAACTACAATTGCTTGGTTAGAAATCTCAACGAGAAAGCCATTTTAAATTGTAGGATAACCGAAGCTACCTCTAAGATCACTAACTTAGAAACTCAATTAGAAACATCGAACGTCAAGATTAGTAAGCTTAGTAAGGCGATGCCTGTCAAGCCGCGAAACTAACCATGGAAAATGATTACGCTCTCCTGAGGAATGCAAGAAACTATATGCCAAAGTAAAGAAATTGGACGATATAGTTACGCGTAGGGGACAGTCCGAACAGACGATATTTTTGAACAAGCCCAAGGATATAGAGTTCTAGGCATAGGTTTCACTAACCCATGTGTTTTACAAAAGAAAGAAATATACGATGTTAAACACATGCGCTTAGGAATAACCTCTCTAAGAAACTTTACTGAATCGTCTTATAAAATACTTTCGATTCATCCATTAGACAAGGTCCACATGGTCCAGAAATCCCCTTTGACTACACAGAACTAAATGAAAGGGACAAAAATAGGAAAGGAACTCTAACACCTGTCTGCAATTTAGTTCAAATTCTACCTCCTGATTCTCGAACATACCACGAGGAAGTTAAAACCATTAATTATAAAAATTCTCTCTACAAACCCCCTATCATGAAACAGATAGAGAAGTCACAGGCGAAGTTAGAAAAAGAAAGAGAGAATTTCGAAGCTGAAAAGAAAAAATTCTTTAAGGAGATGGAAAATCTCAAAGCTTCCTCGTCCCCCCAAACTACCACTCACGCTATTACAAAAAGCGTGAAAAATGAAAAATCGCCTTTGAAAGATAAATATTGTAAAATAATTCTGTTAAGAGTGCTATGACTAATTTCACTTTACCTACGTCTACAGGGAGCGTAGCGTCAGCACTAAAAACAAAGGCGAGAGTGTCTAACACTAAGATAAAGAAGGAGCCATTAGACTTAAATGTTTCTGAGCGTGCTACTCCTTCTGTTACAATAAAAGACACTCGTAGAAATAAAAGAGCTATTTCCACTTTTAAGATAATTGCTTCTATACGTAGGAAACAAATGCCACAAGAAAGACACGTAGGAAACAAGATCCAGCCATAAAGAAAGCTTATGGTGCTATACATGAATGTGCTCACCTAAGGTATCCCGTAGAAATTATATCCCCCAAGCACCTTAGGAGACTATCAAAAGAAAAGATCTTTCCTCAGTCAAACCCTCCAAAGCATTTGTACGTGCTGAAATTAACCTTCCCTGTAAGGTTCAACCCAAATGGGTTTCTAAATCTCCGTCTAGGACGACAAAAGCCAAAAGAGTCAAGTCTCCTATAGAGGCAAAACCCAAACCCACTTTTTCAAAAGTGCAATGGGTTATTAAGACTCTTCCAAAAATAGATTTAGGAGTCATATCTGAACCCAAAACCCAAACCCACTTTTTCAAAAGTGCAAGGGCATGCATGTGGCGGAAAGTTGCGACCTGGAAGATGCACCCTGAGGAAACAAACGGCACCAAGGGTATAATTGGTGTCAGCAACCTCAGAGTGAGTCTACCATTGTGACCGTCCGTGGGATCGATAAACTACATTGGGATTGAAAAGGCGCCTTAGGGTTAGCCTCCCAGTGGAAGTATCGTCCGCGGCGTATGAAACCACCTTGGGACAGAAAAGGCGCCCTAGGGTTAGCCTCCTATGAGTGGGTATTGCCACTTACATATTTATTTACCCTTAGTGGGTTTGAGCTCCATGATGGTGCATAACAAGATAAGCCATGGGCCCTACCAGACAAGACACGAACTACAAGATAAGACAAGACACGAATTTCATGACATGAATACAAGACATGAATTCAAGACGCGAATTACATGATATGATTAGGAAGCATTGGCGCGGATGCCTTTGCGTTTTAGGACACGTGCATTGCATGGTTTCCACTTACTGAGCTTTATAAGCTCATTCCACGTTTTATGTGCTGTAAGTACGATAGAGTCGGACGTTGAGAAACGTCAGGACTAAGGCGGGCCGACCGCGGTACTCCAGGGTCTTTTGAGGGCGAGGCTGTACATGGATGACGACCTGTGGAGCGATGTTAGGATGTTTGATATGATATATATATTTTGGGGCTTTGGCCTTTGTAGATTTACGACGATGTAGGCTACGTTTTGTCGTAACATATCATATCTTAGGAAAAAGTTTTTGTTAGACGGGTCTCCCGTGACTTACGTTGCGAAAATCCGACGCTAATTAGTATTAGAAAGTGAGGGTTGCCACACCATCGCATGCTCAGAGTTCCTGAGCGTGTTCCTCAGCTCCAGACGCTCCTCGATGTCTTCTAATAGTTCCATTAGGAGCGGCTGTTCTCTCACGAACATGTGGATCCTCAGCATCGTATCTCGATTGATTTCTTCCAACCTCTGCTCGATGTTTTTCCTGACGACCTTGAGCGTCCCATCGCAAAACTTATGAATCTCGGTCTTCAGCATCAACCTATTCTTCTTGGCTATTGGATTATGGTAGGTGATGCCTAGGACTGAGCTGATGTGCACGTGATTGTTGGGAAGCCCTTCGATCTCAAGTACTTGACTTGGCGCATCATGAATCGGTAGAGTCCCTCGAGTCCTTCTTTTTTGATGAAGCCTTGAGGACTTTTGTACTTCTCCACGTACAGCTGATAGAGATTGTATACCTCATCAGCAGGGATGTACGGTAGGTCGCTCTCGCTTAGATTTTCTCGAGTTCTATCTACTCGCTCGATGGTGTAGTGAGGTGTTAGAAGTCCTCCTTTTGCACAGTATACGCTGAGTAGTTGGCATATTGGGGAGAGACTCTTGTAGTGGCTCTTGACTTGTTCTTTAGTCATCCCCAGCCTTACATCAGGTCTAAGTTTGGTCAGCATCCAGAGGTAGGTCATCCTCTTCTGCTGATCCCAGTGAGAGGTTCCTCTCAGCTCGAACTCGTTCGGCTTCTTAACTCTCTCCGGTGACCTCCAAATGTTTTCACGAACTTCTTCAAGGAAGGGGATTTCTATTCGGATGTTCTCCCACGGCGTGTCGATCCGAACGGTCGCTGGCGTTAGTCTTGTGGGGGAAACCGCTCGTTGCGCGATCAACTCTGGTAGCCTTGGGATATCTTGTTGGTAGTCATCACCTTCCTGAAGCTCGTCGTCTTCTATGATCACGAGGTCTATGGAGGCTTGTTGTAGGAAATTCTGAACGTCCTGAAGCCGTTGTCTTTGATGCTCCTCGGGCATGGAATGGGTCATCCACTGTTCTTCGAAGATGTATTTGTCTAGAACCTCATGTGGATTGATGCCATGTCCTGAGGGCCACCCGCTAGAGTGACCGAGGGAGTAGCTTGAGTAGCTGCTAGGGCTACGAGCATCGCGGCACTTGCTTCTTCTTCCAGAAGCAAGGGGCTTGTCAGATCAGTGGTGTGGGCGGAGGCGTCCTTAGGTGAAAGGTTGGTGGGTCGATATGAGTTAGAGTGGTGGTGCGGTGCGTGATGTGGGTAGTTTGGGTGTGGGTGGTTTGTGTTTGGGCTTGGGTTTCACCTGCTCCAGCACTTGTTCGTGTTGCGCCCGAGCCTTGTCCTTGGCCACTCGCCGTTTCTGTCCTTGGCCTCTTCTCCCCTCATGAGGATCCTGATCGTCAGGATCGTCATGTCGTCGTCTGGATTGGGAGCTTTGGCCTCGGCATGTTTGGGTTGGTGGCTCACGATGGTCCACCAGTCGCCTATAGAGTGATTCCTCCTGAGCCGACCGGATGTTGAGACCAATATGGCGGGCTAGCAGAATATCGTGGAGCTGGGTGATTAGGATAGTGTATGGCTGATGAGGATGGAAGAGTTTTGTAGAGGGTCGGTGGGAGTGGGTTGTGAGGTTGTGAGGTCGGCTTGTGCTGAAGTTGACTCTGAGACGGGTGCTTTCCCTCGATCTTGTCGGGACGTCTCGATAGTCGTACGCACGCTCTCCATGATCTTGTCTTCGAAAGTTTTAAGTGCTGAGGAGAGAGCAGGCTGGAGTTGGTCTTCAGTCACAAACGGGGCGGACGCCTCCGTAGAAGGACCAGGACGACTGATGTCGCCTGTTAACAACCCTTGAGCAGACACCGGCTCCTCAGGTTGGCTCACAGTCACTTGAGGTTGTGACTGTATGAGACTTCCACCCAATCTTGAGTCTAATCTTGAAGATTCTCCTCTATGGGTGTTTCGGCAGGCTCGGGTTGGGCCTGCGAACCAGACACCGATAGATTTGGTTGCGGCTCAAGATTGAGCGAAGAGGTGTCCGCAACACTTGAGGAAGTGATCAGTGCGGTATCTGGTGCGGTGGTGACGGCTGGGAAGAGGGACTCCAACTGTATACTCAATCGTTT
Organism: Craterostigma plantagineum; assembly: GCA_027422505.1. NCBI lineage: Eukaryota > Viridiplantae > Streptophyta > Magnoliopsida > Lamiales > Linderniaceae > Craterostigma > Craterostigma plantagineum. The sequence continues at coordinate 11,887,503 of JAPQWV010000020.1, forward strand.
GGGAGTCCGTCTTATGAGTCTGAGCTCCTCATCGGACTCTGTACAGATGAGGTGGTCGTGTGAGGAGAAGGTTCGTGCTCCACATCCTCACGAGCCTGGTCGGTCACTAGTGGAAATGAGCTGTGCCCTATTTCAGTCTCGGGCTGTGCTTCTTGTAGAGGAGCCTCCTCGATAGGCTCTTCAAGCACGCCAACATATACAGGCACTTCCACTTGGAGAGTTTCTGTTGGAGCCTTTTGTTCCAACTCGGCAGCCACAACATCGATCAGCGTGGCATCTAAGTCCGGCATTGGCTCCTCGTTAGTTGGAGGCTCCAGCTCTAGTTGCTGAGTGACTTCATCAATCATCATGTCCTCAGGACTAGGCTGTTGTTGCTGATGTGGAAGGCTCACTTGGAAATCTATCGGGGGCCCTCGAATCATCTGCTCAGTCAAATGATGTTCCCGACAGTATCTCTGGTACTCGTCTCCCGCGGGGTCGGCGAGACGTAGTATGTTGAGGGGAATGGCCATCGAAGGCTGATCTAGGTCCACAAGCTTCGGGTTGTGGAAGAACTTGGACCTGGGTGGCTGATATTTTCCTCCTGGAGGTAAGCGAGGAATGTTTTGCTCGTGCATCTCCATTTGTTGGCGGATGATGACGGAGAACATCTCGCATACAACACGTTCTTGGACCTTTTGTTCTATTTTTGTCTGATCTGTTCTGTGAGGTCGTTCAAGATCAGTTGAGCCAAATCGTAATTCCGCGAGAACACGACTCCGTGAAATATCTGGAGGATGTAGCCGTTGCCTTTATCGAAGCAGGCGTGCTTCGGGGATAAACACTTATTGATGATCCCGAATAGTGTCTTCCATGGATTGGGAATCCCGTTGCTCTGCATCTGAGCTAGCTTGGTGAGCGGCGGACGGTACCCCATCTGGAGGAAATCATTCACCAGTTGCATCTGATGGGAGGGGGTCGTAGTTTTGGTTGTGAGGGAGGTTGAGGATAACTCTGAACTCGTTCTTGCCCATGCATGTGTGACTCGTCCCTACGACCGTGGTAAAATGATACGCCCCGTCCACGATGAGGCTCTTGATCATCCCCCAAAATTGCTGGAGGTAGACCATCGGCACTGATGCCGTCACGGTAAGTGCGTGCCATAGTGGATGGCCTTGCAGTATGGACACGATGATGTCGTCTGGGCACCGGAAGGTGGTCAGATCTAGTTGAAAGTTCGTGTCGTGGACGTTGAGGTATAAGGCCTTCTCGTAGATGTGACTGAATGTAGGATAGTGATCCATCTGAAATCCAAAGTTAAGTCATTAGCTAGATTTAAAATGTAGTCGAAATTTATTTTTATCAAACCATAATGATGAAGCTAGTAATAACATGTTTGATAAAATTGTAGTGGAAATATGAATGCACATATAGGCCATATAGAGTGAAGTTTTGAAGTTGTAATGTTATTTCGGCATATGTATATTAGTTCAAAGAAGATTTGTTCGAAATTTTACTAAGTGTGAAAAGCACTATTCACTCCGTGCGTTTTATCGCGCGAGTATTGAAATTCTCGATTGATTTGCCTAGATGTGATTTTGAACTGGATATTTGCGATAGAAAATTTTATTAGCTAATGATAACTACAGTTGAGAAAAGGACTTAGAAGATTTCTAAGCGTTTGAACTTAAAACCTGGTACCGTAGCCGAGAAATTTTATGATCGAGAAATTAGATTTCTATGTAAATTTACGATCAAGAAATTTTTCCGCGCGTGAATAAAATTTTCTCTATGAAATTTAACGAGCGTGAAAATATTTTGATTTAAAGAGGTTTTTCGCTGCGAAGTTTTACGATCGAGAAAATTTTCAATTAGAGACTAAGTCAACCATCGAGAAAGTTTTCAATCGATCAAACTTTCGCGGCCTGTAATTACGATCGAGAAATTTTATAAAAAATAAAAATAATTTTTTCGCCGCTTAACATTTTCGATCGAGAACAAAATTGAAATCGAAATTTTCGACTGTAAGTTTTGCGCTCGAAATTTTTGAAATGAATTGCATCCATTTCATCTATTCCACTTAGTAATATTTCGCTCGCATAAAATCCAAATTCGATTTCTCGAGTGTAATTATTTTTCAATCAACGTTATTTATCGTAGTGACTAACTTAAAAATATTTGCGATCGAAGATCTTTTACGATTCAAACAATGACTTAGTCAAATCGAATTTCAATTTTCACTGTTTGCGAGCGAAAACGTTCTTCGATGCATTTAAACCTTCAAACTCCAGTTCAGTCCTAACTTTCAATCGAACACAAATAACGCAGAAAATCAAAGATATATTCACTCAAAATGATCAAGAAACATCGAAACTAGCCTATTATGCAGTTTTTAACCCAGATATACTCAGAATAAGGTCTAATATACTGCTAACGAGGGTTTCGAGTTCTCAGAATATGAACAGTCGAGAAATAATCAAAGAATCATGCGAAATATTCCAGAATACAGACTCAAATCTAGTTTAAATGCACGAAAAACCCAAAAGGAAGTCAAATCTACCTTCAAAAGACGAAAATTAGTTGAAAAATCGAAGGATTTTGAGGATTTTACTTTCGTCTTTTGTGAGAAAACTTTTTCGCGAGAAAATTTGACTGTCGAATTTTGCGATCGAGGGTTTTTGCGTGTATTTAGGGATTTTTGACTGCAAACTAATGGATTTCGTTACTTTGGGCTGATTAGACGTTTACGATACTTAGAGAATTAAGCCCGTTACTGTTTATGATCGAGAAACTTACGATCGAGAATTTTGATTTGGTTACTGTTCAATTTTCGCTCGACAATTCCGATCGATATCTTTTTGGTTCCTGCTTAATTTTCGCTCGACAATATGAAGGCAAAATTACAATTTGGTCGCAAATTAATTTGCACTCGAGTAACTGCGATTGAAAATTGCACATTCACCCGTATTTCTAGATAGTAAGTTTACCTTAATATTTCAGATTGATCCTAAATATTAAGAATAAACCACAGAATTACCCCTTCTATTTATAAACGAAAATGCAATTAACTCCCTGTATTTTCGAAGAAGTGACATCCGGCTCCAAAATTGATCTTCGATAATATGCATTACTTAGAGCAAAATGTCGAGAATATTAGAGTTAATCAAGAAGTAATTGATCTACTAAGACTCCTCCTGTATTGTTTTATCAATGTCTTGAGCTCACGATCGTGAAATTCTGTGAGGTTCTCCTTATTTAAGCATTGACCGAATCAATTATTAGAATGAAAATTTCTGCAACACTTACAGAAAAGAACATCAAAAATATTTGGAGCTCAAAACACGGAACCATTGTAAATGCTCCCTCTCAAATAGTGCACATGTATCGATTTATCACGTAATCAAGCAAATCAATACAAGTAACAATCATTATTATACGCAATTTAGGCAATTTCACTTAGATACATGGTCCCCAAATCATGTATTCAAAAATGTTGCGTGAGGGTATGAGCATAAACAAGTAAATTCGTATTTTAATCAATTCCGTACCAATGCAAGTTAAACATGCATTCAAAATGTGCAATCATATTTTTTTTAAATTGTATATATTAATAGTATTATTAGTATGGGGTCAGATTATTTTGCTACGATCATCGTCACGAATTTCACAAGACATTTGAATGGATCACTTAACGTCGAGTCATGTCGTCAAACTTAAAGAGTCCTAAGTTCATAGAATGATCCATTTCGACAACTCTCACTGAGTTCACTCTAGCACTCGATTATTTATGCCTTGGGATGATTATATATATATCACTCAAGTCAAACATGCAATCTTAAGTCAATTTACCTGTGATCGAGGTGTTTTTAATCATTTTACCTTTGCGAGATATCGTCGATGAGGAATCATAGAGAATGTGAAGGGTTTTATTTTTGGCTCTGACTAAGAAGGGAAGGATAGTTTGGGATTGTGGACTAAAGATCTTCTTTCTCTTCTTCGTCGTTCTCCTTCTTTTAGGCATTTTTCCTTTTATTGTTCGTTGTTCTCATCCTTTCTTTGTCTCATTCTGCACTTGCTCAAGCTGAAGCTCCGCTTCTCTACGAGGCTGAGAGATTATCTAAGGCGAAGTTCTTCTTGTTCGTTCTCGGGCCGATACTGCGCTCCTTTTGTCTTAATCCCTTAGTGAGGTTTTCAGAGATTATCAATTGGAAGAAGTTCGCAGTTATGGAATTCGAACCCAAGGCCGCACTCCTCTTCTCGTTGTCGATATAAGACCAGATTATCGTTGGAGAAGTTCACTTCGTCGTGCTCCTCTTTCCAGCCGTTTTGACGAGTGTACGAGATTATCGATGGAGAAGTTCACAGCAAGATCCATACCCTTTCTAATGATATGAAATTGTGATAGTCGAGGGATAGGCTCTTTTTGACTGCTTTTTGTGCGTTGAGCATTCCTCGTGTGCGTTTTCCACCTTCTTTTGTCATCTTTTTCTTTGTCGTCTCTTTTTCTCCCCCTCCTTTTCTCGATTGAATATCCCATCAAAGACTTAGGTGTCGGTTGAAGGCTCAAAGGATTTCCAAGTGAAGAAAAGGATATTGGAGAAGGCTCAAAATGGATGACTAAAGGCTGTATTTAAAGGATTGAGATTTTCTATATTTAAGACCAAGTGAGGAATTGCCTAAGTGCTCTAATCATTTTCCTAAGGATATAACGAAAGGCGAGTATGAAGCCAAGAATCATTAGTGAAGACAAGCAATTGATGTGTGACTCTATCAAGAATAAATCAATAGAAAGGAAAAATAACAGGCCATAATCCTCACTTATGTAAAGTGACTTTGTGTCTAGTGGAGCAAACTAAAAGAGCTTTAGACACAAGAATGCGACTTAGACTGACAAAATTAAGCAAGCAATCAGTCGCATGTCGGGGAAATCTAATTGTGACGTAGATCGAGCATCCTAAAGATTTCTTCATACCCCTATATTATAGATATATGTATAGTATTTTTATATATATATTTTTTATTATATTCACGCAAGATAAAACATGTAAGCATAGAAAACACATAGAATAGAGCATCTAATAGCACAAAAGATCATGAAATGCACATATCACGGAAGATTTGACATGCCTAATTTTCCGACAAGGAATTGAAATCGTTTTTCATCCAATGCCTTGGTGAAAATGTCGGCTAGTTGATATTCCGTGTTCACAAAGTACATGTATATGGTGCCTTTTTCTACGTGATCTTTAATAAAGTGATATCTAATGTGTGTGTGTTTCGTGCGCGAATGGTGAACGGGATTGCACGTAATCGCAATGGCACTTTGACTATCACTATATATGGGTATATTATTTAAATTGTACCCATAATCGCAAAGCTGAGTCCGCATCCAAAACATCTGAGAGCAACAGCTGGCGGCTGTGACGTATTCAGCCTCAGCCGTCGAAGTTGAGACGCAGTTTTGGTTTTTGGATGACCAGCAGACTAGCTTTCGCCTAGAAATTGAGCGCCACCGGAGGTGCTTTTCCTGTCCATTCGGCAACCTGCATAATCAGCGTCAGTATAGCCGATAAGTTTGAAATTCGTACCTTTAGGATACCATAGTCCTAAGGTAGTTGTGCCCTTAAGGTAGCGAAGAATACGATTCACCGCTAGCATGTGGGATTCTTTGGGATCGGCTTGCAAGCGGGCACAAAGACAAGTGGAAAAAATGATATCCGGCGGACTAGAAGTGAGGTAGAGAAGAGATCCAATTATACTGCGATAGAGTGTGATGTCGACTGATTTTCCACTGGGATCGGCATCCAACTTGCAGCTTCTTGTCATGGGAGTGCTGAGAGGCTTGCTCTGATCTTGATGGAACTTTTTCAGGATATCTTTAATGTATTTTGTTTCACTGATAAATATACCATCATCGAGCTGCCTGACTTGAAGTCCTAGGAAGAATTGCATCTCTCCCATGTGGCTCATTTCGAACTTACTCTTCATGAGATCTCCAAACTTCTTGCGAAGCCGTGGATTTGTTGAACCAAAAATGATGTCGTCGACGTAGACTTGAATGACCATCAAATCCCTGTCTTGCCATTTGATGAAGAGCGTCTCGATTGTTCCTCGAATAAATCCAGATTTTACGAGGAAGTCACTCAAGACATCGTACCAAGTACGTGGGGCTTGTTTTAGTCCGTAAAGAGCTTTATCCAATCGATAGACGTGATTAGGATGTTCTTGAACAACGAAGCCGTCTGGCTGAGCGACATAGACTTCTTCTTTAAGTACGCCGTTGAGGAATGCGGTTTTAACGTCTATTTGATAGACCTTGAAGTCTTTGTGAGACGCATAAGCCAATAAGAGACGAATGGCTTCAATCTAGGCAACAGGGCATATGTTTCGTCGTAGTCAATACCTTTCTATTGGTTGTTTCCCTTTGCAACTAATCGTGCCTTGTTCCTAATCACTTCGCCATCTTCATTCTTTTTGTTCTTGAATACCCATTTTGTTCCGATGATAGTTTTCCCATGCGGGCGGGGTACTAATTTCCACACTCGAAGACCTTCGAATTGGTTAATTTCCTCTTGCATTGCAATTATCCAATCCGGGTCTTGTAGTGCGTCTGCTACCTTAGTAGGTTCATTTTGGCTTAGAAGCAGCCGAAAGACTGTGTTGATGCCTAGTCCTTACTCCGCTCAAAAGATCGCCAATTATCTGATCAACCGGGTGGGCTCTAGTCCACTTGCGCTCATGTGGCAAGGCCGAAGAAGATGCATCAGCCATTTGTGGGTCTAGATTTCTAATGATCTCCGATTGTTCATTTGTGTGAGAAAGTTCCAAGTAAGCATTTGGAGGGAGTGACTCTGATGATTCTTCCTCAACACTCATGATAGGTTCTTTATTATTCTGTGGCAAATCTGAATCGGGTTAGGTAGGGACAGTTGAAGAACTTGGTGAATCGGCCTCGTCGGATGTAGGATTGACGGTGACTGGCGGATGTAGAGGCTCAAAGAGGGAATCCAAGTCTTCTAACACAAATCTTAGAGCTTCGTCCGGCGTTGATTGCTGAGTTGTTGCCATCTTCTGTTGGTCTTGTGCCAACACACCAGTCAATACGGGTTCTGAGGTATTATCTTCAGAAGCCAACTGGTTGAGCACGGGTCCTGAACTGATTTGTTCAGAAGCCACCGGGTTTGGCACGGGTCCTGAGCTGAGGTGTGCATGAGCCATGTATGCCACTTCGTGGAAAGTAACATTATAGCTTTCCTTAATTGTTCGTTGGACTTGATGTATACTCAGTACGCTTTTGATGTTGAATAATACCCGACGAAAGTTGCCTCGAGTGCTTTAGGGTCGAACTTTGCACGTTGCTCTCTGTCGTTCGCCACAAAGCACTTGCACCCGAAGACTTTAAAGAATGAGATCTTGGGCATTCTGTTATTCACAATCTCGTACGGAGTCTTTCGAACCATTTGTGAACCACCGTCCTGTTTTGGGTAAAACAGGCGGTATTAACTGCTTCAGCACAATGAAAATGTGGAAGGCCAGAATGTATCAGCATTGTACGAGCAACTTCCACTAGGGTTCTTTCAACGACCCCATTTTGTTGAGGCGTTTTTGCGGCTGAGAATTGTTGACTAATTCCAAGCTTTTGATAAAACTCACTGAGATGTTTATTCTTCAACTCGGTGCCGTTGTCTGTTCGAATAACTTGAATAGTCTGTTGCAGCAGATTTTGAGTAGTGTTCACAAAGTTGATAATCAAGTCCCCTGTCTCATCTTTGGTTCGGAAGAACACTGTCCACGTGTAGCGAGAGAAATTATCGACGATCACTAGCACGTACTTGCCTCCATTAATACTCTGTGTCTGCATTGGTCCACAGTGGTCCATGTGGATTAGTTCCAATGGTCGGGAAGTAGACGCAATTATCTTGACATGATGAGACGCTCGCTTTATCTTTCCTAATTGACATGTTGAACATTGATGCTCCTTTTGTAGTAGTATAGCTGGAAGACCGTGAACCAACGTTTTCGTAGAAAGGCGTTTGAGAGCTTTCATATTCAGATGAGACAGTCGTTGATGCCATAAGCTGTTCCTCTGTAAATCAATCTGAGAGATGAGGCATACAGCTGTCGAGTGCCGCACGGACGTCAGGTTGATCGTGTAAAGGTTGGAATTCCGAAGTCCATAGAGGAGTTCTGTGTCCTGACTGTCCAAAATTCTGCACCGATCAGCGTGAAAGACGACTTGAAATCCTTTATTACCGAATTGGCCTATGCTGAACAAGTTATGGCGGAGGCCTTCGACATAAGAGACATCCTTTATTGTCAGATTGTCCAGAATGATATTTCCATATCCTAGAATTGGAGCGGAGTCATTGTTTACGAATCTGACTTTGCCGTTTGGCCGGTCTTTGTAGTTGCTCAGCAGCTCTTGTCTTTCAGTCATGTGTGTGGAGCAACCAGAGTCGAGATACCACACATGATGGATCTGCAAAAATTAGTTAGAGAGCTTTAGGTACCCATTTAAGCATGAGTACTCTCAGATTAGCAGATTTAATTTTAGGTTCAGATATGATTCCTAAATTATTACTTGATGGAGTTCTAATAACCCATATCACTTTCGTATAAGTGGTTTTGGGTGTTGCCTTTTTAGGTGACTTGGCGTTTTTGGCTTTTGTCGTCCTAGGTGGAGATTTAGGAATCCATTTGGGTTGAACCTTGCAGGGAAGGTTAATTTCAGCACGTACAAATGCTTTGGTAGGCTTGACTGAGGAAAAGATCTTTTCTTTTGATAATCTCCTAAGGTGCTTGGGGGACTCAATCTTTACGGGATACTTTAGGTGAGTACAAGCATGTATGGCGCCATAAGCTTTCTTTATGGTTGGATCTTGTTTCCTACGAGTGTTCCTAGTGGAATTTGTTTCCGAATGATTATTTTTAACTTGTGAAGTAGAGCCTATTTCGTAGTTGGTGCTTCTAAAGGTGATGGCTGAAGAGTACATGTAGAAGCAATTATTCTAAGCGAAGAAATGACTCTTTTATTTGCGAGTGTCATTTATTCGTACAGAAGGAGTAACATTTTTGAGCATACTCAAATCTACTTGCTCCTTCTTAAGACTAGACACTCCCGTCTTCGATTCTAGTGCTTGCCCTACGCTCCCTGTAGACGTAGGTAAAGTAACTTTAGTCTTAACACTCTTAATAGAATTATTAATACACTTTTGATCTTTCGAAGGTGATTTTTCGATTTTCACGCTTAGCATGAGAGGTAGTTTGGGAGGATGAGGAAGCTTTGAGATTTTACATCTCTTTTAAGAACGTTTTCTATTCAGCTTCGAAATTCTCTCTTTCTTTATCTAGTTTTGCTTGAGATTCCTCTATCTGTTTTATTATAGGAGGTATGTAGAGAGAATTTTATAATGAACGTTTTGGCTTCCTCGATGACTGTTTGAGGGTCAGAAAGTTGAAATAGGTCAGAGACAGGTGTTAATGACGGTTTCATATTTGTGTCTATTTCATTTAGCACAGTGTAGTCAAAGAGGATCTCAGGCACATGTGAGGCTTTTCTCATAGATGAATCAAAATTATTTTGGTACGTCGATTCAGTAAATTCTCTAAGAGACGTTACTCCTAAACCCATGTGCTTAATATCATATATTTCCTTTTGCCGTAGAACTCGTGGGATAGTGAAACCTATGCCTTCTATAGGATTATAGAACTCTATATCCTTGGGCTTGTTCAAAAATATCGTCTGTTCGGATTGTCCCCTACATGTACTATATCATCTAATTTCTTAATTATAGCATATAGTTTCTTGCGTTCCTCACCTAGGAGAGCATAATTATTTTCTACCGTCAGTTTGGCGGCTTGACAGGCATCTAGTTGTTTACTAAGCTGACTAACCTTAGTATTAGATATTTCTAATTGAGCTTCTAAGTTAGTGATCTTCGTGGTAGCTTCGGTTATCTTACAATTTAAGGTGGCTTTCTCGTTGAGATTCCTAACCAAGCAATTGTAATTATTTGCTACCCTATCTTCTAATTCCTTAATTTTTTCGCCATCTGTCCTAATTGAGGTTGACTAGTCTCTCTAGAATGTAGGCTCTTAGTAAGTTCTTCTATTTTGACCAGAGCTCCTAAGTTCTGATTCGAGACTATTTATCCTTTCCTGAGACCTAGAAAGTTTATCCTCTACTTCCTTAATACTTTTATGCTCACGTTTCATGTTAGCATATTGTTTTTGATATGAATCTAACATGGTCAATAATGTGGAAGAAGTGTCTACCTCTTTTGATGAAGTGGATGCGTCGTCTTCGTCCGTACTGTTGGATGTTTCGGCGTCGATGTCTTTATCATGGCGTGCCATGAGTGCAAGATTCTCTTCTCCAGAATTGGATGTGTCTTCGAGCCAGTGGTCCTGCTCTGCCATGAGAGCTACTCCTGCTTCCTTCTGCTCGTGAGTTGAAGCTTCTTGGAGTAGTAATTCGCATCTCTTTTCTTGGGAAGAGTGTATTCTCGGGCAAAATGACCAGGCTTGCCACAGTTGAAGCACTTGTTGGGCTCTTTGGTATTCTTCTCTTCGGAGCTCTCTGGTACATGTTCCTTGTTCTTAGAGCTTGAGGTCCGAACTCGGTTGGCCGAGGATGAGGACTTTTTCTTGAAGTATTTCTTTCTCATCATCTTTCCGATTAAAGCCAACTGTTTCCCCAGTGCATCTTTGTTTTGTCTAAGTTGAGTAGATCTCTTTTTCCAGTCCGAGGGCAGAGAGGATAGAAATCTGATATTTGTTTCCATTTTTGTCTTCGAGATTTCTATCTTCCTCAACTCATTGAGAAGAGTGAGGTTATCTTTGGTATGCATCGTAGAGACTCTCCTCCGGCTTTGCGTTGAAGGAGTCATAAGCAGTGAGAATGTTCGCCTTTTTGGCCTTGATGCCTACTTCAGTCCTTTGCATCATCCTATGCAGTTCATCCCACATCCCCTTAGCCATCGGGAGCCTGTCTATCTGTCTATAGATGTCGTTGGGAATGCCCTGCATAAGCGTGTTCATAGCCATTAGATCTGCCTTTGCACGGGCCCTTTCCTCGATGGTGTTTTCCCTATGTTCCTTTAGTCGCCTAATAGCGGGAATTTGAGGAGTAACCGTGTCATCACCGCCTACGTTAACCCAGAATTGTGCGGGTCCCTCTTCGAGTGACTTCAGTAGATTTTCGGCTTGATCTTTTAGAGCTATGATGTTTAGGAAGCGGCTTCGCCATACTGTGTATTCGCCTCGTTGCAAGATAGGTGGACGGTTGTCATTTCCTATCGAGTAAGCATCCGTCCTTCTTCTCTAATTTTATTTTTAATTTTTTGTGGAGTTGATGTAGGATCTTCGTTAGTTTTGATGAATGAAATTTGATGTAGTAAGCTTCACAAGTAGAAAATTTGTTAGTAGCGTTTGATTTAAAAATGATCGAGAATTAATTTCGATTTAATCTTTAAAGTTTGGTCGAGAATAATTTCTTCGATTTGAAAAGATGGTACTGTTTTCGTGCGTCAGGCACTGTTCAAAAATTTTCGAGCGAAAAAAATTTCGACTTGAACGTAATTTTACGCTGAGAAATTGTGTAAACAGTGAGATCAATCGTAAAATTATTGACTGAAGTTTTGCGATCGAAAATTTTTAAGAACGAAAAATTTTGTTGACCAGAATCCACAATGTAGAGACTCGAAAGATTAACCAGAATTTTCGAGAGTAAAATTTCTTTAATTGATTTTGGTCTTTGAGGTACAGTGCCTTAAGGAGTTTCTCGCTGAGTCAAATCTAAGTTGACCCAAAAACATTTTACGGGCGAGAATCAAATACGACTAATTTTCGAGAGAAGAAGTTTTGCTCGGGGTCAAAATAGTCCATTCTCGTCGAATTTTTATCGCTCGTAAATTTTTCTAAACACATTCTTGACAACAGCGACTTCAGTAGCTAATCCGTATTCTAATTGAGCAAAATTTCTCGCACAGAGGTTTTCGATCGAGAAATTAATTTCGATCGAAGACTTAGCGAGAAAAATTAAAATTCACAGTTTAAACGCGAATACGATTTTAACGCAGATTCAAGCAAATACTGGAAATTAATCGATGAAACTACAAGTATATCCTCGGAATCAGCTACTGAGTACTCACGAAGAGAAGAATAAACATGTTTTGAAGCAAATAATGTTCAATTTGACGAAAATCAAAACACGTTCTGTTTTCGCACGAACAGTAATATCACAGAATCAAAAATTCAACTCAAATCATGATTCTAATTGCTACCGCTAATCCTGATTGATTAATACTACTTATGCGAGCAGATAAACATCAAAATCAGATAAAAAAAGCACAGAATTAGGCACTTCAGATCGAAAAACTTTTTCGCGCCAAAACTGCTCTTTGCGTGACCAGTTCCAGAAAATGAAATTCGTCTGAATTCTAACAATTTTGATTCAAAACAGAACGAATATGCTCTGATACCAATTGTTAGGTCCTCGGTGATCAACTCAATTAATCCTAGGCATGAATTCTAAGGAAGTCGATTTGAATGATTGAAATCGAAATTCGATCGAAAACCTTCGATGAAGAACACGATAGAGAATTCCTTTAGTGAGATGAAGTTTCGTGTGTTTCTCTCTCTAGAAATGAATTCGACAGCCTTTCGGATCAATTCTCTAATTTTCTATATTAAGCATAATGTTTGTACAAGTATTTATACCAAACAAACTTAATATAAATATCTAAGTAGTCCTAATCTACGGATTAATACAAATAAAGCCCCTAATTACAAGGACAACTAATGAAATCAAGCACAATCTAAAATGTATACTCTACAACGGTTTGTGTATGGAAGTTCGGAGTGTTAATGAACTCCTACGTCTCCCCTTCTTCCAACATTGGATGACACCCTTAGAACGCAAATGGTTACACTTTGTACACCACTAATTCTAACTACTTGCCAGACTTTTGAAGTCCGTCTGTACAATCGCTAGATTACAAATTCTTTTTCGCTCAAACGAAAACTATGATCTATAAGAACACAAAGAATGAATGTAAAAGAATTGCTATCTATTTACAAACACACTACATCTATTTTTACTACTCATCCCAAATAGTAGCCGTTGTGTTTGAATCCTCGCGCCCGCCAGAGCTGCATTGAATTCCTTTCCTCAAATGGGTACTGCAGAAAAGCGCTCGACTTTCTGTCTGAGTACCGCTTCATGCCGATTAGGGAAAGTCTTCTGCTCTGCGTCAGTACCGTTGCAGCCTTTCATTAAATGCTCTGCTCGTTGATCCTTTGATCCTTCCGGTATTTGAGTGTGCGTGGTCTTCAGAGTCCACGTCAGCTCCCGAGTCCGATCCGGTCCATGCTCAATCACCAAAACTTAATATCAATTTCCCCTTTTTGGTGACTGGCGAAACCTTTGCTATCGTCGTCTCCGGTCGTCACGCTCCCTGTCTTCATGCTCTCTGGCTTTCTTGGCTAGACCCAGCAGCTCACCTATTACAATGGCTTGGACATCGCTGTTGTTTTGATATCATGAAGCCTGATGACTTCACTCAACTGCTGCGGCTTGAGGGATGCTGCCAATTTCCTTAGATCTCGCGGTCGAAGATCCTGGGACCGAGGTCTTGTTCAAGTTGGACAGGCAGTAGGTAGCTGTCCGGTATCACGATCTCTATGGCCCTTGTTATTTCTATACTTCGCTCTCTAAATCTGGCTTCATGGAGTACCGTGAGAGATTGTCCAGTTGGCCTTGCTTGAACAATGGGACCGAAACATTGTGGTACTGGGACTGACGGTTGAGGAACCGTGACCAATGCTAAGCTTTCGGACTCGGTATCAGCACTTCCCCCTTGCATAGTGCTGGTTTCTGTGGGGGTGCTAGTACCAGATTCGATACTAGGCCCTGATCGGTGACAAGTTCCCTGCCTTCTCTGCAGTTCCGCTCTCTCAACTCTCTCTTCCATCCTTTTTGCCAATCGCCGGGGGACTGAGGGTTTTGAGGTGGTCCATGATGGCTGCGAGAGGTGCAGTCATTGTCTTCATCTCGCTTAAGATGCCTTGTCGCACCTCAGTGAGACTTTGAGAGAGAGCTTCTTGGCCTGAGGAGAGCTCATCAACCCGCTTCAAGATCTCCATGTTTGTTTTGGCAGAATCGCGAAGGCTCTCCTTTCTTCAGCTCTCGGTCTGAGCGCCTTATGTACTGGATACCGCGCGAGCTGCTCTGGTGGAGATCGGGATGGCCAAGGGGAGGGAAAACTGTTTCCAGAGGCTGCTGGGTAGGAGTCATCATGCGGTCCTGAGTTGGAGGGGAGACCGCATGTTCTTGCTGGGAACGTACGACCTCTTCTTGCGGAGGGACGACCTCTTCCTCTGCAGCGACCTCTGGGGGGACGACCTCGTGCTCTTCTGGCAGTCCTTGAGGTGCAGTGGGAGGACTCGAAGGACCAGTCCCCGCACCAGCTTCAGAAGAAGCAACAGGGCGTGCGGGAGGAGAAGAGGGGACGAACACGAGGTCCTCAAGGCCAACGATCTGGACCGGAGATCGTTGGGCGCTCCTTGAGCCCTGTGAAGTGGGGTCCACGGTGCCTCGGACTGAGGAGGGACTATGTCCTCAGCTTCATTGGCCAAGATCGAGCGGGCCAGAGTCAAAATGGGACCGAGGACCGGAGATTGGACCACCGGTGTCGGTACGCGGCGCGGAGAGGAGGAGTTGGCTCGTGTGGCCAGGTAGGTGCTGAGTCTCGTTGGTGTGAGGAGACCTCGGGACCGCAACGCCTCGCGAACGGTGTTAAGATGAGCCAACAGCCTGTTCACCGTGTTCTGGTACCGCTCTAGAAACTTCCTCTCCCAATGAGCTTCTCTGTCGTTGGGGTTGAAAGTATCTCCGCCGCCGTTGAGTACTGGACATGAGCTTCCAGCAGCTCTCGTCCTTGGAATAGCTCTTTCGGGGACTCCAACCCGAGCAGAGAAATAAGTCGGTCCTTGATCGTTGCGGCGACGGCAGCGTCGAGGGCATTGAACTGGCCCAGGGGTTGTACAACCCCAATCTCCCACCATTCAACGTATTCCTTCAACGCCTTGTCAACTGCGCTTCGACCTGGGCTTCGATGGCGTTGAAGGCGGTCCTTGAGTATGATTGAACCGCTGGTGGGGGACTTGTCTGGGGCCTCTTCCCTTTCCCTTTGGGGTGCGTCGCTGGTCTTGTTGGCACCTCCGCAGGTTCCCGAATGATGATGCCGGGAAGAGATGTGGGCATCACCACTCGTTGGTCCTCAACCCTAGCGGGTTGTACTGGGACAGTTTCGGGGGCTACTTCTGGCACTTTCCCCATTGCCGGAGCTGCCTGGGGAGATTCCCCGTGGTCACCAGCTCTGGTTCCAGCCGCACTATCACCCACGTGATGGACTGGGATTCGCTCCGTCTCATCCGCAATGCCGCGGAAGAGCTCACTCAATACCGGAGAAGCGTGGCGAGTTGCTTCTTCAGCCACCGGTACTGACTCTAGTGTGGTACCATCGATCTCAGCGAAGAGCTCGTCATACTGCTCCTGTTCTTGAAGGGGTTCCAGAATAGTGGCCAGCTTCTTGGACGGTGCTGGTCCCTTGCCCTTGCCCTTGGGGGTTGGCGTTCTCTTTTTGGTTGGGACCACTGAAGGAGGAGGAGCTTTCTTGGACTTAGAAGGTGCGGGATGCTTCTTGGAGGGGGTAGGAGCCGGAGGCGGGAGTGCCTCCGGTACTGAGTGAGGACCAATGATGTGGTCCGCAGACAGTGGTTGGCCGCGTGCAGTGGGGGCGAAGACATCACCAGGGATTTTCGCCCTGATGATGTGAGAAAGTTGAGGACCAAAACTCTTGATCAGACGGCTCTTCGCTGACCGTGGACTGGATCGCCTTGAAGATTATTGTTCCCCAGTCCACATCGATGTCTGAGCAGATTGCCGCCATCGCATCGAGTTCTCATCGGTCAGCATGTCGAATGCCCCAGCCTTTCCCAAGACCCCCTTGGTGACGATGTTGTGAAGAAGGCGATAGTGCGGCTTTAGGACCGCCTTCTTGTCGGAGTCGGGGAAGGTGTTCCAATCCATCGACGGCGTCGGCTTTAAGTCCTCCTTGATGCCGTCGGTGGCTGTTTGAAGATCTGTCGGTCCCGTCGTCGGCAGTTCAAATTCTTCGATGAACCACTCTTTCGTGACCACAATCTGCCGATGGTCAACGACGGAGATGATGGTGTCATCGAAAGGGAAGGTGACGTCTGCGATGAACTCGCGAACCTGGTCAATAAGAATATCGCCGTCGGAGTCGAGGAATAGCCCCAACCCTGAATCCCTATAAGCGTTCCCGGCGAAGTGATTTTAGGGATGTGAGAAGCGACTAGGGCTAAGATATCCACTTTGATGGCGACGCGCATAAATTCTGTGATGTTGGAAGGCTGTTGTTTGGGTGCAATTGATTTTAGGGTTTTGAAGTTTTGGAGAAACGTGGGAGAGAATTGTCATCTTGTGAACTTCTGATTCCCCCTTACTTGGTACCGTTTTATGACTTAGTACCGGATAACTCCAGAAGCCCTAGAGTAGTCCTGAAGGTGTTGAACTTAGCTTCAAGAAGAGGTTTGGTGAAGATATCAGCAACCTGTTGTTCGGTCCTCACATGATCTAGGCGTACGTCCTTCTTCATAACATGGTCTCGTATGAAGTGATGCCTGATCTCGATATGCTTCGTCCCGGAATGCAGTACCGGATTCTGTGATATAGTGATAGTACTTGTATTATCACAGAAAATAGGAGTTTCCTTCTCCTTTACTCCATAGTCTTCAAGTTGGTGCTGGGTCCACAAGATTTGTGAACAGCAACTCCCAACGGCTAAGTACTCTGCTTCTTCTGTCGACGTAGCAATTGAAGTATGCTTCTTGCTGAACCACGAGATGAGGCGGTTCTCAAGAAATTGACAAGTACCACTTGTACTCTTCCGGTCAAACTTGCATCCTGCGTACTCTGCGTCCATGTATCCGTAGAGAGAAAATGAAGAATCCTTAGAATATCAGAGTCCTACATTGGTAGTGCCTTTGAGGTATTTGAGAATCCTCTTAGCGGCACTGTAGTGACTTTTTCTTGGGTCCGCTTGGAAACGAGCGTAGAGGCAGACGTTGTACATGATGTCCGGTCTACTTGCTGTGAGATAGAGAAGTGACCCTATCAGACCTCGGTACTTGGTGACTTCCACGTTGGGACCGGATTCGTCCCTGTCATGCTCGATACTTGAACTCATTGGCGTAGACGCTGGAGAGTAGTTTTCAAGTCCGAACTTTTTGAGTACATCCTTAGTGTACTTTTGTTGACTTATGAAATTCCCATTGCTCAATTGTTTGACTTGCATTCCTAAGAAGAATTTGAGTTCCCCCAGCATGCTCATTTCTAATTTTTCCTGCATCGACTTCAAAACTTTCTTGCACAACTTTGGGTCCGTGGAACCGAAGATGATATCGTCTGCGTAGATTTTCACTAAGAGGAGATGTTCTCGTTTAGTCAACCGGAATAGAGTCTTGTCCACTACTCCGACAGTAAATCCATGGTCAATGAGAAATCCCGATAGGGTTTCGTACCACGGCTTGCTTGAGACCGTAGAGAGCGTTCTGTAGCTTGTAGATGTAGTGCGATTGCTCATGGTCTTCGAAACATGGTGGCTGTGCAACGTAGACTTCTTCCGATAGAACCGCGTTAAGGAATGCGCTCTTAACGTCCATTTGATAGACTTTGAAGTCCTTGTAGGCTGTGTATGCTAGGAAGATTATGATGGCTTCAAGTCTGGCTATCAGAGCGAAGGTCTCATCGTAGTCGAATCCTTCCTCTTGGCGGTATCCTTGAGCCACTAGTCTTTCCTTGTTCCGCATGACTAGTCCATCTTTGTTGACTTTATTCTTGAATACCCACTTAGTACCGATGACCGTTTGGGTTGGTCGCGGTACTAAGATCCAAACTTGGTTTCTTTCGAATTGGCTAAGTTCTTCTTGCATAGCCGCAACCCAGCTCTCGTCCTGAAGAGCTTCTTCTACCTTCGTTGGTTGGGTCTGAGAGATGAAAGCATGACTGAAGAGATTCTTTGTCCGCCTTGTCTTCATAGGAGCATATGGATCTCCCATGACTAAATCGAGTGGATGATTTAGTTTGGTCCGGTTCCATTTGATAATTTCCCCCTTGAGTTGATGGGGTCTTGTTATTCCGAGTATCGGATGATTCAGGAGCATCCACTGATTGCTCTAAATCTTCTTGTGGCTCGGGGACCGGACTTGGGCTTGTGTCTGCACTTGGTTCCGGTACCTCTGTAGTAGGACTAGGTCCAGTACCAGTGTTGTTTTTCAGCAATCTCTGTTCTTCCTCCCTCGCTGAATCATCTAAGTGACTTCCTTCTAGCTGTTCACTTACGCGATTTATGTTCGTAGAGGTAGAATCTTCCTCTCGGGCTTCTTCGAACACCACGTGTGCAGATTCCTCAATAGACAGGGTCTTAGTGTTGAATACTCTGTAGGCCTTACTCACCGCATAGTTTCCAACAAAAATTCCCTTGTCCGCCTTATTGCCAAAGGCTTGGAGACGACTCCGGTTCTGGTGAATGTAGCACTTGCTTCCGAAGGTCTTGAAATATCATACAAATGCTACGTTCTCGGTTCGGACCTCGTATAGAGTCTTCCCTTGATTCTTACAGATCATAGTGCGGTTCTGAGTGTAGCAAGCGGTATTGATAGCCTCTGCCCAGAACTTCTGTGAAATGTCTGCATCCCCCAACATGGTCCTTGCTGCTTCCTTGAGTGTGCGGTTCCTGCGCTTCGCTACTCCGTTTTGTTGAGGTGTCCTAGAAGCAGATAACTAATGGCGCATGCCATGGTCGTCAAGGAAATCGTTAAGTACAGGATTTATAAATTCGGTACCGCGATCTCTTCTTATAATATTGATCTTTGTAGTTTTTTCATTTTGAACTCTTTTCAAGAGTTTGATAAATACATAAGGGGTCTGATCCTTAGATCTTAGGAAGAGTAGCCAAGTGTATCGTGAGTAATCATCTATGACTACAAGTGTGTACCTAGCTCCTCCCAGACTTGGTACCGAAATAGGTCCGAACAGATCAATGTGTAAAAGGTAAAGGCAACTATTCGATGCTATTCTTCCTTTACTTTTAAATGTGGATCTTATTTGTTTAGCTAACTAACATGCGGTACATCCCTTTTCTTTTACATAGTGTAATTTAGGCAATCTAAGCACTAGATCATCAGAACTTAGCATGGATATCGTTTTAAAATTGAGATGATTTAATCTTTTATGCTACATCCAGCTTTTGGAGCTTTCAGCAACCAAACATATTGGTGTGGAGTTAGATTGAACATCCATTTACCTATGTAAGTACCGTTGGTTCTCCAACCAACGAGTACCGTTTTATCGGCAGTGTTTAACACTTCAGACCTGTCCTTTTTAAAGTCAAAGGTGTATCCGGTATCACATAGTTGGCTTATACTAATTAAATTATAATGTAAATTCCTCACTAGACTTATATTGTCTAACGTGAAGGTTTCATAGGTATGCTTACCCTTACCTATGACCTTACCCTTTCCGTTGTCACCAAATGTGACAGCTGTCCGGTACAGGGTTGAATTTCCTTAAGAAGCTCCTCCTTCCCGGGCATGTGCTTGCAGCACCCGCTGTACAGGTACCAGCTGGACCGCCTTACTGCATTAGCATGAATCTGCAAGTAGTGGGTTTATGGTACCCAAGTTCTGCTTGGGTCCATGGCAGATTAAGTGTTTCGGTACCCAAACTTGGGTTACCGTATACTGTTTTCCCGTTTTGGGATCAACAAGTATCTTCGGGACTCCCCCCTTGGTTGTTGCCGTCTGTTCAATCTTCTACTAGATCGATGAGGCTCGTGAGTGCCCACTGTTTCAGTGTTTCGGTACTCAGGTTTCCTCCTTTGAGTCTTAGGCTTTTGCCTTCGACTCTGCAGGTTTCCGGTCATGCCTCTAGATGGTGGCGATTTAGATAATCCCACGGTATAGTACTGTAGGATTATTCCTTTTGTTTATTGGGTTACAGTACTTGGGACTTGGTTTGTCCTTCGGTGCTGTTGACTTCGTAAATTTTAAGAAGTTTGAGGTTGTGGGAGCTCTGGTTAGGTCAGGAATATATCCACTACCGCTCTTGTCTTTCCCATCCGGGATAGACTTTGTAAGGTCTCAAGTTTCTTTGATGACTCTGACCATGACTTGGTCAAATTGTCAAAGTCAAGAAACTTGACCTTAAGTGGTTTTCTCTTTGAGAGCGTTATTTTCAGCTCTCAAGAGTGCGGTTTCTGTCTGAGCTTTTTCAACCTCTTCCCGCACGGTACTGGTTTCAACAGTTGGTACCGGTACCGTTGTTAGCTGTGAAGCTAATTTTTGGTATTCCAAGCTCATCTCGTGAAGAGCTTGTTCATGTTCTTTGTGAGAGAACTTGGGTTTAGAGAAGTCAAATACCTCATCTTGTTCTTTGATGTTGGCCATCAGGCACTCGATGTTCGCATGGAATTCTTCTTCGGAACCGAACTCCACCGAGTCTGACTCCGCCCATCTCGTCTTGCTTTCCTTGGAGACGAGAACCTTGGCCTTCCGGTTTGAAGGTCTTTGGCAACCTCCTTGCCTTTCTCCCTCCGTGGCTGCTTGCAGTTCACCATGAAGTGTCCTTTCCTACCACAATTAAAGCAGGCGTTATTTTTGGACTCATCTCGTGTTGTTTTGTTACCCGAGTGCGTGGATTGATTTGGTGGGGTCCTCTTTATGAACCGCCCGAATCTTTTAATGAAGAGTGCATGGCCTCTTCACTGATTTCCTCCGCGGTCCTGGAGGTGCGTTCTGCAACTGCTGCCAATGCCTTCACTAGCGCCGGTACTGAGGGGGCTTCTTTCATCTGGTCTGAAGCTCGAACTCATATGTCTCAAGATCTGCGAACAGATCATGAAGTTACAGCTTGCTGAGGTCTTGACCTCTCTCATCGCCATGGTCTTGACGTCCCATTCCCTGGGCAGTGCCTTCATGACCTTGATGGCCATGTCCTGGTTCTCTATCGTCCTTCCTAGGGCCGATAGATCATTGATGATGGCGGTGAAGCGGTTCTCGAAGTCCGCCATGGACTCCTAGCCTTCATCTTGATGGAGTCGTATTTTTGAATGGCGACCACGAGTTTATTTTCTCGAGTCTGCTCATCCCCTTCGCAGATTTGGCACAACTTAGTCCAAACCTCTTCCACTGTCTTGCACAGCATTACTTGACGGAAGGTTGCGGTATCCAGTGTCTTGAACAAGGTGTCCTTGGCCACCTTGTCCAGGTTTATAACCTTCTTCTCTGTTTCCGTCCATCACTCTTGACTTTTGACACACGCTGTGGTTGTGTTGGGTCCGTTGAGTGTGCGGGGTTGACCTTGGTCAGATCTGGAGGACTGTCCGTTATGACGTCCCATATGTCCTTGCTCTGAGCAGAGAGATGGGACTCCATCCTTATCTTCCATTCCAGGAACTTTTCTCTGCTGAACATCGGCATCTTGCTGTATGTACTCATGATTGAAGAAAACCCTCTCTGATACCACTTGTTAGGATAGGGTCGGTACTATATCGTGTTTAGAGGGGGGTGAATAAACACTTACAGATTTTTCGTTCTCCTTTTCGTGTTTAGTACCGATATTTCTAACGGTACTATTCTTTTCTTCAATTCAACGACAGCACGGAAGAGACTGTCGTGAGTACCGGACTTGTCCATGTGTTGTACAGAAGAGTACCGATGTATTATTTGTGTGATTGTGTTTGTGTGTGTAAGAAACACAGTTTGTTTATAGAAGTTCGGAGTGTTAATGAACTCCTACGTCTCCCCTTCTTCCAACTTAGGAAGACACCCTTAGAACGCAAAAGGTTACACTTTGTACACCACTAATTCTAACTACTAGCCAACTTTTTGAAGTCTGTCTGTACAATCGCTAGATTACAAATTCTTTTTCGCTCAAACGAAAACTGTAATCTATAAGAACACAAAGAATGAATGTAAAAGAATTGCTATCTATTTACAAACACACTACATCTGTTTATACTACTCATCCCAAGTAGTAGCCGTTGTGTTTGAATCCTCGCGCTCGCCAGAGCTGCATTGTATTCCTTTCCTCAAATGGGTACTGCAGAAAAGCACTCGACTTTCTGTCTGAGTACCGCTTCATGCCGATTCGGTAAAGTCTTCTGCTCTGCGTCAGTACCGTTGTAGCCTTGCATGTAATGCTCTGCCCGTTGATCCTTTAATCCTCCGGTACTTGAGTGTGCGCGGTCTTCAAAGTCCACGTAAGCTCCTGAGTCGGGCCCTTGCTCAATTACCAAAACTTAATATCCATCATAGATAATTCTTTTATGGAACACTATTTTGTATGATAAAACAAGGAAAGGGAAATTGCAGCATCAGAAGAAAAAATATTAAATCATTTTCTTGGGGAAGTTGATGAGTCAAGAAAGAAAAGAAGAATGACTCATCTCTCGAGTACTTCATTAGAACGAGGACGAAAGAACAAGTTCCTTGCCTGTTGAAGACTCGAATATTTCTTACTAAACTCGAAGGGTACATATTTTTACAGGTTGTTATGCTAGAAGGATAGCTTTAGTACCATCATTATGAATTTAGTATCCTATTTATGTAGATGAAGTGGAAATTCGACACGCATGTTATAAGCTACATTAGTTAAAACTACTAAAGTTATGTCATCATTGTGGTACAAAGAACTTTCAGCACGAGCTTTCAGGTTTTTGTTGTAATAATGGAAAAATAAAACTTGCGAACACAAGTGTTCCACTTGTTCTTATTCGCCTGTTTACGGGTTATCATTCGACTGCAACAATAGAAATTCAAAATAACTTACCACTTTACAACAACTTATTCTCCTCACTTCATTATGCACCAATGTTGATAAGGATCTTGTGTCTTCTACCGGAGGAACTTATACATTCAAAGCACAAGGACAAGTGTATCATAGTCTTTCTGTATTGATTCCAAATGAGCCATGTCCTTCTCATTTTCAACTATACTTTACTTTCAAGCAACTACGCAATAGGATGTGTGCGTTGGACAATGCAACTTTACAATGTAATTTTGAACAATACTGAACCATAACGATAGGGGTCACGTGCAACGCATGTGTTCCCTACTACTATATAAAGTGACTGCAAACAGGAATATTCAAGCATAAGAAAAAACCAAAAAATCAAGAATGCAACATACAAACGTTCGTATCGCCCACTTGACAGCCCAGCTATTTATATTAAAAGCGTGAATAAGGTATGTGTTTTGTTCTATTGTGAATGGACTAATTTACATTCACTTTATTAAATATAATTAGTAAATATTTATCATCAGTTCTACTAATAAAATTACTTGATAAATATTGAAACCAAAATATTAAACGTAGTAGAGGGAAAAAAATGAGATTCACAAATGCTCAACGTAAAAGCAACAAACCATCGGAAAATTCCAACCAAAAACAGATAATGAGAAAGAAACTACATGAAAATCTAAAGAAGATGCACAGTAAAAATTTTGAAATTTCCCTCCACCTAGAACGACTGCATCTTGTGAGCAAACACCAACGAGCGAACTAATTAATTCGAATTTAGAAAAATCTATCATACAAATCGCAGTCGGGTTTGATCGAGCTGGTTTTGCGTTGGGCTGCGACCATCCGTTTAAATGTCAAAATTAGTTATCACTGTTTTGTCCATTAACATGATTAGCTTTATTACCAGGTGAAAATAGGTATCGGGATGTCAATTTTTAATGGGAATAAATTTGTAGTGTTGCTGGTTGGTTACCAGCCACTTGTAGAAAACAAACTTGTATCGGGTTGACTTTGTCTTTTAGCAAAGTAATAGTAGTGTTGCCTATCAATAATTATATAAGTTTTAACTCGATACTACATCTCTCAAAACAAATAAAATTAATCATGTATAAACTGTATGGTATTCGTGTGCAACGCAGTCGGGATTAATCGAGCTGGTTTCGAGTTTGCACCGCGACAACCGATTTATCTTCAAAATTAGTTAGAATTGTTTCGGCCACCAATATGACAAGTTTTACTAGCAAGGGGAGTGGATATCAGACTCTCACTTTTCATTGAAATAAATTTTTATTGTTGTTGGTTACTTGCCACTTGTAGTAAACAAGCTTGTATTGGGTAGACTGCATCTTTTGAGAACGTAATAGATGTATTGCCTGACCATAATTATATAATTTTTAAGTATTCGATACTATATCTCTAAAAACATAAAAATTAACCATGTATAAATTCGTGTGCAACGCAGACGAGTTCGATCGATCGACAAACTCTTATTCAATAGAGAATATAATTGATCGAGTGGATCGAGTAATAAAATTAAATGAATATCGACAAATTATCCTACGCTCAACAGGCAAGTGTACCTAGCGAAAATAGTATAAAATGGCAAGTATTCGAGTATCGAACCCAGAAGAACTATACTTTAGAAAACTGTCGTTTAAATATTCTAGTAAATATTTTGGGTTTGGTAAAAATATAAATAACGATAAAAAATATATGATAAAATAGCGACGGGGTTGAGACGACTTTACGAAAGCAAAGTATTTGAGACTTTGAATCCCCCTAGCTCGACCAAAACGCTGACAATTATAATGAAAGTTTATCTGTCTATTAGACCATGGAGATTCCTACAACATGTATATGAATTCATACGAGTGACAAAACTGCGCCTTATCACAGGAGACTCGTAAACAACTAATCTGCGGCGCCCCTGACTTCTACTGCCCATTCTTACAACTAATTTGTATGACTGCATGTGATATTAATGAAATCTATATACAAAAACGTGTACAAAATTTTTCCTTTTTCATAAAGGAAGCGTTCTGTACAGTACAAAATATTTCTAGGACCTAAATATATAGGTGAGTGCGCATGCGTGTGCAAAATAATCTATCGGCCCTCAACTTAGGTCGCATCCATGTACACAATGCCACCTTAAAAGTCCTCCGGAAGCTTCAAAAATTGTCCTCGCCTTCGTAAAGATCACGTATCGTTATCCCGTGAACCTACAACACATAAATTCGTGGAGTGAGCTTAAAAAGATCAGTAAGTGAAAGTCATGCATGCCATGCACGTGTCCTAAATTCGCAAAGGCATCCACGCCAATTCTCCCTAGACCTCATATTCTCCTTGTCTTGTCTTGTCATGTAGGGCCCCCGGCTATCTTGCTATGCACCATCATGGAGCTCGAATCCACAAGGGATAGATAATCATATAAGTGGCAATACCCACTCAAGGGAGGCTAACCCTAGGGCGCCTTTTCTGTCCCAAGGTGGTTTCATACGCCACGCGGACATTTCACACTGTAGCCTAATCTAAGGTAGTCAACACCGAAGGTACCCTCGGTGTTGCTTACTCCCTCAGCTCGCACACTCCAGGTTTCACGATCAGCCATGAGGGCATTAGCCCTAAAATCATGTTTTGCCTTGTACATGTCATGTTTGAAGGTAACGCCATACGACGTCACCGTGGTAGCATAGAAGAGCCGTGACTCAACTGTGAGTCGACATCAGACGCCCATACAGACGCCCATATCGGCGAATCTTTATCGCTCTGAAGCAATCGTATATTATGCACGCTCTCATATCATCTTGTACTAAACGTGCGTGCATATGCTCATGTCAGGAATATGCGTGTCATGCCATCATATCATGTAATTAAATCATGTGTGTCACGTAACGCAACACGTAGGAAGTCGCGCAATATCATAGGAACACATAACACATAATTTCATGCACATACAATTATGTGTTGTAGTTGGAACTTCCACTTACCTGGTGTCCTTAGCTACTTAGCTTATCGTACGGTAAGTCGCTAACCTTCAAACCCTAAGTATAGAGACATATAAAATTAGGGTTTGTTAGTCTAATTACAGTTTCACAAAGTGGCTTTGAAACCCTAATTTTCGATTTTTATAAATTTCGAAACCCTAATATTTAGAACTTTATCTTAAATTGAAGAATATCGTTTCGAGATGTATCTTAAGCTTTATTGTGGGATTTCGACATAGATTTCGAAGCAGCATATCCAATATTTTCAGATTTAATACAAAATCTCGAAACAAATTTCGACATAAATGAAAATGGGATCTCGACCTGAATAAAAAAAAATGGATCTCGGCATGGAGTTGGATATAAATCACGAGTTTGGTTTTCACTTCTCGAGATAGACCCTTGGCTGGATTGTAATTTAGACTTCGATATAGTATATATGTAAGGATTTCGATATGTGTCTTTGAAATTATATTTCGATATTATAATCTTAGAATCTCGAAATATCATATACAAGAACGAGATGTGTTTCGACATTGTAAACAAAATGTCGAGATGTAGTTATAACTAAGATTTCGAGGTGTATGTTTTCTCGAGGTTATACGAAGATTTCGATATGAATATTGAAGATAGATCTCGATATTATTCCTACAATACTATCATGATTGCGAGATTTAATCAATTTCGACATAGTATATCTAAAGATGTCGAGATGTATGTTGAGCCTCTACACCAAATTTCGAAATCAACCTCAAAGCTAGGTCTCGACATTTTCTATCCTCATTCCCGACCTCGGGATCTACAAAACTAATACAGTTTTGAGATTCATAATCTGGAGAATCATATTACCATTTGAGACACACTACATATATATTAAGCTGCCGAACTCCTAGTTTACCCTAACTCCTAAAAGCATAATTATAAAAGTTCTAAAGACTTCAAAAACCCTCATCAACTATGCTGATATAAATTCTAATCATATAGAAATTTGAGCCTAACATCTTTTAAAACATGACTATACGGGTTAAAAAGTTCTCAAAAATCCTTAATGGTTAAATTGCACTAATCCTAGTTATATAATATTTTCGTGTCTCATAATCCTAAAAGCATACTACCAATTAAATTAAAATATGAAATTAAGGTAAGAATATAATACCTATTTCCAATCTCAGCTCGATATGTCTTTGGTTTTCTTGTCAACACTAGGTTTTCCAAGAGCTTTCTCTGAAATGAAATGTTTCGTTAATCCCTTTCTAATGGGTCATGATACACGCCATTCATTCTTATCCCAATTTTTCCTTGCGTGCTATAGTAGTTAAATGACGTTAGTTTATTTACTTTGTTCATACTTATCAATTTCCTTAGTAATAGACCTTATAATATTAGTTTACTTGTTTTCTTCTTTTGCTAAGTCATCGAGTCATGTGCGAACATTATATCCTAATCCCTTACACTAAGTCATCGAGATAACTAAATCTCTTAGGTAACAATTTTAGTCTTTTAATCCTTTCCTCATAGTTAAACTAATAAACTAACTATAATTATTCTAATCTTAGTTTTCGAAAACCTCTCCATAGCCAAGTTAGTGTACCTATTTTGATTTTAAAATCGTTTACCCTATGACTAAGGGTTCGAACCTTACAAAACCCTAGGTTTAAAATCTTCTAGGTTAGCATATCATGTACTAGAAACCCTAAAATCAATAACTAACCTAAATTCAATTAATTCTTCGACTTGGTTAGATCCTAATAGCACCTAATATGTAATCACACAGGCATATAATATTTTAAATATGTTTCATGCAATCACGTAAGTCACATAACATGTATGCATATTTATTGGTCGGCTTACTTACTGGACTCGGGTATTACATCCTCCCCCCTTAAAGGGATTTCGCCCCCGAAATCAGGCAGGGAGAAACAGCTCAGGGTAGTGGTTCCTCATGTCATCTTCCCGTTCCCACGTAGCTTCTTCCGTGGACTGATTCTGCTATAATACCTGTACCAAGGGAATTTCTTTATTCCGTAATCGTTTCATGTCGTACATAAGGATTTTCCACTGGCTTCTCCTCGTAGCTCAAATCTGGCTTGAGTTGTTGTTGAAGATTTTCCGTGTTCAACACATGGCTTGGATCTGCGACGTATTTTCGCAGCGTCGATATATGAAAGACATCATGTACTTGAGCTAGTGAGGCTGGTAATTCGAGTTGGTATGCCACTTCGCCGACTTTTTTGAGAATTCGGAACGGTCCTATATACCTTGGGCTTAGCTTGCCCTTTTCCCAAACTGTTTTACGCCTTTCATTGGTAACACTTTTAGAAATACAAAATCTCCTGGTTCAAATTCCAGTGGCCTACGCTTTTGGTCTACGTAACTTTTCTGTCTGCTTTGGGCCGTTTTCATTCGTTCACGTACCTTTGATATTGCTTCCGTCATTTCTTGCACTAGGTCAGGACCTAGTATTGCTCGTTCTCCAACCTCATCCCAGTGAATTGGGGATCTGCATTTGCGTCCGTATAGAGCTTCATATGGAGCCATTCCGATCGTTGCATGGAAGCTGTTGTTGTATGAGAATTCGATCAATGGAAGGCATCGGCTCCAATTTCCTTTAAAGTCGAGCACGCAGGCTCCTTAGCATGTCTTCCAACGTCTGGATTGTTCGTCAGACTGCCCGTCAGTCTGAGGATGGTAGGTTGTACTGAATGATAACTTGGTTCCCATGGCCTTCTGCAAACTCATCCAGAACTTGGATAAGAACCACGAATCACGATCGAAAACAATCGAGATTGGAACTCCGTGAAGTCGTACTATTTCTTGAATATATAGTTCCGTGTATCGTTCCATTGAGAATGTTCAACTGATAGGCAGAAAGTGAACAGACTTGGTCAATCGATCAACGGTGACCCATATAACGTCGTGGCCTTTCACATTCTTAGGTAAGCCAACAACGAGGTCCATCGTAATGTGATCCCATTTCCATTCGGGTACTGGCAGAGATTGTAGAGTTCCTGCCAGTCGTTGATGCTCTGCCTTATTTCTCTTTTCATCCTTAGCCACCAATAATTGGTTCGTAGATCCCTATACATCTTTGTCGCTCCGGGGTGGATGGAGTAGACAGTGGTGTGGGCTTCTGTCATGACCGTCTTTCGGAGTTCGGTGTTGTTAGGAACAAATAGACGTCTTCTGTGGTATAAGCTCCCGTCGCCTCGTATGGTGAAGTCTGCTGATCATTGTTCCATTGGTGCTTCTTTGATTTTCAGATATAATTCATCATTCCCTTGGGCTTTTGTAATCTGCTCCATCAATGTGGGTCGAAGTGTTAACGCCGCTAATCTCGCTTCGATTTCGCCCATTTGTATCACTTCTACTTCAAGCCTTTGTAACGCCGTGTTTACAGTCTTACGGCTCAACACATCCGTGACTACATTTGCTTTTCCCGGATGGTAGCTAATCATGCAGTCATAGTCCTTGACTAACTCGAGCCATCGTCGTTGTCTCATATTTAACTCCTTCTGGGTGAAAAAGTATTTGAGACTCTTGTGATCAGTGAAAATCTTGCATCGCTCGCCGTATAGGTAGTGCCGCCAGATCTTGAGAGCAAAGACTACAGCGGCAAGCTCTAGGTCGTGAGTCGGGTAGTTCTTCTCATAATCTTTGAGTTGTCGCGAGGCATATGCTACGACATTTCCATTCTGCATTAGAACACATCCTAGGCCATTCTTAGATGCATCGCTATAAACAGAAAATCCTCCGGCTCCTGTGGGAATAGTTAGTACTGGGGCCGTAGTGAGTCGTCGCTTAAGTTCTTGAAAGCTCTGCTCACAAGCATCGTCCCATTGAAACGGAGTATTCTTCTTCGTTAACTTCGTCAGGGTTGATGCAATTTTGGAGAAATCTTTGATGAACTTCCGATAATACCCAGCTAGTCCGAGAAAACTTCGTATTTCTGTGACATTCGTCGGTTGAGGCCAGTTGTTAATAGCCTCGATCTTGCTGGGGTTAACAGAAATTCTATTTCCCGAGATAACATGTCCGAGAAAAGCGACTTGATTGAGCAAGAACTCGCACTTCTTGAATTTCGTATACAATTGCTTTTCTCGTAATATTCCCAGTACGATCTTCAAGTGTTGTTCATGCTCCCCTTGGTCTTCGAATAGATGAGAATGTCAACGATGAATATGATGACACACTTGTCTAAGAATGATTTGAATACCCGGTTCATCAGGTCCATGAATGCTGCTGGCGCATTAGTCAGCCCAAAAGGCATGACTAAGAATTCGTAATGCCCATAATGAGTACTAAAGGCTGTCTTCGGGACATCTTCTTCTCGAATCTTCAACTGGTGATACCCTGACCTTAAGTCTATCTTCGAAAAGACGGTTGCACCTTGTAACTGGTCGAATAAGTCGTCAATTCGAGGGAGGGGGTATTTGTTCTTGATCGTAATCTTGTTTAGCTCCCTATAATCGATCCATCTTTCTTCTTAACGAATAAAACTGGGGCTCCCCATGGTAAGAAGCTCGGCTGAATGAACCCTTTTGTAACAGTTCATCAAGTTGCTCCCTCAATTCCTTCAATTCAGCTGGGGCGAGTCGGTATGGTGCCTTAGAGATTGGTGCCGCTCCAGGTACTAGGTCGATTGCGAGTTGAATCTCCCGATCCGGCGGAAGTCCGGGTAAGTCTTCAGGAAACACGTCGGGAAAGTCTTGTACTACTGGAACTTCTTCTAACTTCGGGGGTGAACGTTCCTTGGATGATGTTGCATATATTAGGTAAGCTTTGCATCCTGTCTTGATCAAACGATGTGCTTTCATTGCTGAATTCTTGGGAATCTTACTACACTTGCTACTTCCCGTGAATGTGAATGGTTCAGTGTCTCCCATATTAAAGGTTACTTGCTTACGGTGACAGGTAATAACTGCTCCGTATTTCGATAGCCAGTCCATTCCAAGGATTACTTCATAATCGTTCATTTGAATGACTATCAGGTCAACAAGTAAGGTTCTATCGTTCACTATTAATGGGCTATCTCGTAAAATTTGGTTGGTTCTCATAGAGGTTCCATGAGGGATGGTAACATTGTATTCGAAGCTAACTAGGTCAGGTGTAACCCCGAGTCTCGCCACATTGTTAGTAGATGCAAATGAATGCATGGCTCCTGAATCAACTAATATGCATGTCGTGGTTGAATGGATAAGGAGAGTACCTGCCACCACGAACGGGGTGTTCTCCGCTTCTTCAGAAGTTAGAGTGTAAACTCAAGCAGGTACCGTATTTGGCCTAGTTGAAACAGGTGCTTGACTTCCAGATGCAACTTACGTGCATGCCTTGGAAAAGTGGTCTGTCTTTCCACACTTATAGCAGACTGCATTCTGAGAATAGCACACGCCCAGATGTCGTCGTGTGCACCTGGGACATGGGGGTATAGTCATTGGAGGTCTTCCCTGATTAGGACTAAACTGCTGTGGAGGTCCAAGTCCGTTCTGGAAATTAGGTCTGGCATTCTTGGTGTTAAAGGGCTTCTTCGAGTTACCTCCACTCCACTTCGGCCCTTCAACAAACTTTCGCTTCGCTTCATGGGCTCGCATGATTCGGAGTTCGGCTTGTTCTGCCATCAATGCGCGTTCAGCTACTTGAGCATAGGTAGCTCCTTGAGATCCGGCCATGTTTACGTCTCTATACAATTTAGGCTTTAAGCTCTACAGGAAACGCTCCACCTTCAACGCATCTGTGCTCACCATGTGAGCTGCGAATCGGGACAATTGCTCAAACTTCCTGATATACTCTGCCACGGTCATCGGGCCCTGGCGTAGGTTGATGAATTCATTCACATTTGGGCTCGTACCGGGGCGGTAAAGTATTTGCTCCTAAAGAGCTCTTTGAATCGCTCCCATGCCAATGCCATTGGGTCTTCGAAAGGCGAGAATGGTATCCCACCAATGACCTGCACTTCCCCTCAGTAGGAAGGCAGCACACAAC
Source organism: Craterostigma plantagineum (assembly GCA_027422505.1). NCBI lineage: Eukaryota > Viridiplantae > Streptophyta > Magnoliopsida > Lamiales > Linderniaceae > Craterostigma > Craterostigma plantagineum. Next base: position 11,919,336 of record JAPQWV010000020.1, read on the forward strand.
ACCTTTTCTTCCTCGAGAATGCGGCTATACTGAAACATGCTTTCCAGAGTTCTTAGCCAGTCTTCAGCCGCAGTAGGGTTGATAGCATCCTCAAATGTTGGGGGATTGAGTTTACTAAATCGCTCCCAACAATTTCGACTCTTTCCGCCTGAGAGAGACTATTACTAGATTGTCCGCCCACATTTCGTTGTTGCATCATTTCTTGAATTTGAGCGGATTGCTGGCAAAAGAGTTCGGTGAGTTGAAGGACCGCCGTGTCTCGATTGTCGACAAGAGTAACGGGTTGCTTGCCTTTGTCCGCATTTCCACTGCCGTTACCCCGGGTTCTACCCATTCTTTTTCCTATACCCTAATAGTCCCTATGGCCAATAAATCATGCACATACAACATTCAAAGAAATATAAAACTTACAAGCAAGGCCGCTTCCGTGCTTTGAGTGTGCGTACATGGACAGTCTACAGAACTTGTAACCGAAAGCTCTGATACCATCTGTGGCGCCCCTGACTTCTAGCGCCCATTCTTACTACTAGTTTGTATGACTGCATGTGATATAAATGAAATCTATATACGAAAATGCGTACAAAATTTTTCCTTTTTCATAAAGGAAGCGTTCTTTACAGTACAAAATATTTCTAGGACCTAAATACATATGTGAGTGCGCATGCGTGTTCAAAATAATCTATCAGCCCTCCACTTAGGTCGCATTCATGTACACACTGCCACCTCAAAAGTCCTCCGGAAGCTTCAAAAATTGGCCTCGCCTTCGTAAAGATCACGTATCGTGATCCCGTCAATCTACAACACATAAATTCGTGGAGTGAGCTTATAAAGCTCAGTAAGTGAAAGCCATGCATGCCATGCACGTGTCCTAAATTCGCAAAGCATCCATGCCAATGGTCCCTAGACCTCATATTCTCCTTGTCATGTAGGGCCCTCGGCTATTATGCACCATCATGGAGCTCGAATCCACAAGGGATAAACAATCATATAAGTGGCAATACCCACTCAATGGAGGCTAAACCTAGGGCGCCTTTTCAGTTCCAAGGTGGTTTCATACGCCACGCAGACGTTTCATACTGGTAGCCTAATCTGAGGTAGTCAACACCAAAGGTACCCTCGGTGTTGCTTACTCCCTCAGCTCGCACCCTCCAGGTTTCACGATCTGTGCATTAGCCCTAAAATCATGTCTTGCCTTGTACATGTCATGTCTTGAAGGTAACGCCATACGACGTCACCATGGTAGCATAGAAGAGCCGTGACTCAACTGTGAGTCGACATCAGACGCCCATATCGGCGAATCTTTATCGCTCTCAGGCGTCGTATATTATGCACGCTCTCATATCATGCATTTTGTACTAAACGTGCGTGAATATGCTCATGTCAGGAATATGAGCGTCATGCCATCATATCATAATTAAATCATGTGTCATGTAACGCAAATAATTCACGTAGGAAGTCACGTAATATCATAGAAACACATAACACATAATTTCATGCACATACAATTATGTGTTGTAGTTGGGACTTCCACTTACGTGGTGTCCTTAGCTACTTAGCTTATCGTACGGTAAGTCGCTAACCTTCAAACACTAAGTATAGAGACATATAAAATTAGGGTTTGTTAGTCTAATTACAGTTTCACAAAGTGGCTTAGTTTGAAACCCTAATTTTCGATTTTTATAAATTTCGAAACCCTAATATTTAGAACTTTATCTTAAATTGAAGAATATCATTTCGAGATGTATCTTAAGCTTTATTGTGGGATTTCGACATAGATGTCTAAGTAGCATATCCGAGATTTCGAGATTTAATACAAAATCTCAAAACAAATTTCGACATAAATGAAAAGGGATCTCGACCTGAATTAAAAAAAATGGATCTCGGCATGGACATGGATATAAATCACGAGCTTGGTTTTCACTTCTCGAGATAAACCCCGGGCTGGAATGTAATTAGACTTCGATATAGTATATATGTAAGGATTTCGATATGTGTCTTTGAAATTATATTTCGATATTATAATCTTAGAATCTCGAAATATCATATACAAGAACGAGATGTGTTTCGACATTGTAAACAAAATGTCGAGCTGTAGTTATAACTAAGATTTCGAGGTGTATGTTTTCTCGAGGTTATACAAAGATTTCGATATGAATATTGAAGATAGATCTCAATATTATTCCTACAATACTATCATGATTTCGAGATTTAATCAAAATTTCGACATAGTATATCTAAAGATGTCGAGATGTGTGTTGAGCCTCTACACCAAATTTCGAAATCAACCTTAAAGCTAGGTCTCGACATTTTCTATCCTCATTCCCGACCTCGAGATCAATCCTAAAACTAATACAGTTTCGAGATTCATAATCTGGAGAATCATATTACCATTTGAGACACCCTGCATATATATTAAGCTGCCGAACTATTAGTTTACCCTAACTCCTAAAAGCATAATTATAAAAGTTCTAAAGACTTCAAACCCCCATTAACTAAGCTGATATAAATTCTAATCATATGAAACTTTGAGCCTAACATCTCTTAAAATAGGAATATACGAGTTACAAAAGTTCTCAAAAATCCTTAAGGGGGTTCGTTAAAATATCAAATAACCAGCGAATGATTCCCATATAAAAGCTAAAAAAGATAGTGGTCGCGTCGTAAACGGCCAAAAATAAAATTTATAACCTTACTAATGAGTATAGCGAAAGTAAGGATCGTCTCCACAGGGAAGATGGTTGATTTACTTCTATATCGAAATTCGATCGATAATAATTATAATAATAATAATAATAATAAATAAATAAATAAATAAATAAATAATAATAAAAAGGGGGTTTTTAGTTTGTCAAACGGAAATCAAAATAAAAGTAATTATAAACGAAAATATATTTTTGAAAATAGATTAATATAGAAACGAAATTAGACTAAGAACAGACGAAGGAAAATATAGAAACTAACGACTATAAAATAATACTTGAAGTAATCGTTCTCCACCTTGATTTATATAATCGATCATAGATTCCTAAATAACGTGTACACATAAGCATAATTGGTTATAGTTGTCGACGAACGTCTAACAACCAATCTCTTCTTCATTTCTCGATAATTAAGAGACACTCTATAATTATTTTCCTAATCGAAAAATAACCTCCGGGACGCGCTGCAAGGTTTAAGATTCCGACAGCATTAAAAATGAAAGAGACCCGATTATTGACTAACTCGCTCGAACGACGCTCTCGCAAGAAACGACGTTGGTCCGTTAAAATCAAATCGCGTAAACTACAATATAACTTACACTTACCTAAGGTAGAGAAGTTGAATATTGTTCGCTACTTATTGAAACGAACAAACAATTAAGGATTTGTCGTTTTAATTAGCCATGGACTCACCTAGATTAATTAAACATTTGCAACTATTTAATCAGACTAAGTACATCAACTAAATAAATTCAAGCTTAAACGAATACTCACGCGTCCATGAATAAGCTCGATAATCGCACAATATTATAAATCAAGGTTTTGATATCACTTCAACTATAATAAACTTAACGTACCATATAAAACATATAGCAACATAATTATATATAGATAGGAATCGACTTAGCATACAACCGTACGAACGAAAACGAAATGCAGCAACGTTGCTCCGTGTATGTTCCTCGCCTCAGCTTCAGCCCTTGTGCTTCATTGGGTATTTTCGTCGAACAGCTGGTGAGCGACTAAGGTCCAATTGTATGCTTCACATCCTTGCTCGTTTTAGCCACTGCTCGTGTGTTTGTTGCAGCCCCGATCTGACAAGAACAACTTCCTTCGAGCCCTCTGCTGTCACAGAATTACAGAACGTCTGTTGCCCCGTGATGTGCTTCGTCTATCCGCTTCGCTGCCCCTAGCTCTCTTGTATAGAAAAAAATCTGCTTTTATTTTCTTCGTCCCAGCTCGGAGGCAGCAACTTGCTTTCTCGCTTGGGGAACGAACTGTGCTCGCTTGCTTCGCCTTATGTGGGTATTAATGTGGTGGTGAAGGTGAAACACGACTTTTTACCCCGTCTCCTCCCTCTTTCCTCTGAGGTGTATGCTTGTATATATAGATGAATCTTCCCACGGAATGTAAACACCAATTCCAGTTTTTCATAGTTGTGTCTTGGATCTTTATTTCTTTCACACTCGAAACATGGGAAGCCGAATTCCCGTTCTCTCTTTTCTTGGTCGGATGTCTGCTTGAATGTCGCTCAGGTACTAAGAGAGCTGCTCCACACTCATGACTGGTATGCGACGAGGCAGCCAAACATCCCAGCGTGTATGGTATCTTGGTTTGCTCCACATACACGGCTGGTTAGCGATGCGAGCAACCAAATGTAGGTAAACTCTATACATGCATTCCATAGTTAAACTTTTGGCATGCATATCGAAATGAAAAAACTATATGCCTACTTTGAAATTAAAGGGTACATTATAGTTATGCATGCTTCAAAAAGACCTTAAATTCCGAATTTCGCATGCATACCTGAGCTGAAATGCATTGAATACCATGTTATAGGTATATTTTCATTATGCATAAATCTTAAAGAATTTCGAGGTTAAACTTTTTTAATGCATATAAGCTGAATTGATAAATGCCTTTATTTTTCAAAATGGTACATGTTTAAATATGCATTTTCATAGCCTTGCGAGATTTTGAAATTCATTACGCATATTCCGTAGTCAACTAATAAATTTTTTCCTATTTGAGTTAAATTTGAGGGGGGGGGGGGGGCAAATCTTTATTTTAAAGAGAAACAACTCCTATATTTGTGTTAAAAGGAACAATATTAAATTTTTGAGGGGGAGCGAACTTAATTACTTGAACTTAGGGAAAGAGATTCGATTGATTCGTATTTGCATCTTTTTGAGGCGGAGTATTCAGTTTTAAGAAGTATGATTTGAGGAGGAATAAAAAATATATATATATATGTGTATATATATATATATATTATATCTGTATCGATATATACATATATATATATATATCTATTTATATAAAAACAAGTCAAAAAAAGCCAAAAAAAAGTAAAAAAACACACACATATATATATATATATATCTATTTATATAAAAAAAGTCAAAAAAACAAAAAAATAAAATAAACCCTCTCAGGCATTTCCACATCCCAAGATGGATTTCAATGCAATAATTCAACCCTCAAGAACTAAAGATTCCAAAGGCGAAGGTGTTATCATTACACTGACACGAAGATAATCTCAACCAACCTGCTCTGACTGGCTGATCAAGCAGCACTCAAATAGACGGATGCATGGATTTTCAGTTCCTATGGTTCAATCAACCAAACTGAACCTAACCCGGGAACGCAGCCGAGTGTTTGTAAAGATTTCGAGCCCGTAAGAGCCACATCTATTTGGAAATTCTTGACAAGACCGAAGAGCGGAAGATACAAAATTCCCTTAGCTCACAAATTACTCGGACCAACCCCCATAGGTACAGGTGCTAATTTTATTAGCCCCCGGGTAGAAGTCGCCACATTAGGTCCAAAGGCGCATGCACAACCGAGCCTTACCCACTCATCGATCTCCCAACAGACCGATGTTTCACTAAATCACGGGGAGCCACGTAATCTGATCACTGCTTCACTTGGAAGCAGGAGATATTGAACTAAGTGGTAGTCAGCCCCACACCACTGAATTTTATTGAACACATCGAGTCTAGTGTGTCCTCACCATCCAAATTTTTTTATATCTTTTTAGGACACATACACTTTTTCTTATCTGGAGTTTGTGACCAGATCAGAACTTTCGTAGAGATGTCCTACTACGACATGCTTCGATGATCGGAAGGAAGTCCTGCCGTTGCAACATCAAAACACACGGTTTCAGGCCATCGCCTATGAGCTACGCTCCTAGATTGATGTTAACGGGACGCCTATGTGGCCCCGGTTTATGAATCCCTGTTCTCACAGGCCATGTCTCAGAGATTATCTCTGAAGTCGTGTCGACGGATTGCCTTTGTGGCTCCGTTAGGTTATTATCCAACCCGAGCACCCACCATTTCCGCCGCACGTACCACTCTGAAGACGGGCTCTCATGCAATTGATGGAAAAATCTGAAGGAGCCCAAGCACTTTTTTGGAAAACGCAACTCCATCATCTTGTCCCGACGATGCGATCTTCTTGCCAAAGACGATGTCCCATTTTGGCCCATCGCATGACGATCTCCCTAGCTCGATCTTCATGAGGGGGAGGAGTACTAGAGCAAAATGGGAGCAGCACCACGACGAAGGTGCAATACAGATCAGAAAATGCCAAATCTCAAGCGTCGTCAAAGAATCAAGCGAAGTCAACAGAGTCCAACGATTGAAGTTGTCACCCCATGTACGACTCTCCGACTTTAAGGAGAACACCCCAATCACAACGTAAGGTTGAACAAACGTAGGGGGAGTTGAGCTACAATCGAACGGAGAGATCGGACTCAAATGACAAGACGACCAATAACTTCACTATGGACTTCAAGAATCAAAGCTGTCGACTCGTGTATAGCTCCTCAAGTTTAAAGAAGTTTAAAGAGACGATTGAAGAAGAACACGCAAGTAGCTTCAAGAAGAGAAGTTCAGAACACGGTGAGCTTTGATCTCCTAAAGAATAGGTCACATGACAAGATAAATGAGGAGGAGATTGAAGAAGAACACGCAAGCAAATGCTTTCGCGTACACAACTCCGATACGTGTTCTTTGAGGACTCAGTACGATCACAAGACGAAGATATATAACCAGAGCTGAATTGCAAATTGAACACAAAGGGGGAGATTGTTAGGATTATTTATTGTGTTCAATTGAATTAGGTTGTCTTACTCTTGTGATTTATTTTATGCTATGACCTAATTGTAAATATACCTAACTTGTGGGTATATTATTTATATCGAGCCCAATAGCCCATTAGGGCTTATGTGTATAAATACCCTAAACGATACCCTAAACGATACATCGTTTAGGGTTGCTGATTCATTATTGGAGTTGACGACTTTGCTGAAGATTACGTGCGTATCATCGTTCCAACTCTACAATCCGTCTCGTGGTATTACTAATTTATTGCTTCCGTATTTCATCGTATAAGGTGATACTAATCCTATGAATCAGATCAAGGTTGGATAAATCGGCCTAACACTTCCTCCTCCGCCGCCGCGCCTACGAGGGGTCACTCCCTAGCTGCCGCTCATCGCCCTTAGTCTCCTTTTCGATCGCCCTTGTGAACTCGAGAATCTGGTCCAGTGTCTTCCTGTACATGTAGTACGCCGACACGGCTACGACAGACGCTGCGACGAGAGCTGTCATCGCCAGATGGAGCAAGTGAGGATCCATCGTGCCTGACAATTTATCCGTTCACACTATTCAGCTACACGGAGAATATGAGTCGTCGCGGAGCTGTGCACTAATAAATATGGCCGATAATGCCCGACGGTTAGAGAGATAATCCCTTTCAAACCAATTTTAGTTGGATTTATATAAATACAAATACTACTTCACTTTTTTTATGGGAATTTTGGAAAAAATACCTAGTCATTGTTATTTATGACTTGAAGTTCAGTATCTTAGATGTTTTCTCTGTGTATAGGTAGCCAAATTTTAGTTTTAACTCCATCATGCCTACTATAATATCCTTTTGTCCCAAAAGTAAAGAAAACTAAAACAAAAATCAAATTAACACCTTTAATATATTTAATATATTATATTACATAGTAAGTGTAATAGTAGAAAAATTTATACGGGATTACTTCGATAATATTCGAAATGTGCGAAATTCGAACAAAATTGATTTCTTTTAGAGACGAGGCCAAAAATTTACAATTGGGCCTGAAAACAAAAATTTAAATGGGCGGAACACAAGAAATGAGAGCCCAAATAGAAGATTAAAGAAATATTTTATAATAAATAATAGAGGCCGAAATATTTAGAGACCAAATAAAAAAAATAATGGCATCTCCATGATTTCACCTCCATGTGAGCATTGAGATAAGATCTAACCAACAAGCCACCTCATGGTTGCATGGAGACGAGATCTAACCAACAAGCCACCTCATCAGGACCAAATAAGCTATAAGTCAAATAGAGAATAGAGGAACCAAGAGGGAGAGAAGGGAGAAAAACCGTGAGAGAGAGGGAAGAGAGAAAAGAAAGAAAAGAGAGGGAGAGGCCGAGAGAGAGAGGGAGAGAGGGAAATAAAGAAAAAGAGAGAAAAGAGATGGAGAAGCTCACGGACGAGGAGGAGCTCGAGATCGAAGTCCTAGGGTTGGATCACACGAAAATAACTCGTAACGTAGCTCTCTACGGAAGTAAGGTATGTGAAGATCACCTACACGCATAAACAAGTTTTGAATTCGTGAATTTTACGTGTTGCATGATCCCTTTTGATTCTTACGTGTTTATGTATCAAACATGATCGCCTTGCGTGATTTTATGATAGTTGGCAATGTGTTTATTTCGGGTAGCTTAGAATTCATGATCCTAGTGAAGGTTAGATCCATGGAGACTTAGAACTAGGGTTAGAGGTCTTAGAAAATTGGAAGATGGGATGAAATTCGGGTAAGGAACAAGTTCGGGTAAATTAGGGTTTTCGAGCTCTCAATTTCATTTCGGCCGTGAGGGTCATATTTGGGTGAGGGTTAAAATTTTAGGGTGAATTGAACAAATTCGGGTAGTTTAGGGTGTAGGTGAAGAGTTAGGAAAATTTGATGCTTTCGATTAAATTAGGGTTTTCTACAAATTCAGGGACTAGATTGAAAATTTTTAGAAATTCGGGAGCTGAGATGCGAAATTCGGCCAAGGGAGATTTTAAAGAAATTTAAAACTTTTGGGGCCGATTTGATACTCGGGAAAAATATATTCGGGTCTTTGAATAATTTTCAAAATTCGGGTCTCTTAAATTAGGGTTTTCTCAAACTCGGTGACCACAATTTAAATACTTTTTAAAACTCGGGAGTCAAGAGAAATTCGGTCAAGGGTGTTTTTTTTTAAAAAGAAATTTTTAAGGTTTGGGTCAAATGTGAAATTCGGGAAAAATATAATAAAATTCAGGTCCTTTTGAGCAATTTTCAAAAGTTCGGGTGTTAAGTGGAAAATTCAGGTCCTTTTGTGTAAAATTTTGTAAAATTTCGAGGAGTTGATTGGAATTTATGAAAATTCGAGCCTTAATTTTAAATCCGGGCGAAAATATATATTTTCTAAATTCGGGGGTCTTAAATAAAATTTGAAGAAAATTTTCGGGTCTTTATATAATTATTAAAATATTTGAGTCTCTTAAGTAAATTTTCAAAATTACGGGTCTTGAGAGTAACTTTCAAAATCCGGGCTCTTAGAAAAATTTTGAAAAATTCAAGACTTATATGCAATGTTGAAAATTCAGCGGGACTTTATTTCTTTTAAAATTCGGGGTCTTCATGCAATTTTTGAGAATTTGGGTACTTAAAACTAAATTATGAGATTTTGGGGTTTAAATGCAAAATTCGGGAATATATTTTAAGATTAGGATTTAAGAGATATTTCGGAAATTCGGGTCTTTCAATAGAAATATAAAAACTTGCAGTCCGTTTTGTAATTTGAAAATTTGGGCTTTTAAATGTGATTTTAAATTCAGGTCTTAAAATGGAAAGGATAAAATTGAGTCTTTTTGTGTAATCTCGAGAGAGAATTGACGGGTAGAGTTCGGACCGAGAAAAAAATTTAATACGCGGGCTTCTGGCCCGGTCATTTCGGGAATGAGGGTGAAAGTTGGGGCCTGGGGTATTACGGCTCAAGCTATGATAATATTTTGAACTTAGGGTTTTCGAGTTCGGCCGAGATGATATCTCGGGCCGATATGTGATATAGATACTTGGAGAGTTGTTATGACATATGTTTGCATTTTACTTGCACGACATTTGCATTCACTTCAGTATGTGTGATAGCGACCGTGTGGGGTCACGGTGGCACAGAGCTATGTCAATGAGTAGGGTAGATTATGACCGATTGTTGGTCGTCGACTCGTATGAGTAGTGAGGTTAGGACTAAGGCACACTATTCGAGCAGGAGAAAACTCGTGGAAGGGGCGACCTAGTAGGAGGACATTTGGCGTGACCGTCCAAATGCGCTACCGGTGTAGGCCACCCGAGCTACGAACTCTGACATATATACGAGCAGGAGGAAACTCGTGGAAGGGGCGACCTAGTAGGAGGACATTTGGCGTGACCGTCCAAATGCACTACTGGTGTAGGCCACCCGAGCTACGGACCCTGACACTATATGTGATTGTGATGTGGTGCGCGCGTGTTGCCTTTAGTTCAAGCCTAGGGCCCTGATGTGATATGTTGAGTTGAGATGGGATGAGATACGAGAAAAGAATCGAGCGTGCATTTTGTGAGATGTGTCGGGATGGAATCGAGTCCAGAGCACGTACATTCATGCATATTTTCATCTACTGAGCAAAAGCTCAGAGTTTAAGTGTGTAGGTACGAACGAGTCGGACGTTGAAATACGTCACGACTAGGCGGTAACTCCACGGACTTTTGAGGGCGGCGCAGTACATTTGACGAGACCAGTGGAGCCGCTTAGTGTGTGAATCGTGTTTTTACTTATTGTGCTTCGGCCTGTTGTCTAATAAAAGCGTGCTTTGCAAATCCGACTTTGGACGTATATGTCTTATTGTGTTTAAAAAGTTTTCATTAAGTGGGCTTTCCGCTGCTTACATTGCGTAAATCCGCCAAAATACGTAGTTGAGAGTTAGGGTCGTGACAGTAAGCATCGGGCAGAGTGTAGTCCATGGGGTCTTGTTATCATCGTATACTCCCCTTTATAAAACTTAATGTAATTATAATTAAAAAAGAAATGTAATTAAATATTAAGGATTAGCGCACATACCCCGAGGATCGAGAAGAGCCGCCCAAGTTGAACTTCTCTGGATACATTTTTTGCGAAGATGCTTCTCGAAGGTTTTGGTTCATAAAACATTATATGGAGTCAATGTTCTCATTATCGCTCCAGTTCCAACGTACTTTCTGAATAAATTTGGCATTTGCAGCCGAAAATTGAGTATTTTTATATTTGTTAATGGTCCGCGTAGATTCAATGTGGGTGATCAATGCCATTGAAATGCAAGGTGCTTGAGAAGAACACCATATTTTCTGTTAGATAAAAAGTATGATTACATTTCGAAATGTAAGAACTATACCAACACCACACCAAGAAACAACATCATGGTTATTTTATGAAAAGACAACGGAGCAACTGAGAAGCGACAACCACGAAAATGAACATCAATGGAGCAGCTACGAGCAAGGACGAGTGGAGGGACGGGCAAGCAAGTTGTGACAAATTCTGGCGAGCAGCTGCAAACCTACGAGCATCGAATGGGGGAAAATCAAGCTACGGGCCTCGAAAATCGAGCAATTTTATCTGGACGTTGATGAGGCACAACTTCACCAACATCCGGCGCACTCCCGAGCTCTTCCTCTCCCGCCTCTTGGTGCTCACCGTCATGGGCTTAATGATGGCCACGACGTTCTTCCACCTCGAGAACGACACCAACCAGGGCATCACCAACCGCGTCAGCTTCTTCATCTTCACCGTGTGCTTCTTCTTCTCCTCCTCCAATGACACCGACCCCGCGCTCATACAAGAGTGCCTCGTCTTCGCCTGCGAGACCTCGCACGATGCGTACCGTGCCTCCTTGTACGCCGTCGCGGGGCTCATCACGTACCTACCCTTCCTCGCGCTGTAGGCTGTCCACCTACGCGGTCATCGTCTTGTTCCCGCTGAGGCTCGACGGGCCATGCACGTACTTCCTCCTCGTGCTCTTCATGTCCCTCCTCTCGACCAACTTGTTATTCGTCTTCGTGAGCTCCGTGGTGCCCAACTACATTTTGGGCTACGCGGCGGTGATTGCTTTCGCGGCGCTATTCTTCATGTTCTGCAGGTACCACACCTCGGACAACCTAGTGATGAAATAAATAGCAGCGGAGCAGTACGAGCCAGGAGACAGCGATTGGAAAACGGACAGAGGGATGAAAAACGACATCCAAGGAGCAGTGAACAACGACAAGCACAAGCAACGAAGAGAGATCGGAACAAGCAAGGAACGGAACAGCCGCATCGCAACATTATGATAACATTAACAAATAAAAAATGTAACACCAAGACATTGTATTAACACACACATTACAATACATCTAGGTAATATTACAGGAGAAGCGGATCGCAGAGGAAGTGAATGCAAGTGCAGCTCCTGCAGATATGGGATTTGAAATAATCCTCGCATTAAGGCCGAATATGGAAGAACCAGCGACAAATGCAGAAACAACACCATTAACAAAGTGTCTTTTCATCATGTACTTTTGCACAATCTCTTCAACGCCAATGTTGACTCCATCTATTGCAGGAATGAGACAACCGAGCAATCGAGTAGCGACAACCATGAAAGCGAATGACAACGGGGCCACATGTATCGGTGAGAGCTGCGGTGGCGTGCGGGCAACAGGCTGTAACTGGTACCGCATAGAAGCGACGATTGGAGGGTGAGCAACAATCGGCAGACGAGCATCGAGCGGGGGATAGCGAGCCCCGGGCGGCGGAACTCGAGTGACGAGCGATGGATGACCAAGCGACATAGTCGAACAACGTCGGAGCAGCGGCGAGTACCGGTGAGCAACAGGTTGGGAAGCTCGCAACTTTTGTTTTCTGAGTTTTGATTTCTATTTTCTTTCTGATTGACAATATTGAGGCAAACAAAGAATGGGGCATTTTACTAATCTACCTAGCGAGGGAGTGGAAACTAATTTTCATCCCTGTGGAAGTACCTCTTTATAAATTCAAATATGTAGGGACTGATTCCTAAGTTCAAATTATCACTAGGTATTTTACTCTAAATTACTCCTTTATTGAAAAAATACGATCTCCATTGTTTCTTTTTTTTTTCGAAACGATAGCTTGAATTCTTAATCACCAAGATACATGTACTAAATAGCCCGACGAAATCTCTCCGGAAATCTCAAATCCGGAAGAGAACAAATGCTCACTGATGAGCAATAACACAACCAAACAAAAACAAAAGAAGACAAAAAAAACCCCGAATGAACAGAAAACCTATAAACTTGGACCAAGAACTAAATAACTTATCACAAAAATGACTATTAGGCCAAATCTACAACACCCTTTTTCGACTTTGACTTCAAAGTCTTAAATTCTTCGGACGAGGACTCCACAAAGGGAGAAAACAACTCCAACAATGGAGACAAAACTCCCAAACCGAAGGCCGGGAGACACGAGCTGTGACGACTCACTTTCCAATCAAGATTAGTGGCGGATTTCGCATTGTAAGTCGCGGAAAGCCCATTATACAAAAACATTTTCTTTCTTAATAGAATATATTACACAAACATCCTTTACCTCTATACAAGGGCTACGGCTCGAAAACAACAGAAGTTTCATAACACTTCACAGGTCGTCATCCATGTACCGCTACACCCTCAAAAGTTCGTGGAGTAACTGCCATCAGCCCGCCTCAGTCGCGACGTGTCTCAACATCGAACTCATCAATACCTACAGCATGTAAACTCTGAGCTATTGCTCAGTAGGTGAAAATATGCAAGAGTTCAGCGTGCGCTCGAATCTCATCTCGACACATCTCACATTGCACGCTCGACTCTTTTCCCACATCTCGACTCGTCCTGACTCATCATGACGCACAACAATACCACCTGACATAACACGATACAACACAACAGGGCCCTGGGCTAGTCCTAGGCACCACGTGTACACATGATAGGGTGGTGCTCCGCATCGGGCAGCCATTCTCTGCAAGTTCCCGAGGTTCCTACCTCACCCACGGCGGTAGTCCAAATCGGGCAGTCTTTTGCTGCACGTTCCCGATGGTTCTACATCGCCAACGGCGGTGGTCCGCATTGGGCAGTCTTTCACTGCATGTTACCAATGGTTCCTATCTCGCCAAAGACGGTGGTCCGCATTGGGCAGTATTTCACTGCACGTTCCCAATGGTTCCGATCGGTGGTACACATCGGGCAGTATATCACTACATGTTCCCAAAGGTCCCAATCCCGTATGGTGCACTAGTTACCAACCTCAAACTCCACCCGGAGTCGACGACCGAATCATGGTCTCAAGTCTCAACTCGACATCTCACAACATATTCCCGTGTCACCTCACAGTCTGCTCCACTCATCAACACTGTGAAGTATCACCATGTCCCCGCATGATCATCATCACTACTTGGACTGTCATGTATGCATATGAAGTGCAAATAAAATGCAGGATCACATAATAAAGAATTTCCCCGAAGATACCCTTTGAAGCAACTGCACTTTCTACCCAAATTCTCTTTCACTCGAAATCGTGGCCTGAAGCCCAAATTTTAATATTTAATAAACTGGTCCAAATATGTTAAGGTGATAATGTAGGCCTGAAGCCCTAATTTAATGAAAAATAGACCAGGCCCAAATTCCCGTCAAGGCCCAAAATTTTGAATCGGAGGCCCGAATTTGAACCCGCCGAATTTCTCCAACTTTCTGAAAATTGCATAAAAGACCCGAATTTTGAAACAATTTTATTTCGGCGAATTCGAGGGCCCGATTTTGAAATCAAAATTTTATTCGGCGAATTTTGTAAATCTTTAACATGAAAATCTCGCCGAATTTCAATTTTCCCGAAATTTGATTTATGTTTTGATTATTTTATTGCGTTCAATGTATTAATTTATCTTAGTCCTGTATTTAATTTAGCGAACTAGGATTTATTTAAGAGAGCCTAATGAGCTAATATTTGTAATTGGGCTTACAAGAGCCCAAATGTATTATATAACAACTTGTGGTATAAATACCCAAACCCTCACACATAGTGAGGTGTGCTTGTGTGTGTTAACTGTTATTGTAGAGACATGTTATCCACATCAAACGAGCTCCCAACCTCTCCTCTTCAAGAACACCAAGCCCCCACGTTGAATCAATACTCCCGAGCCTCAATCGTGGTAAAATGTCCATTAATCGTTAACGTAGTTGGATATACGGGATTATCAAGTGGTATCAGAGCCAAACACGTTAGGATTTGAGCAAATTTTCTGAAATTCTTGGGTATTTTCAAGCGATCAACTCGAAATATTTAGGTATTGTTTTTGAGATTCTTCAGTCCATTTTGCTGATTTTGGTTTCTCTAGATCAATATTAGTGTTTTTTGAGTGATTTGAGTGGTTGATTTGAGTGAGTTTTAGGAAGAAATCGGTCTGAAATTCGTTTTCTGCTACATACGCGAATTTGGATCTTATATGCCCGAATTTTGTTCATCTCAGCGAGAAATTCGCCGAATTTGATAAAATTTGGCTACCCGAATTTAGGTCAATTAGAAATCAACGCCGAATTTGTCTCAATCTAATTTTAAGTTTTCGGCGAATTTGTTTACTCTCCCGAATTTCAATTTTAATTTCGACGAATTTAATCAAGCTACCCGAATTTCTTACTTCTCGATAGTCAATCGAATCTAACTTTTCGGCGAATTTGTTAACTTGGCCTAATTTAAACTTTTAATTTCGGCGAATTTGCTTGAGCTACCCGAATTTCTTATTTCTCAATTTTCAATCGAATCTTAAACTTTCGGCGAGTTTATTACTACACCCGAATTTAAAATTTTGATTTCAGGGGAATTTGACCAGATTACCCGAATTTTTATAATTCGTCGTCAGCAAATTTCTATTCTCACCCGAATTTTACTACCCAGTCTTCGAAATTACACTTAAACATTTCGAACACCAAAAATTTTTGGCCACCCCTTGGAAATAAAAATCCTTAAGGAGAAAAAAAAATCGAAAAAATTTAAGGAATAAAAAGCCTTTATACATCAGTGGATAGAGAAAAATTTTCCCATCCTAACGGGCATAGTCTATTTTACACTTTTTTAAATTTTTCGAATAAATTTTTCGGTCACAAAATTTTCGGTAGCAAAAACGTTTTTGTTAATTTTCGAAGGCAAATCCACTCTACGTGTCAACGATCACGTCTCCAACTATCTACTTAGGACATTATTGGCATATTATAGAAAAAGTTTTGGTAATTCTTCAGAGTTTCCGAAATCATTTCAAAATTTTTAGGTACCCACCAAAATTTTCGACACTCATTATATTCGATATTTCACGATGCTTTTCAACTAAACCAAACTTTTCGAAACTGAATTTACAAAAGCCAATATTTTTTCAAAAAATTAATTATTAAGTAATTAATTTTAAAAATAATTAATTAGTTAATTAATTAAAGTTCATTATGTCGACCACAGTCTCGAACTGTCTGAGCAAGTTCAAAGATCCTCTACAGATTACGAAAAGAATATTGAGGATCTGGAACGTAAAAATGCAAAAACCTATCAATGCTTGCTCAATAAGTTAAGAGAAAAGACCATTCTCAATTGTCATCTAGAAAATGCCAATGAGAAAGTAAAAAAACGTGACTGTCAAATTGAAGAGCTCAAATCTAAGATTACTCAATTGGCCACTAGCTTCAAAACTAGTGAGGATGAGCGCCTTTATAAGACAGCACCGTTCAACATGCTAATGGAGGAACGTAAAAAATATTACTCGTAAAATAAACTTCTGGAGGATCTTCTTACTGAAAGAGGACAAACAACCAAAAGTTCCTCGAATTCCTCAGCGTACAACGTGGAAATGCTTTACATTCTAATTAACCTATCTCATGTTGGGAAATTCCAGAGGTTGCAAGTAAAATTGCAGAATTGAACGCAACCCTGGAATCGGAAAGAGTAGGTCTCCGAACGGAAAACAAAAAGCTATTAGATGAGATTTCAATTCTCAAAAACTCCCCGTCCATACCTGCCTTAAATGATCTTTCTATAGAAACATTCCCTCTTAAGCAGGATATGGGAACCCAAACGGACGCACCTGTTCCTAAACCTTATAAGGCTACTACACATTCTAAGTCACACGTGACGACTTCAAAGTTCACGGTCACCCGAGCGGAAAAGAAAAGTAAAAGGCCTACGCTTTATACTTCCACGAAGCAGAAGAAAAATAGGGTGGAGAAAAGAAAGACACCATTATCTTCAAAAATTAAGGATGATAATGCTAAAGACTTTCCACCTCCCATTCCTGTTAAAAAGGAAGCCTTTCAAAGAGAAGTTCCAAGCTCAAACAAGCGAACTTCTCGAGCTTCCAAAATTTCTTATTCTTTAGAGAATGAGAAATGTGGTTATGATCACCCAAACAAAAATGTCCATCATTTTAGTAAGCAAAATACCACTATAGACCATCATTATGGAGTGCATTGTGTGAAGCAATCTTCTCGTAGGAATTCACCCGCTATAAATGCTTGTTATGCGACTAACCAAAGAGAAGATCTTTCAATCTAGTCAACCTAGACACACAGTCACCGGCGCTGAAACGTCTTTCCCGTGTAAAATTACCCCTAAATGGTTATCCAATAATTCATTATTGGACGGTTTAGGACCAAAGTTGACACGTGATAAGCATATATTGTTTCGAGAGAAAGCGGTTCAAGAGAATTTTCTCAATCCAACTATGCATCTTTCGAGGGGGAGCAATAGAGACACAAAATAATAAATAGTATATATATATTGGGGGAGAAATATATATATATATATATATATATATATACATCATACTAATATATATACATCATACCTATATATACACATAATATAATAATTATATTGCTAATAAAATAATCATGTATATATATATAGGGAGAATAAAATACGTGAGAGAAAAAAATCAAAGAAAAGTGAGAAACAAAAAAAAGAGAGAACGAAAAAAAAAAAAGAAAGAGAAAAGAAAAGAAACACCCTTCTCCTTATCCTCATTTAGCTTCATAGATATTCCCTCCGACATCATTAGATGGATTGAACGAAGAATCTTGTGCCTTCAAAGGTCAAGTCTTTTCTAAATGAAGAATCTCCAGCCTCCAACGGTGGCCTCTAGTGCAAACTCGGTGCTCACTTCAAACGACCTACTCCGGAATTGCTGATACAAATAAAGCAGCACTCACTACTTCCTACCGGATGCATGGACAATTTGCTCCCATGATTCAGTCAAACCCAACTTAATCTAACCCCAGAACGTCACTGAGAACTAATCAACAGTCTTGCAAAGACAGCCTCCAATGATGCTTTTGATCCTTTTGAAAAGATCAACACCACAAAATTCCCTTACCTCACAAATATCTCGAACCCACCCCCATAGGTATAGGTACTAATTTTATTAGCTTCTGGATAGAAGCTGCATTAGGTCCAACGGCGCATGCACAACCGAGCCTCACCCACCCGTCTGTCTCACAAAAGACAGGTGTTTCAAGAGATCACGGGGAGCGACGTCTACTATCATTGTTTCATCGGAAGCGGGAGATATTGAATTAAGTGGTGTTCAGCCCCCACTACCACAATTTATTGTGCACAATCGAGTCTAGTGTGTCTTCACTTCCCATATTTTTAATATTTTCTAGGACACATACACTTTTATAACACCTGGTGTTTGTGATCAAGTTTGAACTTCCATAGACATGTCACTCGTTGGCATGCTTCGTGATCGGAAGGAAGTCCTGCCGTTGCAACACCAAAACAACAACGGAATCAGGCCATCATCTCGAGTTAGTCTCTAGAACGATGCAAACGGGACGCCTATGTGGCACCGGCTCATCAAGTCCTGTCCTCGCAGGCCATGCCTTGGAGTTTGTCTTTGAAGTCGTGTCGATGGATTGCCTCAGTGGCTCCGTCTGGTTATTACCATCACCGACTTGCCGTGTGTATCCTTCTTATCTTCCAAAATAAGCATGTTGATTGCATTAACTCGAATCGCCATGGGGGGAGAATGGGACACGCATAAACGAACAGGTCGGATCACCCACCAAATTCCGCTGAGGGTACCACTCTTAAGCCGGGCACTCATGCACTTAAATGTACATTCAAAAGGAGTCCCGGTACAACTTAAACCAAGCCCTACACTTACCTTATTCCAGAGCCAGTCAAGCTTCCTCGAGGCTGAACCAGACAACTTCCTTCGAAGAAGACGAATCTGGCGCCGAGAAGAAGAGGACTGATGTTAACGGAGAGTCTTTGTGATGCCGGTTAACCTTCACGACGGATTGTAGGCATTGGTTTAATTACTTGTCCTTGTAATTAGGGGCTTGATGTATAGTAGTCCTTAGATTAGGACTAGTTTGATATTTATACCAAGTTTGTTTGGTATAAATAGTTGTACAAACATTGAGCTTAATACAGAAAATTTAGAGAATCAATCCGAAAGGCTGTCAAATTTAATTCTAGAGAGAGAAACTCGAAAATCATCATCTCAATAAAGGAATTCTCTCTCGTGTTCTTCATTGAAGGTTTAGATCGAATTTCAATGTTCAATATTTTAATCGATTTCCTTAGAATTCATGCCTAGGATTGATTGAGTTGACAAACGGGGACCTAACAATTGGTATGAGAGCAGATTTGTTCTGTATTGAAACCAAAATTGTTAGAATTTGATCGAAATTTTATTCTGTCATTGTTCTATCGAAGAACAGTTTTGGCGCGAAGTTGAATTTCGATCAATCAATCTTAATTCTGTGCTTATTTGATCTGATTTTGATGTTTCTGTGCTCGCATAAGTAGTATTAATCAATCAGAATTAGATCGGTAGCAATAAGAATCATGATTTGAGTCGAATTTTTGATTCTGTGAGTTTACTGTTCGTGCGAAAACAGTACGAACGTGTTTTGATTTTCGTCAAATTGATTATCATTTGCTTCAAAACATGTTTAATCTTCTGTTCGTGAGTACTCAGTAGCTTATTTCGAGCATATACCTGTAGTTTCATCGATTAATTTCCAGTATTTCCTTGAATCTGTGTTAAAATCATATTCTGTGCTTAAAATGTGAATTTCAATTTTTCTCGCTAAGTCTTCGATCGAGATTAATCTCTCGATCGAAAACCTCTGTGCGAGAAATTTTGCTCAATTAGAATACTGGTTAGTTACTGAAGTCGCTGCTGTCAAGAACGTGTTTTAAAAAAATTTTGACGAGAATTGACTATTCTGATCCCTGCGCAAATATTTTTTTTCTCTCGAAAATTTAGTCTGTCAGACGTATTTGATTCTTGTTCGTAAAATTTTTCGGTCAACCAATTAGATTTGACTCAGCGGGAAACTCCTTAGGGTACTGTACTTCAACGACCAAAATTAATTAAAGAAATTTTACGCTCGAAAACACTTGCCAATCTTTCGAGTCAACCTTTGAGAAAATCTACATTGTGGATACTGGTCAACAAAATTTCGACGCTTAAAATTATCAATCGCAAAACTTCACTTAATAATTTTACGATTGATTTCACTGTTTACATAACTTTTAAGCGTACAATTAAGTTCAAGTTGAAATAATTTACACTTGAAAGTTTTGAACAAGTACCTGACGCGCGGAAACAGTACCATCTCTTCAAATTTTCGATCAAACTTTAAGATTGAATCAAAATTAATTCTCGATCGTTTTGAATCAAACGCTACTAACAGATTTGCTACTTGTGAAGCGTACTACATCAAAGTTCATTCATCAAAATTAACGAAGATCCTTCATCAACTCTACAAAATAAAAAGAGAAACATTCAAACATTCAAGGATGGATGCATACTCACTAGGAAACGACAACCGTCCGCCAATCTTGCAACGCGGCGAATATACTGGAGAAGCCGCTTCCTAAGTTTCATAGCCTTGAAACATCAAGCCGAAAACCTGTTAAAGTCACTCGAAGAGGGACCCGCATAGTTCTGGGTCAACGTAGCTGGTGATGACACGGTTACTCCTCAAATTCCCGCTACTAGGCGACTAAAGGAACCTAGGGAATACACCATCGAGGAAAGGGCCCGTGCTAAGGCAGATCTGATAGCCATGAAAACACTCATGCAAGGCATTCCCAACGACATCTATAGACAGATAGACAGCCTCCCAACGGCTAAGGGAATGTGGGATGAGTTGCATAGGATGATGCAAAGGACGAAAGTAGGCATCAAGGCCAAAAAGGCGAATATTCTCACTGTTTATGACTCCTTCAAAGCTAAGCCGGAGGAGAGCCTCAATGATGCATACCAAAGATACCTCACTCTTCTCGATGAGATGGGGAAGATAGAAATCTCGAAAACAAACATGGAAACAAATATCAGATTTCTATCCTCTCTGCCCTCGGACTGGAAAAAGATATCCACTCAACTTAGACAAAACAAAGATCTGGAGGAGTTGGATATTCTTGCAGTATTTGATAATCTCGCCCAACACGAGGAAGATGTTTGCGAGACTCAGAGAGAGCAGAAGGGCAAGCAGGTTGACAACACCGTTGCTCTAGTCTCAGAAAAACGTGGAACCAAGCCTCACAAAGAGAAGATCGTTAGGCCTCCCTCATCATGCGAGTCAGAAGAAGATTCAGAATCAGACGCCGAGCCAAGCATGAAGGCACTGGGGAAACAGTTGGCGTTAATCGAAAAGATGATGAGCAAGAAATACTTCAAGAAGAAGTCCTCATCATCGGCCAACATACTTCAATTCACTCTATATGACCTTTATGTCCATTTATATTTCCCCTACAATGTTATCAAACATGTTATAAATAGCTTCATCATTATGGTTTGACAATTCGAATTTCGACTAAATTGTAATCTAGCTAATGACTTAAGTCTGTATTTCAGACGGATCACTTCCCTACTTACAACCACATCTACGAGAAGGCTATGTACCTTAACGTACACGACACGAACTTTCAACTAGACCTGACCAGCTTCCGGTGTCCAGACGACATCATCGTGTCCATACTGCAAGGCCAACCACTTTGGCATGCTCTTACAGTGACGGCTTCAGTGCCGATGGTCTACCTCCAGCAGTTTTGGGGGATGATCAAGAGCCTCTTCGCAGACAGGACGTATCACTTTACTACAGTTGTAGGGACGAGGCACGTCTATGAGCAAGAACGACTTCATACTTCTCCTCGACCTCCCTCACATCCAAAATTACGACCCCCTCCTATCAGATGCATAACTGGTGCATGATTTCCTCCAGATGGGGTACCGCTCGCCATTCACCAAGCTAGCTCAGACGCAGAGCAACGGGATTCTCCATCCGTGGACGACACTTTTTTGGAATCATCAACAAGTGTTTGTCCCCGAAGCACACAGGCTTTGACAAAGGCAACGGCCACATCCTCCGGATATTTCACGGAGTCATGCTCTCGCGAAATTACGATTTTGCTCAACTGATTTGGAACGACCTCGCAGAACAGATCAGACAGAAAGAGAACAAACGGTCCAAGAATGTGCCATATACGAGATGGTTATCCGTCATCATCCGTCAACAAATGGTGATGTACGAGCAAAATATTCATCGCTTGCCTCTGAGAGGAAACTATCAGCCACCCAGGCTCAAGTTCTTCCACAATCCCAAGCTCGCGGACCTAGCTCAGCCATCGATAGCCATTCCGCTCGAGTTACTACGTCTCGCCAACCCCACGGGAGACGAATATCAGAGATACTGTTGGGAATATCATTTGACTGAGCAGATGATTAGAGGCCCCCGACATACTTCAACATCAGCCCTCTCCATCAACAACAACAGCCTAGTCCTGAAGACACGATGATTGATGAAGTGTCTCAGAAACTAGAGCTGAAGCGTCCAACTCTCGAGGAAGCAGTACCAGAAGTTGACGCCATCCTAATCGATGCTGTGGCGGCAGAGTTGGAACAAGAGGCTCAAGCAGAAACACTCCAAGTGGGAGTGCCCATCATTGTCGGCGTGCTCGAAGAATCTATTGAGGAAGTCTTCAAGTAGTACCGTCCGAGGCAGGAACGGGGCACATCTCACCACCGCTGGCTAGTACGCCAGAAATAGAGGCTCTAATATCAACAATACAACCTATCGACCTCCGGTGATGGAAATAGCCAGTGAGGATGTAGCACGAGGACTCTCGCCTCACACGGCTACCCCATCAGACACCGAGTCAGATGAGGAGATTCGGTTGATTAGAAGGACTCCGAGACGATTGAGCGTATCATTCGAGTCCCTCTTCAAAACCGTCACCGAACCACCAGTGACAGCGCCGACCATCACTCCAAGTGTTACGGACCTTCTTCGCTCAATCTTGAGCCACAACACAACCTACCGGTGTCTGGTTCATAGGTTCGATCAGAACCTGTCCTAATGCCCATAGTGGAGAATCTCCATGATTCGACTCAAGGATTGGGTGGAAGTCCCGAAGAGTCACAACCTCAAGTGAATCTGAGCAACCTGAGGAGCCGGTGTTAGTCCAAGGGTTGATAACAGATGACATCATTCGTCTTGGACCATCCACAATGGAGGCGTCCGCTCCGTATGTGACAGAAGATCGACTTCAGGCCGCTCTCGCTAACGCGCTGAAGGATTTTGAAGACAAAATTATGAAGAGCGTGCGCAATGCCATCGAGACGTCCCGCCAAGATCGTGGGAAGCACCCGTTTCGGAGCCGTCTTTGTCACAACCCATCCTCACACCCACTCAACCCATAATATCCACACAAACACCAACACCCATTCTCACCGACAACCTAATAAATCCTGCCACCGTACCCATTAGCAAACTCCACTCAATTCTGGTCGCCAGGCTGTTGGAATTGACCACACGAACGCCAGAAGAAGAAGATCTCTTCCACCGTGTCGTGGATCATCCTGACCCATCAGAAACGTGCCGCGGCCAAGGCTCCCACTCCAAACGCCGACATGACGACCCATACGATTAGGGACGTCCTGAGGGGGAGAAGAGACCATGGATAATCACAAGGTGTCAGAGACAGAACTCTGGCGCAACTCAGGCAAGTAAAGGAGTCGCTGACCTCACAACCCACTACCCAAACAACCACCACCACGCGCCGCACCTCTCTAACCCAAATCAAACCATCAACTTTTCAAATAAGGATGCCTCCACCCACACCACCGACCTTCACAAGCCCCTTGCTTCCGGAAGAAGAAGCAAGCGCTGTCATGTTCGTCGCCCTAGCGCAGACACAGGTGACTCCCTCAATTGCTCCAGACCAACCGGAACCATCCGGACATGGCGTCAACCCACCCGAGGTTCTAGACAAATACATATTCGAAGAACAGTGGATGACCCATTCCATGCCCGAGGAGCATCAAAGACAACGGCTTCAGG
Organism: Craterostigma plantagineum; assembly: GCA_027422505.1. Classification (NCBI taxonomy): domain Eukaryota; kingdom Viridiplantae; phylum Streptophyta; class Magnoliopsida; order Lamiales; family Linderniaceae; genus Craterostigma; species Craterostigma plantagineum. Next base: position 11,943,516 of record JAPQWV010000020.1, read on the forward strand.
ACATTCGACACTTCTTACAACAAGCCTCGGTAGACCTCGTGCTCATAGAAGACGAAGAAATTCAGGAAGGTGAAGACTACGAGCAAGACATCCCAAGGCTACCAGAGTTGATCGCGCAACGAGCGGCTTCCTTCACAAGACTAACGCTAGGGACCGTTCAGATCGACACGTCGTGGGAGAATATTCGCATAGAGATACATTTCTTTGAAGAAGTCCGTGAAAATATTTGGAGGTCACCGTACAAAGTCAAGAAGCCGAACGAGTTTGAGCTGAGAGGGATCTCTCACTGGGATCGGCAGAAGAGGATGACCTACCTCTGGATGCTGACCAAAGTTGGACCTGATGTAAGACTGAGGATAACTAAAGAACAAGTGAAGATCCACTATAAGAGTCTCTCCCCAATTTGCCAGCTTCTCAGCGTCTACTGTGCTAAAGCAGGTCTTCCAACCCCAACCTACGCTATCGAGCGAGTGGATAGGACCCGGGAGGATCTAAGCGAGAGCGACCTACCATACATCCCTACTGATGAGGTATACAATCTCTATCAGCTGTACGTGGAGAAGTACAAAGGTCCTCAAGGCTTCATCAAGATAGAAGGTCTCGAGTGGCTCTACCGTTCATGATGCCCCAAGTCAAGTACTTCGCCGCACACGACCTTCAAATGGCTCTGGAGAGCAACATGAAGAAGGTCATGACCGCTCCACTCAATAAAGGACCTGAGATCGAAGGCTTCCCAACAATCACGTGCACATCAGCTCAGTCCTAGGCATCACCTACCACAATCCAATCGCTAAGAAGAATAGGTTGATGCTGAAGACTGAAATCAACAAGTTCTGTGATGGGACACTCAAGGTCATCAGGAAAAACATAGAGCAGAGGTTGGAAGAAATTAATAGAGATACGATGCTGAGGATCCATCGGTTCGTGAGAGAACATCCTCTCCTAATGAAATTGTAAGAAGATATCGAGGAGCGTTTAGAGCTAAGGAACATGCTCAGGAACTTTGAGCATGCGCTGGGCTTGTGCAAGTCGTACTACGCCCGACGAGGACAGACGGCGCGGAAAAGAAATCAAGCCAAAGGGGGAGATTGTAGAATACGATTTTAATTGTGCATTGATTTAATTACCTGTCCTTGTAATTAGGGGCTTGATGTATAGTAGTCCTTAGATTAGGACTAGTTTGATATTTATACCAAGTTTGTTTGATATAAATAGTTGTACAAACATTGAGCTTAATATAGAAAATTTAGAGAATCAATCGGAAAGGCTGTCGAATTCAATTCTAGAGAGAGAAACTCAGAAATCATCCTCTCAGTAAAGGAATTCTCTCTCATGTTCTTCATTGAAGGTTTTTGATTGAATTTCAATGTTCAATCGGTTTCCTTAGAATTCATGCATAGGATTGATTGAGTTGACAAACGGGGACGTAACCACGACCTTCAAGACCCGACGCCGCCACAAGTCCGCCTCTCCGAATCTAAAGACAACTCCCCAATCCCAACAAAAGTTTGGACAAATGTAGGGGGAATTGTGCACTGTCAAAGGGAGAGATCGAACTCAAAAGAAGAAATCCGACAAGTAACTTCGAACAACTCCGGCATTTCCAAGACAAGCTTGGACAAAAGAATTGATGGAAGATACGATGCCAAGAAGAGAAGGTCAAGACGAGACAAAGGAGGAGACACTTGAAGAAGAACACGCGCACGAACCTTCCGTAAACACCACTTTGATAGGTGTTCTTCGAGGACTCAGGATGAAGACTTACAAGACCAAGATACCAAGCGTTAATTATAAATTGAACTCAAAGAGGGAGATTGTTAGGATTATTTTATTTTGTTCAATGTATTATTTTATCTTTGTCTTGTAATTAATTTAGCGAACTAGGCTTTATTTAATTAGAGGCTAGTGAGCTAATATTTGTAATTGGGCTTACAAGAGTCCAATGTATTAGATAGCAACTTGTGGTATAAATATCCAAACCCTCACACATAGTGAGGTGTGCTTGTGTGTGTTATTGTAGAGACATCTTATCCAAATCAAAAAAGCTCCCAACCTCTCCGCTTCAAGAACACCAAGCCCCCACGTCGAATCAATATTTCCGAGCCTCAATCGTGGTAAAATGTCTACTAATCGTTAACGAAGTTGGATATACGGGATTATCAATTTGAGGCCCAAATGTTACAAAATTTTCGCCGAACCCCTTCTTGCCCGAAAATATTCAATTGAAGCCCGAAGTTAGAAAATGAACTTTTGTACTCGGCGAACTTCAAGGGCAAAATCGAATTTCTACCAAATCCTAATTCTCGCCCGAAATTTGGTAATTTGACTGAATTTGGATCATATGATCGAAATTCGGTCACTTGCCCGAGTTTCGTTCTTGAGCTCGCAATTTACCATACAACTTAAATTAAATTCTTCCAGCCTTAATTCTCAGTATCATGGGATCCAAACCATAAAGAAAATGAACAATTCGGATCGTGAAAGTGAAGAAACATGAAAAGTTTCCACATAAGCAACCAAAATATCATTTTCGGCACATAAGAGCATATTGATCATGAAATTCATGCAACACGCATAAAATCCCGAAATCGAAGTTATTACGCGTTGTAGGTGATCTCCACCTGCCTCACATCCGAAGATAGCTTAATTACGATGTTTTCCCGCAAGCTCCCGACCCTAAAATCTTTCCCGAGCCTTTCCGAGGGTTTTCTTCTTCCTTTCTCCCCCTTTCTATCTTTTTCGTTTGTTTTTCTTCCTAATGAAGCTTATGGCTGCTTTTAAGTAATTAACCTAGTAGCTTACAAGTAGCTTACATGCAAGTAGCTCAAGCTTTCTTCAATGCTAAGTAACGGCTGAATTTGATGAAACTGGAAAATTCGGGCTTCACCCGAATTTGACTTGACCGAATTTGGCTCAGCCCAACTTTTCGGCCTTCACATGGCCCGAACTTTGACATGTCCGAATTTTTGCTTCAATCGAATTTCGATTACTCACTTGCCCGAGAATTTTATAAATTTCACCCGAATAGGGTTTTAAACGAATATTAGCTTCACTCGGGTTTTGATTAGAAATTTGAGAATGAAATTCGGACAGTTTAGGACATCTAAATTTGCTAAAAATTCGGGTCATGTCTAATAGCATTATTAACCCCCATATTAATATATATATATATATATATATATATATATATATATATATCAGAAAAGAAGAAATAAAAGGAACTCCCCCAACCTCCGTTAATGGAGGAGGGGGATAGGGGAGCTAGTTGAGACTTGAGAGAGGAAGGAGGAGGAAGAAGGATCTCCATTGATTCAATACATTTTATATAAATAAAATTTTGTCGTTAGGCCCCAACAGAAAAGATAGAAAAATTTTATTAATGTTAAAATACGCTAATAATAAATATAATATATCAACTTAAGCCAGCTAAACTTAACTTTTTGTTATAATATATGAATATTATAAAATAATAATTTTATTTATATGTAATATTTATTAAAATATTGTTTTGAAAATTTTTAGGTGGATAGTGCTGATGAAATGTAATAATTGAGTGAATTTTGAGTTTAAAAATAAGTTTTTTGTTTGAAGAAAAATTACTGCATCTTGAGTTTAAGAATGTGTTTGAGTTTGAAAATGCATTTTTCGATTTGGAGATGGTCTTAAGTGCAAGTGTCCCTTTACATAATATATATAACACATTAATATATATATATATATATATGTGTGTGTGTGTGTGTGTGTGTGTGTGTGTGTGTTGTGAATTTTATGGTACTCACCTATGTGAGCGCCATGGTGAGCACCTCACATGTGCAATTGATTGATGTCACACCAACGTGCCACATCAATGCCACGTGATGTATCAATAGTAGTGTGTTGATCTTGCATGCTTACGTTGCATTGATGTGGCACGTTTGTGTGCATCAATCAATGTTACGTGTGAAGTGCTAACCATGGTAGTTACATATAGTGAGTACCATAAAATTCCTCTATATATACCCAAAATTTTGGGCCCCTCAAATATTAGGTCCGAGGGGACTGGCTCCTTAGCCGGATGAGATCATTTGTCCTAAATGTATGTACCCACAAACATTTCATAAGGGGTTGGTTTGGGGTGACGACGCTGGTCCGGGGGACGTAGGGGTACTTGGATCGCGAGTACTTCCACACGAGCCAGCTGACGGAGAAGAGCCACGTGTGCAGCTTCGACGTCATCATCGCCGAGCTCATGACGTGGAGGAAGCCCCTCTCTCCGACGGAGCCCGAGAGGAGAGGAACATATCCATGCCCCTTCATCACGTCGGTGAAGGAAAACAAACTATTCAAATATTCCGTCGTAGGATTCTCAGGGAGGCTAGTTTTGAGCAATTGTAATCAATCGGTAACCTCCGGAGGAGGTGCCGCGATATGAGAAATGAACAATTGTTTATAAAATTCGGTACCGCGATCACTTCTTATAATTTGATCTTTGCAGTTTTCTCATTTTGAACTCTTTCAAGAGTTTGATCAATACATAAGGGGTCTGATCCTTATATCTTAGGAAGAATACCCAAGTGTATCGTGAGTAATCATCTATGACTACAAGTGTGTACCTAGCTCCTCCAGACTTGGTACCGAAATAGGTCCAAACAGATCCATGTGTAAAAGGCCAAGGCCAACTGTTCGACGCTGTTCTCCCTTAAATGTGGATCTTATTGTTTAGCTAACTAACATGTGGTACATGCCTTTTCGTTTACATAGTGTAATTTTGGCAATCCAAGCACTAGATCTTCAGAACTTAGCATGGATATCGTTTTAAAATTGAGATGATTTAATCTTTTATGCCACAACCAGCTTTTGGAGCTTTCAGCAACCAAACATGTATGGAGTTAGATTGAACATTCCATTAACTATGTAAGTATCGTTGGTTCTCCAACCAACGAGTACCGTTTTACCGGCAGTGTTTAACACTTCAGACCTGTCCTTTTAAAGCACAGGTGTATCTGTATCACATAGTTGGCTATATACTAATTAAATTATAATGTAAATCCTCACCAGACTTATATTGTCTAACGTGAAGGTGTCATAGGTAAGCTTACCTTACCTATGACCTTACCCTTTCCGTTGTCACCAAATGTGACAGTCTGTCCGGTACAGGGTTGAATTTCCTTAAGAAGCTCCTCCTTCCCGGGCATGTGATTGCAGCACCCGCTGTACAGGTACCAGCTGGACTGTCTTACTGCCTTAGCATAAACCTGCAAGTAGTGGGTTTATGGTACCAAAGGTTCTGCTTGGGTCCATGGCAGAGTAAGTGTTTCGGTACCCAAACTTGGGTTACCGTATACTATTTTTCCCGTTTTGGGATAAACAAGTATCTTGGGGGGACTTCCCCCTTGGTTGTTGCCGTCTGTTCGATCTTTTTACTAGATCGATGAGGCTTGTGAGCACACACTGTTTCAGTGTTTCGGTACTCAGGTTCCTCCTTTGAGTCTTAGGCTTTTGCCTTCGACTCTGGAGTTTTCCGGTCACGCATCTAGATGTGGAAACGATTTAGAATAATCCCACGGATAGTACTGTAGGAATTATTCCTTTTTTTTTATTCGTTACAGTATTGGGGACTTGGTTTGTCCTTCGGTACTGTTGACTTCGTAATTTTTACGAAGTTTGAGGTTGTGGGAGCTTGGTTAGGTCAGGAATATATCCAATACCGCTCTTGTCTTTCCCATCGGGATAGACTTTGTAAGGTCTCAAATTTCTTTGATGACTCTAACCATGACTTGGTCAAATTGTCAAAGTCAAGAAACTTGACCAGTGGCTTTCTCTTTGAGAGCGTTATTTTCGGCTCTCAAGAGTGCGGTTTTTGTCTGAGCTTTTTCAACCTCTTCCGCACGGTACGGTTTCAACAGTTGGTACCAGTACCGTTGTCAGCTGTGAAGCTAATTTTTGGTATTCCAAGCTCATCTCGTGAAGAGCTTCTTCAAGTTCTTCGCGAGAGAACTCGGGTTTTGAGAAGTCAAATACCTCATCTTCTTCTTCGATGTTGGCCACCAGGCACTCGATGTCCTCATGGAATTCTTCTTGGAACCGAACTCCTCTGAGTCTGAATCCGCCCATCTCGTCTTGCTTTCCTTGGCGACGAGAAGCTTGGCTTTCCGGTTTGAAGGTATTTGGCAACCTCCTTGCCTTTCTCCCTTCATGGCTGCTTGCAGTCTACCTTGAAGTGTCCTTTCCTGCCACAATTAAAGCAGGCGTTATTTTTCGACTCATCTCGGGTGTTTTTTCTTACCGAGTGCGTGGATTGATTTGGTGGGGTCCTCTTACGAACAGCCCGAATCTTTTAATGAAGAACGCCATGGCCTCTTCACTGATTTCCTCCGCGGTCCTGGAGGTGCTATCTGCAGCTGCTGCCAATGCCTTCAGAGGCACCGGTACTAAGGGGCCTACTTCCATCCTGGTCTGAAGCTCGAACTCATATGCCTCCAGATCTGCGAAAAGATCATGAAGTTGCAGCTTGCTGAGGTCCTTGACCTCTCTCATCGCCATGATCCTGATGTCCCATTCCCTAGGCAGCGCGCCTTCATGACCTTGATGGCCATGTCCCGGTTCTCTATCGTCCTTCCTAGGGCCGATAGATCGTTGATGATGGTGGTGAAGTGGTTCTCGAAGTCCGCCATAGACTCCTAGCCTTCATCTCGATGGAGTCGTATTTTTGAATGGCGACCACGAGTTTATTTTTCTTGTGTCTGCTCATCCCTTCGCAGATTCGACACAACTTGGTCCAAACCTCTCCCGCTGTCTTGCACAGCATTACTTGACGGAAGGTTGCGGTATCCAGTGTCTTGAACAAGGTGTGCTTTCCCACCTTGTCCAGGTTTATAAGCTTCTTCTCTGTTTCCGTCATTCACTCTTGACTTTCGACACACGCTGTGGTTGTGTTGTGTCTGTTGAGTGTGCGGGGTTGACCTTGGTCAGATATGGAGGACATGTCCAACATGTCCTTGCTTTGAGCAGAGAGATGGGACTCCATCCTTATCTTTCATTCCAGGAACTTTTCTCTGCTGAACATCGTCATCTTGCTGTATGTACTCATGATTGAAGAAACCCTCTCTGATACCACTTGTTAGGATCGTGTCGGTACTGGGTCGTGTTTAGAGTGGGGTGAAAAACACTTGTTAGCACCGAATGTTGATGAGTACCGATATTTCTAACGGTACTCTTTTTTTCTTCAATCCAACGACAACGCAGAAGAGACTGTCGTTAGTACCGGACTTGTCCATGTGTTGTACAGAAGAGTACCGATGTATTATTTGTGTGATTGTGTTTGTGTGTGTAAGAAACAACGGTTTGTTTATGGAAGTTCGGAGTGTTAATGAACTCCTACGTCTCCCCTTCTTCCAACTTAGGAAGACACCTTAGAACGTAAATGGTTACACTTTGTACACCAGTAGTTCTAACTACTAGACAGCTTTTTGAAGTCGTCTGTACAATCGCTCGATTACAAAATTCTTTTTCGCTCAAACGAAAACTGCAGTCTATACGAACACAAAGAATGAATGTAAAAGAATCCATTTACAAACACACTACAGCTATTTATACTACCATCCCAAGTAGTAGCCGTTGTGTTTGAATCCTCGCGCCCGCCAGAGCTGCATTGAATTCCTTTCCTCAAATGGGTACTGCAAAAAGCACTCGACTTTCTGTCTGAGTACCGCTTCATGCGATTCGAGAAAGTCTTCTGCTCTGCGTCAGTACTGTTGCAACCTTGCATTTAATGCGCTGCCCGTTTATCCTTTAATCCTTCCGGTACTTGAGTGTGCGCGGTCTTCAGAGTCCACGTCAGCTCCCGAGTCCGGTCCGATCCTTGCTCAATCACCAAACTTAATATCCATCATAGATAATTCTTTTATGGAACACTATTTGTAAGATATAAGCAAGGAAAAGGAAATTGCAGCATCAGAAAAAAAATATTAAATCATTTTCTTCGGGAAGTTGATGAGTCAAGAAAGAAAAGAAGAATGACTCATCTCTCGAGTACTTCATTGGAACGAGGACGAAAGAACAAGTTCCTTGCCGTTGAAGGCTCGGATATTTCTTACTAAAATCAAAGGGTACATATTTTTACAGGTTATTATGCTAGAAGGATAGCTTTAGTACCACCATCATGAATTTGGTATCCTATTTATGTAGATGAAGTGGAAATTCGACACGCATGTTATAAGCTACATCAGTTAAAAGTAATAAAGTTATGTCATCATTGCGGTACAAAGAAGTTTCGGCACGAGCATTCGGGTTTTTCTTGTAATAATAGAAAAATAAAACTTGCGAACACAAGTGTTCCACTTGATCTTATTCGCTGTTTACGGGTTATCATTCGACTGCAACAATAGAAGTTCAAAATACTTACCACTTTACAACAACTTATTCTCCTTCACTTCATTATGCACCAATGTTGATAAGGATCTTGTGTATTCTACCGGAGGAACTTAGACATTCAAAGCACAAGTATATCATAGTCTTTCTGTATTGATTCCAAATGAGTCATGTCATTCTCATTTTCAACTATACTTTACTTTCAAGCAACTACGCAATAGGATGTGTGCGTTGGACAATGCAACTTTACAATGTAATTTTGAACAACACTTAACCATAACGATAGGGGTCACGTGCAACGCATGTGTTCCCTACTACTATATAAATGACTGCAAACAGGAATATTCAAGCATAAGAAAAAACAAAAAAAATCAAGATGCAACATACAAACGTTCGAATTGCCCACTTGACAGCCCACCTATTTATATTAAAATCGTGAATAAGGTATGCGTTTTGTTCTATTGACTACTTGACACAAACGTTCGAATTGCCCACTTGACTAATTTACATTCACTTTACTAACTATAATTAAATAATATTTATCATCAGTCTTAGGATTAGTTGTAGTGTCCTCTAATTATTTAGATCTTGGGTCTTTATCTCTTGTTCATGGGTTGTAGTAGTTTGGGGAGACAACTTGTATTCAGTAGAAGTTTTTGGACTTGGGCTTTAATATACCAATTAAATGTGGTATATAAAGCCCATGATTACCCTTGTTAGGGTTTATCAAAAGAATTAATCTTTGAAGCCTCTCCCGCTTAACACACACACGAACACACACTAAAGGTGCTTCACACGGTTTAAATCTTTCTAATAATCTTTTGATCCTTGTTTGGTAACAAGTGGACCAACAAGTGGTATCAGAGCCAAACGTGGATCGATCTCAACGATTTGAATCCAGTTTCGTTCGATTCCGACAAGATTTGAAAGAAAATTTGCTCAAAAGCCATTTTCAATTTGGGCCACGCCTAAAAACAACCCGCCTCTCCGCTCAAATTGGAATCACCATTGTTGTTCTAACCCCAGCAATCATACGTTCCCAACTAAACCTACCAACCTCACTAAACTACGACAAACATCCTAGTTCCGACAATCTGATTGCCGACTTCCTCTTCATGGGATACAAACAAAACGCCCAGAATCCATTCATCTCCCCGACTTATGCGCCAAAAGACATACCTCGACCCTGGCGAACGCTGTTCTTGATTGTCAACAAGTGCCTATCACCTAAGCACACTGGGTCAGACCGCTGCAACAGACAAATCATGTTGATCTTCCACGACACGTATTCAACAAAAATTACGATGTCGCCCAACTAATATGGTCCGACTTTGTTGATCAACTGAGAAGACGGAAGTTCGCCTCCACAAAGGTCCTTCCATACATAAGATGGTTCCCATCCTTGTTCAACACTTCATCAACCTCCACCCAGAGATCGAACGCCGTCCCCATGCCGAAGGTTACGACATCCCTAAGCTTGGAAAAATTCAATCAACCAAGACCAAGTCAAAATTCGATGAAGAGGGCATGCTTTTTGGGGAACACCTTCTATAACTCCTATACAAAATAGATTCCACCTTTCAAGCCTACCTACGAGCGAATAACCTTGAAGACATCCCACGGTTCAACCCAACCCAGTTGAACCTAACCACGAGATCAGCCAAACCCACCAGCCAAGTCTAGGTCTAGGACAACGAAAACAAAAAGGAAAATCAATAGGGGATGCCGGAAGCAGCAAGAAGGAACGGCGTACCAAGAAAAGCACGACCGTCCTTCTCCGTCTTCTGGTCAGCAAATAATCCGGACCGATCCCATAGGCGCAGGGGACGACTTTGTCTTCCCCCGAGTAGAAGTCGCGCCATCTGGTCCAATCACGCAAAGTACCTAACCTGCCCACTCAATCATCTCTCAACAGATGATTTTTTCACATTCTCATGAGAAACCACGTCAGCCATCTCCTCCTCGCTCTGAGGGGGGTCGATGTTGTAATACGCAGTCCCCCACTTCACACTCCACCTTCATTGTCCACAACGAGCCTCACCACCTACATTTCTTCCTTTACTAGGACACATACACCTCTTTTTGCACTGCCAGGTCTTGGTGACCTGCCCAGAATGCTCTTTGATGTCTCTGCACTAGCTACTAGTGTGGGATAGAGCGGAAGTCCCACAGCGGTCCCAACAGCTGCTGATTTGGGCCATCGATCTGAGTCCATCTCAGCATTGATGTCAACGGTAAGCCTAAGCGGCTTTGGTTCTTCAAGTCCTGTGCAAACAGGCGGCACATCAGTACTTCTACTGATGTTGTGACGGCGGCACGTCTTCGTGACGCCTTGTTATTTTCCCATTCGTGACGGAGGCCAGGCTCAATGATCGCCTCGCAGGTCGCCAAAACTCTCGAAGACTCCATCATTCCCAAGTGTACAGTGCAATTGGGACATCATCTTGAGACACGGGCAAAACCCCCTTTCACCCAATAAGCACCGTCTCGAGCCGATCCCTCTCCTGACTCTGACGGCGGTTCGTGGAACGTTCCTGTGACGGAACCAATCGATGTCGTCATAGCAAGACTCCGTAGTGCACCGAAGCTCAGCGAATATGAAGCTGAGGTCCTTAGACGGCTGGAGCTTTCGTTCACATGCCGAGGTGAGGCTCAGACTTCGAATCAACCGCGTGACGACCCGAAAAGTGAGGGTGGTCACGAGGGGGGAGAAGACGCCACAGCCTCAACAAAAGCAGACGACTCGAACACGAAAACACCTACACCCTCACAAACAAAACAATCCACCCGAACTACTACCAAAACAACCCAACGGGCCTCCTCACCAGCTACATCTACCACTGATCGCGACTTAGCCACTATAAGCCTCACCACTGCTCACGACTTAGCCACTATAAGCCTCTCTCCTCTAGTCCGGCGAATATACGAAGCCCTTTAAATCCACCATCATCTCCAATATTATTCCACAGACAGACGAACCCATCGTATCTCTCGAAGAGCTCTATAATCCTCACACTGTCGTTGAGAAGTACATCTTCAATGATGATTGGATAACAAAGCCCATGGATCCAGCTATAGCCAGAAGCCTAATGGAGAATGCAAGATATTCCTAATGAAGCGAACATAAATTTGGTTCTCATCGATGACGATGAACTCGAGGAAAGCGAAGATCATGAAGCTGAGATCCCAGAAACTCCCTGAGCCCCCTACGAAGTTGAAGAAAAGAGAACAACTGAAGCTGCGATGGGAAAATGCCAAAGTAGTGGCTCCATATCAAGAAGAGATACAAAGGAGAATTTGGAGGAAGGAAGATAGGATCAAGAAGCTAGAAGAGCTTGAAATCAGAGGCCTAACCCATTCCCAAGACCAACCGCGGTTCGATAACTTCTCTCTCTCCGTCGAGGACTTATGCTCAAAGGAAAAGGAGCTGATGTCGATACTCTTCGAAGAGAAGAGAAGGAAAAAGCCAGAGTCAATGTAGTCATAGGAGTACGACTGGCTCGTCTTGACTTCTACGAGTTCCCTATCTACATGGTGCGGCGGAGGAAGATGGAATAATTGAAGAACTGACTCAAGGTGATCTCTCCTACATCAGAAGTGAGGACATTGATCATATGGTGGGAAGCTACATGCTACTTGGAACACTTTAGAATCCAGACCTCAAGGCTCGGTACGTCGCCTTGAAGCGATTTATGATGCGTCAAAACAAATTCAACGCAATCCACGCCCTCCAGATGGCTGTGGAAAGTAACATGAAGAGAGTAAATCTCACAAGGCCATCCTTCGAAGTTCCAGTCTTAAGCTTTGGTGAAGGCCACATAATTAATGAAGACAACGATCCATCAGTGGTCTACACTAACTACAAGGGAGAGAAGAGACTGATGAAAACGTCAGAGATTCACAAGTTCAGCGACAGAACCATCCTAATCATTCGTAACAAACTCAGAAGCATCCTCGAGCAGCTAAGCCACGAAGAACATGAAGTTCAAGAAAAGTACACGAAGCTGGTCGATACCATCTCTGAGAATATTCCTTTCGAAGACATTTGAGATCGTATGAACATTTCTTAGGACTCAGAAAATCTCCCTACGTGCTGGTGAGCCCCAAGAAGAGGAAGACCCAGAAGTCATCAACAAGAGGACGAGGACACTAAGCGGGAGATGTTAGGAATTAGTTTAGTGTCCTCTAATATTTAGATCTTGGGTCTTTATCTCTTGTTCATGGGTTGTAGTAGTTTGGGGAGACAACTTTTATTCAGAAGTTTTGGACTTGGGCTTTAATATACCAATTAAATGTGGTATATAAAGCACATGATTACCCTTGTTAGGGTTTATCAAAAGAATTAATCTTTGAAGCCGCTCCCGCTTATAAAACACACACACGAACACACACTAAAGGTGCTTCACACGGTTTAAATCTTCTTAATAAACTTTTGGTCCTTGTTTGGTAACAAGTGGACCAACAATCAGTTCTACTAATAAAATTACTTGATAAATATTGAAACCAAATGATCAAGCGTATAGAGGGGAAAATGAGATTCGCAAATGCTCAACGTAAAAGCAACAAACCATCGGAAAACTCCAACCAAAAACAGAAAATGAGAAAGAAACTACATGAAAATCTAAAGAAGATGCACCGTAAAAATTTTGAAAGTTCCCTCCGCCTAGAACAACTGCATCTTGTGGGCGAGCAAACACCAACGAGCGAACTAATTAATTCCAATTTAGAAAATCTATCATACAAATCGCAGTCGGGTTTGATCGAGCTGGTTTTGCGTTGGATGCGACCATCCGTTTAATGTCAAAATTAGTTATCACTGTACGTCCATAACATGATTCGCTTTATTACCATGTGGGAATAGGTATCGGGATGTCAATTTTTAATGGGAATAAATTTGTAGTGTTGCTGGTTGGTAACCAGCCACTTGTAGTAAACAGACTTGTATCGGGTTGACTTCGTCTTTTAGCAAAGTAATAGAACTGTTGCCTATCAATAATTATTAAGTTCTTAACTCGATACTACATCTCTAAAAAAACAAATAAAATTAATCATGTATAAACTGTATGGTATTCGTGCGCAACGCAATTGGGATCAATCGAGCTGGTTTCGAGTTTGCACCGCGACCACGATTTATCTTTATCAAAATTAGTTAGAATGGTTTCGGCCACCAATATGACAAGTTTTATTAGCAAGGGGAGTGGATATCAGACTCTCAATTTTCATTGAAATAAATTTGTATTGTTATTGGTTACTTGCCACTTGTAGTAAACAAGCTTGTATTGGGAGACTGCGTCTTTGAGAACGTAATAGAAGTATTGCCTGACAATATATATAAGTTTTAACTATATTGGATACTATATCTCTAAAAACATAAAAATTAACCATGTATAAATTCGTGTGCAACGCAGACGAGTTCGATCGATCGACAAACTCTTATTCAGTAGAGAATATAATTGATCGAGTGGATCGTAGTAATAAAATTAAAACGAATATCGACAAATTATCCTACACTCAACAGGCAAGTGTACCTAGCGAAAATAGTATAAAATGGCAAGTATTCGAGTATCGAACCAAAGGAACTATACTTTAGAAAACTGTCGTTTAAATATTCTAGTAAATATTTTTGGTTGGTAAAAATATAAATAACGATAAACACAAAACTAAATATATGATAAAATAGTGACGGGGTTGAGACGACTTTACGAAAGCAAAGTATGAGACTTTGAATCCCCCTAGCTCTACCGAAACGCTGACAATTATAATGAAAGTTATCTGTCTATTAGACCATGGAGAAGATTTGACTCTAATCCGGCGGTCAACCTATCTCTAGCGATGAGTTTTTTCCGCTCGTTTACAATTGGTCTGATCGCCGCCCCTCTCTCGAGCGTAGCGTTCGATTTCCCAACATTATTCGACCACATAGACATAATCAAAACAATAGCATAAACCGTAACTGAGTCATAATAAAAAGCATATCAATAATACGTTCAAATATAAGGTCCACACTTGAAGACGTTCGAATTGATGAAGTTCGTCATGCATCGTTATTACCCAATCCGGGTCTTGAAGTGCGTCTGCTACCTTGGTAAGCTCATTTTACTTAAGAAGAGCAGCTGAAGAGACTGTGTTGACGACGTGTCCTCACTCCATATGAAGGATCGCCAATTATCTGATCAATCGGGTGACCTCTAGTCCACTTTCGCTCATGAGGCAAGGCTGAAGACGATGCATCAGCCATCTGTGGGTCTTGATTTCCTGTAGTCTCTGATCGATCAATTGCGTGAGGAAGTTCCAATCTGCACTTGGAACGATCGTCTCTGATGATTCTTCCTCAATTAGCACTGTAGGTTCTTCGTTATTCTGTGGCAATTCTGAATCGGGTGAGGTAGGGACGTGAGAAGCACTTGGTACGTCGGTCTCGTTGGGTGGAGAATCCGCTATAGGTGTAGTAGTGTGTGACCGATATACTGGCTCGAAGAGAGAGTCCAAATCGTCTAATGCAAGTCTCATTGCTTCTTCTGACGTTGAATTCGGAATTGTTGCCATCTTCTGTTGATTTTGTGCCAACACACCAATGAAAACAGGTTCTAAAATGTTATCTTCAGAAGCTATCTGGTTAGGTACAGGTCCTGAACTGAGGTGTGCAAAAGCCATCGTGTTAAGCACAGGTCATGGACTGAAGTGACCAGAAGCCATTTCCGCCACTTCGTGGAAAGTGACGTTGTAGCTTTCTTTCATTGTGTGGTTGGACTTGATGTATACTTGGTACGCTTTCGAGGTTGAAGAATACCCGACGAAGGTGGCTTCGAATGCTTTAGCGTCGAACTTAGCACGTTGCTCTCGGTCGTTCGCCACAAAGCACTTGCACCTGAAGACTTTGAAGAATGAAATGTTGGTTACTCATTTGTTGATAATTTCGTATGGAGTCTTTCAAAGCGCTTGTGAACCACCGTCCTGTTTTGAGTGAAGCAGGCTGTATTTCTGCTTTCGCCCAGAGAAAATGCGGAAGACCAGAGTGGACGAGCATCGTACGCGCGGCTTCCACTAGAGTTTTGTTCTTTCGTTCGATTACTCCGTTCTGTTGAGGAGTCTTGGCAGCTGAAAATTGTTGACTTATTCCAAGTTTCTGATAAAATTCACTGAGACATTTGTTCTTTAACTCAGTGCCATTGTCTGTTCGAATGACTTGGATAATCTGCTGCAGCAAATTTTGAGTAGAGTTCACGAAATTGACGATCAAGTCCCTTGTCTCATCTTTTGTTCGGAGAAACCTTGTCCATGTGTAGCAAGAGTAGTCATCGACTATGACCAGCAGATACTTGCGTCCGTTTATGCTCTGTTTCCTCATCGGTCCACAGAGGTCCATATATAGCAGTTCCAGAGGACGTGAAGTAGAGGCCATTTGTTTGATAAGATGAGATGCTCGCTTCATTTTACTAATTGGCACGTCGAAAAAAGATGCTCCTTTTGTAAAGTTATAGTTGGAAGACCATGAACCAGATTGTTCGTTGAGAGACGTTGAAGAGCTTTGATGTTGAGATGAGACATGCGTTGATGCCATAAGTTGTTCCTCTGAATTACATTCCGAGATATGAGGGAAACAGCTATCGTGGGCCGCACGGATGTCAGGTTTATCGTGTATAGATTTGATTTCTGAAGTCCTTGAAGGAGTTCTGTGTCCTGACTATCCAAAATTCTGCACCGGTCAGCATGAAAGACCACCTGGAACCGTTTGTCACAAAACTGGCCTATGCTGAACAAGTTATGGCGGAGGCCTTCGACGTATGAGACATCTTTTATAGTTTGATTGTCCAGAATGATATCCCCAAGTCCTAGAATTGGGGCTGAATCGTTGTTTCCAAACCTGACTTTTCCATTAAGTCGGTCTTGATAGTTGCTCAACAGCTCTTGATGTCCCGTCATGTGTGTGGAGCAACCAGAGTCGAGGTACCACAAGGTGGGACAATGAGGGGACTAAATTCTCTTCTTCAGAACTCGACGTCGTCTCGAGTCATTGGTCTTGTTCGGCCATGAGAGATACTCTAGATTCCTTCTGTTTAGTCAATTGGAGCTTCCTGGAGTAGTAGTTGGCATCTCTCTTCTTCGGAAGAGTGCACTCTCTGGCAAAGTGACCTGGCTTGCCACAGTTGAAGCATTTGATAGCCTCTTTTGGGTTCTTGACTTCGGAGCTCTCTGGTGCACGTTCTTTGTTTTTAGAGCTTGTAGTCCGAATTCTGTTGGCTGAGGTTGAAGACTTCTTCTTGAAGTACTTCTTGCTCATCATCTTTTCTATCACGGCCAACTGCTTCCCTAGGGCTTTCATATTTGGCTCAACGTCGGAGTCTGATTCTTCTTCCGATTCTGAAGGTGAAGAAGGCCTAACCATCTTTTCTTTTCTTAGCTTTGAGCTCCTCTTCTCTGAGACTAAGGCAACCGTGTCTTCGATCTGTTTGCCCTTCCGCTCCTTTTGAATCTCGCTTATATTATCCTCATGTTGTGCGAGGTTGTCAAACATGGCGTGGTTATCCAGCTCCTCTAGATCTTTATTCTGTCGAATTTGAGTGGATATCTTTTTCCAGGGAAGAGAGAAATCTGATGTTGTCTCCATGTTGGTCTTTGTGATTTCTATCTTCCTCATCTCGTTGAGAAGAGTGGGGTATCTTTGGTAGATCTCATATAGACTTTCCTCCGGCTTTGCTTTGAAGGAGTCGTAAGCTGTGAGAATGTTCGTCTTTTTGGCCTTTATGCCAACTTCTGTCCTCTGCATCATCCTATGCAGTTCATCCCACATTCCTTTAGCCGATGAAAGGCTATCAATCTGTCTATATATGTCGTTCGGGATGCCCTGCATGAGGGTATTCATAGCTACTAGATCAGCCTTAGCTCGAGTCATTTCCTCGATTGAGTACTCTCTAGAGACATTCATCAAAACTGTGCGGGTCCCTCTTCTAGTGATTTCAGCAAATTCTCGGCTCGATCTTTTAAAGCGATGAAATTGAGGAAGCGGCTTCTTCAAACGGTGTATTCGCCACGTAGCAAGATCGGCGGAGGATTGTCATTTCCAAGCGAGTATGCATCCATCTTGTTTTGTAGTAGAGTTGTTGAAGGATCTTCGTTAAGTGTCTTGAAGGTTTGAAGATGATGTAATGTGCTTCACACGTGACAAAGTCGTTAGTAGCGTTTGATTCGTAAAATAGTTCGAGAATTATTTTCGATTCAATCTTTAAAGTTTGATTGAAAATAATTTCGTCGAAATTGAATATAATGTGTACTCTTCTCGTTCGAGAAAGTCTGTCAGCAAAATATTTTTCGAGCGAAATAAATTGCCAAAATCATTCGGTCGAGAAAAATTTCTGATCGTGAATTTAATTCGATCGTAAAGAAACAGTACGTTAGTAAGTTTCTCGACAAGTCAAAATAAATCTGTTGGCTGGAAAAGTTTCTCGCGTGTAAATGATTTTCGCCTGGTCAAACGTTAAAGGTCTGACCGAAAATGTTTCTCGAGAGAACGTTTTTACACATGCAAAGTCAAAATTGGGTCTCTCGAAAAAGATTCTCGCTGATTGATGCTCGAGAAATATTTCTAACTAAAATCGTTTTACTGTTGACGATTCTGGCGCTGACTTCGTATTCTGACCGAGAAAAAATTCTCGTGCCAAGTTTTTTGATCGAGAAATAAATCTGATTGTAAACCTAGCGAGAAAAATTAGAACGATCGAGAAAAAATCACAGAATACGATTAACACAGATTCAAGCAAACAACGAATTAGACAGTGAAAATTTTCAGGTAATTGCTCGCAATCATTTTCTAACTACGCACGAACAAGCGATTAAACATGTTCTGAAGCAAATATATCGAATTTGATCAAAATTAGACCGTGTTCTTCACGTTATTCGCATACAGTAAATCACAGAATCGATTTAATCGTAGAACCGAAGTTCAAACAGCTACAAGATCGCAATCATCATTTAACACTTAAGCGAGCACAGAAACATCAAATTCAATCTCAATTAAGCACAGAATTAAGCTATTGGATCGAAAATAATTTTTCGCGCCAAACGGTTCTTCGATGAACAGTAATCAGAAATAGTTTTTCAATCCAATTCTAACAATTTTCGATTCAAAACAGAACGAATCTGCTCTGATACCAAGTAATTCGATGATAAGATCGACATTAAGGTTCGATCGAAAAACTCAAATGAAGAACAAGAGAGAGAATTCGAGTAGAGTGAGAAAGTTACTATTGTTTCTCTCTCTAGAAATTGAATTGCAAGCCTTTCTGTTAGGATATTTATAGATTGTGTCAATAGTTTAAGTCTTGTGATTAAGATTGAAATTATCCCTTGGTTTTGGGCTTTGGACTAGAATGTAATTATTTAATTTTTGGTGTTTGGGGCTTAATATACCTAGGGTTAATGTGGTATATAAGGTATTACCAACACCATTTGAAAGGTAATCAAAGATCAAAAGGCTAACCCTAGTTTTCACACACTACACACACTTGAAGGTGAGAAATTCTCCTTTTTCATTCCATCAAAGCCTCTTTGATTCCTTGTTTGGTGCATTCGGGACCAACAAGTGGTATCAGAGTAAACGTGGATCGATCTGCATTGATTTGAATCCAGTTTCGTTCGATTCCGAGAAAGATCAAAGGTGTTTTTGGGTAAAAATCACTTTCGGGCATTTTGAGCTCGTTTTGGGGTATTAATGCTTTGTTTTTGTGTAAAACCTTCCCCCAGATCGATTCTATGCCTAAAATGTTTTTTAAAACACTTTTGGATCAGTTTTAACGAGTTTTGAGCAAGATCGAAGCAAAATCTTCATAAAAGGACATCTCGGCCATTCTCTGTTTTTGGTCGATTTGACCTATTTTCTGTAGTTTTTAGCTCACAAAACGGTCGATTATGTGTTTAGGGAAGAATTTATGAAGTTTAGGATCAAGTTTGAGCGATTTTGGTTGAGATTTGAGCAAGAACGAGACGATTTTCTGGCAAACGCGTGTAAGCAATGGAACAGTGAAAGCTCGTTCTTGAGCGCGAAATTTTTGCTTAATCGTTCCAGTCCGCGAAATTTCCATATTCGCGAAAGTTGATCCCGAGAATTTTTAACCGCGAAAATTTCTCTGTTTTTACCTCACTGTCGCTTCATTTTTCTCGACCACGTACCCTTTAAAATCCGAGAAACTTTATATACGAGAAATTTGATTCCGAGAATTTTTCTAACACGCGAAATTTGCTTACTCAGAAACCTTCATCTGCGAAATTTGCTTACTCTTCATAATCCGAGAAATTCCATATCCTAGAAAGCTTATTCCGCGAATTTTTCTAAGCCGCGAATTTTTTTTCTCTAGAAACTTTCTCAAATAACATTACAGCACGCGACACCTTTTAAAATCCGAGAAACTTTATATGCGAGAAATTTCATTTCAATAATTCATTTAAACCGCGAAATGTTCATAACTTGCGAAATTTTATCTCAAGGATTTTCTCAACAGCTCACTTTCAAAAGCTAAGAAATATTTCCAAGTCAAACTTTTGAAATTGAGAAAGTTTCCAAAACCACACTTCAACTCTCGATGCGAAATTTTTATAACCTGCGAAATTTTCTTGCGAAGCTTTAAAATTCTCAACTGTGAATCTTTCTCACATGCGAAATTTTAAAATTCGAGAAATTTTTCAACTGAGAATTTTTCTTCCGAGAATTTCTCTTTAAAACTCACAAACACCGAAATTTCTCAACACAAAATTTCTCGGATAATCCTTCATACAATCACGTCTCTACCTGCGAATTTTTCCTCGTGTTAAAATTTTCTCGGGGTAAATTTTTCTCAAACTTATTTAGATTTGATCCTTACACTTTAGTCTTATCACCCTAGACCACTTTTGACATAATTTTTTTTTTCTCGCCTCAAATCTCGTTTTTAAAGTTTCTACAACTTCTCCAAATTTCAAGATATATTTTCCCTTCATACATTATCGACCATCACACACGCTCACTTAGTTCTAAGAAATTCTTTAAACAATTTTTTTCTCAAAACTTATATTTCTCATCTCGTTCGTTCGTTACTAACTCTCTTGTCTATACAAGATCAAAACCACGGACGATTCGACTGCACCAACCATGTCTACCACGAATGACATCTCAACAGTGGGCTCCGACACCAGGCCTCCGATGCTGCGACAAGGCGACTACAGCATATGGACAAACCGGTTCCTCACGTTCATCAGGAACAAAGGCGCACCACTCTCTCAATACCTTCTGGGCTCCATCTTCAACGGCCCAGCACAGTTCTGGACAATCATCCCTGGACAGCCAAACGCAAACCCTCTCATGGATGAACGCCGCACTCCAAGAGGTCCCATTAATGAGGATGAACAGGCTCGCGTACAGGCTGATGAGACTGCCAAAGGATATCTCTTCCAAGCTATGGGAAACGAGGTCTACGCTCACATTGAGTGCTGCACAACTGCTAAGGAAATATGGGATGAACTCGTGGAAATTATGGCAGGGACAACTGAGAGTGCTCAAGGGAGGAAATCAGCATGTCTCTCACAGTATGAACACTTCCAGGCCTATGAAGGAGAGGAACTGCGTGACACATACCTCCGATACTTGAAGGTCATCAATGAACTCAAGAAAGCCAGGATCTCGAGGGACAAATTCGATATCAACAACCGCTTCCTTGGTAGCCTCAAACCACATTGGGGCAATGCAATCGTGATGATGATTCAGAGTAAGGACCTCTCCAACACTTCCATCCATGCTCTCTATGACAGTCTGTCAGCCTATGCTCCTTACGTACAACCCCAGTCCACTAACACTCGAGTCGACCCACTGGCCCTCCTCTCGAACAAGACCACTGAACGATCTTCCGCCACTAAGACCAAACAGAACAAAGGGAAGCTACCAGCTACTGTATCTGACACCTCTTCAGGATCCGAAGCTGATACAGAGTCTGATGAAGATGTTCGTGATCTACGCAAGCAACTGGCAATGCTCACTAAGCTGGTCTAAAAGAAGATCTGGAAAAAATCCTCACCCTCCTCCAATCGCCAAAGAACCTATAGCGGCACCAAAAAGACCACCCCCACGGAGGAAGCCAAGTCGACAAAGAAAGAGGAAGAATCAGCACCTCAGAAGTCTGTGAAGTGCTTTCGATGTGGAAAGTCAGGCCACTTTGCCAAGGAATGCCACGCACCACACGTCAAGGACTCTGGCTACTACGACCGTAAGGCCAGATTGACCCGCAGAATGGAAAGTGGGAAAGTTCTTCTCACCGAAGAGGCTGAGTGGTGTGAACGACACTTCAGAAGACGAGGAGCCTAAGGATGAAGATTGCTGCATGGCAAGGCTGGTCGAACAGGACGAGGACGAGGACGAGGAGATGGTTGACATCGGTGAGAACACAGCTAAGACTCCCACCAACGCCGAGTCTGAGGTACGAATCTCACAACTCGATGATGTTTTTAATCACCGACACACCATTAAGAAACCCACCGTAGACGCTAGGGACTATGATGAACTTAAGCTAAAATTTGAAAACAACTATGCCTTACTTAGTTTAAAAGTAGAAGAGCTCGCCTGTGCAAACGAACGTCTAATGGCCTCTGAAGCGTTAGTCAAACGTCTGCAAAGCAAGAACAAACTAAGTGAGACTAAGGTTAAGGAAACCACAGTAGCCATCAGTTCATGCGAAACATCTCGTCTTCTGACGGCATCCCAATACGAACTGCTCACAAAGGAAAGAGTTAGGCTGTACCGAAAAGTGAAAGAACTCGAAGAGCAACTTCACCTTAGAAATGAAAACTCACGCATCTTATGCCTATTGAACCAACCAGTTGAAACAGAATTCTACAACGCCCGGGGGGAATCGGCCTGGCTAGCAATTGCAAATCAACACCACTAACAGTTAAAAGGTATAACATGTGTAACACTGCGTTCCTGCAAACAAGAAATGGTGCTCCCTCGCAACTTAGGCCATTTGTGAGATCATCCTCCATTGTTATCTCGGAAGAAAAGAGGGTACAGAACATTCATTGGGTGGAAATCGCGTATGACTACACAGAAATGAATGCTAGGGATAAGACTAAGATACCTTCACTTTCGGAGGATGTCGAAACTCCACTCCAAACCAAAGAACAGGAAATTGCTTTCCAAGAAGCGATCTCTCGCACCTATATCCCAGAGAAACTTCAGCTCATAGCAGAACTAGAACGAACACTAGAATTAGAGCGGAAGACCTTCGCAAAGGAGCGAGATGAACTACTTAGCAAAATCTCTACACTAGAGCAATTTCACACGAACGAACCCTCTACGTCGAGTCAAGTACCCGATTCTCGAACATGTAAATGTAAGAGGACGGCGAATATGTCTCCTGAAGCTGACATATGTTCTAACACTAACTCTCGTATTCTTATGGATACAGGTAATGTGAGTTCGACGTCTCTAGAAGGGAGCTCGTATGAAATAACGGAGAATCCTCTCTTCGATGACAAGAAGAAAAGACCATCCTATATTCGTCTTTCCTCTCTATGTACTGAATCCCAATATCCTAAGGTCGTAGACAATTATGTTGCCAAAACTTATCTTTCTTTTACCAAGCTTATGTCTATGTGCTGCTGCGATGACTTTGTTCTCCCACGCTTTCATGAATATGACACACATGAACACGCAACACCGACCACGCAAGCGAACCTCCTCTACGACGTCTTTGAATTCTCCCATCTCGCCTAAACCTAAGGTTAAGCGTAAACGTCTCTCGTCGTCAAACGCAAACTCACCGAATGCTCGCAAGCCAAAGGCGACCAAAACCGAAGCACGAAAACGACAACCACATCCCCCACGCCAATTCATGTATAACGCGCCATACATGCAAGCACAAGATAGGAAAATATGGGTTAGAAAAACCATAATCCCGCCTCATCAAACAAATGACAAAGGGAAAGCTAAATTAGAACCGACACAATCTGATTTAGAAACCACATTTCCCATTAAGCGCATGAAAATTTTACTTGTATCACAAGAAGGTCCCGTCCGTAAACGGGACCCAACGTTTGCTGATGATTGCAGGTCTGTCATGTGTGGTATCTAGACTTGGGTTGCTCCACACACATGACGGGGAACAAGGAGCTGTTGAGCAACTTCTCCGAGCGCTATCTCGGAAGGGTCTCCTTCGGAAACAGTCAAATGGCGCCAATTCTCGGAACTGGTGATCTCGTCCATGACAAGTTGACGAGTAAGGGCATCTCTTATGTCGAGGGTTTGAGCTACAATCTCTTCAGCATTGGTCGTTTCTGCAACAAAGGATACAAGGTTCTCTTCGAATCTGACATCTGCAGCATTATAGATGCCTCGGGACAGCCTCTTCTTTCTGGAACGCGCACGTCTCACCTTTACGTACTCAATCTTACGACCTCTCGACCTATATGCCTTCTTTCTCGAGCCGCACCCAAGTTGAACGTGGCACCGGCGTCTTTCACATCTCAACTTCAAGACCATCAACAAACTGCGTCAGAATAAACTCGTCAACGGTCTACCCCAATTGACATATCATAAGGAACACCTCTGCTCTGCCTGTGAATTGGGAAGATGAAGCGATCGTCTCACATCTCCAAGTAAACACCGTCCTCTAAACTCATCCTTGAGCTCTTACACATGTATCTATGTGGCCCAATGCCTACGGCTACACACGGAGGAAGACGATACATTCTTGTGATTGTCGACGACTTCTCACGCTATACATGGACGAAACTCATTCGTACAAAGGATGAAGTTCCTGATATAATCATCGAGTTTGTTGTTACGTCCCAAACCCTTCATCAACAAAAGGTTCGGATTATCAGAACTGACAACGGAACAGAGTTTAAGAACAAGAAGCTCAGTGATTTCTATGCCACTCAGGGCATCACCCAGCAGTTCTCAGCGGTCAAGAGACCGGAACAGAATGGTGTCGTTGAGCGTAAAAATAGGACACTAGTTGAAGCAGCTAGGACTCTCCTCATCCACCGGCCTTCCTCACTCACTTTGGGGCGAAGCTATTCAAACGGCTTGCTACATGCAAAACCGGGCTTCAATCCACAAGAGATTCAACCGCACCCCATACGAGATGCTGAATAACCGTCGTATCCCCGATATATCTTATCTAAGGGTCTTCGGTTGCCGATGTTTTGTGGCCAATGATCGCCAACATCTTGGGAAGCTTGATCCAAAAGCACTTGAAGGCATCTTTGTTGGATATTCGCTGAACTCGAAGGCATACAGAGTCTATCTCAGGGAGAAACGATCAGTAATAGAGAGCACAAATGTCACCTTTGACGAAAGCGAAGGCGACCTCATGGCTTCTGCTCATATCAGTCCAGAACCAGGCATTCTACAGTCGTTGAGAAAAGGTCAACCTTCAATGGCGGGAACTTCCTCATCTGAGGGCAACTCTGGTGAACTGGATCTCGATCTGCTCTTCGAGTACTTCTATCCAAATCCCAAGACTCCGGCAGCCACCACTCAACCTACCGCTGCACCCTCTCCACCTACACCACCAGCTATCGACAATGACGTCGTCCCTCCAAACTTGGATGGGCTCAATCTCAACGAAGACGACATTTTACCCAACCTTGGGAACATTGCTGATCCTGATGCTGAACCCTCTCAATCTACTACGGTTGAGATCTCTTCTTCAGACACCGGACCTCAATCCAATGAACCTCCAATCGATACAAATGCGGCCAGCTCATCTCAAATCAATATACCACTTTGGGCTCGCTCTCATCCTACAGATCAGATTATTGGGGATCCCACATCTGGTGTCTCGACACGTTCGGCTACGATGAATGAAAGTCTGCTTGCTTGCTATCTCAGTCAAGTCGAACCATCACGATTAGATGAAGCTCTCAACGATCCTGATTGGCTGATTGCAGTGCAGGAGGAAATAAATCAGTTTGAACGTTTACAAGTTTGGGAACTCGTACCACGACCTCACAATAGATCCATTATCGGCACAAAATGGATCTTCAAGAACAAAAAGGATGAAGACGGTGTTGTTATCCGTAATAAAGCAAGACTTGTGGCTAAGGGGTACAACCAACAAGAAGGCATCGACTACGATGAAACTTTTGCCCCAGTTGCCAGGATCGAAGCCATACGAATTTTTCTTGCCTTTGCTGCACACAAGAACTTTAAAGTCTACCAAATGGACGTGAAGACTGCATTTCTGAATGGGTTTCTCAAGGAAGAACTGTACGTTGATCAACTAGAAGGGTTCTTGAGCGAAGAGTTTCCTCATCACGTATATCGACTCTACAAGGCCCTCTACGGACTAAAACAGGCTCCCCGAGCTTGGTATGACGTCCTTTCAGACTTCCTTGTACAGTCTGGATTCAAGAAAGGATCTCTGCATACAACTATCTTCACCAAGCGGAGTGGCCCGGACATCATGATTGTACAGATTTATGTCGATGACATCATTTTGGATCGACTGAACCACAAAAGTGTGAAGAGTTTCGCAGAATTGATGAAGGAGAAGTTCGAAATGAGTATGATGGGCGAGCTGAATTTCTTTCTTGGTCTTCAAGTAAAGCAGCTCCCCGACGGAATCTTCGTCAATCAGTCAAAATACATCCATGACATCCTAGAGAAATATGGAATGAAGGATGCTAAGACTGCTGCTACACCTATGTCACCCTCCGGCCGACCCGACGCGGACCCATCTGGTGCTCCCGTTGACCAAACCGTGTATGGAGGGATAATAGGCTCTCTTTTGTACCTCACTGCTAGTCGACCGGATATCGTTCTCTCGACAGGAATCTGCGCTCGTTTTCAGGCAACACCGAAGGAATCCCATTTCACTGCTGTCAAAAGGATTCTCCGCTATCTCAAAGGAACACCCAATCTAGGTTTATGGTACCCCACTCGATCGGACTTCAAGCTGGTTGGATTCTCTGACTCGGATTACGCAGGATGCAAGATGGACCGAAAAAGCACCTCTGGAGCTGCACACTTCTTGGGCGGTAAACTCGTGAGTTCGTCGTCTCGAAAACAAAACTGTGTCTCAACTTCGTCAACGGAGGCAGAATATGTCGCCGCCGCTAGTTGTTGTTCACAGCTTTTGTGGATGAGAACCCAACTACGAGATTTTAATCATGTTGATAAAATTCCCATCTATTGTGACTCAAAGAGTGCGATTGCGATGACGAGTAATCCGGTACATCACTCGAGAACGAAACACATAGATATTCGTCACCACTTCATCAAAGAACATGTCGAACGAGGGACGATTGAATTGCACTACGTCACAACCGAAGATCAACTGGCCGACATTTTCACAAAACCGTTGGATGTCAAACGATTCCAACACCTAGTGACTATGTTGGGCATGTTAAATATTCAGTTGTGATCAATCGACCCTACATGAACTTTGATAAAGTGTACATATTTCCATTTCCACTTCACTCCATTGTCTATGTGTCTTCTGAATTATGCCTTTTAAGGGGGAGTTTTCGATTAAGGGGGAGCGTCTGATTATTCCATTATTTAAAAACAAGGGAAGTTTTAGATTACGGGGGAGTTTCTGATTTTGCCTAAAATTTGGGTTGAAATTTTAAAGTTTGGTCAAACTGAGTCAAAATTGGACCAATTAAAATGTTTTGGGTTGAATTTTTATTTTTCTGGTCAAACAGGGTCAAAATTGGACCAATTGAAATTCAATTGGACCCAATTTTGACCAAGCCCGCGAAATTCAGCCCGGTTGTGGTTTTGACCAAGCCCACGAAATTTCGGCCCATTAACTCAAATTTCGCATGAACAGTCACAAAGCCCCTAAAACCCCTAAACCCTTAACGTTTTTCACAATCCTAAAAATTCCCGAGAAAATTCAAAAATTTCGCAACCCCCCTCTTTCAAAATTTCGCAACTCCTCGCATCATCGTCGTCGTCAAATCTGCAATCAAAATCTGTTTCCTGCTAACTCCATTGTCGCAAATCAACTCTTCGGTATGAATACTCCTCAAATAAACCAATTTTCGTTCATTTTATCCTGCTTTGCCCCGTTTTTGATTAAATCTGTTAGGTTAGGATTAATTTTTCTCGGCTCTGAATCAAACGTATGTTAGGTTTTTGATGTTTAATACCCCCAAATATGCATTGCCCATCCAATAACGAGTCGATTGAGTCCAGATTATTGCATTTTGGTTTAGATTTGAGTAGGTCTAAGGCAAAAAATCACTGCGTCGTTTCGAACGTTTTCGCACCATGTTCTTCACCGAGAAAATTTTCAGAAAAATTGCTTTAAACGTCGCTGCTACAGTGAGCAAGGTTCCGCGAAAATTTTTCCGAGAAATTTCTTACGTTGAAATTTTCACTACTACAGTGAGTGAGGTCCCGCGAAATTTTATCCAAGAAATTTCTAGCGTTAAAATTTTCGCTGCTACAGTGACTAAGGAACTGCGAAACTTTCGTCCGAAAATTTACATGTGTTAAAATTTTTTCGCTGCTATAGCATGTTAAGTCCCGAGAAAGTTTATCCGAGAAAACCTTTTTCCTCACGCCAAAACTTTCTCTGCTACAGTGAGTTTAGCCCCGCGAAATTCTAATACACTTCACTTCACATTTCAGCTTTTCGCATCTTCACTATTTCGCAACCACAGTGAAACACAAAAATTTCTCTAATGCACAAAGTTTTTTTTCCTTCCGCGAATCTTTCATATAACTTGCGAAGAATTTCTCTACTTGCGAAAAATCTTAATATCTCTTGAGAAAATATTTCAACCGAGAAATTTTTGGATATCCTTTGAAATTTCATAACTTGCGAAAATTTTCCTTATATGCGAAATTCATGGATAGACTGAGTGCAAATTTCCTTGATATATGCGAAAATGTCTCTCGACTTGTCTATGTATGATAATTTGCGAATTTTCTCATTACATGCGAAAAATTTGGACAACTTGCGAGATTTCTTAACTTGCGAAAATTTTCCATACTTGCGAAATTTTACTCAATCTGCGAAAATTTCTCACGACATGTCTATATGCTATAAGTTGCGAAAATTTCCCAATACATGCGAAATCTTACTCCATCTGCGAAAAGTTTCTCGGCATGCCTATACATCATAATCTGCGAAAATTTTCCACTACTTGCAAACATTTCCCACTACATGCGAAAATTGTCTTCAATTTAAAAATTTTCTAAGTGCTGTGAAATTTCTCATTGCATGCGAAAATTTTGACTACTTGCGAAAATTTTCCATGGATACGAAATTTTACCCAAAATGCGAAAATTTTCTCAACATGTCTATGTGTTATTTGAGGCCACTTCCATTGTTTCACCCACGACTTATTTATGTCCATATTCTCGCGATTAATCCGTACTAATCATATTACAATTACTGTCAAGCACAGATATGACCAACAAAGATCAAAGTACACTTGAAGCGCTTGAGGCGGCTGCAATCCAAAGGGACGTCGCTCGCATCGAACTCAACACACGTACCTATGTCCCACCACCCGAGGAGATCTTCCCAATAAGTCAATGGGCGGCCCTGATTCCCAACAACTACATGGTGGACTTGGCCAGCTTTCGGTGCGATGCCCCCGTCATTATAGAAATCCTCAAAGGGCACCCACTTCGCCACGCCCTCACACATGGCGAGCCAGAAGCACAAGTGTATCTTCAACAATTCTGGCATACGTTGCAGATAGCTGGACCACTCCATCTTGCTAAAACCTTATCCGCCAGAATCGATCAAGAAGCGGTAGTCCTCACTCGCAAGATAGTCCAAGAAGTGCTTCAACTCCCAGTCTACTCACCCTACGATCCACTACCGATGCACGAACAACTCATTGAAGACATTGACAGACTGGGCTATCAACCAGATAACAAGAAGAAGAAAGGCCCACTTGTCCTCAGTGAAGTCACCACCCGCAATCTACCTCAACCCTGGCGAACACTGTACCTGCTGGTGAACAAATGCATGTCAGGAAAGCATGCTGGTCAGGACCGTGGAAACAAATCCTCACCATCCTCACCGGCATCGCCCACAACCGCAAGTACAACTACGCCGACATCATCTGGATGGATCTCGTCTCCATGATCCAACGTCGCGACCGGGAAGTTGCCAAGGGAGTCACAAGCCGCTTCGTCCCTTACATGCGGTGGCTCCCAGCTCTCATCAAACACTTCCGATTGCACTCCACCAACATTCGCATCCGGCCGGCAGCAGAACACTTCCTCATCCCCACTGTCGAGAAGTTCGCCAAGAAAAACACTCCGGCGAAGGATCGACACGCCATGATAATTCCGGACGAAGTTCTTGCCTACGCAGACCAGACAAATCCGCACGTCCGAGAATATCGCGCCACAACCGCCACATTTCGCGAAAGCCCCCGACCTCTATCCACTGTCCCTTCGGCACAGATCAACCCCACTGCTCCTAACCCCGGGACTAGCCAAAACCCCACCACCACCTACAAAAAGTCATCGAGTCGCGCCGCATCCTCTTCCACCCGCGTTCCGAAAAAACGATTGCGTGAGGATGACGTAAGCCGCCCCACGGAGCGTCGATCGAAACAAAAACACGATCGACCTCCTCAGCCACAAATAAGCCGAGCCGAACCAATAGGTACAGGAGGTTATGTGTTCACCTCCCGAGTAAAAGACGTGGCATCTGGCTCAACCACGCAAACGACCCCACCAACCCACTTATCTTCCTCTCTACAAGAAGATATTTAATTCCACGAGGAGCCACGTATACCATCGACATCCCACTTGGAGATGGTCGATGTTGAAACAAGCAGTCCCTCGCCTCAAACTGCATCCTCTTCATGCACATCGAGTATAGTGCCCTCACTCCCCATAGTTTCGTACGCTTCTAGGACACATACACCTTCTACCGCACCACAGAGTCTTCGTGACTCTGTCAGAATGCTCGGTGATGTCTCTGTGACTGAGAGCGGAAGACCTAGGACGGCCAACATCACAACAACCGTGAGCCTAGGCCATCATTCGATTGAGTCTGTCTCATCAATGATGCCAACAGGAAGTCTGAGTGACCCCGTCTTTTCCCGTCCTGTGCAAACGGACGGCCGATCGGCTATATTCTCCGATTCGGTGTCAGTTGGATTTCTTCGTGATTCCAACTTGTTAGATTTACCCCAATTCGTCACCGAGACCGCGCTAGAGACACGTCTTCAAGAGTTTGCAAAGACTCTTGAGGCGTCGATTCTCGATAAAGTCTACGCGCGTCTCGATGCGTCCACCATCGACAAAGGCAAAGGTGTGGCCCCGGAGATGCCACCAATGCAACATACGGACGCAGACGCTATTCTCTCCTCCATTTCTGCCAAGGAACTCTTCTACATCCTCAGAGCCCGATTCGAATCCATGACGGAACTTGACGAGGAGGAACGGCAAATGAAGGCTATTATCACTCAACCGATGACCTGCCGTGCTCAAGGCGAATCCAGCGGGATCAGGCGCGACGATCAAGACGATGATCAAGACCGCCGCGAGGGGGAGAATAGGCAACTAGGCCCACAATCCCAAGGACTCGTACAATCGACGCCGCCCTCCTCCTCTGGACCTGAAACGACACCCGCAACAGAAACCTAGTCTATAGTGCATCGTTAAGCTTATTTGGCCAATCTTGTAGGTTGTCATGTAGGTTGTTCGGTACGCCCATAAAGCATCGTTAAGCTTATTTGGCCAATCTTGTCTATAGTGCTCCACGGTCTTTTCGAGTACACGCTTCTGCTCCCTGTTCACGACTTCTGCTTGGCCGCTCGCTTGAGGATGGTATGCATTAGTAACACTTTGTTTCACGCCGTATTTTTCGAGTGTCCAAAT
The DNA here is from genome assembly GCA_027422505.1 of Craterostigma plantagineum. Lineage (NCBI taxonomy): Eukaryota > Viridiplantae > Streptophyta > Magnoliopsida > Lamiales > Linderniaceae > Craterostigma > Craterostigma plantagineum. The sequence goes on from JAPQWV010000020.1 coordinate 11,974,696, forward strand.
TGAGTGTTACAAAAATGCAGGCCTTCATCGCTAATAATGCAACGAGGTGAACCAAATCGTGAAAATAATGATTTCAAAAAATTAACAACTACCTTAGCATCATTAGTAGGTAGCACTTGTGCTTATACCCATTTTGAAACATAATCAACTGCAACTGGGATACATCGATTCTTGAAAGAAGTAGGAAATGGGCCCATAAAATCAATGCCCCAGACGTCAAATATTTCACACACAAGAATAGAGGCATCTCATTTCGCTTACAAATATTTCCTGTCCGTTGGCACCTATCACATTCCTCTACGTATTTTTGAGCGTCTTTGAAAATCGTAGATAAAAACCACATTCGAGTACCTTTTGTGCAGTTCGATTACCTCCGAAATGTCCTCCACATGGTCCTGAATGACATTGGCTCGAGATTTAACCGTCTAGGCAAATGACACGCATCTCCGGATTATCTGGTCTTCGCAAACCCTAAACAAATATGGATCATCCCAAAAATAATACTTCAAGTCCGAGAAGAATTTCTCCTCTGGTGACGTGTGTATCCTTTTGGCATGATCCTAGCGACAAGATAGTTAGCAAAGTCGACATACCATGGGGTTCATCGAGTACCTCACGTATAGCATATAAATGCTCGTCCCAAAAATGGTCTCGGATTATTTCCTCGTTGGTAGCCTCGTGGGCCGCGTCTTCGAGCCTTGATAAGTGATCGGCTGCGCAATTTTCGCTACCTTTTTTGTCGCGAAATTAACGTCGAACTCTTCGAGTAACAAAATCCATCGTATCTGCCTTGGTTTTGCATCCGGCTTCACAAAGAGGTGTTTGAGGGCCGAATGATCCGCGTAGATGATGACCTTTGAGAGAACGAGATACGGACGGAATTTATCACCTGTGAACACGACTGCGAGTAACTCTTTCTCGGTGGTGGTGTAGTTCGCCTGGGCCTCATTTAGAGTTTTGCTCACGTAGTGTATCGGCTGAAAATGCTTTTCACGTCGCTGCCCCAAAACTGCACCTATTGCAAAATCACTTGCATCGCACATTAGTTCGAATGGCAGGCTCCAATCGGTGGCTACCATAACAGGGGGCATTAATTAGCTTATCCTTAGGTATGGTAAATGCATTCATGCACTCGGATGTAAATTCGTAAGGCACGTCTTTCTCAAGCAAACGAGTAGGGGTGGGTGTTCGGTACGGACCGTACCGAACCGAACCGAAATTTCGATTAACCGAAATTTCGGTTCGATGATATAGAGAACCGAATACCGAACCGAACATAATCGGTTCAGTTTCGATAAACCGAAATTTTATTCGGTAATTTTCAATTAACCGATTTACCGAGTTCAAAAAAAAATTGAGTGCATAGCACATTTGGTGCCCTTTTCCCCCTTCTTCTTTGCGATTGCAACCTGGAGCCGTGGGTCCCACACCGATTCATGCAGAAGCCGTCGACAGCGACATCGGAGGAAGTAAGGACGACATTGATGGCTTTTTTAAGCTCGCCCTTGGAGGCCAGCTCTTGGATCTGTTTGTCGGTGAGAGATTTTCCCAGAACGTAGGCTTCGTCTTAGATTTGTCGACCTAAGAAGAGAGAGAATGATGGGCCCTTCTTGGGATTGCCGGCGAGGTTGTAGTACTTCTCCGTGCCCGTCTTCCACCAAGCGGCGACGGACGACGGCGTTTGGGTAGTAGTCTTGGCCGCCGATGATGACTGAATGGAGGTGATGAAGTCTGTGACGATGGCTTTCTGGGGCTGTCTGAGGTGATGAGGTGATTTAGATTCGTGTAGTCTGTGGAAGGAAGAAGATTCAAACCCTTGGGGCTGTATATTATTGGGCTGTGTTATAATTAATATTGGGCTGTGTTATAATTGTTGGGCTGTATATTTAATATATTATATTCTAAATCGGTAATTCGATATACCGAAAATACCGAAACCAAAAATCTTGTACCCAACCGAATTACCGAAATTTCAAAAATTTAAAACCGAATACCGAACTGAATTTTTGTTCGGCATTCGGTACGTACCGAAATTTCAGTAATTCGATCGGTTCGGTCGGTTTACCAAACTGTGCCACCCCTACAAACGAGTTTAGCAAATTTTGATAAGTCCTTGATAAATCTACGATAAAAACCTGCATGTCCTATGAAACTTCTAATTGCCTTTACCGACGAAGGCAGAGGTAATCGTTTTATGGTTTCTATTTTAGCTCTATCTACCTCGATTCCTCTCAATGATATTTTGTGACCTAAAACAATACCCTCTCTTACCATAAAATGGCATTTCTCCCAATTTAGCACAAGGTTTGTTTCCTCACATCGCTGAAGTACTTTGTTTAAATTAAATAAGCAAACCTCAAACGAGTCACCAAAATTGAGAACATGAATACCTCCATTCCTTTTCCGATCAGTTTATCAAAGATAGCCATCATGCAACGTTGGAAGGTGGCCGGAGCATTGCAAAGTCCAAAAGGCATCCGTCGGTAGGCGAGTGTCCCAAACGGACACGTGAACGTCGTCTTCTCTTGATCCTCGGGTGCAATGAAAATCTGCAAATAACCTGTAAGTCCATCGAGAAAACAATAAAATTCATGATCAGACAAACGTTCAAGTATTTTATCAATAAAAGGAAGAGAAAAGTGGTCTTTTCGCGTAGCGTTATTTAATTTGCGATAGTCAATGCAAACGCGCCATCCCGTGACAGTCCTTGTCGGAATGAGTTAGTTCTTCTCATTGAGTACGACTGTCATTCCTCCTTTTTTCGGAACTACCTGAACTGGGCTCACCCATGCACTGTCCGAGATTGGGTAAATCACTCCCGCGTCAAGTAGTTTAATTACCTCAGCCTTAACTACCTCCTTCATGTTGAGGTTAAGACGCCTTTGGTGTTGTATCACCGATTTGAACTCGTCTTCCATGAGAACCTTATGCATGCAAAACACCGGGCTTATTCCACGTAATATCAGCTTTTTTCCATGCGAGTTCCTTCTTATGCTCCCGTAGTGTGTCCAGGAGCATAATTTTCTGCTCTTTCTCTAGATTTGATGCAACGATTATGGGAAGCTTTGCATTTTCCTCGAGAAAAGCGTATTCCAAGTGATCGGAAAATTGCTTGAGCTCGAGCAGTGGTGGTTCCTCGATGGAGCCTTTCTCGCGATTTTCTTCGCTGCTCGTCTGCACCTCAATCGTTGTTTCCTCGTTGACATCGTCATCTACGTCTACTTGGGCAACGTCGAGGGGTAGTTCATGGTTCAACTCTTCCTTCTGGAGCTCCTCTTTTCCTCTATTTCTTGCTTAGAGGAAAAGGAGTCGGGTTGCGAGGGTCCCTGCAACGATAAAGATTCATTGCATCGATAAAAGCACTTATCGTCTAACTTCTCGGCATTGTTCATGGATTCGGCCATTTCAAATGTAACTTTCTCGCTATCTATAGTTAATGTTAATATTCCGTTACGAACATTGACCATGGTTCCTCTGGTAGCGAGGAATGGTCTTCATATTCTTCCTCCATGTCGAGAATCACAAAACCTGCAGGAATTATAAACTTATCAACTTTAACAAGAACATCTTCGATAATGCCTCTAGGATATTAACAGATCTATCTGCTAATCGTATACTCATCCTAGTGGGTTACGACTAAATCGCCTATTAAACAAGGTATAGTAAATGTTAGGTCCTACGATTAACAACTCTATGATCCTAGGCATGAATTCTAAGTAATTCGATGATAATGATTGACATTAAGATTCGATCGAAAAACTCAAACGAAGAACAAGAGAGAGAATTCGAGTAGAGTGAGATAGTTACTATTGTTTCTCTCTCTAGGAATTGAATTGCAAGCCTTTCGTATCAATTTCCAAAACTTTCTCTACTGATTGCGTTTGATTACAAAGTATTTATACCAAACACACTTGGTAAAAATATCTAACTAGTCCTAATCTAAGGACAAAAATATAAGAAAAGCCCCTAAATACAAGGACATCTAATAAAATCAAAGCACAATTAGAATTGATCTTCTATATTCTCCCTCTTTGTGCTTGATTGCTTGTCTCCCCTAGTTGTCCTCGTCGGGCGAAGAATGACTTGCGCAAGCCCAGCACATACTCAAAGTTCCTGAGCGTGTTCCTCAGCTCTAGTCGCTCCTCGATATCTTCTAGTAGTTCCATTAGGAGCGGCTGTTCTCTCACGAACCTGTGGATCCTCAGCATCCTATCTCGATTGATTTCTTCCAACCTCTGCTCGATATTTTTCCTGACGACCTTGAGTGTGCCATTGCAAAACTTATGAATCTCAGTCTTCAGCATCAACCTATTCTTCTTGGCTGCTGGATTGTGGTAGGTGATGCCTAGGACTGAGCTGATGTGCACGTGATTGTTGGGAAGCCCTTCGATCTCAGGTCCTTTGTTGAGCGGAGCGATCATGTTAACCTTCTTCATGTTTCTCTCCAGAGCCATCTGAAGGTCGTGTGCGGCGATGTACCTGATTTGGCGCATCATGAACCGGTAGAGTCCCTCAAGTCCTTCTTTCTTGACGAAGCCTTGAGGACCTTTGTACTTCTCCACGTACAGCTGATACAGATGGTATACCTCATCAGCAGGGTGTACGGTAGGTCGCTCTCTCTTAGATCTTCTCGAGTTCTATCTACTCGCTCGATGGTGTAGTGAGGTGTTCGAAGTACTCCTTTTGCACAGTATACGCTGAGTAGTTGGCATATTGGGGAGAGACTCTCATAGTGGCTCTTGACTTGTTCTTTAGTCATCCCCAGCCTTACCACAGATCCAAGTTTGGTGAGCATCCAGAGGTAGGTCATCCTCTTCTGCTGATTCCAGTGAGAGATCCCTCTCAGCTCGAACTCGTTCGGCTTCTTAACTCTCTCCGGTGACCTCCAAATATTTTCACAAACTTCTTCAAGGAAAGGGATTTCTATTCGAATGTTCTCCCACGGCGTGTCGATCCGAACGGTCCTTGGCGTTTGTCTTGTGGGGGAAGCCGCTCGTTGCGCGATCAACTCTGCTAGCCTTGGAATTTCTTGTTGGTAGTCTTCACTTTCCTGAAGCTCGCCGTCTTCTATGATCACGAGGTCTATGGAGGCTTGTTGTAGTAAATTCCGAACGTCCTGAAGTCGTTGTCTTTGATGCTCCTCGGGCATGGAATGGGTCATCCACTGTCCTTCGATGATGTATTTGTCTAGAACCTCGTGTGGATTGACGCCATGGCCGGAGGGGCCCGGTTGGTCTGGAGCGACCGAGGGAGTAGTTAAGTAGCTGCTAGGGCTATGAGCATCGCGGCACTTGCTACTTCTTCCGGAAGCAAGGGGCTTGTAAAGGTCGGTGGGGTGGATGGGGTCGACAGAGGCGTTCTGATGGTGGGTTGGTAGAATGGGCTTAGAGGCTGTGTGCGGTGCGCGGTGGTGGTGGTTTGTGTAGTGGGTTGTGAGGTTTCTCCGACTCCAGTTCCTGTCCGCGCAGAGCCCGAGCCTTGGCCTTGTTCTTGACCACTCGTAGATATCCGTGGCCTCTACTCCCCCTCATGAGGGTCCTGATTGTTAGGATCGTCATGTCTGCGTCTTGAGTGGGAGCTTTGGCCTCGGCAATCGCCTATAAAGAGACTCTTCTTGAGGCGACCAGATGGAGAGGTCGATCAGGCGGGCGAGTAGGATGTCGTGGAGCTCGGTTATGGTTATGGTGTATTGGTTGATGAGGATGGATGAAGTGGCTAAAGGGTCGGTGGGTGTGGGTTCTGGAGGTGTGAGGTTGGGCTGTGACGAGGTGCCTTCGGAGGCAGGTGCTTTTCCGATGTCTCTGCGGGATGTCTCTATGGCAGTAAGACTTATCTCCATTAATTTGTCTTCAAGCGATTGAACAGCAGCGGATAGAGCGACTTGGAATTGCTCGTTCGTCACAACCTGTGTGGAAGCCTCCGTCGAAGCTGTACCAGTTTGACTCGCCTGTTGACAACCCATGAGCAGGCACCGGCTCCTCGGGTTGGCTCACAGTCGCTTGAGGTTGTGACTGTATGAGACTTCCACTCAATCCTTGAGTCGAATCTTGAAGATTCTCCTCTATGGGTGGTATGGCAGGCTCGGGTTGGGGCTGCGAACCAGACACCGGTAGATTTGGTTGCGGCTCAAGATTGAGCGAAGAAGTGCCCGCAACACTTGAAGAAGTGATCAGCATGGTATCTGGTGCGGTAGTGACGGCGGGGAAGAGGGACTCCATCTGTATACTCAATCGTTTGGGAGTCAGTCTTATGAGTCTGAGCTCCTCATCGGCTCTGTATCAGATGATGTGGCCGTGTGAGGAGAAGGTTCGTGTAGAGGAGCCTCCTCGATAGTCTCTTCAAGCACACCAACATATACAAGCACTTCCACTTGGAGCGTTTCTGTTGGAGATTCCTGTTCCAACTCTGCCACCACAGCATCGATCAATATGGCATCTATGTCAGGAATGTGTTCGTCCTGAGTTGGAACCTCCTACTCTAGCTCCTGGGCCACTTCATCAATCAACATTGCCTTAGGGCTTGAGTGTTGTTACGGTTGGGGAGGGTTAACTCCAAACTCTGTCGGGGGCCCTCGAATCATCTCCTCGGTGAGGTGATTCTCCCGGCAGTACATACGGTATACGTCTCCTCTCGGGTCAGCGAGACGTAGAAGCTCAAAAGGAATCGGCATCAACGGTTGGTCCATGTCCGTGAGCCATGGATTATGAAAGTATTTAAGCCTGGGTGATTGATAATTTCCTCCAGGAGGTAGACGATGGATGGACTCGTGCATCTCCATGAATTTCTAGATGATTACATTAAACCACCGAGCGTAGGGCACATTCTTCGATCTCCGATTCTCCTTTTGCCGAATATGGTCTGCAAGATCATCCAAATCAGCTGCGTGAAATCGTAATTTCTGGAGAATGCCAGTCCGTGAAAGATCCGCAGTATGTTGTCATTGCCCTTATCGAAGCCAGCATGCTTGGGTGATAGACACTTGTTCACAATCCCGATCAGTGTCTTCCACGGATAAGGGATACCGCTGCTCTGGACCTGAGCTAGCTTGGTGAGCTGCTGTTGATATCCCATCTGCATGAAATCATGCACTATTTCTGCGTCAGATGGGAGCGGGTCGTAGTTTGCGTTGTATGGCAAGTCCAGAATCATCCCCAACTGCTTCTTGTCCATATGTATGTGCCGCGTCCCAATTATGGTTGAGAAGGTGCTCCATTATCCACTGCTCCTTGTATACATCCCCAGAATTGCTGGAGATAGACCATTGGCACCGATGCGGTGACCGTCAATGCATGCCAGATGTGGTGGCCTTGCAGGATAGAGGCAATGATCTCGTCTGGACACCGAATGGTGCTCAGATCGAGCTGAAAATTCGTATCCTGGACCTTCAGATACAAGTTGTGGTCGTATATGTGATTATATCGAGGGTAGCGATCCATCTGAAAAATAAGAGATATAAAAGTTCATTAGTTCATAAATTTATTTTTAGTCGAAAATTGATTTAATTTCATCAAACTATAATATTGTATCAAGTCATACATGTTTGATGAATTTTGAATTGAATCGTGTAGCATGCATATAGGATACTTGATATTGAAAAAATGTAATGGCTTGATTGTAATTTCGAAGTATTTGATCGCGGGAAATGTCACTGTTCATGCCGAGATATTTTTCCCTCGATAATTTTAGTTTTCAGATTGATTTCCTATGCATTGATTTCAATTGAAATAACTCCGTTTAATTTGCGATCGAGAAAATTTTATTCGCTAATGTTCGCTACAGTGTAAAAGACTTAGAAAAAAAATCTTCTAAGTGTTGAAGTTGGAATCGTGAGACTGTAGCCGATAAATTTTACGATCGAGAAAAATTCCGCATAACTTTACAATCGAGAAATTATTTCTCAGGTAAATTTTATTCCTCGATTGAATAAAATTTTTCGATTTGAAATTTGTCGCGCGGTACGTGATTTTCGATCCTAAGTAAAATTTTTTCGCTGCGATATTTTTCTATCGAGAAATTAGTCAACGAAAAACTAAGTCGATCGTCGAGAAATTTTTCGATCAATTAAATCCTAAGCGGCGAGATCGAAAAATTAAGCGTTGAAAAAAATTAGTTTTTCGCTCTAAATTTTTGCGACCGAAATATAATTAAATCGAAAATTCTATTTTGCGATTGTAGGTTTTACGCTCGATCTAATTTGCATTTAATTTGTCTATTCAATGCTTAAATTTTTCGCTCACAGAAAAATCCTTATTAGATTTCTCGATGTTTATTAATTTGTCGGTCAAAATGTTCTTGTCTTAGCGACTAAGTCAGAATTTATCGATCGAAAAAAAATTTGATACAAACAATATCTCAATTGAATCGGAATTTAATTAAGACTGTTTGCGATCGACAAAGTTCTTCGATGGCGTCAAACATTCGAATGCCCAGTTTTATCTAAACTCAAATTAGAGTTGAAGATGCAGATTTTCCGAAGATTTATACTATCAGAATCATAAAGAACATCGAAACTATCTTAAGTGCAGGCATTAATCTCATATAAAACTCATAATCATGCCTAAATCACTATAAAATAGACTACGGTTTTCTCAGTTTTGAAGAACAATCGAGAATCTAATCTTAATCATGCGAACAACTCGAAATGCAGATGCTAATGAAGTTAAATCACACGCAAATGTCAAAAGAATCTCCTTTCTACCTTAAACAGACAATTTGGTGATGAAAATCGAAATATTTTTGAGAAATTTGAAATGTCTGTGAAAGTTTTTCGAGAGAGAAATTCTTGCGATTTAGGGTTGCGTGAGAAAAAGTTTTTCGACTGACCAAAAAGTGAACTTTTATTAACTCGCTGTAAGTCAATGTTGGGTTTGCGATTTGACATTTTGCGATTAAATGGATCAGGCCCATTACTATTTGCGGTCGAGAAATTTTCGATTCAAAAATTGCTCTTCAATTCAATTTTTTGATCGCAAATTATCGCGGCTAATCAAAATCGTTCCCAACACTGTTTACGATTATGATCGCGGATTAATTCTTATATCCAGTTTCTCGATTGTAAGTACTTCTAAAATTTTCAGATTGACCTCTATTTCAAATAAAATCACATTGTAAAGCTCTCCCCCAGAATTAAAATAAATACAATTAACTCACTGTATTTTCTGTGTAGTAACGTCTAGCTTCCCTGGCAGAAAATAAAAAATCTGTACCACTTAGAGAAAAACGTTAGAAATAATGGAGTTAATCAACAATTATTTTAGGCATTTTTTTCTTTGAAATATTTGGTCTGTGACTAGCTCATTTCTTCGTAGTGTCGACGTCTCACTCCTTAATTTTGTTTGAAGGAATCTGAAACGCTTAGAGAAAAACGTCAAGGATATTTGGAGCTAATGCACGATTTTTATATTTGCTCCCCCTCAAATAATGCGCAAGAATTGACTAAACATGCAAGCATATGAAATCAATTCAAGTCGCGAGCATATAACACACAAATTTACCTAGTAAGCACATATACATGGTCCCCAAAAACATGTACTGAAGATATTGTGTGAGGGTAAGAGCAATGAAAAGTTATCGCATTTAAACAATTCAGTACCAATGCAATCTAAAATTACATTTAGAATGTGCGATAACAAAATAAATTCGCATTTATTCAATTCAACGCATATGAAACATAATATTTCATGTCAGAATGTGCGAAATTTTTCCTTTCACTGTTTTTTTATTTTTCAGAAATTAGAAAATATTAATTTTCTATATATGTGTATATAAATTTTATTTTTGTTCTTGATATTCCTATTATTGTAGTATGGGGTCATTTTCATTTGTTTTACAAAATTTTACGAGATATTTGAAAGAAGAAAATGCCGTCAAGTCATGTCGTCAAACTAAAGTCCTAAGTTCATGGACTGGTCCATTTCGACAACTCTCACTAGGTTCGCTCTAGCATTCAGTTATTTTTACCTTGGGTTTTTTATATTTATATCACTTAAGTCAACACAAGCAATTTTAAGTCAATTTACCTGTGATCGAGGCATTTTTAATCATTTCACCTAAGCGAGAGACCGTCGATTGGAATCAAAGGGTTGTAAGGACTTAGAAGGGAAGGAATTTGGAGGAAAGTGAGCTTATCTCTTCGTCTTCTTCCATCGTCTCCTTTTGCGTCTTTCTTCTTTTCAATCTGCTCTCCCTCTTTTTCTTTTAAGAACTATCACTTTTTATGCTATGCTCAAGCTGAAGCGCCGCTTCTCCACGAGGCTATAGGAGATTATCGTAGGTGAACTCGAGCCGATGCCGTGCTCCTCTTATCTTAATCCCTAGATAGGTTTCAGAGATTATCTTTTTGCAAACGTTCACGGTTATGGAATTCGTACCCAAGGCTGCGCTTCTCTTCTCGTTTCCCAATATAAGACCGAATTATCGTTGGAGAAGTTCACTTCGTGATGCTCCTCTTTCCAGCCATTCTGACGAGCGTACGAGATTATCGTTGGAGAAGTTCACAACAGCATCCATGCCACCTTCTAAAAGATAGTCGGAAGTCAGGTTCCTTTGGTCTGATTTTTGCGCGTTGAGCAATACCTTCTTTTGTCATCATCCTCTTTTCTCTTCTCTTCTTTCTTTTTTATTTTCTCCCCCTCCTTTTCTCGTTTGAACAACCATCCGAAGAGTATAGAATACAGTTGAAGACCAGAGTGGCAATTATGTGATCATGCTGTTGGAGTGAGTCTTCAATTGTATCATGCAAGAGTGACTCACATAATTTCTTAACTGGACGGAAGGCAATTCGAACGTCTTCAAGAGTGGCAATTGGAGTGAGTCTTCAACTGTATTCTATACTGCTCACTTTTACTTAAGAAACAGGCGGTATTTACTGCTTCCGTCCAGAGAAAATGTGGAAGACCAGAGTGGATGAGCATCGTACGTGCGGCTTCCACTACCCCATTCTGTTGAGGAGTCTTGGCGGCTGAAAATTGTTGACTTATTCCAAGTTTGTGATAAAATTCACTGAGACATTTGTTCACGAACTCAATGCTATTGTCTGTTCGAATGACTTGGATAGTCTGCTGCAGCAAATTTTGAGTAGAGTTCACGAAATTGACGATCAAGTCCCCTGTTTTTGTTCGGAGGAACCTTGTCCATGTGTAGCTAGAGTAGTCATCGACTATGACCAGCAGATACTTGCGTCCATTTATACTCTATTTCTTCATCGGGCCACAGAGGTCCATATGTAGCAGTTCCAGATGACGTGAAGTAGGGGCCACTTGTTTGATATGATGAGATGCTCGCTTCATTTTTCCTAATTGGCACGCCGAACATTGATGCTCTTTTTGTAAAGTTATAGTTGGAAGACCATGAACCAACTTTTTCGTTGAGAGATGTTGAAGAGCTTTGTTGTTGAGATGAGACATGCGTTGATGCCATAAGTTGTTCCTCTGAATTACAGTCGGAGAGATGAGGCAAACAGCTGTCGAGGGCTGCACGGACGTCAGGTTGATCGTGTAAAGGTTGGATTTCCGAAGTCCATAGAGGAGTTCTGCGTCCTGACTGTCCAAAATTCTGCACCGGTCAGCGTGAAAGACTACTTGAATTTAGAAGAATCGAACCTAGATCGAATTTAGAAGAATCGAATAGTAAATCTAATAAACTTGAAGCTAACGTATGAGATTTACCATTGATCGAATTTAGAAGGATCGAATAGTAAATCTAAGAAATTCGAAGCTAACGTATGAGATTTACCATTGAAGCTTGTGAGAGAAAATAACTTGGAGCTCAAGCAAGGGTTGGCGAATTTTTCTCTCTAAAAATTTCGATTCTAATTTACAATCTGATTTCCCTTATCACATAATTGGCCTATGCTGAACAAGTTATGACGGAGGCTTTCGACATATGAGACATCTTTTATTGTCAGTTTCTCCAGAATGATCTCCATATCCAAGAATTGGAGCTGAGTCATTGTTTCCGAATTTGACTTTGCCGTTTGGTCGGTCTTTGTAGTTGCTCAGCTGCTCTTGATTTCCAGTCATGTGTGTGGAGCAACAAGAGTCGAGGTACCACACATGATGGATCTGCAAAAACAAATTAGAGAGCTTTAGGTACCCACTTAAGCATGGGTCCTCTCAGATTAGCAGATTTAGTTTTAGGTTTAGATATGATTCCTAAATTACTACTTGAGGGAGTTTTAATAACCCAAGTCACTTTCTTAGAAGTGGTTTTGGGTGTTGCCTTTTTAGGTGACTTTGCCTTTTCGGCTTTTGTCGTCGTACCCATTTGGGTTGAACCTTGCAGGGAAGGTTAATTTCAGCACGTACAAATGCTTTGGTAGGGTTGACTAAGGAAAAGATCTTTTCTTTTGAAAATCTCCTAAGGTGCTTGGGGGACTCAATCTTTACAGGATACCTTAGGTGAGTACAAGCGTGTACGGCGCCATAAGCTTTCTTTATGGCTGGATCTTGTTTCCTACGAGTCTTCCTAGCGGCATTTGTTTCAGAATGACTATTTTTAACTTGTGAGGTAAAGCCTATTTCGTAGTTGGTGCTTCAAAAGGTGATGGACTGCAGTACATGTATAAGCAATTATGCGAAGCGAAGAAATGGCTCTTTTATTTCTACGAGTGTCATTTATTCGTACAGAAGGAGTAACATTCTTAAGCATACTCAAATCTACTAGCTCCTTCATAAGACTAGGCACTCTCGCCTTCGATTCTAGTGATTGCCCTACGCTCCCTGTAGACGTAGGTAAAGCAATTTTAGTCTTAGCACTCTTAACAGAATTATTAAGACACTTTTGATCTTTGAAGGTGATTTCTCAATTTTTACGCTTTTCATAATAGCATGAGAGGTAGTTTGGGATGATGAGGAAGCTTTGAGATTTTCCATCTCTTTTAAGAATGTTTCTTTTCAGCTTCGAAATTCTCTCTCTTTATCTAATTTTGCTTGAGATTCCTCTATCTGTTTGATTATAAGAGGTGTAGAGAGAATTTTTATAATGAATAACTTTGTCTCCTCGAGGACTGTTTGAGCGTCAGGAAGTTGAAATAGGTCAGAGACGGGTGTTAATGACGGTTTCATATTTCTGTCTCTTTCATTTAGCGGAGTGTAGTCAAAGGGGATCTCAGGCACATGTGAGGCTTTTCTCATAGATGAATCAAAATTATTTTGGTACGTCGATTCAGTAAATTCTCTAAGAGAGGTTACTCCTAAACCCATGTGCTTAATATCATATATTTCCTTTTTCCGTAGAACTCGTGGGTTAATGAAACTTATGCCTTCTATAGGATTATAGAACTCTATATCCTTGGGCTTGTTCAAAAATATCGTCAGTTCGGATTGTCCCCTACGCGTAACTATATCATCTAATTCTTAATTTTAGCATATAGTTTCTTGCGTTCCTCACCTAGGAGAGCATAATTATTTTCTACCGTCAGTTTGGCTGCTTGACAGGCGTCTAGTTCTTTACTAAGCTCACTAACCTTAGCATTTGATATTTCTAATTGAGCTTCTATGTTGGTGATCTTAGTGGTAGCTTCGGTTATCCTACAATTCAAGGTGGCTTTCTCGTTAAGATTCCTAATCAAGCAATTGTAGTTATTTGCTAGCCTACCTTCTAATTCCTTAATCTTTTCGCTATGCTGTCCTAATTGAGGTTGACTAGTCTCTCTAGAATGTAGGCTCTTAGTAAGTTCTTCTATTTTAGCACTAGAGCTCCTAAGTTCTGATTCGAGACTATTTATCATTTTCTGAGACCTATAAAGTTTATCCTCTACTTCCTTAATACTTTTCTACTCACGTTTCATGTTAGCATATTATTTTTGATATGAGTCTAACATGGTCAATAATGTGGAATGTAGGTCTACCTCTTGTGAAGAGGTGGATTCGTTTTCGTCGTCCGTATGATTGGCAGTTTCAGCATCCGATTCATCGTCTAGACGGGCCATGAGGGCTAAATTCTCTTCTTCAGAACTCGACGTGTCCTCGAGCCATTAGTCTTGTTTGGCCATGAGAGCTACTCCAACTTCCTTCTGTTTAGTCAATTGGAGCTTCCTGGAGTAGAAGTTGGCATCTCTCTTCTTCGTAAGAGTGCACTCTCTGGCAAAGTGACCTGGCTTGCCGCAGTTGAAGCATTTGTTAGCCTCTTTTGGGTTCTTGACTTCGGAGCTCTCTGGTACACGTTCTTTGTTTTTAGAGCTTGTAGTCTGAAGTCTGTTGGCTGAGGTTGAAGACTTCTTCTTGAAGTACTTCTTATTCATCATTTTTCCTATTAGAGCCAACTGCTTTCCTAGAGCCTTCATGTTTGGTTCAACGTCGGATTCCGACTCTTCTTCCGACTCTGAAGGAGAAGGAGGCCTAACGATCTTTTCTTTTCTTGATTTTGAGCTCCTCTTCTCCGAGTTTAAGGCAACAATTTCTTCGATCTGTTTGCCCTTCTGCTTCTTTTGAATCTCGCTTATATCATCCTCATGTTGTGCGAGATTGTCAAACATGGCATGGATATCCAACTCCTCTAGATCTTTGTTCTGTAGCATTTGAGTGGATATTTTCTTTCATTCCGCGGGCAGAGAAGAGATAAATCTGATGTTTGTCTCCATATTGGTCTTCGTGATTTCTATCTTCCTCATCTCGTTGAGAAGATTGATGTAACTTTGGTAGATCTCATATAGACTCTCCTCCGGCTTTGCTTTGAAGGGGTCGTAAGCAGTGAGAATGTTCACTTTTTTGGCCTTTATGCCAACTTCCGTCCTCTGCATCATCCTGTGCAGTTCATCCCACATTCCTTTAGCCGACGAAAGGCTATCAATCTGTCTATATATATCGTTGGGATGCCCTGCATGAGGGTATTCATGGCTACTAGATCAGCCTTAACTCGAGCCCTCTCCTCGATTGAGTACTCCCTAGGCTCCTTCAGTCACCTAGATGCAGGAATTTGAAGGGTTACCGATTCATCACCGGGGACATTCACCCAAAACTGTGTGGGTCCCTCTTCTAGTGATTTTAGCAAATTCTTGGCTTGATCTTTCAAAGCGATGAAATTGAGGAAGCAGCTTCTCCAAACGGTATATTCGCCTCGTTGCAAAATCGGCGGACGGTATTTCCGAGAGAGTATGCATCCATTTTGTGTTGTAGTTGAGTTGTTGAAGGATCTTCGTTAAGTGTTTTGAACGTTTGAAGATGATGTAATGTGCTTCACAAGTGACAAAGTTCGTTAGTAGCGTTTGATTCGGAAAATAGTTCGAGAATTATTTTCGATTCAATCTTTAAAGTTTGATCGAAAATAATTTCGTCGAAATAGAATATAATGCGTACTGTTCTCGTGCGAGAGTCTGTCAGCGAAATATTTTTCGAGCGAAATAAATTGCCCAAAATCGTTCGGTCGAGAAAAATTTCCAGATCGTGAATTTATTTCGATCATAAAGAAACAGTACGTTAGTAAGTTTCTCGACAAGTCAAAATAAATCTGTTGACAAGAAAAGTTTCTCGCGTGTAAATGATTTTTAGCTTGGTCAAACTTTAAATGTCTGACCGAAAATGTTTTTCGAGAGAAAGTGTTTACGCGTGCAAAGTCAAAATTGGTCTTCCTCGAAAAAGATTTTCGCTGAATAATGCTCGAGAAATATTTTTAACTATAATCATTTCTAGCGTTGACGATTCTAGCGCTGACTTCGTATTCTGATCGAGAAAAATTCTCGCGCCATGTTTTTCCGATCGAGAAATTAATCCGATCGTAAACTTAGCGAGAAAAATTAGAACGATCGAGAAAAAATGCAGAATACGATTAACACGGATTCAAGCAAAAACAACGAATTAGACAGTGAAATTTCAGGTAATTGCTCGCAATCATTTATAACTACGCACGAACAAGCAATTAAACACGTTATGAAGCAAAGTATGTCGAATTTGATCAAAATCAGAACGTGTTCTTCAAGTTCTTCGGAAACAGTAAATCACGGAATTGATTTAATCCTAAAAACGAAGTTCAAACAGCTACAAATCTTATCGCAATCATCATTTAACACTTAAACGAGCACAAAAACATCAAATTCAACTCAATTTAAGCACAGAATTAAGCTATTGGATCGAAAAAAAATTTTCGTGCCAAACTGTTCTTCGATGAACAGTAAACTGATAATGATTTCGATCCAAATCCAACAATTTTCGATTCAAAACAAAACGAATTGACTCTGATACCAATTGTTAGGTCCTACGATTAACAACTCTATGATCCTAGGCATGAATTCTAAGTAATTCGATGATAATGATTGATATTAAGATTCGATCGAAAAACTCAAATGAAGAACAATAGAGAGAATTCGAGTAGAGTGAGAAAGTTACTATTGTTTCTTTCTCTAGGAATTGAATTGCAAGCCTTTCGGATCAATTTCCAAAATCTATTGATTGTGTTTGATTACAAGGTATTATACCAAACACACTTGGTATAAATATCTAACTAGTCATAATCTAAGGACAAATATAAGAAAAGCCCCCAAATACAAGGGCATCTAATAAAATCAAAGCACAATTAGAATTGATCTTCTACAGTAAAACTCCCTGCATCCTTTAGCTTCTTCGGGATCTTGCTTTGTAAAATGGCGGAGCACTCCCCTCGTAATTCAACCGTGGACACGTCTTCAATCTTACGTTTGTTTGTGGTAACGTCCTTTAAAAACTTTGCCCAACGAGGCATCTGCGCAAGAACTTCAACAAGTGGTAAATTAATATGTAATTATTTAAAAATTGCAAGAAATTTACCAAACTGGTCGTCAACGATGTCCCTCTTGAGTCTCGCTGGATACGGGATCTTTGGTTGATACGTCTTGATAGGTTGCTTAGATATGACTTCGTCCTCCTTGTCCACCTCGCTACTCGGACTTGCTTCCTTATGTTCAACATTATTCTTTGGTTTCTGCACTTCCTCGAGTTCTCTCCCATTACGAAGTGTCACCGCCTTTACATGGTGGTCCTTCGAATTGGTCTCGGTGTAGCTTGGCAACGAACGGAGGGACGTTGTTGGATTGATTCGGCGATCTGCCCAACTTGCTTCTCTAAGGCCCGTAGAGGAGACTCGGTGTTTTGCATCCACACTTCTTGACTATCCAAGTGCGAGTCGAGCTTTCCCATTAGTTTAGCGAACATCCCCTAGAGCTTGCGCGACTTTCATGGGTAGCCTCTGTATTTCCGCCATGGTATCCCTGCGTCCTTTGATGTTGAAATTCCGGCGGAGCTTGTTGTTGATTCCCATAGGTCAAATTCAGATGAACTCAATTCAGGACAAAATTTCGTTGACCTTGGTAATTTCCTACGTAGTCGATTTTCTCCGTTGGAATAGTAGCTGGACAATGAGTGCGTCGTGGTTTCCTCCGCATGCACCGCATGTGGAATATACGTCGGAAATAAAAGAGGAGGCGTGGCAGCGACAGGGTTCCTCGGGGCAGCTTGCGTTTGGATAACATTAACGACCGGCTTTGCTGCTAGAGTGGGAAGGAGCGCATTCATAAAGTTTGCATTTGAAGGCCTCGCTGAAATTTGTTGTTGTAGGCGTCGAACTTGGTATTTATAGCGGTGGTGTTGTCGACATCGTACATTCCCGGTGGTTTGCCTCGGCTGCTAGAACTCCCTCGTCGAAAGCTACTTGCACTGTAGTCCTTGAGATTCCAACCCTCCGTAGCGTTGAGATTACAGTCCTCTGTTGCACGCTGCGTCCAATAATTGCACAGCGTGATCGTTCAACGATTCGTGGAACCGCTGAAGTTGCTCGCTCTTTGTCATCCCGTGTTGAGGAAATCGGTTCAAAAGCGCCTTGAATCTGGTACATACGTCATATAGATTTTCGCCCTCCTTTTGCTTGAATGCGGTGAGCTCCGCTTTTAAGTTGAGAGCCTTCGAAGGTGGAAAGAAATGATTGATGAAGGTGGCATGCATCTGGTCCCAAGTGGTGATAGATCTCTCGGGAAGGAAATTAAACCATTCCTTCGCATTGCCTCGTGGAGACAATGGGAATAGATAGAGCTAGATGCCCTCTGAGCTCACGCCTTGAACTCGTATTGCGTCGGTGATGGATAGGAAATCTCGGATGTACCGATAATCGTCTTCTTCGAAGAGTCCATCGTATTGAGCTGTCGTTTAAAGCATTTGAAGCCAATGATGTTTCAGCTCGAAGTTGTTCGGGACTTGAGGAAGGATTATCGCTGAGCCAACCGTCCCTATGCGTTGTTTCTCCACAGCTCTCTCGTTGGAGGTTCTCTAGCTACGAGAGGCATCTCGTCACGATTTTGAGTCGCTGTTTCGATCTGCCTTGCGTTTTCTCGTAGGTTGTGTCGGAACGTTCTTTCCGGGTCTAATTTAGAAAACTGTTGTTTAAATATTCTATTAATATTTTTGGTTTGATAAAAATATAAATAACGACAAACACAAAAATAAAATATGATAATATACAACGGGGTTGAGACGACTTTACGAAAGCAAAGTATTTGAGAGTTCAAATCCCCCTAGCTCGACCGCAACGTTGACAATTGTAATGAAAGTTTAGCTATCTATTAGACCGTGGATATTCCTTCAACATGCATATCAATTCATACGACTGACGAAACTGCGCCTTATCATACGAAATTTGTAAGCAACTAATCTCCGGATTAAATAGCCGGACAAGCTTCCCTAACTACTAAACCAAAGATCGCATTAAAAACATGGTGAATCCCGCTATTAGATTTGACTCTAATCCGGCGGGACAGTTTGACCTATCTAGCGATGAGTTTATTCCGCTCGTTTACGAGTGGTCTAATCGCCACCCCTCTCTCGAGCGTAGCGTTCCATTTCCCAACAATTATTTTGACCACATAGACATAATCAAAAAATAGCATATATCGTAATCTAGTTATAATAAAAAGCATATCAATAATACGTTCAACATACGTACGATCTCGCTAGGGTTCATCTAATCTCAAATACCACGGGATTTAGCCACTCTATGAAACACTAACACAACGACGAGCGTACCAACAAAGACGAAAACATGTTTCTTCCACCTATCAAGGCAACAATCGAGACTTACCTTATCCAATCGAGGCTGCGAAAGGCAAAGATCAAGATTATTCTCATCAAGGAAAGAAATCACCTAATGTAGGAAATTAAGGATAGATTGCACTTATTATTCCCTTGCCAAACAAAAATGATTCTCTACAGTGCATAAGTAATCAATCATGTACCTACAATAGAATAATAAGAAAATTCATTCACAGCTTCTTGTACATTGCTGAAAATCATCATGGTATCAGAGTATTAAGCTCCTAAACCAAATTCCGCAGAGAAACGCTAGTGGACTGCCATGACAGATTCGTCTACCGGAACCAATCTCCGGAGATTAACCACTATTTTACTAAACGAGACCAATTACGTGAATTGGGCTCGGGCAATCACAATTTGCCTTAAAAGAAAGGGACAGGAACATGTCTCGGAAAAAAAAAAAGAAACACAACCAGCAACGATTGATGTGTCGGGTGCAAACCAGCCGATGACGACAAAAGACACCGCCTGGGAGATGGCCGAAGTGATGGCTTGGCTCGTAAATTCGATGGGGCCACATATCGCTAAGCTATTACTCGATTCAACAAGTGTGCACGACATGTGGGAGTCCATCACAGCGATGTATGGTAAAACGAACAATTTTGCTCATGTGTATCAACTCATGAACGAAATTGCCCGACTCAAGAAACAGCAAAATCAGACGTTCACACAGCACTATGGAAGCCAAATGGGACGAACTCGATATCTACCAACCACATATGACTGAGGAAGCCAAAATAAAAGAATGAAAAGAGCAGGACATAGTCTATCAACTACTAGCTAGCCTGGATTCATCTTATGAACAATTCCGAACTCAGATTCTAATGGGAACGGAATTACCTACAGTAGCAGCAATAGTAGCCTCGATCGAGTCGGAGGAGTCCCGGAGGAAGGCGATGAACTCGGAACGGTATCCCTCTATTGAAGCCAAGCCATGAACGCAAAAGGAGGAAACCCAAATCCCGCCAGGAGGTGAAGGGAGCGCTGATCGAGCCTCGATGTGACAACTGCAAAAAGGAAGGTCTCGATCGGAATGGCTGCTGGTTCCTCCACCCTCACCTCCGACCAAAACGCGACGGCAAAGGCGGAGGAACGAGGGAGAATCACGAGCGGCGAGGGTTTGTCGTTGAAGGAGAAAGCAGCGAAGGAACGGAATGGGCTGCTCGGTACGAACGTGAGAAGTGGCTGAACGATCGCTTCAAGGAGATGTGGGCTGATACAAGTTCAAGGCCCAAATCACTTGCTTATGGGCCTGCTAGTGATTTCTCCAAAGCCAAGTGACTAGAAAGTGGTGCAGCTTAACGGATCGGGCCAGGATCAGCCCATCAATCCACCAGCTATTTTTCAAGCTACTTTAAAATACTAGGGTAAACACAACACAGGTATTTATCCCACTCCTCAACATTTTATTTGCATGATTAATACCAACGTGAATAGTTTACGCGATTTTTGGATTGTTGACTCGGTGACTCGGTGCGTCTGATCATATGACATGTGATTCACATAACATCGAAAATCCTATGAACCCATAAACTATGCAATTTGACAGTTGCCAATGGGAGTAAAATACCAATCGAAAAAATTGGAACCTCCAAATTTATTCTCAAAAGGTCTTCAAAACACACTCTACCTACCAAAATGAAACTCAATAGGAAAAATCACCACTGCAATGTAACCTTCTCACCAAATAAAGCGATTTTTCAGGACCGGAGAACAAGGAACCTTAATGGTGAGGGATTTCTTAAAGATGGGCTATACATAATCGAAACCAACCCAAAATTTTCAAAAGCCAATAACGTGGTGCATCAAAGACTGGGGCATCCTTCCGACAAGACTCTTAAAAGATTATTCCCTTCTGTTTCTATTAATTCTTGTGATGTGTGCAAATTTGCTAAGTAGACTTGATTACCGTTTTCTCAATCAATAAATAAAACTAATAACATATTTGAATTAGTACACTATGATGTTTGGGGCCCAGCTCCTATAGACTACAATAATAACTTTAAATATTTTGTGACTTTTATTGACGACTACTCCGAAACAGCTTGGCTTTATCTTTTAAAAATAAATTCGAGGTCTTTACAAAATTTCAAGAATTTCAAATTTTATTGAAAATCAATATAATTCTAAAATTAAAATTCTTAGAGCCGACAATGGACCGAATATGTTAATAACAATTTTCTCGAACTAATAAAATCCAAAGGAATATTACACCAAACTACTTGTATTAATATTCCATAACAAAATGGAGTATCCGGAAGAGAAAATAGGCATCTACTCGAAATGACCAGGTGTCTACTTTTCAGTCAAATGTGCCAAAACGATACCGGTCATATGCGGTACTAACCGCAACTTACCTGATCAACAGACTCCCTAGCGTTCAACTAGAGTACTAAAGTCCATTAAAAATCTTATTAAAATGAGTTCCTAATATTGAACATCTTCGAGTATTCGGATGCACCTGCTTTGTTCATATAAGGCGGAAAGATAAATTTGACTCTCATTCTATCAAAACTATGTTTTTAGGGTATTCTTCACAGAAGAAGGGTACAAATGTTACGACCCTAAGAAACAAAAGATGTATATTTCCAGGGGCGTTATATTTATTGAAAATAAACCTTATTACTCACATCAAGACATGGACAATACTGAAGAACAAAATATTATACCATTAGCAGAACTTTCGACAGCATCAATGGAACGTCAATTTCACGAACCTAACGTACCTGAAGAAACTAATTCGGAGGAAGAACAAATTCATGAAATCGTTTCAACCACAGAATCCATTTCAGGTGGAGAAACAATAGAACCCCTAAATTTAAGATCTACAAGAAATTCCCGACCACCTGAAAGACTAAGAGCTTTTGTAACTAACCAAGTAATATACCCAATTCAAGACTATGTAACTTATGATAAAATTTCACCCTCATATTCCTCCTTCTTAAGCAACATTGATCATGAAGTTGAACCGAATAATTTCGAAGAATAATAAGAGACCTGAATCGCGTAAGGCTACCAAGGAAAAATTAGAAGATCTCGAAAAAAACAGACATGGTGCCTTGCACCTCTTCCGAACAATAAATAACTCGTTGCATGTAAATGGTATACCGAATTAAATACAATAGCGACGGTACGATCGAACGACTCAAAGCGCGCCTGGTAGCTAAAGGATTCACGCAAACTCAAGGGATAGACTACGAGGAAACATTTGCCCCAGTCGCTAAAATGAACACTGTAAGGATTCTTCTGTCTGTGGCTGTGAACTCCGGATGGAGTCTCTCACAAATCATGTAAAAAATGCATTTCTACAAGGTGATTTGGGTGAGGAGATTTACATGACCCTCCCGCCAGGCTATCAACCTAATATTTCTGAAAAAAGCTCGCATGCAAATTAAAAAACTAATGTATGGTCTAAAGCAATCTCCAAGAGCTTGGTATTCAAAATTGAGTCATGCACTTCTCAATTGTACTTCTACAAAAAGTTCAACCGATTCGTCAATGTTTATCAATACAACTAACAAAGCTATAGTAGTAGTACTTGTATACGTGGATGACATCATAATAACTGGAAACGACGTCAGTGACATTAACAAAGTTAAAGAATATCTTAAAAAATAATTTTGATATTAAAGATATTGGACAACTAAAATACTTCTTAGGAATAGAAATTGCTCATTCTCCTAAAGGACTCTTTTTATCTCAAAGAAAATATGTCTTAGACCTCCTAAAAGAAACGGGGAAAATGGGAATTAAACCCTCAAAGACTCCCATGGAAACTAATAAAAATTAAACTCCGAAGAAGGAAAACATTTAAGAGATATCCAACAATTTCAAAGGCTGGTAGGGAAACTTTTATCTAACAGTTACCCCACCTGACATATCGTTTGTTGTTAGTTGTGTTAGCCAGTTTATGCAGGTACCCAGGACCAGCCATCTTGAAGCTGTGAGCGCATATTAAAGTACCTAAAAGGCAACCCAGGTCGAGGAATCTGGATGAGAAGGAATAGAGCTCACAATGTGATAGGTTACTCAGATGCGGACTGGGCAGGAAGCTTCGATAGAAGATCCACCACCGGATATTGTACATTCGTAGGAGGAAACCTAGTCACGTGGAGGAGCAAGAAACAACGCGTCATCGCAAGGTCGAGCGCAGAAGCAGAATATAGAGCGATGGCCTCTACAACAAGTGAGCTTATATGGATAAAACATCTCTTGGAAGACCTTAAGATCAAGAGTGATCAATCGATGAAGATGCTTTGTGATAATCAAGCCGCACGACACATAGCAACCAATCCCGTCTTTCACGAGGGGACAAAACATATTGAAGTGGATTGCCACTATGTTCGAGAAAAGGTACAAAGCAGAGAAATAGAGACACCTTATGTCACAAGTAAAGAACAATTGGCTGATGTCTTTACAAAAGCCGTGGACACCCGATCATTCGAAGACGTACTTATCAAGTTAGGCTTGATTGATTTGTTCAAGCCTGACTTGAGGGGGAGTGTTGAAGATTATAAAAGAAAAAGATTGATCTCAGAGGATAAGTTCATCATCGATCACATACCATTCCCGGCCCCGGCCTATCAAGGCAAGAATCGAGACTTACCTTATCCAATCAAGGCTGCAAAAGGCAAAGATCAAGATTATTCTCATCAAGGAAAGAAATCACCTAACGTAGAAAATTAAGGGTAGATTGCACTTATTATTCCCTTGCCAAACAAAAGGATTCTCTACTGTGTACAAGTAATCAATCATGAACCTACAATAGAATAATAAGAAAATTCATCCACAGCTTCTTGTACATTGCTGAAAATCATCAGTTCCAAGTTCCAATTATTTGATACATGTATTAAAACATCTTTTTTATCTGATGTAGGTGATGCTTTGCACGCGACCCGACTAGGCTACGCTGTGAGTATAGTAAGTAGATCCAGGCTAATTCGGGTAAAGGACATGGATGACACTAAAGAACATTTTGAAATATCGTAGATGGAGTAAGGATATGGTGCTCGTTTACAATAGCGGAGAATTATAAATGGATGGATATACGGATTTGGACTTCCATTCGGATGTTGATGACCGAAAGTCTACCTCGGGGTTCGTCTATACATTCAATGGTGGCGCAGTGACTTTGAAAATTTCCAAGCAGAACATGCTGACTCCATCACTGAAATTGAGTATGTATCGACCTACGAGGCATCTAAAGAAGGTATTTAGATTAAGAAATTCTTTGGAAGAACTTTGGGTCGTTCCTGACATAGTGGTTCGTCCGCTACCATTGTGGTGTGACAATAACGGGGCAATCGCATAGGCAAAGGAGACCAAAGCTCACAACAAATACAAATAGATTGAAAGAAAATACCACATACTGCACGATTTCGTTGAGAACGGCTCTATAGCCGCGCAGAAAATAGCATCCGCTGAAAACGTGTTTGATCCCTTCACTAAGCCGCCATCACATGCAATGCTTGATAGACACCTCGGGAAAATGGTGTTAAAGTATCTTAGCAAATGACATTCAGTGCAAGTGAGATGCTATTACAATGTGCCTTCAGTATGCCATTTCAAAGATCAGAGAAATTAAAGTTATGACCTATATGGTATTCATATTCATATTATTGTAATCGAATATTATTTTGAATAAATAAATATCGAATTTTTTGTGTTTTATTCAATGTAAGGCGTGTTGTTTATTTAAATGAATTGTTATTAAGGCATTCGATAAGACCGATACACAAATAACACTCTCTTGCTGTGGAAATTTAGTCATCGATTCTACAAATAACACTCTCTTGCTGTGGAAATTTAGTCATCGATTCTACGGGGCAGAAAGGGAACACAAAAGATCTATTAACCTCAAGTGTTGAATTAGTCCACCAGTCTTGATCAGATCGATGAGTACAACTTGTTTGTCGACATGTCTTAATTGACTCTATCAGTCATTCATTTGGGAAGTGGACGCTTGTGATACTGATACAAGATGAATCGGAGATTGTCCGTAAGAAATGGTTCATAAGGTACAAGCGCATATTTTAGCGATCTGAGTTGTACAGAAAACTACATAATTTGATATACTTGTATATAATTTACTGCTATACAATATAATGCCGCCAGTTTACTCTTTGCCCTGGGCCTGCATTCACAGTTTATGCAGCCTGTGAACGCAATGGCTCTTATGATTAGGCAAGAAAAATAGATAAGAGGATAATCTAGTAACACAGTGTGTGTAATCACATCAAGAAATTGCCACCACGCAAGGGCCATATGATAAGAATGCATCTTCAAGTATTAATTATGTAATGGTTCTTTACTTTACCTTCATGGGTGATGCCTGATTAACTCAGCTGAGCACTTCATGGATCGATGAACTTGGGAAAATATGCCTTTCCGAGATAAACCTGCTGCATTTCCTCTCTCCATATCTACCAAACGTAAACGAACATGAGAACTTTTTTCGGGTCCAACTCGTTTGAGGTAAAAGATCGAAAACGTCTTACCATGTCGCGAAATTCGGGCCTAATATGGGGAACATTTGTCCTGCGAATGTCATTTCCATCGGGACCTCGTTTGAAGTACTCCCTGCCGATCCAGTGAGACTGCAAAAATGTGTTAGTTTGAAATATAAATAATATAGAAATTAGAACTATAATACACTCCAAGCTTCAAGAGCTGGAGTTGTTAATCATTATAATATCAGTTTCACGTCTAAGGTTAGATAAGAAAGAAATCATCCTAGGTGTAATAGGGCGTGTTGGAAATATAATTATATAAAATTTTAAATTATGATACTCTCCTCTCAAACTTAAACTTTCAGGTGAAGTGTCACTTAACAATGCTTGTCAGATGTAAGTAAACAAGCGACTAGATTTGAATGTCACTTTCGAGGTGAAACAACAATTCAATTACCTTTAGAGCGTGCGAAAAACCCGATTGCTGCACTGAGTTACGAGCGATCTCACAAAGATCGCACGAACTCAACTTCCAAACCTGGAAATCACAATGCAGCAAGCAAATAGGTCCGTCCGTAAGATTTTACATGACGGAGCACGCGAAAAAAAAAACAAAGAAAAAAGAAATTCACGCAGGCTCACCGAAGCAGCAACACTGTATTCCTCTACTAGGGGCTCTTTTGTCAAGTGAATTTGCAGAGGGTTGTCGGTCGACAGGGAGACATTAAGGCCACGGGTGAAGAACAAGGGAAATGGGTTTCGATGGTAATCTAAGAATAACGAATTATTGCTCAGTGGAGATATCGCGAGTCCAATCTGTATTGACAAATTAACATAATAAACCATCAGTGACTCTTTGAGGGTAAGTAAAGTTGCTTACTTTCATGACACTTATTACCACCACTTACCTGGGCCAAGTAATAAAGATACTGCAGGACGGGCGATTTTCTCAGATTGATCCCGTGTGCGATGTTATGAGCCATGAGGAACGTTGCAGTAAGGTGATCAATGTCACCAGCCTGCGGATGTTATATTGCAAATACCCAGAAGAAAGTGGGGGGTGTTAAAGGAGACATGCTACTCACCTCCCCAGCGTGAGTGCGAAACTTGATAGTTGTCATGCCTTTTGATTCACGAAGCTGACAAATACGAAAGGTGATTGATTTAGAGAAGCTCTTACAAGCTTTGCATGGGGAAAACGAGAACTATTCGATCGAAAACGGTACCTTGTTAAGCGTGTACAGATTAGCGTAGCAATAGTACGCGTAGTAAGAAAACGCGGGATTGAAGACATCCGTCCACTGATCTGGTGTGGGCATGTGCTCTGTGGGACGTCTTTCGGGTTTGCTTTCGTCGTCCACTAGATCGAATCCGACGACCTGAAAAAATTTGAGGTTATGATGATGATTTGCCCTTTCTTAAGACTAATATTTTTCCTTCGCACCATGCACGTGCGTGCCTATAACCCGAATTTAATTGGTTTTATTTTAAAGTGTACAAAAAGAGTTGAGGGGTATTATTGGAATAAACAAACAAGAAAGGGTTAAAATAGTAACTATGCACGACATACCAACTTATTTGACTGAGTTACTATACACCCCTGAGCGAGAGATGAAAACACAGATGATAAAAAGATGGAAGAAAACTGACCTGCTTTAAGAACACATGCAGTTGAGGGTGTGAATCGGGATCAACAGTGACCTCAAATAAAGGCAGAAAGATGTTATCGAGCATGTTTTGGAATGAGGTCACAGTTCCCATTTCCTTGTACACGTTGTAGAGTCTTGGAATCTGCGAAACATATTTCGATCCAGAAAATAAGCTTATTCACCAAAATATTAGCGCCAGACAAGCTCGTGTCTCATTTAGGCTACTCGACTTTCTCCGGCAATCAATGAAAATTCTCATTTACATTTCTTCTGCCAAAACATCCCAATATACAGTGCACGTAATAGCTGAAATCGTTGTATATCGCGAAAATATATGCACGTCCATATTAAATCACATCACCATCCAAATCAGACAGCGACTCCACTTCATTGTCGCGTGGACTATGAGATATAGTTGGGACCTGCGTTCATTACCTGGATCAACCATACAACATTCTCACTGTAAAGATCGTTGTTCACTATCCAACTCGCCAGTTGATCCCACTCACCCATCTTTCTCCCGTAAATTGAGACTCGGTATTCAGCCATCTGTCCAAAAAACAAGGTAATTGACTAAGTAAAAACTAAAAGTTTGAGAAAATTGATAGGTTGCACAGAAAAGAAAATTTAGTACACTGGAAGACACCCACTTGATATTTGCTTGCAGCCAAATCTGAGAAAATTTGTTTGTCAGTTCTCCGAGGAAACGGCCTGTAGGAAATATTAGTTAAACGGCCTGTAGGAAATATTAGTTACATCGAATGTCCACCATACCAGACACCATTATATGCACGATTTGCTGAAAACTGAAACAGAATAACAAAAGCACCAAATATCTAATGCCACCTTCCTATCATACAAGTTACCACCCGTTCTCATGACCTCCCGAGCTGAGCGTAGAAGTGATATACCTTCTATTTTAGGTATGTAGTTTTGCAAAGAAGAGAAAAACAACAAGCATACCCTGTATAAGATTGTCCTGTTTGAGAAAGATCTCTCTCAATCTACTCTGACCACAAGGGTTATACTTCAAATTGAATTTGTCGAACCGATGGAAAGTGCTTTTATCAGCGTGAACATCCAGCAGATCGACATTTAGATCATACCTGCAGTAGAACAGCAGTTGATAAAGTTGTGAAAAGCGTTATCATTTGACATACTCATAAAAGGGCGTGTCTTACTCTGTAAGATCCAAGCTCTCAAACACTTCTCTCAAGGTTAGGTACGTCCCATCCCGAAATATGACAACCTGAAATCAATTGAATGAAACACATATTGCATTATGGTTTAGAACCATAAATAGTTCGATTCAAAAACACCCATTTTAAAAATCTGCCCTATAGTCAAGAATAAGCCCTCATTTTTCACATCATTATATCTACTTCACATACCTCGTCGGGCTCCTTCCTCAACTTCGATTTTATAAATCTTAATAAATGTTTCTGGTTCATGCAAGCTGAGTGATGAACGTGAGTGTCCACTTTAGGACGTTATAAAAATCTCGATGTGGTGCGGTCTTTTGAGCCAGGAATTCTCTCTCCGCATTAAGCATGAGATGAAGGTTGAATTTCTGTGACCACATTGCATAGAAGTCAACTACATAAAAATTGATATGTCAAATATCATAGAATCCAAGCAATAAATATGATGAACCTGTTCCAGAAGAACTAGCCTATGGTGACTTAAAGTCCTAATATTCCCAGTCTTTATGACCTTGAGAATAAGATGCAGGTCAGTGAAAAAGGTTGTAGCGTCGGCTACAGAGAAAAGTTTTTCTTCTGCTACACGGGGAAAGAGCAGTCATTAGGAAAGGAAGACGATCGACGACTATATTTTAAACGTTAATTTAATCAAAATAACTGTCTCTTACCATCTTTATTTGCATAAACTTGGACCACTCCATCTTCCATTTGAAAAAAGTGCTGTAGGATTCAGAAAACTGATTGAATACATAGTATAAAGATATAAACAAAACCATAAAGGAAATTTTGCAGACATAATTTACGTAATCAGCTGATAGGCTTACGATTTGCATGGGAACTCACGTCAGATTTACCCTCTGGAATATGATCAAAAGGGTTTGGTAGAGGCTTTGGAGTACTAGGATCAGATATAATTTCTTTTTCCCAAGGAGCAACAGCTTCTCTAAATATATACTTCTCCTCAGTTCAAGACATTCTTGCAGAGTACGGTAGACTTCAGCTTCATCCGTGGATGGTACCTCTGATAAAGAATGCCAAGAGATCCATAAAGAAAACAACATTTTGCCAAACATACAAAATATCATGCAACACATGGAATATTTCAAAAATAAATGAGTAATATATAGGAATGAGGGCACCCTCTGGATCATAATTTCCATAGCAGCAGCAATGCACCACATAAATAGAATATAAGTTCTTCATGCTGAGGCCTAAACATATGACCTACTTAAGAGGTTTGCCCCAGACCTATCTACCAGTTCAGAATCATTAAGACCTTAGTGCTTACCAAAACTTTTATAAACTTGTTATGTTCTTTGTTAAAAATATTAAAAAAAATCCCTTAACAAGAAAAGTTTTGTTCCAGTCCAACAAATTCCCTGACAATCCCCATCAAGACATGAAAACTTGTAATAGTTATCGTCTCATTCGAAAGATAATTTAGAGGTAAGACGGTACAGTACAAATAGAAACAACACTTGGGCAGATTGAGGGCAGGGAAAACAGCAATGCCATAAGCAAGAACATATGATATTCAACAAGCATATTTGTGAACACAAAGATGGGACGCTTCAAAAGGCTGCTGAAATACAATACCTGAGGGAGAAATTCTCAGTCGTACAAAAGCATCATGTTCTGGTTCTTTCCTTAGAATATCAGCAGCGACAGGATCGGGTTGAACGCCATGAAGGTCACCAGCTGCACCGTGAGATCGAATCATGTTTGACGTTGCCACTGACATTGATTCCTTGTTTGCAATAGTATGATCTGGTACATTCTGAAACACAAGGCTCTAACATTCAACATTTATAACAGAGTCATTAATACATGAGAAACTTCTAAATACAACACAAATCGCAATCGTTGGATCCCACCAAAGTGCAAATAAGCATTATACTTGAGGCACATCAGGGAAAGATAGGCATATCATATGAACTTTATCTACTATGTGTACCACTTCTCCATTAGCTTGACTTATGCTACCTTGAAATCAACATTATCAGTTATGGTGTCTTCATCATCTGAACCTTCTATGTTTTCGAATGCAACAGGCGGTTCAGGAGACGTGGGCCTAATAATACGTCCACCTCTCGGGGTTGAGTTCCATACACCAGTTTTACCTGAAATACAAAATTGCTAAGGCTATCAGTAGATAAATTAAGATAGCCTGTTGTATCTTCAAACACTTGGGGTTCGTTAAAATATCAAATAACCAGCGAATGGTTCCCATATAAAAGCCAAAAAAGATAGCATATTCGGAAAGTATCACATAAACGGAAAAACATATATTTTGTAGGAAAATCATAAAGAAAATTAACCCTTCGCTTGGCTTAACCACGAGCATGAAATCATGTCCATACAAAGTCGAATGTACCCCTAGGCACATTTTCTAATTTTATCAAAATGTTACCAAATGCAAACATTCTCTATTGTATATTCTTTGTAGCTAATTATCATCTTACTAAATCACAATTCACATCATCTCACGTGCAACTGCCATGAAATCATGAATCTGAGTTTCGGATGTGATTGTCAACGAAGGTCTTTGATAGTCAAAGTTAGTCTACCGAATAAGATTAAAACAAATATTTCGCATAGAAGGTGCATAGCAACTGAAAATAGGTCCACATAGCGTAAGTTTTACGCCCGAATATCACAAATAAAGTTATCCACGGATAGTCATCTTCTCAATTCTGGTAACCCAATCAAAATCTGGTCTCTACTTTTCCTAAACACACAAAGGAACTTCAATTGAGCATGTCAAGAAAAACTCTATTGAGTCAGCTTCTCAGTTGAAAACAAGTCAATATGTACCTCATTCTACTGCCCTTCCTTCTATTAAGAGGTAACGGGAAACCTATTCAGGAATTAAGAACAACATTTTTGCGAATTTCATCAACAACCAAAAGCCCATCACAACATGAATACCCAAACCCCAAACAGCATGAATCAACCAAACAGAATCCTATACGAAAAATCAGCATTCAGAGATTCATATACCCTGAGGCACCGTTTGGAGCTTTGGCAAACCCGTGGGAATTGAATCGATTAACTCCACCGGTCCACCATCAGTTCTCCCACCGACAGTCGTCGCCCCGCTTCCGCACAACGCGGTCACGTCGGGAAGCGAGGCGGAGCCGCGCCGGTTGTCATGCGTTCCTCCGCCCTCGCTCTCATCCTTCCTCCTCCGCCTCCGCGCCTGCGAGGGGTCACTCCCTAGCTGCCGCTCATCGCCCTTAGTCTCCTTTTCGATCGCCCTTGTGAACTCGAGAATCTGGTCCAGTGTCTTCCTGTACATGTAGTACGCCGACACGGCGACGACAGACGCTGCGACGAGAGCTGTCATCGCCAGATGGAGCAAGTAAGAATCCATCGTGCCTGACAATTTATCCGTTCACAGTATTCAGCTACACGGAGAATATGAGTCGTCGCGGAGCTGTGCAGCAATAAATATGGCCGATAATGCCCGACGGTTAGGGATTATTTAAAAAAATGGCCTTTGACACGTCAACGTTAAAAAAATAGCCTCCTAAATGATAAAAGACCAATGTACCCTTACTTACTCTGCGTTAAAGACTATTATACCCTTTTTTTAATGGCAATCAATGACAGTTAACGAAAATTACAGATTTTGACAGAGGTTTACTTCGATAATATTCGAAATGTGTGAAATCACTTTCCGAACAAAATTGATTTCTTTTAGAGACGAGCCCAAAAATTTACAATTGGACCTGAAAAAAATAATGGGCCGAAAACAAGAAATGAGAGTCGAAATAGAATATTAAATAAATATTTATAATAAATAATAGAGGCCGAAATATTTAGAGACCAAATAAAAAAAAAATAATGGCATCTCCATGATTTCACCTC
Source organism: Craterostigma plantagineum (assembly GCA_027422505.1). NCBI lineage: Eukaryota > Viridiplantae > Streptophyta > Magnoliopsida > Lamiales > Linderniaceae > Craterostigma > Craterostigma plantagineum. The sequence continues at coordinate 12,006,915 of JAPQWV010000020.1, forward strand.
CATGTGAGCATGGAGATAAGATCTAACCAACAAGCCACCTCATGGTTGCATGGAGACGATATGTAACCAACAAGCCACCTCATGGTTGCATGAAGACGAGATCTAACCAACAAACCACCTCATCACGACAAAATAAGCTATAAGTCAAAGAGAGAATAGAGGAACCAAGAGGGAGAGAGGGAGAAAAACCGTGAGAGAGAGAGAGAGGGAAGAGAGAAGAAAGAAAAAGAGAGGGAGAGGCCAGAGAGAGAGGGAGAGAGGGAAATAACGAAAAAGAGAGAAAAGAGAGGGAGAAGCTCACGGACGAGGAGGAGCTCGGGATCGAAGTCCTAGGGTCGGGATCACACGAAAATAACTCGTAACGTAGCTCTCTACGGAAGTAAGGTATGTGAAGATCACCTACACGCGTAAATAAGTTTTGAATCCGTGAATTTTACGTGTTGCATGATCCCTTTTGATCCTTACGTATTTATGTACCAAACATGATCTCCTTGCATGATTTTATGATAGTTGCCGATGTGTTTATTTCGGCTAGCTTAGAATTCATGATCCTAGTGAAGGTTAGATCCAAGGAGACTTGGAACTAGGGTTAGAGGTCTATGAAAATTGAAAGATGGGATGAAATTCGGGTAAGGAACAAGTTCGGGTAAATTAGGGTTTTCGAGCTCTCAATTTCATTTCGGCCGTGAGGGTCATATTTGGGTGAGGGTTAAAATTTTAGGGTGAATTGAACAAATTCGGGAAGTTTAGGTTGTAGGTGGAGACTTAGGAAAATTTGAGTCTTTGGATTAAATTAGGGTTTTCTACAAATTCAGGGACTAGTTGAAAATTTTAAGAAATTCGGGAGCTGAGATGCGAAATTTGGGCAAGGGAGATTTTAAAGAAATTTAAAAATTTTGGAGCAGATTTGATACTCGGGAAAAATATTCGGGTCTTAAAATAATTTTCAAATTCGGTTTCTCTTAAATTAGGGTTTTCTCAAACTCGGTGACCAAAATTTAAATACTTTTTAAAACTCGGGAGTCAAGAGAAATTCGGTCAAGGGTGTTTTTTTTAAAAGAAATTTTTAAGTTTTGGGTCAAATGTGAAATTCGGGAAAAATATAATAAAATTCAGGTCCTTTTGAGCAATTTTCAAAAGTTCGGGTGTTAAGTGGAAAATTCAGGTCCTTTTGTGTAAAATTTTGTAAAATTTCGAGGAGTTGATTGGAATTTATGAAAATTCGAGCCTTAATTTTAATCCGGGCGAAAATATAAATTTTCTAAATTCGGGGGTCTTAAATACATTTTGAAGAAATTTCGGGTCTTTCTATAATTATTAAAAATATTCGGGTCTCTTAAGTAAATTTTCGAAAGTACGGGTCTTGAGAGTAACTTTTCAAAATCCGGGCTCTTAGGAAAAATTTTGAAAAAGTCGAGACTTATATGCAATGTTAAAAATCTTGCGGGACTTTATTTCTTTTAAAATTCGGGGTCTTCATGCAATTTTTGAGAGTTTGGGTACTTAAAAGTAAATTATGAGATTTTGGGGTTTAAATGCAAAATTTGGGAATATATTTTTGAGATTAGGATTTAAGAGATATTTCGGAAATTCGGGTCTTTCAATAGAAATATAAAAACTTCTGGTCCATTTTATAATTTGAAAATTTGGGCTTTTAAATGTGATTTTAAATTCGGGTCCTAAAATGAAAAGGATTAAAATTGAGTCTTTTAGTGTAATCTCGGAGAGAATTGACGGGCAGAGTTCGGACCGAGAAAAAAATTAAATACGCGGGCTTCTGGCCCGGTCACTTCGGGAATGAGGGTGATAGTTCGGGCCTAGGGTATTACGGCTCAAACTATGATAATATTTAGGACTTAGGGTTTTCGAGTTCGGGCCGAGATGATATCTCGGGCCGATATGTAATATAGAGATACTTGGAGAGTTGTTATGATATATGTTTGCATTTTACTTGCACGTCATTTGCATTCACTTCAGTATGTGTGATAGTGACCGTGTGGGGTCACGGTGGCACAGAGCTGTGTCAATGAGTGTGGTAGATTGTGACCGATTGTTGGTCGTCGACTCGTATGAGTAGTGAGGTTAGGACTAAGGCACACTATTCGAGCAGCAGGAAACTCGTGGAAGGGGCGACCTAGGAGGACATTTGGCGTGAACGTCCAAATGCACTACTGGTGTAGGCCACCCGAGCTACGGACCGTGACACTATATGTGATTGTGATGTGGTGCGCGCGTGTTGCCTTTAGTTCTAGCCTAGAGTCCTGATGTGATATGTTGAGTTGAGATGGGATGAGATACGAGAAAAGAGTCGAGCGTGCATTTTGTGAGATGTGTCGGGATGGGAATCGAGTTGAGAGCACGTGCAGTCATGCATATTTTCATCTACTGAGCAAAAGCTCAGGGTTTATGTGTGTAGGTACGAACGAGTAGGACATTGAAATACGTCACGACTAGGCGGCTGATGGCGGTGACTCCACGGACTTTTGAGGGCGGCGCAGTACATGGAACGAGACCTGTGGAGCGGCTTAGTGTGTGAATCATGTTTTTACTTTTTGTGCTTCGGCCTGTTGTCTAATAAAAGCGTGCTTTGCAAATCCGACTTTGGACGTATATGTGTTACCGTGTTTAAAAAGTTTTTATTAAGTGGACTTTCCGCTGCTTACATTGTGTAAATCCGCCAAAATACGTAGTTGAGAGTTAGGGTCGTGACAGTAAGCATCGGGCCCATTGTAGTCCATGGGGTCTTGTTATCGTATACTCCCCTGTTTAAAACTTAATGTAATTATAATTAAAAAAGAAATGTAATTAAATATTAAGGATTAGCGCACATACGTCGAGGATCGAGAAGAGCCGCCCAAGTTGAACTTCTCTGGATACATTTTTTGCCAAGATGCTTCTCGAAGGTTTTGGTTCATAAAACATGATATGGAGTCAATGTTCTCATTCTCGCTCCAGTTCCAACGTACTTTCTGAATAAATTTGGCATTTGCAGCCGAAAATTGAGTATTTTCATATTTGTTAATGGTCCGCGTAGATTCAATGTGGGTGATCAATGCCATTCAAATGCAAGGTGCTTGAGAAGAACACCATATTTTGTGTTAGATAAAAAGTATGATTACATTTCGAAATATAAGAACTATACCAACACCACACCAAGAAACAATATCATGGTTATTTTATGAAAAGACAACGGAGCAACCGAGAAGCCACAACCACGAAAATGAACATCAACAGAGCAGCTACGAGCAAGGACGAGTGGAGGGACGTGCAAGCTAGCTGTGACAAATTCTTGCGAGCAGCTGCAAACCTACGAGCATCGAATTGGGGAAAATCAAGCTACGGGCCGCGAAAATCGAGCAATTTTATCTGGACGTTGATGAGGCACAACTTCACCAACATCCGGCGCACTCCCGAGCTCTTCCTCTCCCGCCTCTTGGTGCTCACCGTCATGGCCTTAATGATGGCCACCACATTCTTAGACCTCGAGAACGACACCGACCAGGGCATCACCAACCGCGTCAGCTTCTTCATCTTCACCGTGTGCCTCTTCTTCTCCTCCAATGATACGAACCCTGCGCTCATACAAGAGTGCCTCGTCTTCGCATGCGAGACCTTCGCACGATGCGTACCGTGCCTCCTCGTACGCCGTCGCGGGGCTCGTCACGTACCTCCCCTTCCTCGCACTGCAGGCTGTCCACCTACGCGGTCATCGTCTGGTTCCCGCTGAGGCTCGAGGGGCCATGCACGTACTTCATCCTCGTGCTCTTCATGTCCCTCCTCCCGACCAACTTGTTCTTCGTCTTCGTGAGCTCCGTGGTGCCCAACTACATTTTGGGCTACGCGGCGGTGATCGCTTTCGCAGCGTTATTCTTCCTGTTCTGCGGGTACCTCACCTCGGACAACCTAGTGATGAAAAAACAGCGGCGGAGCAGTTACAAGTCAGGAGACAACGACGGGACAACGGACAAAGGGATGAAAAACGACACCAAGGAGCAGTGAACAACGACAAGCACAAGCAACGAAGAGAGATCGGAACAAGCAGGGAACGGAAAAGCCGCACACAACATTATGATTAACAAATAAAAAATGCAACACCAAGACATTGTATTAACACACACAATACAATACATCTAGGTAATATTACAGGAGAAGCAGATCGCGGAGGAAGTGAACGCAAGTGCAGCTCCTGCAGATATGGCATTTGAAATAATCCTCGCATTAAGGCCGAATATGGAAGAACCAGCGACAAATACAGAAACAACACCATTAACAAAGTGTCTTTTCATCATGTTCTTTTTCACAATCTCTTCAACGCCAATGTTGACTCCACCTATTGTAGCAATGAGACAACCGAGCAATCGAGCAGCGACAACCACGAAAGCGAATGACAACGGGGCCACATGTATCGGTGAGCAGCTGCAATGGCGTGCAGGCAACAGGCTGTAACTAGTGCCGCCTAGAAGCGACAATTGGAGGGCGAGCAACAATCGGCAGACCTACGAGCATCGAGCGAGGGATAGCGAGCGCCGGGCAGCGGAACTCGAGTTACGAGCGACGGACGACCAAGCGACATAGTCGAACAACGTCGGAGCAGTGACGAGTACCGGTGAACATCAGGTTGGGAAGCTCGCAACTTTTGTTTTCTGATTAGGATTTGATTTCTATTTTCTTTCTGATCGACAGTATTGAAGCAAACAAAGAATGGGGCATTTTACTAATCTACCTAGTGAGGGAGTGGAAACTAATTTTCATCCCTGTGGAAGTACCTAGCTATAAATTCATGTAGGGACTGATTCCTAAGTTCAAATTATCACTAGGTATTTTACTCTAAATTACTCCTTCTATTGAAAAACACGAATGAAAACAAGACCTATAATCTTGGACCAAGAACTAAATAACTTATCACAAAAATGACTATTAGGCCAAATCTACAACACCCTTCACTTTCTTCGATCTTTGACTTCAAAGTCTTAAATTCTTCGGACGAGGACTCCACAAAGGGAGAAAAAAACTCCAACAATGGAGACAAAACTCCCAACCCGAAGGCCGGAAGACACGAGCTGTGACGACCCTCACTTTCTAATCAAGATTAGTGGTGGATTTCGCAACGTAAGTCGCGGAAAGCCCATTATACAAAAACATTTTCTTTCTTAATAAAATATATTATCCAAACATCCTTTACTCTTTACAAGGGCTACGGCCCCAAAACTACAGAAGTCTCACAACACTACCCAGGTCGTCATCCATGTACCGCTACGCCTTTAAAAGTCCGTGGAGTTACCGCCATCAGCCCGCCTCAGTCGCGACGTGTCTTAACGTCGGACTCATCCATACCTACAACACGTAAACTCTGAGCTATTGCTCAGTAGGTGAAAATATGCATAATGCAGCGTGCACTCGAATCTCATCTCGACACATCTCACAATCCACGCTTGAGTCTTTTCCCACATCTTGCTCGTCATGACACATGATGACGCACAACAATACCACCTGACATAACACGATACAACACAACAGGGCCCTAGGCTAGTACTAGGCACTACGTGAACACATGATAGGGTGGAAGTTCGCATCGGGCAGCCATTCGCTGCAAGTTCCGAGGTTCCGACCTCACCCACGGCGGTAGTCCACATCGGGTAGCCTTTCGCTGCACGTTCCCGATGGTTCCACATCGCCAACGGCGGTGGTCCGCATTGGGCAGTGTTTCACTGCACGTTCCCAATGGTTTCTATCTCGCCAACGACAGTGGTTCGCATTGGGCAGTATTTCACTGCATGTTCCCAATCGTTCCGATCGGTGGTATAAATTAGGCAGTATATCACTGCACGTTCCCGAAGGTCCGATTCCGTCTGGTGCACTACACGTTACCAACCTCAAACTCCACCTGGAGTCGACGACCGAATCATGGTCTCAAGTCTCAACTTGACATCTCACAACATATTCCCGTGTCACCGCATGGTCTGCTCCACTCATCGACACTGTTAAGTATCACCGTGTCCCCGCACGATCATCATCACTACTCGGACTGTCGTGTATGCATATGAAGTGCAAATTAAATGCAGGAACACATAATAAAGAATTTCCCCGAAAATTCCCTTCGAAGCAATTGCATTTTCTACCCAAAATTCTCTTTCACTCGAAACCCTGGTCCGAAGCCCGAATTTTAATATTTAGTAAGCTGGCCCGAATATGTTAAGGAAATAATTTAGGCTCGAAGCCCGAATTTAATGAAAAATAAACCAGACCCGAATTCACGTCAAGGGCTGAAATTTAAATCGAAGGCTCGAATTTGAACCCATCGGATTTCTCCAACTTTCTGAAAATTGCATAAAAGACCCGTATTTTGAAACAATTTTATTTTGGGCGAATTTGAGGGCTCGGATTTGAAATCAAAATTTTACTCGGCGAATTTTGCAAATTTTTAAAATTAAAATCTCGTCGAATTTCAATCTTCCCGAAATTTGATCTAAGGCCAGAATTTTACAAAATTTTCGCCGAACCCTTTCTTGCCCGAAAATATTCAGTTGAAGCTCGAATTTAGAAAATTAATTTTTTTACTCGGCGAATTTCAGGGGCAAAATCGAATTTCTACCAAATCCTAATTCTCGCCGAAATTTGGTAATTTGACCGAATTTGGATCATATGATCGAAATTCGGTCACTTGCCCGAGTTTCGTTCTTGAGCTCGAAATTTACCATACAACTTAAATTAAATTATTCCAGACTTAATTCTCTGTATCATGGGATCCAAACCATAAATAAAATGAACAATTAGGATCGTGAAAGTGAAGCAACACGAAAAAATTTCACGTAAGCAAGCAAGATATCATTTTTCGGCACATAAGAGCATATTGATCACGAAATTCATGCAACACGTATAAGAACCCATAATTATTTACGTGTTGTAGTTTATCTCCACCTACCTCACTTCCGAAGATAGTACGATGTTTTCCCACGAGCTCCCGACCCTAAATCTTTCTCGAGCCTTTCCGAGGGTTTTCTTATTCCTTTCTCCCCCTTTCTTTCTTTTCATTTGTTTTCCTTCCTAATGAATCTTATGGTTGCTTTTAAGTAATTAAGCAAGTAGCTTACAAGCAAGTAGCTCAAGCTTTCTTCAGTTCTAAGTAATGGTCGAGTTTGATGAAATTGAATCATTCGGGCTTCATTCGGGCTTCACCCGAATTAGACTTGACCGAATTTTGCTCAGCCCGATTTTTTGGCCCGAACTTTGACATGTCTGAATTTTCGCTTCAATTGAATTTCGATTACTCACTTGCCCGAGAATTTTATAAATTTCACCGAATTAGTGTTTTGCCCTAATTTTAGCTTCACTCGGGTTTTGATTAGAAATTTGAGAATGAAATTCTGATAAGTTTAGGACATTGAAATTGTGCTAAAAGTAAAATAAATGCAATTGACTCCCTGTATTTTCCGTGTCGTAACGTCTAGCTCCCTTGGCAGAGATAAAAAATCTGTACCACTTAGAAAGAGGACGTTAGAAATAATAGAGTTAATCAACAATTATTTTAGGCATGTAATATTTGGTCTTGTGACTAGCCCCTTTCCTTGTAGTGTCGACGTCTTGCTCCGTAATTTTGTTTGTAGGAATCTGAAACTGTTGGCCCTTATATTACCAATCAAGGATCAAAAGAAGGGTTAAAAAGTGGTTTCAGAGCCTAACGCGGATCAATATCTTCCATTTGAATCCAGTTTTGCTCGATTTCGACGTGATTTGACAGAGATTTTTGCTTGAAAACTCATTCCCAGGTTTTTCACTGTTTTTGGATGTTTTCAAATCATTTTCAGTGATTTTTTACTCCTAAGACATTAGAAAACTGATATTGAGTACGTTTTGGTTCTTTCACGTCGATTCCAGTCAAGTTTGAGTCGGATTTTAGCAAAAACGAGTCTGAAAATTTTTTTTTTCTGAACTGGGCGTCACTTTCGAGTAACAAATTGAACAGTACCATTGAGTTTGAAGGTTTCGACCGAAACTCACTGTGAGGAGATTCGATCGATTTGAATTTCAGACAATTTCTTGCATTTTCCACAGTTTCGCTCGAAAGATTTCTCGGCGAAAGTCCAATTGCTTCGCCCGAAAGTTGATCGATTTGAGTTTCGACGAATTTTCCACAATTTCATAGGTTTCGATCGATGGCGAAAGGCCAATCATTTTCGCCCGAAACGCTACAGTGCACAATCTCACAGTTTCGATCGATACACATCTCGAACGCTACAGTGCACAATTTCACAGTTTCGATCGATACACATCTCGGCGAAAGTCCAATGTACTAACTGTTTCGCTCGAAACTTTATTCTCCACTTAGCCAATTTCAATCTCAGACGATCGAAACTCTTTATTCAAATCAAAATCGAATTCCATCTTTCGATCGAAACTAACAATTTCAAAACTCTCTTGCCCAACTCACACTTTCGCCTGAATCTTCAAATCTAAACTTAGTTTCGATTGCCCGATTCTCAACACTTAGGACCAATCGTTGAGTTTTTTTTTTCATATCATACTAGAGTCAATCAAGCACTCATATTGAGTTGAACAAAATTCTCAATCTCACTCAACACCAATTGTTCCATCCTCGAGCAGTACACTAAATTCATCAAACTCTTATATATCGACAGAATTCACTAAGACCTACTTAGACTCAACACTAGAAATTACTCAAACTTGACTACATTTCTTTCAAAACTAAAGTGTTTCATTTCGCAGATATATCTCGCGTTAACGATCATTACCAAACATTAACATGGACGGTCTTGCTATTGGATCTGACAACCGTGCACCACTACTGAGATGGGGGGAGTACGGCATATGGAAGCAACGATTCATAAATTTCATAGAAATCAAGGATGGAGACCTCGCAAATGACATGCTTTCCTCCATTTTTGAAGGACCTGCCCAATTTTGGACCATTATCCCTGCTCAACCCGATGCAGTTCCTGCAATTCCAGAAAGGAGAACTCCTAAGGACCCTAGTCGATACACCGATGGTGAGAAAGCACGAGCCAGAGCGGACAAGCTTGCTCGACACTATCTACTTCAGGCTCTACCAAATGATGTCTACAAGCAAGTAGATGCAATGGTCACGGCAAAGGAAATTTGGGACGAAGTCTGCAAGATGATGGTCGGAACAGAAGTTAGTACTTTGTCTAAATCCAGTATCCTTACTGCCTATGACTCTTTCAAGGCTAAGGAGGGAGAAGAACTTCGAAATGCTTACCTTCGCTTCTTAACCATCATCAACGAGATGAGAAAGATTAACATCCAGCGCTCCAATCTCGAAGACAACATCAAGTTCCTCTCCACACTTCAACCTGAGTGGGGACGAATTGCAGTTCTGGTTAAGCAACAGAACAAAGATCTGGACGCGATGGATATTCATTCCCTTATCTCTCACAATACTCGCAATATGCCAAAGAAATTAAGAACGAAGGAAAGCCAAACGTTGAAATGGAACCAATTGCACTCGTAACTTCTAAGTCAAGCAACAGGAGCTCGAAGACTTCTAAAGGAAAGCAGGTCGTACCATCTGACACCTCTGACAACACCGAATCTGACTAAGAATCAGAGGACGAACTCGAATCCATCAGAAAGAAGCTGGCAATGATCTCAGATACCGTCAATAAGATGAGCGCCAAGAAATCATCTTCTTCCTTCAACAAACAACGAACCTCGGGAGGGAAACAGAAGTACATTGCCCCTGAAGAGACTGAAACTAAGAAATCTGAAATAGTGAAGAAGTGCTTCAACTGTGGCAAGCCGGGTCACTTTGCTTCGGAGTGCTTCAGACCCAAGAAGAAAAACACTGAATACTACAAGAAAAAATTTCAGCTCTCACAGTGCAAGGAAGCGGGAATAGTCTTGGTAGCTGAGGAAGAGGAATGGCTGGAGGACACATCTGACGAGGAGGAAGAAGAAATGACCTTCATGGTGAAAAGCATAGAGGATGACTCCGACGAGGATGAGCCATCCATCGGATCAGACAGGACAGATGTTTCGTCATCCGACCTGGAGGTATACACTCCATCCCTACATGATTTAGTTAAACTAGAACGTAGGATAGCCGAACTCTCCATGCATCGTAAAAATCACTCAGAACTCCAAAGCAATTTCAACAAAAATTATGCCCTGTTGAACAAACAACAGGAAGAGATAGCAATTCTTAATGAAACCTTGATTTTGTCTGAAACCAAAGTGAAGACTTTAGAAGCTCATATAGAAAACAAGGAAATAGAAATTAGCAATATGAGTAGAAGATTGAAAGACAGCGAGGAAGAATGTGTAAATGTAGCGTCTCAATACGAACTAATCACCAACGAACGTGTACGACTATACAAGAAAATCAAGGAATTAGAGGAGATCAACACCAAAAGAAAAGTGAACGAACCATGTTCCTTAGCCAACCTAAAGATGTTGAATTTTATAATCCCCGCGAAGGATTGGGATTTGAGCCCACCACTAACCCTGTAGCAGATAAAGTAGACTCTCTGTACAACATCAAACGTTTTGGGTTAAGCATCGAACGACTAATGCCCTTCGTCGGATCAAGTGAGGTGACTGAATCTGATGAACAAAGACGGAAGAACAAAGAATGGGCTCAAATCATGTGTGACTACGACGAACTCAACAATAGCTACAAAACAAGAGAGATAACGCTCTCTGATGATTACATGTCACCATTTGGACCCGAAGGCACTGACGAACAGACTAAACCTATTTATTCATCCATATATATTCCAGAAATCATACGCAAAATTGGTTCCTTGACAGCCTCTCTAGAGTCGGAAAAGAAAGCTCACGAAGAAGAGAGAACTATTTTGTTGAGCAAAATTTATACTCTTGAAAACTTTCCTGATGCTTACAGACCTTCCACCTCCCGTTCTATTCCAGAATCATTTACATGTAAATGCAAGCAAACTACAAAGAAAATACCTTTATCTCACACTAACTTGGTATCGCATGTGCTCACAGACAAAGGCGTGAGATCTAAGGAAGCGGAGAAGGTTCAACCTGGCTCAGCTAAGAAGACAACAGTCCCTTATAAGAAGAAGAGACCAGTCCCCAACTTTTCTTCTCATGTTTCAAAATCTTTTGCATTTCCAAAAGTGACTTCTTGTAATGTCGCAGAACGTGTTTCGTTATTCCATTCCCTAAAATCAAAGTTCTGTCATGTCAACAATGATGTACTTTCCCATCCTCATGACAGTCACTTCAGCAATAGCGTTTCCAAATCGCATTGCGCTCGTTCTAAGGACACATCTCCCACGCCATCCAATCATACTACTAAATCTAAAGTAAAGAAACACAGCATCTACAAGACCAAGCCAAGCAAGAAATTAAGTCCAAAACAGATTTGGATTCCGAAATCTCAACTGCATCCTATAGGAAATCATCACGCTTGGATTCTCAAACCAGCTACACAACAACCTAGCAAAGAATTAAATCTAGCAACGAACAAGAAATCTACTACACCTGCTATCAAAAGAGGACCCATCTATAAATGGGTGCCAAAACTTACTTGATTCTTTTTGCAGGTCCGTCATGTGTGGTACTTAGATTCAGGTTGCTCCTCACACATGACTGGAAACAAAGAGCTGTTGAGCAACTTCTCTGAAGGATTCCTCGGGAAGGTTTACTTCGGAAACGGTCAATCTGCATCCATGCTAGGAACAGGTGATCTCATTCATGACAGGCTAACCATCAAAGGAGTATCCTACGTCGAAGGACTGAGCTAGAATTTATTCAGCATAGGTCGTTTCTGCGACAAAGGCTACAAGGTGAACTTTGAGACTAACAAATGTAGTGTCACAGATATCAATGGAAGAGAGCTACTCACTGGACACAGGAAGACGAATCTTTACTCCATTGACCTCAAGACTGTTCGACCGACATGCCTTATTTCTCGAGCCTCTCTACATCAGAACGATCTCTGGCATCAGCGACTTTCACACTCAACTTCAAAGACCTAAACAAACTGCGATCAGAAAACTTGGTAAAAGGGCTTCCCTCGTTCAGATATCACAAAGAGCATCTTTGCTCGGCGTGTGAAATGGGAAAGATAAGGAAAGCCTCCCACCGGACCAAACACATAGCCTCAACTTCCAAACCTCTCGAACTCATTCATATGGATCTGTGTGGACCCATGCGCACTCAGACCATTAATGGGCGGAAATATGTTTTAGTCATTGTGGATGATTTCTCACGCTATACATGGACTAAATTTCTGAGAACCAAGGATGAAACTCCAGGTCTAATCATTGAGTTCATCAAAACCGCTCAAAACCTCTACCAACTAAGTGTACAAACAATAAGAACTGATAATGGGACAGAATTAAAGAACAGAAAACTCAGTGACTTCTATGCATCACTTGGAATCACCCAACAGTTCGCAGCAGCTAAAACACCTCAACAAAATGGGGTAGTTGAGCGCAAGAACAGAACCTTAGTTGAAGCAACTCGTACACTCCTCATTCACTCTGGATTACCTCACTTCTTGTGGGCCGAAGCAATGAACACAGCTTGTTTCACTCAAAATCGTGGCTCACTTCACAAGAGGTTCAATAGGACACCCTATGAGTTGATAAATCGTAGAGTGCCAGACGTCTCATTTCTGAAAGTTTTTGGGTGCAAGTGCTATGTGGCAAATGATCGTGAAGATAGAGGCAAACTTGACCCAAAAGCATTCGAAGGCATACTGGTGGGATACTCAACAACATCAAAAGCCTATCGCATATATCTCAAAGAGAGAAGATCTGTTATGGAGAGCATTAACGTAACGTGTGATGAAGTAGACCGAGTCGTTTCTGCACAAATCAGTCCAGAACCAGGACTTCTACGAAATTAACAAAGGACCAACCTAGCACTTTCTCTATGGGAGAAACTTCAAAAACAAAGGCGTTAAGTGACATGGAACTCGATCTCTTATTTGAAGATCTCTTCCCAAAACCGGCACCACACACTGCTCCAACAACATCTGCGGCACCAGAAAATATTGATCATGCGGAGCCTAACAATGACAATACCCCTCCTTCGATGGAAAATCTTCACCTTAATGACGATAGTGAACCCCCGACAGCTACAGAAATCATATCCAGCTCAGGCACTGAAACTCCTCATCCTTATGATACAACAATTGAAATTTCTTCAGGAGAGTCAGTAATGCCACAACCTGGAGAAGAAATAGAACATCAGGCTGATCAAGGTGGAGAAATAACATACGATACAAACACAGCTGGATCATCACAACCTAGTACCAGAAAGTGGACTCGAGCCCACCCATACTCACAAATAATTGGAGATCCCTCCACTGGAGTAACCACTCGAGCATCAACGATAAACGAAAGCCTCTACTCCTGCTTTCTCAGTCAAAAGGAACCCAGTAAAGTAGCTGAAGCACTCGCCGATCCAGACTGGATAATAGCAATGCAGGAGGTAATCAATTAGTTTGAGAGGTTGAAGGTTTGGAACCTAGTACCTAGACCAGCTGGGAAAACTATTATACGGACTAAATGGGTGTTTAAGAACAAAAAGGACGAGCAAGGAGTTGTTATCCGGAATAAAGCAAGGCTGGTGGCAAAAGGTTACTATCAACAAGAAGGAATCGACATATGCCCCAGTTGCAAGAATAGAAGCTATCAGGATATTCTTAGCTTTCGCTGCACACGGGAACTTCACAGTCTACCAGATGGATGTCAAAACTGCATTCCTCAACGGAATACTAAAAGAATAAGTTTTTGTATCCCAGCCTGAAGGTTTTGTAAACGAACAACTCCCAGACCACGTCTACAAACTCGATAAAGCTCTCTATGGACTTAAACAAGCTCCCAGAGCCTGGTACGAGGTCCTTTCGGATTTTCTCATCTCATCTGGCTTCACAAAAGGGAAGATTGATACTACTCTTTTTATCAAGAAGAACGGCTCCGACATTATGCTAGTGCAGATCTACGTTGACGACATCATATTCGGGTCAACAAACTCACGAATGTGCAGGAACTTTGGGGATTTAATGAAGCAGAAATTCGAAATGAGCATGATGGGTGAACTAAAGTTCTTCTTAGGACTTCAGGTTAAACAGCTTCAAGATGGAATCTTCATCAGTCAATCCAAGTACATTCACGACATACTCAAGAAGTACAACTTGGACAACTCAAATACTGCCATGACTCCAATGTCTACCTCATGCAAACTTGATGCAGATTCCTCAGGAAAATCTGTTAATCAGACAACTTATCGAGGCATGATAGGATCCTTGCTCTATCTTACATCAAGTAGACCTGATATCATGTTCGCCACGTGTCTCTGTGCGCGCTTTCAAGCTGATCCAAAGGAATCTCACATGCTCGCGGTCAAGCGAATTTTCAAATATCTCAAGGGAACTCCGAATCTAGGTCTATGGTACCCGATGGAATCAAGTTTTGAACTCGTAGGATACACAGATGCTGATTACGCAGGATGCAAGCTGGACAGAAAGAGCACTTCTGGAGCCGCTCAATTTCTCGGGGGTAAACTCGTAAGCTGGTCGTCTCGAAAGCAAAATTGTGTCTCAACGTCGATAGCAGAGGCAGAATATGTCGCTGCTGCAAGTTGCTGCTCACAAATTTTGTGGATGAGAACCCAGCTGCGAGATTTTGGCATAACGTTAAATCATATCCCAATTTTTAGTGACTCTAAAAGTGCTATAGCTATAACAAGTAATCCAGTACATCATTCACGCACAAAACATATAGACATTAGATATCACTTTATCAAGGAACATGTGGAACAAGGTACAATCGAAATGCATTTTGTCCACACAGATCTTCAACTTGCTGACTTATTTACTAAGGCATTGGATGAAAAGCGATTCCAATTCTTGGTATCTAGATTAGGCATGTTGAACCATAAGACATGATCGATTGTCCCTACATGAACCTGATATTGTGTAAATATATCATTTAATTTTTCTCTATATGTTATGAATGGTAAAAATCCTACTATTTTATCTAGGGGGAGACTAATAAAATTTTTATGCATGAATCTAGGGGGAGTCTTTCATTTTTATGCACTAATCTAGGGGGAGTCATTAAATGGTTCGCACAAATCTAGGGGGAGTCTCTCAAAATTATGCACAAAATAGTTCACACAAGGAGTTTTTATGATTCCTCATCAAATTTAAATTATATAGTATGGTGAAACTCCTTAAATTTCTATCGACATTACAATCATTCAAAAATTTCAAATATCACAAATATTTCTCGGCAAAACTGAAAATTCTCTTGAAATTCCTCTTCAAATTCTCTCAGCGAAACTGCATATCGCCCGAAATCCTTTCAAATTGATTTGCCAATCGTGCTAAACAAGTTTCGATCGAAACCGAACTTTAACTCATGACTTATTAATTTCTCGGCGAAACTGACTTTCGCTCGAAACACGATTCGATTGAAATTGTAATTTAATTACATACTTTTATACTTTTATCGGCGAAACCGACTTTCGCTCGAAACACGATTCGATTGAAATTGTAATTTAATTACATACTTTTATACTTTTATCGGCGAAACTGGCTTTCGCTCGAAACACATTTCGATTGAAATTGATTTTTAAATCCTTTGAAATTTCTCTCGGCGAAACTAACTTTCGCCCGAAACTCAATTCAATCCATCGAAAATCAAAATTGACTCTTTGCAATCATTCTCGGCGAAACTGAGATTCTGCTTATTTAAATAGAGTTTCGCCCGAAACACTGTTCTTCTTCATCGATTTTCAAATTCATTCTTAAAACCTCTCTGCATTCGCACACGAACTCATCACTGTCTCACTCTATTTTACCATTATTGCAACTCCAAATCCCTCATTGGTAAGGAAAAACGCTTAATCCACAGTTTTCAACTGATTATTTTCTCCTTCGTGCAGGTTACGCAGATTAGGGTTGCGTGAGTTCGAGCGAATCACTGTTAAAACGCGTTTTCACCTCGCCTAGATTCGCTCGAAACTAAACTCTAGTTTCTATTTCACATCACAATCGATCGATTGTTACTGAAAATATTATTTTCTGTGTTTTTCAAATCGACGGTGTCGAGGGTTTTACTACTTCGATCGAAACAGGGCATTTCAATTTTCAACATAATTTTAATTGCTTTGATTTAACCATTTCGGCCGATATTATCTCACAGTTTCGATCGAACTGACGACAAAATCAATTTTAATCGATCGACACTATCTCACAGTTTTACTCTATTCCACAGTTTCGATCGAAACTGAAGGTTCAATTAAATCGATCGATTCGTGATTTAAATCGTACCACATAGGACTTTCGATCGACACTGAATTGACTTCCCCTTTCGCCGAAGTTATTTAAATTAAATATGACTTTCGATCGAAACTGACTTTAATTTCACTTTCGCCGAAGTTATTTAAATTAAATATGACTTTCGATCGAAACTGACTTTAATTTCACTTTTGCCGAATTTGCCTAAATTGAACATGACTTTCGATCAAAACCGCAATCCAAATTGAACTCATCGCACGATGCACATTGTTGACCGAAACTCAAAACCAGTTGAAATTGAATTGAAATTGTCACTTTCGCCGATTGCTTAATCCAATTTCATATTGTTTCTTTCACGATACCTTGTCACAATTTTTTTGCCAAATTTTTCTAAGTCCTAACATGCTTAACAACGTATTGAATAATTTTGCATACTTTCTAAGTCAAAATGGTCAATTTCCACTAATCCTTTGCTCTTATCTTGCAGATCTACCAAAATGGTGCGACAAATTGATGAGATTTTCGCCTCCAAGGACTGGGCACAGAGAACACCCAACAACCATCAACTGGACTTTGATAATACCTCGTGCCCAGATCCTATCATTATTAAAATCCTCGCAAACCACCCTCTAAGAACCGTCCTAAACATCACCGAGGTAGTCCCTGAAGTGTATGTGCAACAATTTTGGTCTACCCTTCAGAAACCAACCAATAACCCCAAAACAACCGCCCTTTCCGCCATAATCGACAACACCATAGTTGTTTTTACTCCAACCATACTCCGTTCCATACTAAACCTACCTCATTCACTCCTATATGATCCCCATCCCTCCAACGACGACCTAATCAGGGACTTCCTATTCATGGGCCACAAACCTAACGCCCAAAACACCATACACTTACCTGAGTTCACTGCCAAAGACATCCCTGCACCTTGGAGGACTCTGTTTCTCATTGTCAACAAGTGCCTCTCGCCAAAGCACTCCGGGTCCGACAAGTGCAACCGGAACATCATGCTTATCTTCCATGGGATTGTCTTCAACAAAAATTATGATGTCGCCCAACTAATCTGGTCGGACATACTTGATCAACTACGAAGGAGAGGCCTTGGATCAACGAAGTCGGTGCTCCCTTACTTACGGTGGCTGCCCGTCATCGTCCAACATTTCGTGGATCTTCATCCCGAAATCGAACGCCGATCGAGAGACGAGGGTTATCAATGTCCGAAGCTCATAAAAATCCAATCGACGAAGAGCCAAATCGATCAGGAGGCCATGATCATCCCAGACTACTTACTACGCCTCCTCGATCCGAATGAGCCGGAGCTACGCAAATACATGCAAGCCAACAACCTCGACGACATCCCCATGGCTCAACAAAACCCAGTTGAACCTAACCCAGGGACAAGCCAACCCCCACAGCCAAATGTAGGTCTAGGAAGCTCCTCATCCCCACAACCAAAACGAAAGCGTAAATCCAAAGGGGATGATCGAGGAGGACAACAGGAACGGCGTACAAAGCAAAAACACGACCGTACTCCTAAGCCAACTAGTCCAATTATAAGCCGGACCGAGCCCATAGGTACAGGGGATGACTTTGTCTTCCCCCGAGTAGAAGTCGCGACATCGGGTCCAATCGCGCAAACTACCCTTCCCAGCCACTCAATCATCTCCCAATAGATGGTTGTTTCACATACTCACGAGGTGCCACGTCATTCATCACCACCTCGCTCGGAGGTGGTTGATGTAACAAGCAGTACTCCGCCTCAGACTGCACCTTCTTTGATCACTACGAGTCTAGTGCCCTCACCATCCATAATTTTTCCACTTTCTAGGACACTACGATTAGATTCTGCACCTCTAGATCTTCGTGATCTAGACCGAACGCTCTACGATGTCTCCGTACTAGAGTCTAGTACGGAACCGAGCGGAAGTCCCAACATAGTCAACATCACTGCAGCTACGACCTTGGGCCATCAATATGAGTCAGTCTCAGCTTTGATGTCAACGATGAGCCTTCGTGGCCTCGGTTCTTCAAGTCCTGTGCAAACGGGCGGCACATCAGTACCCTCTACTGATGTTGTGACGACGGAACGTCTTAGTGACTCCGTCAGGTTATTTTCCCCGTTCGTGACGGAGGCGAGGCTAGAGAATCGACTCGCAACATTGGCGAAAGATCTCGAGGACACTATTATGACCCAAGTCTACAACGCCATTGGGACATCCTCTCGGGATAAAGGCAAAGCCCCCGTCAACGAAGAAGTACCCACGCAACCCGATCCAACTCTTGGCTCAGAGGAAGGACCGTGGAACGTACCGATCCCGGAACTGATCGACGTTCTACTGGCCAGACTCCGTACTGCACCGACTCTCACAGCCTATGAAGCGGAGATCCTCAGACGTCTGGAACTTCCTTTCAACCCGCCTAACCCCGGCGAGGCCCAGTTATCAAGACAATCACGTGACGACCCTAACGGTGGGGATCGTCCCGAGGGGGAGAAGACACAAGGGCAGGGCCACCGCCGCAGCCACAGCTGCAACCTAGAACCACCCAAACACCCACCAGAACAAAATCACCTACACCCACCCAAACCGGAAAATCTACCCGAACTACTACCAACACAACCCAAGGGACCTCCTCATCAACCGTGAGTCTGTTAGGAAATATTTTGTAGTATTCAATTTCATTGTATTATCTTTGTTGATTTGCTTTATTAAACTTTGGGCTAGTTCTTAATTGGGTTAGTTCTTAGTTATTCATGTAATGGGCCTTCACAAGAGGCCCACCTATTATATACCAACTTGTGGTATAAATAGGAAAACCCTAACACATAGTTAGGAGTGCTTGTGTGTGTAGATCAAATAAACAATTTTAGAGTGAGAGAGCCTCCTCAAGAACACCACCAAGCCCCACACGCCCCGAACCTAAATCTCGATCATTCGGCGTGTTTAATCCGTCCGAAGTCGTATTGTTGGTGAAATCCCGGACCAACAATTGGTATCAGAGCCCAACGCGACCGGATTTGCGTGTTTTGAGCAAGATTTGAGAGAAAAATTGCTTGAAAATTATTTTCGGCCATTCTCTGATTTTGGGCGATTTCGACCTCGATTTGTTGTTTTTAGACATCCCAAAGGTTGATTATGTGTTTAGGAATATTTTTCTGATGTTTTGGAACAAGTTTCATCGATTTTGAGTGAGATATGAGCGAAAACGAGCCATTTTTCTGGTAAATGTCGCGCTGCCCATGCTTTGTTCTTGGCCGAGAAATTTTCTTACCCGAGAAAATTCTTAGCCGAGAAAATTTCGCTGGCCGAGAAACTTTCACTGAACGAGAAATTTTCTTACCCGAGAAAATTCTTAGCCGAGAAAATTTCGCTGGCCGAGAAACTTTTGCAATCCGAGAAATTTTCTAAGGCTGAGAAATTTCGAAACTGAGAAACTTTCTTTCTCAGGTTTAGAAATTTTTTGAAACCGCGAAATTTTGAAACCGCGAAATTTTCTAAGGCTGAGAAATTCGAAACCGAGAAACTTTCTTTCTCAGGCTGAGAAATTTCTATCCGAGAAACTTTTTAGTTGCGAAACTTTCTCAGTTCACACTTCACGATTTTTCGCGGTCTCTCTCACACAGCTGCTTTTTCTCAACCCGCGAATCTTTCAACCTGAGAAACTTTTAAAACTGAGAAATTTTTCAAATTGCGAAATTTTCCAGAACTTCGAAATTTTCGCGACTCACTCTCTCAACGAAATTTCTCGGGACAACATTTCTCGCACATTTTCACACATCATTTTTCGCACCCCCCGAGAAATTTGCACCCAACCTTTAAACTTGATCCAAACACACCTTTTAGCTTCAAATCTTGCAAAAATCACTCATTAAAAATACACTTAAGCGTTTTTTTTACCACCAAAATTTCTGGCCCCCCCGGATTAAATAAGGTTTTTTTTTTTAAAAAAAAGGGGTTTCTACCAATGGAAAATTTATATCATTGGATAGAGAAAAATTTTCTAAGGCCATTGGACTTTGTCTATTTTACACTTTTAAAATTTTCCGAAATAAATTTTTCTGGGCCAAATTTTTCGGTATAGACGACGTTTTTGTAAAATTTTGAAGGCAAATCCAAAACGCGGCAACGATCACCGTACCCAACAATCGACCTAGGACGGTAATTGGCACATTATAGAAAAAGTTTAGGTCACCCCCAAACTTTTCGGAGCCGAATTTCCAAATGCCAATTTCACACCCAGCATGTATGGTACCCGGGTTGCTCCACATACATGACTGGTACACGACGTGAGCAACTAACCCCGGCATGAATGGTACATGGGTTGCTCCACATTCATGACCGGTATGCACTGCGAGCAACCAACCCCATCATGCACGTTACACGGGTTGCTCCACGTGCATGAAGGGATGTCAGAGAAGTGAGCAATCATCATGACTTCTGTACAAATCCGTGCAGAACCCGAACCTACAAAGAAGGGTTGACAAAAGTTCAACCAACCATCAGTGGGCGCGCCATCCAATCTCGATGCTTAGGCGATGTGGATCTCATGTACCAGACTCCACCGTCCACCCACTGCCATCCATTCCACCATGGTGCGCTACATGGAGACGTCCTAAGCCACCGTGATCCTCTTTACGCCCTCACCACCACCACCACCTGACGAGTCTCAGAAGTGTCTGATCAACAGTTTTGGGCCACCCTCGTCGACATCACTCGTGGTTGCCTTTCAACGCGATCACGCCACGTCACCATAGTTCCCATGGATCAGTGAAACCCCCCTGATCCTAACCCAGGAACGAGCCTACCCTAGCCTCTCTAGTCTAGGTCTAGGTCGCGCGACATCCTTCTCCATGCAAAGATCCAATCAACGATCTCGGGAGGATGACGTAAGTCGCTTGCAGGAGTTGCGAACCAACGACGAGATGATCGCACTCCTCTATCATATCTCACCATAACCCGGACCTCGCCCATAGGTACAGGAGACGACCCGTTCGTTTCCCGAGTAGAAGTCGCGGCATCTGGTCCAACCGCGCAATTAACCCCCCAACCACTCAGCTATCCTTTCGCAGATAGCTGTTTCATTCGCACAAGAGGAACACGTTAGCCATCACCGCCCCACTTGGAGACGGTTGATGTTGAACATGCAGTGTCCCGCCTCTCACTGCACCTCTTCCACTCACATAGAGTCTAGTGTCCTCACCCACCGAAATTTTCCACTTTATAGGACACAAACACTCTTTACGCACCGCAGGTTCTTCGTGAACTTGCCCGAACGCTTGATGACGTCCTTGTGACCGAGAGCAGAAGACCCACGACAGCCACCCTCACCACAACTGTCGATGGGCCACGGATACGAGCTTGTCTCATCGTCCGTGCGAACGGAAAGCCTTTGTGGCTCTCCGGTTCTTTCTGACCTGTGCAAACAGGCGACACATCGGACACATGTTTCGATGTTGTGACGAGGGAGCGTCTTTGTGACCCCCGCCTGGTTAGTTACCCCGTTCGTGATGGAGCCCCAACTCATAGCAATCAGCGAGGAACTTACACATTCCATGCCGCGCTCAACGAGGATCTATGAAGGAAAAGGTCCCATCACCGACACCACTCCACCACGCCTACGCCTACGCCACCCACCACATGCTGCTCCGTCTCTCCAGTGTTCAAAACTGAACCCGGAGGAACATCAATTGCTGCTACTCCTGAGAATCCCACTTGATTGCCTCACTCAACACCACACCACATCACCATCACCACCATCAACGCCAGAGGCAGACTCGTCCCACGGACGACGTGACGATCCCAAAGACGGAGATCATCTCAAGGGGGAGTAAAGGAGAAGAACTGAGTTGAAGATCGTACAGCAGCATCAGCAGCAACCATCATCCACCTCCGCTTACACCACCTATGCCACCTCTCACAACACCTACTCCACCACCTCCACCAACTACGCCCCGCCGGAGGCTTCCACTACCTCCGCGCACATTCTTATGTGTCAGGCTATTATGTTCATAATGGAACACTCAAAGGAGCCATGGCACATCTCATCCACCACATTCCGCCACTACTGCGCTGACCACTCTGACGACCGGGCTCCCTGCTCTTGAAAGTCACATTTCAATGGAGCCTTGGCACATTTTTTTACGCCCCACACCTACCTTCTTCTGGAGCCAGACGAGTCAACTTCGTGGCCGAACAAGACAACTTCCATTCGAAGACGACGAACCCGGCGTCGAGAAGAAGAAGATTGGAGAATCTTAACAAGTGAGTCCTAGCCGAGCCATCAATGCCTCCGCAAGAAGAGGAGATATCCCTTGTAGGGGGAGTTTGCTAGGAATCGAGATCTCCAATATGCCCAACAAAGATATCCCGCGCTGAACTGAAGATTGAACACTAAGGGGGAGATTGTTAGGAAATATTTTGTAGTATTCAATTTCATTGTATTATCTTTGTTGATTTGCTTTATTAAACTTTGGGCTAGTTCTTAATTGGGTTAGTTCTTAGTTATTCATGTAATGGGCCTTCACAAGAGGCCCACCTATTATATACCAACTTGTGGTATAAATAGGAAAACCCTAACACATAGTTAGGAGTGCTTGTGTGTGTAGATCAAATAAACAATTTTAGAGTGAGAGAGCCTCCTCAAGAACACCACCAAGCCCCACACGCCCCGAACCTAAATCTCGATCATTCGGCGTGTTTAATCCGTCCGAAGTCGTATTGTTGGTGAAATCCCGGACCAACAATTGGTATCAGAGCCCAACGCGACCGGATTTGCGTGTTTTGAGCAAGATTTGAGAGAAAAATTGCTTGAAAATTATTTTCGGCCATTCTCTGATTTTGGGCGATTTCGACCTCGATTTGTTGTTTTTAGACATCCCAAAGGTTGATTATGTGTTTAGGAATGTTTTTCTGATGTTTTGGAACAAGTTTCATCGATTTTGAGTGAGATATGAGCGAAAACGAGCCATTTTTCTGGTAAATGTCGCGCTGCCCATGCTTTGTTCTTGGCCGAGAAATTTTCTTACCCGAGAAAATTCTTAGCCGAGAAAATTTCGCTGGCCGAGAAACTTTCACTGAACGAGAAATTTTCTTACCCGAGAAAATTCTTAGCCGAGAAAATTTCGCTGGCCGAGAAACTTTTGCAATCCGAGAAATTTTCTAAGGCTGAGAAATTTCGAAACTGAGAAACTTTCTTTCTCAGGTTTAGAAATTTTGTGTAGTTTTGTAAATGATATTAAGTCATAGTTTAGTGGGTTGAAATTTCTCGGGTAAGAAAATTTCTCGGCCAAGAACAAAGCATGGGCAGCGCGACATTTACCAGAAAAATGGCTCGTTTTCGCTCATATCTCACTCAAAATCGATGAAACTTGTTCCAAAACATCAGAAAAACATTCCTAAACACATAATCAACCTTTGGGATGTCTAAAAACAACAAATCGAGGTCGAAATCGCCCAAAATCAGAGAATGGCCGAAAATAATTTTCAAGCAATTTTTCTCTCAAATCTTGCTCAAAACACGCAAATCCGGTCGCGTTGGGCTCTGATACCAATTGTTGGTCCGGGATTTCACCAACAATACGACTTCGGACGGATTAAACACGCTGAATGATCGAGATTTAGGTTCGGGGCGTGTGGGGCTTGGTGGTGTTCTTGAGGAGGCTCTCTCACTCTAAAATTGTTTATTTGATCTACACACACAAGCACTCCTAACTATGTGTTAGGGTTTTCCTATTTATACCACAAGTTGGTATATAATAGGTGGGCCTCTTGTGAAGGCCCATTACATGAATAACTAAGAACTAACCCAATTAAGAACTAGCCCAAAGTTTAATAAAGCAAATCAACAAAGATAATACAATGAAATTGAATACTACAAAATATTTCCTAACAGAGTCCATCACCGCCTAGCCTTACAAACCCAAGACCTTCCTCTGATCCTCCATCCTCACATTTTCTATCTCTCGAAACACTTTACAACCCACACTCAGCGGTGGAAAAGTACATCTTCAACGACGATTGGTTAACAAAGCCGATGCATCCAGACTTGGCCAAAGGCTTACTAGACAACGCCAGATACTTCTTGATGAAGGCAAATGTTGACCTGGCACTAATCGACGATGATGAGCTCGAGGAAGGTGAAGACTACGAAGCATACATTCCAGAACTTCCAGAGCTTCTCAAACACGTTGTTGTCGATAAGGAGTACCCCCCTTCGAAGTCAAAGATAGGAAAAGAACAGACGCCGCCGTGGGAAAATGTCAAAGTGATAGCTCCATATCAAGAAGAAATATGGAGAAGAATTTGGAGGAAGAAGGATAGGATCAAGGACCTAGACGAGCTGAGTCTAAGAGGCCTAACTCATCTCCCGAGACCAACTGCTATACGATACATGCTCTCTCTTCGTAGAGGACTTGTGTGGAGAGCAAAAGATACAGATGTTAACATTCTTAGAAGAGAAGAGAAGGAAAAGGCCAGAATCAACAAAATCTTGGGAGTTCGGCGAGGTCGTGTCGACTATTATGAATACCCTCTCTATAAGGTGCAGCGAGAAGATGGAACGGTTGAGGAACTGACTGAAGGCGATCTCTCCTACATCAGAGGTGAAGATGTTGATCGGATACTTTTCAGCTTCAGATTTCTTGGAACACTCCAGAATCCAGACTTGAAAGTGGGCTACGTTGCTCTTAAGCGATTTATGATGCGCCAAATCAAGTTCAATGCGACTCACGATCTTCAAATGGCGGTGGAAAGCAATATGAAAAGGGTGAATCTCACGAAGCCATCCTTCGAAGTCCCCGACTCAAGTCTTGGTGACGGCCACATAATCAATGATGACAACGATCCATCGGTGGTCTACACCAATTACAAAGGAGAAAAGAGACTGATGAAAGCATCCGAGATTGCCAAATTCAGCGATGGGACGCTGCTGATTATTCGGGTGAAACTCGAATGGATCTTGGAGAAGCTAAGGAACGAAGAAGTAGAAGCCCAGGAGAAGTACGAGAAGCTGATCAACATCATCGCCGATCGATTATCTTTACGAAGAACGATACGATCTTACGAGTTCAGACTTGGACTCAGGAAATCGATTGATGCAGTGGAGAAACCCAAGAAGAAGAAGACACAAAGGACGTCAAAGCGAAAAGGATGCTAAGGGGAGATTGTTAGGAATATTTTGTAGCATCCTTTAATTTGTGTAATCTTGGGTTAATATGTTTATTTAGTGGGTTGTAGTAGTTTGGGGAGACTTATGATATTAATCATAGTTTTGTATTGGGCTTTAATATACCAAAGAATTGTGGTATATAAAGCCCAAATTACCCTAATTAGGGTTTGATCAAAAGAATTGAAAGGTAAGCCACCTTGCACGTTAGAATTAAGAAAACACACACAAACACACACACACACTCAAGGTGTTCTTCTCGTTTAACACATTCAAACCCTTCTTTTGATCAAACCCTAATTAGGGTAATTTGGGCTTTATATACCACAATTCTTTGGTATAAA
Organism: Craterostigma plantagineum; assembly: GCA_027422505.1. Classification (NCBI taxonomy): domain Eukaryota; kingdom Viridiplantae; phylum Streptophyta; class Magnoliopsida; order Lamiales; family Linderniaceae; genus Craterostigma; species Craterostigma plantagineum. The sequence goes on from JAPQWV010000020.1 coordinate 12,032,688, forward strand.
GCCCAATACAAAACTATGACTTAATATCATAAGTCTCCCCAAACTACTACAACCCACTAAATAAACATATTAACCCAAGATTACACAAATTAAAGGATGCTACAAAATATTCCTAACAGAAACGCTTAGAGAAAAACGTCAAGAATATTTGGAGCTAATGCACGAACTTTATATTTGCTCCCCCCTCAAATAATGCAAAAATTGACAAACTATGCAAGCATGTGAAATCTCTTCAATTCACGAGCAGACACACAATTTTGCCTAGTAAGCACATTTATCATGGTCCCCAAAAACATGTACTAGAGGTATTGTGTGAGGGTAAGAGCGATGGAAAAAAACTTATCGCATTTAGACAATTCAGTACCAAGCAATTGAAAATTACATTTAGAATGTGCGAGAATAAAATAAATTCGCATTTAGTCAATTCAACACATATGAAATATGATATTTCATGTCAAAATGTGCGATAATAATTTTTTTTTTTCATATTACTATTATTATAGTATGGGGTCAGATTATTTTGCTTTGATCAATTGTCACACCTAAAATTTGACGAGACATTTGAAAGAAGAAAAATGGCATCTGGTCATGTCGTCAAACTAACGTCCTAAGTTCATAGACTGGTCCATTTCGACAACTCTTACTAGGTTCGCTCTAGCACTCGATTATTTTTAACTTGGGATTTTTATATTTATATCACTCAAGTCAACACAAGCAATTCTAAGTCAATTTACCTGTGATCGAGGCATTTTTAATCATTTCACCTAAGCGAGAGACCGCCGATTGGAATCAAAGGGTTGTAAGGATTTAGTTTGGCTAGGACTTAGAAGGGAAGGAATTTATAGGAAAGGGAGCTTATCTCTTCGTAATCTTCCATTTCTACGTCCGTCTCCCTTTTGTTTTTCGGCGTCTTCTCTTCTTCTTCTTCTTCTTCTTCTTTTTTCGATCTTTACTCCTTCATTTTCTTTTAAGAATTATCCTTTTTTATGATATGCTCAAGCTGAAGTTCCGCTTCTCCACGAGGCTATAGGAGATTATCGTAGGCGAAGTTCTTCTTGTTGGTTCTCGGGCCGATACCGTACTCCTCTTCTCTTAATCCCTAGAGAGGTTTCAGAGATTATCTATTTGGAAAAGTTCACGGTTATGGAATTCGTCCCCGAGGCTGCGCTCCTCTTCTCGTTTCCCGATATAAGACCGAATTACCGTTGGAGAAGTTCACTTCGTGGTGCTCCTCTTTCCAGCCGTTCTGACGAGCTTACGAGATTATCGCTGGAGAAGTTCACAACAGGATCCATGCCACCTTCTAAGAGATAGTCGGAAGGCATGTTCCTTTGGTCTGATTTTTGCGCGTTGAGCAATGCCATCTTTTGTTATCATCCTCCTTATTTTCTCCCCCTCCTTTTTCGTTTGAATAACCATCCGAAGAGTATAGATTACGGTTGAGAGCTGGGAATGGGATTCAAAGGAAGAAAAGGACGTCGGAGAAGGCTCAAATTGGATGACTAATGGCTAATGAGTAAGAGGGAAAAAGATTTTATAAGGCGATTGAGGAATAACCTAAGCGCCCTTATCATTTTCCTAACGATCTGAGGCAAGGTAAGTATGAAGCCAAGTATCACTAGTTAAGACAAGCAATTGATGTGTGACTCACTCGAGAAATAGATCCAAGGAAAGAAATGATCAACGCTTGAGACCTCTAGTATGTATAATGGCTTTGTGTCTAGTGGAGCTACCTAACGACCTTTAGACACAAGAATACGACTTAGACTGACAAAATTAAGCAATTAAATTGATCGCATGTCGGGGTAAAATTCTAAGTGACTTTTAGATCAAAGCATCCTAAAGAATTTCGTCATCCCCCTATAGTATATGTATATGTATTTAAAATGTTTATTTATTTATTTATTAAATTCACGCAAGATAAGGCATATAAGCAAAGAAAACACATGGCATAGAACATTTTGTAGCACAGAAGACCAGGTAAAGCACATATTACGGAAGATTCAACATGCCTAATTTTTCGACAAGGAATTGAAATCGTTTTTCATCCAATGCCTTGGTAAAAATGTCAGCTAGTTGGAACTCCGTGTTCACAAAATACATATCTATGGTGCCTTTTTCTACATGATCTTCGATAAAGTGATATCTAATGTCTATGTGTTTTGTGCGTGAGTGATGAACAAGATTGCAAGTAAAGCGATGGCACTCTGACTATCACTATATATGGGTATATTTTGTACCCATAGTCGCGAAGCTGAGTCCGCATCCACAACATGTGGGAGCAACAACTGGCGGCTGCCACGTATTCCGCTTCGGCCGTCGAAGTTGACACACAATTCTGCTTTTTGGATGACCAGCAGACCAACTTTTCGCCTAGAAATTGAGCGCCACCGGACGTGCTTTTGCTGTATATTCGGCAACCTGCATAATTAGCGTCAGTATAGCCGATAAGATTGAAGTTCGTACCCTTTGGATACCATAGTCCGATGGTAGATGTGCCCTAAGGTAACACAGAATCCTTTTGACCGCGAGCATATGGGATTCTTTGGCGTCGTCTTGAAAACGGGCACATAAGCAAGTGGCAAACATGATGTCTGGCCTGCTCGAAGTGAGGTAAATAAGAGATTCAATGATAGTTCGATATAGTGTGATGTCGACCGTCTTTCCAGGGGGGATCAGCATCCAGCTTGCAGCTTGGTGACATAGGAGTGCTAATAGGCTTGCTCTGGTCTTGATGGAATTTCTTCAGAATATCCTTGATGTATTTTGTCGACTGATGAATATCCCATCTTCGAGTTGCCTTACTTGTAGTCCTAAGAAGAACTGCATCTCTCCCATGTGACTCATCTCGAACTTATTTTTCATAGGATCCTCAAACTTCGTGCAAAGCCGCGGATTAGTTGATTTGAAGATGATATCGTCGACGTATACTTGAACGACCATCAGATCTTTGTCTTGCCATTTCATGAAGAGGGTTGTGTCTATCGTTCCTTGTATGAATCCAGACTTCACGAGAAAATCAATCGAGACATCGTACCAAGCACGTGGGGCTTTGTTTCAATCGATAGACGTGATCGGGATTTTCTTGATCAACGAAGCCTTCCGGCTGAGCGACGTAGACTTCTTCTTTTAACACGCCGTTGAGAAAGGCGATCTTAACATCCATCTGATAGACTTTGAGGTCTTTGTGAGCTGCATAACCAGGAGAAGGCGGATAGCTTCGATTCGGGCAACAGGAGCATATGTCTCGTCGTAGTCGATGCCTTCCTGTTGATTGTAGCCCTTCGCAACTAGCCTTGCTTCGTTCCGGATCACTCCACCATCTTCATTCTTCTTATTTTTGAATACCCATTCCGATTATTGTTTTCCCATGTGGACGGGGTACTAAGGTCCACACTTGAAGACGTTCGAATTGATGATTTCTTCTTGCATCGTAATTACCCAATCCGGGTCTCGTAGTGCGTCTGCTACTTTAGTAGGCTCATTTTGGCTTAAGAAGCAGCTGAAAAGATTGAGCTGACGACGTGTCCTTACTCCGCTCGAAAGATCGCCAATTATTTGATCATCCGGATGGGAACTAGTCCAGTTGTGCTCATGCGGCAGGGCTGAGGAAGATACGCCAGCCAGTTGTGGTTCTAGATCTCCAATGATCTCCGATTGTTCAATTGTTTGAGGATGTTCCACTTCTGCACTTGGAACGATCATCTCTGATAATTCTTCCTCAGTAACCATTGTAGGTTCTTCGGTATTCTGTGGCAATTCTGAATCGGGTGAGGTAGGTACGTGAGAAGTACTAGGTACATCGGTCTCGTTAGGTGGAGAATCCACTATAGGTGTATATGACCGATATACAGGCTCGAAGAGAGAGTCTAGATCGTCTAATGCGAGTCTTAATGCTTCTTCTGACGTTGATTTCAATGTTGTTGCCATCTTCTGTTGGTTTTGTGCCAACACACCAGTGAAAACAGATTCTGAACTGTTGTATTCAGAAGCTATCTGGTTGGATACGGGTCCTGAACTGAGGTGTGCAGGAGCCATCGGGTTAAGCACGGGTCCTGGACTGTCTTGACCAGAAGCCATATCCGCCACTTCGTGGAAAGTGACGTTGTAGCTTTCTTTGATTGTGTGGTTGGACTTGATATATAAGTGGTACGCTTTCGAGGTTGAAGAATACCTGACGAAAGTCGCTTCGAATGCTTTAGGGTCGAACTTGGCACGTTGCTCTCGGTCGTTCGCCACAAAGCACTTGCACCCGAAGACTTTAAAGAAAGAGATATTGGGTACTCTATTATTCACAATCTCGTACGGTGTCTTGTTGAACCTTTTGTGAACCACCGTCCTGTTTTGAGTAAAACAGGCGGTATTAACTGCTTCAGCCCATAGAAAGTGTGGAAGTCCGGAATGAAATAGCATTGTCTGAGCTGCTTCCGCTATGGTTTGATTTTTCCTTTCAACGACCCCATTTCGTTGAGGTGTTTTTACGGCTGAGAATTGTTGACTTATCCCAATTTTCTGATAAAATTCACTGAGACGTCTGCTCTTGAACTCAGTTCCATTGTCTGTTCGAATGACTTGGATAGTCTGTTGCAGCAGATTTTGAGTAGTGTTCACAAAATTAATGATCAAGTCCCCGGTCTCATCTTTGGTTCGGAGGAACTTTGTCCAAGTGTAGCGAAAGTAGTCATCGACGATCACTAGCACGTACTTTCTTCATTTATGCTTTGAGTCTGCATCGGCCCACAGAGATCCATGTGGATTAGTTTCAGTGGTCGAGATGTAGACGCAAGTTTTTTGATGTGATGGGATGCTCGCTTCATTTTTCCTAAAAGCATGGTGAACACTGATGCTCCCTTTGTAGTAGTATAGTTGGCAGACCATGAACCAACTTTTTCGTTGAAAGACGTTGGAGAGCTTTCATATTCAGATAAGACAGTCGTTGATGCCATAAGTTGTTCCTCTGTAAATCAATCTGAGATATGAGGCATACAGCTCTCGAGGGCCGCACGGACGTCGGGTTGATCGTGTAAAGATTTGATTTCCGAAGTCCATAGAGGAGTTCCGTGTCCTGACTATCCAAAATTCTACACAGGTAAGCATGAAAGACCACCTGGAAGCCTTTGTCACAGAATTTGCCTATGCTAAACAAGTTATGGCGGAGGCCTTCGACATATGAGACATCTTTTATAATCATATTCTTCATAATGATATCCCCAAGTCCTAGAATCGGGGCTGAATCGTTGTTCCCAAATTTGACTTTGCCGTTTGGATGGTCTTTGTAGTTTCTCAGCAGTTCTTGATTTCCCGTCATGTGTGTGGAGCAACCCGAGTCAAGGTACCACACATGATGGATCTACAAAAACAGGTTAGAGAGCTTTAGGTACCCATTTAAATATGGGTCCTCTCAGATTAGAAGAATTGTTTGGTTCTGATATGGTTCCTAAATTATTACTTTGGGGAGTTTTGATAACCCGAGCCACTTTCGGAGAAGTGGGTTTGCGTTTGACCTCTTTAGGTGACTTGGCCTTTTCGGATTTTGTCGACCTAGGCGGAGATTTAGGAACCCATTTGGGTTGAACCTTGCAGGGAAGGTTAATTTCAGCACGTACAAATGCTTTGTTAGGTTTGTTTGAGGAAAAGATCTTTTCTTGATGTAATCTCCTAAGGTGTTTGGGGGATTTAATCTCTACGGAATAACTTAGGTGAGTACAAGCATGTACAGCACTATAAGTTTTCTTTATGGCTGGATCTTGTTTCGTACGAGTGTTCCTAGTGGCATTTGTTTTAGAATTATTAATTTTTGACGTAGAGCCTATTCCGAAGTTGGTGATTCTAAAGGTGATGGGCTGAAGTGAACTAGTAGAAGCAACTATCTTAAATGTGGAAATAGCTCTTTTATTTCTACGAGTGTCTTTTATTGTAACAGAAGGAGTAGCAAGCTCAGAAACATTTAAATCTAATGATAATCTGCGAAAGTGTTCTCTCGACATGCCTTTGTGTGATAATCTGCGAAATTTCTCATTACATGCGAAATTTGACACAAAATGCTAAATTTTCCTCAACATCCCTATATGTTATACTTAGCGAACTTTCTCATCTCCTTTAAAAACATTGTCGATGTTTCATTTGCAATTTGAGGCCACTTCCATCATTTCACCCATGACTCATTTATGTCCACATTCTCACAATTTAATCCATACTAATCATATCACAATTACTGTCAAGCACAGATATGACGGAAAAAGATCAAAGTACAATTGAAGCACTTGAGGCGGCTGCAATCCAACGGGACATTGCTCGCATCGAACTCAACACACGTCTCTATGTCCCACCACCCGAGCAGATCTTCCCACTGAGTCAATGGGCGGCCCTGATTCCCAACAACTTCATGGTGGACCTGCAGAGCTTTCGATGCGATGCCCCCGTCATCATAGAAATCCTCAAAGGGCACCCACTTCGCCACGCCCTCACACATGGCGAGCCAGAAGCACAGGTGTACCTTCAACAATTCTGGCATACACTGCAGATAGCGGGACCACTCCATCTTGCCAAAAACCTATCCGCACAAATTGATCAAGAAACGGTGGTCCTCAATCGCAAAATAGTGCAAGAAGTGCTTCAACTCCCCGTCTACTCACCCTATGACCCACTTCCAACGCACGATCAACTCATTGAAGACATTGACCGACTGGGCTATCAACCAGATACCAAGAAGAAGAAGGGCCCACTTGTCCTCAGCGAAGTCACCACCCGCAACCTACCTCAACCTTGGCGAACACTGTACCTGCTGGTGAACAAGTGCATGTCAGGAAAGCATGCCGGTCAGGACCGCGGAAACCTTCAGATCCTCACCATCCTAACCGGCATCGCCCACAACCGGAAGTACAACTACGCGGACATCATCTGGATGGATCTTGTCGCGATGATCCAACGTCGCGACCGGGAAGTCGCAAAGGGAGTCACTAACCGCTTCATATCTTACATGCGGTGGCTCCCAGCCTTCATCAAACACTTCCGCATGCACTCCACCAGCATTCGCATGCGGCCGGCAGCCGAACACTTCCCCATCCCCACAGTCGAGAAGTTCGCCAAGAAAAACACTCCGGCGAAGGATCGAAACGCAATGATAATTCCGGACGAAGTTCTCGCCTACGCCGACCAGACAAATCCACACGTCCGCGAATATCGCATGTCAACCGCCTCATTCCGAGAAAGCCCCAGACCACTATCTTCTGTCCCTACGGAGCAGATCAACCCCACTGCTCCCAACCCCGGGACTAGCCAAAACCCCACCACCACCTCCAAAAAGTCCTCGAGTCGCGCCGCATCCTCTTCCACCCGCGCTCCGAAAAAACGGTCGCGAGAGGATGACGTAAGCCGCCCCACGGAGCGTCGATCGAAACAAAAGCACGATCGACCTCCTCAGCCACAGATAAGCCGAGCCGAACCAGTAGGTACTGGAGGTGATGTGTTCACCTCCCGAGTAGAAGTCGTGGCATCTGGCTCAACCACGCAAACTACCCCACCAACCCACTTATCTTCCTCTCTACAGGAAGATATTTCATTCCACGAGGAGCCACGTATACCATCGACATCCCACTTGGAGATAGTCGATGTCGAAACAAGCAGTCCCTCGCCTCAGACTGCATCCTCTTTAAGCACCTCGAGTCTAGTGCCCTCACTCCCCATAGTTTCATACGTTTCTAGAACACATACACCTTCCACCGCACCACAGAGTCTTCGTGACTCTGTCAGAACGCTCGGTGATGTCTCTGTGACTGAGAGCGGAAGACCTAGCACGGCCAACATCACAACAACCGTGAGCCTAGGCCATCATACGATTGAGTCTGTCTCATCGATGATGCCAACGGGAAGTCTAAGTGACCCCGTCTTTTCCAGTCCTGTGCAAACGGGCGGCCGATCGGCTATATTCTCCGATTCGGTGTCAGTTGGAGTTCTTCGTGATTCCAACTTGTTAAATTTACCCCAATTCATCACCGAGACCGCGCTAGAGACACGTCTTCAAGAGTTTGTAAAGACTCTTGAGACGTCGATTCTCGATAAAGTCTACGCGCGTCTCGATGCGTCCACCGCCGACAAAGGGAAAGGTGTGGCCCCGGAGACGCCACCACCGACTCAAGATGTGGACGCTGAAGCCATTCTCTCTGCCATCTCCGCGAAGGAGCTCTTCTACCTCCTACGAGCAAGATTCGAGTCGATGACGGAACTCGACGACGAGGAACGGCAGATGAAGAGAATGATGACTCAGCCCATGACTTGCCGCGCTCAGGGCGAGTCCAGCGGGATCAGGCGCGACGATCAAGACGATGATCAAGATCGCCGCGAGGGGGAGAATAGGCAGCTAGGCCAACAATCCCAAGGACTCACTCACTCGACGCCGTCCTCCTCCTCCGGGCCTGAAACAACGCCCGTAACAGAAACCTCACACCCCACTAGCCAAAAATCCCACCTTATTAACCCTGAGTCACTAGCCAAATCACCCTCACCACCATCCACTACCGTCTCCAAAACTCTAATTGTCACATCGACGTTAGAGACCACCCCCACACAGTCTCCACCCACAGTCTCCGAACCTCTAACTATCACATCGATGTTAGAGGCCACCACCACACCTACACCACCCGACACCCAAATCATCCTTGCCAAAACCATCACCACAACTGAACCACCAGAATCTCCACCACAACCATCCCCACAATCCACAAACTCTTCCGACGCAACACCCTCGCCACCACACAGCGACACTCCTCTCAACACCGACCCCAACGTAGCTCCTGAGGACGTCTACAGCGCACAGAACGAGATCGAAGCCTACATCTTCAACGATGAATGGCTGTACATACCCGTCGATGCAGTAGCAGCAAGGAAGCTGGTGGAAAATGCTAGACGTCTGCTGATGGAAGCCTCACTAACGCTGATCAACACAGCAGACAACGAGGACGGAGAGGAGTACGACGCTGAACCTGCCGAGCTTGAGGACATCCTGCAATTCCAAGCGCACCAAACTGAGGCCCCTGCTGCTCAAACGGATGTACCCACGGTGGATATACCGGAAGCACCGTGGGAAAACAAAAAGATCACCGCACCGTTTCAAGAAGAGATCAGGAAGAGGATCTGGCGACGCAAGGAGCAGATCATCACCACCTTCGACGAGTATGAGCTGATGAACATCCAAAGTTGGAGCGAGAGAAAGAAGCAACTCTATCGATGGAGCCTTCTGTGCCACAAATGCACAAATAGGACGCTATCCGATGAGGAAAACATCGCTCAGGAAATGAGTCGGGCCCCCATCTGCAAAGTCACTGACCTCCGCCAAGAGTCCAAAGGACCTGTCCATTACCCAGTATTCACGGTAATGAGGCAGGATGAGGGCTACTGTGAAGTCAGTGAGGCGGACTTCAAGTTTCTGCGCCTGGGCGACCTGTACAGCATGCTGGAATCCATGAAGCAGTTCAGACTCGTCCTCAGAAGTTCTGGACATCTCATACGTGCTGAACCGGTCACCATGGGATATGTGGCTATCAAACGCCACATGCTCCGACAGGTCAGATTCTTCGCCACCCACGATCTGCAGATGGCGGTGGAGCACAACCTGAAGAAAGTGAATCTGACTCGCCCATCTTTCAAGAACGCGGACGACTACCGAGAGGGCGATGTGATCGACGGAGACGATCCGGCGGTCGCCTACTCGAATTATAAGGGAAAGATGAGGATGCTGCGCTGCTCTGAAGTGGCAAAGTTCTCGGATGGAACGCTCACCATCATCCAAGACAAACTAATGAAGATCTGCCGCATACTTTCAGAAGAAGATCCTCTCTGCCGATCCAAGTTCGCGAAGCTCATTGACGCTATAGCTAATCGATTGGTACTTCGAAGGAACCTCCGCGCCTTCGAGTTCAAGCTACGGCTTCGCGACACACTCACACGCTAATCCACCACCGCTACGCTCAAGATTCAAGACTCCCAACAATTGACACAAAGGGGGAGATTGTTAGGATATTTAATTGATTGTGTCAATAGTTTAAGTCTTGGGATTAATTTTGTAATTATCTTTAGCTTGGGCTTTAGACAAGATTGTAATTAATTAATATTTAGTGATTGGGCCTTAATATACCTAGGGTAATGTGGTATATAAGGTGTTACCAACTCACTTTTGAAAGTAATCAAAGATCAAAGGCTTATCCAAATTTTTCACACACTACACACACTCAAAGGTGAGAACACTCCCTTCTCATTCCATTAAAGCCTCTTTGATTCCTTGTTTGGTGCATTCGGGACCAACACTCCTTCTTTATCTTAGTGCTAGACACTCTCGCCTTTGTTTTTAGTGCTGACGCTACGCTCCCTGTAGACGTAGGTAAAGTAAAATTAGTCATAGCACTTTTAACAGAATTATTTTTACAATTTTTATCTTTCAAAGGCGATTTTTCATTTTTCACGCTTTTTGTAATAGCGTGAGAGGTAGTTTGGGAGGACGAGGAAGCCTTGAGATTTTCCATCTCCTTAAAGAATTTTTTCTTTTCAGCTTCGAAATTCTCTCGTTCTTTTTCTAACTTTGCCTGTGACTCCTCTATCTCTTTCATGATAGGGGGTTTGTAGAGATAATTTTTATAATTGACGGCTTTAACTTCCTCGTGGTGTGTTTGAGAGCCAGGAGGTAGAACTTGAACTAAATTGCAGACAGGTGTTAGAGTTTCTTTCCTATTTTTTGTCCCTTTCATTTAGTTCTTTGTAGTCAAAGGGGATTTCTGGACCATGTGGACCTTGTCTAGTGGATAAATCGAAACTATTTTCATATGATGATTCAGTAAAATTCTAAGAGGGGTTATTCCTAAGCCCATGTGTTTAACATCGTATATTTCCTTCTTTTGTAAAACACGCGGGTTAGTGAAACATATGCCTTCTATAGGATTATAGAACTCTATATCTTTGGACTTGTTCAGAAATATCGTCTCTTCGGATTGTCCCCTACGCGTAACTATATCGTCTAATTTCTTTACTTTGGCATATAGTTTCTTGTGTTCCTCACCTAGGAGAGCATAATTATTTTCCATGGTTAGTTTAGCGGCTTGACAGGCGTCTAAATCTTTACTAAGCTCACTAATCTTAGCATTTGATGTTTCTAATTGAGCTTCTAAGTTAGTGACCTTAGAGGTAGCTTCAGTTATCATACAATTTAAAATGGCTTTTTCGTTGAGATTTCTAACCAAGCAATTGTAGTTATTTGCTAGCATATCTTCTAATTCCTTAATGTTTTCGCTCTGTTGTCCTAGTTGAGGTTGACTAGTCTCTCTAGAATGGAGGCTCCTAAGTTCTAATTCGAGACTATTTATTTTCTCCTGTGATCTCGCGAGTTTATCCTCTAATTCCTTAATACTTTTCTGTTCACGTTTCATGTTAGCATATTGTTTTTTTATATGAATCTAACATTAATGTGGAAGAAGAGACTACCTCTTGTGACGAAGTGGATGCATTGTCGTCGTTCGTACGATTGGATGTCCTGGCGTCTGATTCGTTGTCGAGACGGGGCATGAGAGCTAAATTCTCTTCTTCAGAACTCGACGTGTCCTCGAGCCGTTGGTCCTGTTCGGCCATGAGAGCTACTCCAGCTTCTTTCTGTTTTGTCAATTGGAGCTTTTGTTAGCCTCCTTAGGATTCTTTGGTGGCATCTCTCTTCTTCGGAAGAGTGCACTCTCTGGCGAAGTGACCTGGCTTGCCACAGTTGAAGCATTTGTTAGCCTCCTTAGGATTCTTGACATCGGAGCTCTCTGGTGCACGTTCTTTGTTTTAGAGCTTGTAGTCCGAAGTCGGTTGGCTAAGACTTCTTCTTGAAGTACTTCTTGCTCATCACTTGTGCTATGAGAGCTAACTGCTTTCCTAGAGCTATCAGATTTGGCTCAACGTCGGAGTCCGACTCTTCTTCGGACTCTAAAGGTGAAGGAGGCCTAACGGTCTTTCCTTTCTTGATCTTGAGCTCCTCTTCTCCGAGACTAAGGCAACAATGTCTTCGTTCTGTTTGCCTTTCTGCTCCTTGAGAATCTCGCTTATATCATCCTCATGCTGTGCGAGATTGTCATACACGGCATGGACATCCAACTCCTCTAAATCTTTATTTTGTCGAATCTGAGTGGATATCTTCTTCCATTCCGCAGGCAGAGAAGATAGAAATCTGATGTTTGTCTCCATGTTGGTCTTCGTGATCTCTATCTTCCTCATCTCGTTGAGAAGAGTGAGGTATCTTTGGTAGATCTCGTATAGACTCTCCTCAGGCTTTGCTTTGAAGGAGTCGTAAGCGGCGAGAATGTTCGCCTTTTTGGCCTTTATGCCAACTTCCGTCCTCTGCATCATCTTATGCAGTTCATCCCATATTCCTTTAGCCGATGAAAGGCTATCTATTTGTCGGTATATGTCATTGGGGATGCCCTGCATGAGGGTGTTCATGGCTACTAGATCTGCCTTAGCTCGAGCTCTCTCCTCAATTGTGTACTCCCTAGGCTCCTTCAGTCGCCTAGATGCAGGAATTTGAGGAGTTTCCGTTTCGTCACCAGGGACATGTACCCAAAAATGTGCGGGTCCTTCTTCTAGTGGCTTCAGTAAATTATCGGCCTGATCTTTTAGGGCGATGAAATTGAGGAAGCGGCTCCTCCACACGGTATATTCGCCTCGTTGCAAAATCGGTTGACGGTTGTCATTTTCGAGCGTTATGCATCCATTTTGTTATGTAGTCGAGTTGTTGAAGGATCTTCGTTCGGTGTTTTGAATTTTTGAAGATGATGTAATGGGCTTCACAGGTGACAAAATTCATTAGTAGCGTTTGATTCGAAAAATGGATCGAGAATTATTTTCAATTCAATTTTTAAAGTTTGATCAAAAATAATTTCGTCGATATAGAATATAGTGTGTACTGTTTACGTGCGAGATAGTTTCTCGGTGAAAATTTTTTCGAGCGAAATAAATTGCCCAAAATCGTTCGGTCAAAAAAAATTTCCGGATCGTGAATTATTTCGATCGTAGAGAAACAGTACGTTAGTAAGTTTCTCGACAAGTCAAAATAAATTGGTTGACTGGAAAAGTTTCTCGCGTGTAAATGATTTTTAGCTTGGTCAAACTTTAAATGTCTGACCGATAATGTTTCTCGGGAAAAAGTTTTTACGCGTGTAAAGTCAAAATTTGTCTCCCTCGAAAAAGATTTTCGCTAAATAATGCTCGAGAAATATTTCTAACTAAAATCATTTCTAGTGTTGACGATTTTAGCACCAGCTTCGTATTCTGATCGAGAAAAATTATCGCGCCAAGTTTTTCTATCGAGAAATTAATCCGATCGCAAAACCTAGCGAGAAAAATTAGAACTATCGAAAAAAATCACAGAATACAATTATCACAGATTCAAGCGAAAACAAGGAATTAGACACTGAAATTTCAGGTAATTGCTCGCAATCCTTTACTGACTATGCACGAGCAAGCAATTGAACATGTTATGAAGCAAAATATGTCATATTTGATCAAAATCAGAACGTGTTCTTCATGTTCATCGCAAACAGCCACTTCGCAGAATCAATTTAATCCTAAAAGTCGAAGTTCAAACAGCTACAGAACCAATCGCAATCATGATCTAGCACTTAAACAAGCACAGAAACATCAAATTCAAGTCAATTAAGCACAGATTTATGATATTGGATCGAAAATAGATTTCGCGCCAAACTGTTCTTCGATGAACAGTGGACAGAATTAAATTTTCGATCAAAAATCTAACAATTTTTTACTCAAAACAGAACGAATCTGTTCTTATACCAATTGTTAGGTCCTACGATTAACAACTCTAAGATCATAGGCAAGAATTCAAAGTAATTCGATGATAATGATAATCAATAAGATTCAATAAAAAAACTCATTTGAAGAACGAGAGAGAGAATTCAATTAGAGTGAGAAAGTTACTGTTATTTCTCTCTCTAGAAATTGAATTGCAAGCCTTTCGGATCAATCTTCAAAACTTTATCTCTTAAGCTCAATTGATTTACATGTATTTATACCAAACAAACTTGGTATAAATATCAAACTAGTCCTAATCTGAGGACTACTATACAAAACACCCCTAATTACAAGAACAACAAATAATATCAAGCACAATTAAACGTATACTCTACATCGACCCTAAGGCATTCGAAGCGACTTTCGTCGGGTATTCTTCAACCTCGAAAGCGTACCGAGTATATATCAAGTCCAACCACACAAGCAAAGAAAGCTACAACGTCACTTTCCATGAAGTGGCGGAGATGGCTTATGGTCAAGGCAGTCCAGGACCCGTGCTTAACCCGATGGCTTCTGAACAAATCAGTTCAGGATTCGTGCTCAACCCGTTGGCTTCTGAAGATAACACCTCAGAACCCGTATTCACTGGTGTGTTGGCACAAAACCAACAGAAGATGGCAACAAATTAGCAAACATCGTCAGACGAAGCTCTGAGACTTGTGTTAGAAGAATTGGATTCTCTCCTTGAGCCATTACATCCGCCAGCTAACGTCGACCATACACTCGACGAGGGCGATGTACCAAGTTCTTCAACTGTCCCTACCTCACCAGATTCAGATTTGCCACTAAATAAAGAAGAACCCGTCATGAATGTTGAGGAAGAATCATCAGAGTCGCTCCCTCCAAATGCTGATTTGGAACTTCTCACACAAATGAACAATCGGAAATTGTTGGAAATGTAGATCCACAAATGGCTGATGCGTCTTCTGCAGCCTTGCCACATGAGCGCAAGTGGACTAAAGCCCACCCGGTTGATCAGATAATTGGCGATCTTTCAAACGGAGTAAAGACAAGGCATCAACACGGTCTTTACTTAAGCCAAAACGAACCTACTAAGGTAGCAGACGCACTACACGACCTGGATTGGATAATTGCAATGCAAGAGGAAATTAACCAATTTGAACGTCTTCAAGTGTGGAAATTAGTACCCCGCCCGCATGGGAAAACTATCATCGGAACGAAATGGGTATTCAAGAACAAAAAGAATGAAGATGGAGAAGTGATTAGGAACAAGGCACGATTAGTTGCCAAGGGATATAATCAACAGGAAGGTATTGACTACGACGAAACATATGCTCCTGTTGCCCGAATCGAAGCCATTCGTCTACTATTGGCTTATGCGGCTCACAAGGACTTCAAGGTCTATCAAATGGACGTTAAAATCGCCTTTCTCAACGGTATACTTAAAGAAGAAGTATATGTTGCTCAGCCTGACGGCTTCGTTGATCAAGAACATCCCGATCACGTCTATCGATTGGATAAAGCTCTTTACGGACTAAAACAAGCCCCACGTGCTTGGTACGATGTATTGAGCGATTTCCTCGTAAAATCAGGAATTATTCGAGGAACAATCGATACGACACTCTTCATCAAATGGCAAGACAAGGATTTGATGGTCATTCAAGTCTACATCGACGACATTATTTTCGGTTAAACAAATCCGCGACTTTGTAAGAAGTTTGGAGATCTTATGAAGAGTGAGTTCGAAATGACCCACATAGGAGAGATGCAATTCTTCCTTGGACTTCAAGCCAGGCAGCTCAACGATGGAATATTCATCAGTCAGACTAAGTACATTAAGGACATCTTGAAAAAATTCCATCAAGATCAGAGCAAGCCATTCAGCACTCCCATGTCCACAAATTGCGAGTTGGATGCCGATCCCACAGGAAAATTGGTCGACATCACACTATATCGCAGTATTATTGGTTCTCTTCTCTACCTCGCTTCTAGTCGGTCCGATATCGTGTTTGCCACTTGTCTCTGTGCCCGATTCCAAGCCGATCCCAAAGAATCCCACATGCTCGCGGTGAAGCGTATCCTTCGCTGCCTTAAGGGCACAACTACCTTAGGACTATGGTATCCTAAAGGTACGAATTTCAAACTTAATCGGCTATACTGACGCTGACTATGCAGAAAAGATGGTCTGCTGGTCATCCAAGAAGCAGAACTGTGTGTCAACTTCGACGGCCGAAGCGGAATACGTGGCTGCCGCCAGTTGTTGCTCTCAGGTGCTGTGGCTACGGACTCAGCTTCGTGACTATGGGTACAATTTATATAACATACCCATATGTAGTGATAGTCAAAGTGCCATCGCTATTACTTGCAATACTGTTCACCATTCACGCACGAAACACACAGACATTAGATATCACTTTATAAAAGATCACGTAGAAAAGGGCACTATCGATATGTACATTGTGAAAACGAAATATCAACTAGCCGACATTTTCACCAAGGCATTGGATGAAAAACTCTTCCAATTCCTTGTTGGAAAATTAGGCATGTTAAACCTTCCGTGATATGTGCATTACCTGATCTTTCGTATTATTAAATGTTTTATTCTATGTGCGTTCTATGCTTACATGTCTTATTTTGCGTGAATTTAATAAAAATAAAAAAATTTATATAAAATACTATACATATAACTATAATATAGGGGATGAAGAAATTCTTTAGGATGCTTTGATATAAAGTCACTTAGATTTTTACCCCGACATGCGATCTATTTAATTGCTTAATTTTGTCAGTCTAAGTCGCATTCTTGTGTCTAAAGGTCATTAGGTTGGTCCACTAGACACAAAGCCACTATACATACGTGAGGTCTCAAGCCTTGTTCATTTCTCTCCTTGGATCTATTTCTCGAGTGAGTCACACATCAATTGCTTGTCTTAACTAGTGATACTTGGCTTCATACTCACCTTGCCTGAGATCGTTAGGAAAATGATAAGGGCGCTTAGGTTATTCCTCAATCGGCCTTATAAAATCTTTTTCCCTCTTACTCATTAGCCCTTAGTCATCCAATTTGAGCCTTCTCCGACGTCCTTTTCTTCCTTTGAATCCCATTCCTAGCCTTCAACCGTATTCTATACTCTTCGGATGGTTATTAAAACGAAAAAAAGAGGGGGAGAAAATAAGGAGGATGATAACAAAAGAAGACATTGCTCAACGCACAAAAATCAGACCAAAGGAACCTGCCTTCTGACTACCTCTTAGAAGATGGCATGGATCCTGCTGTGAACTTCTCCAGCGATAATCTCGTACGCTCGTCAGAACGACTGGAAAGAGGAGCACCACGAAGTGAACTTCTCCAACGATAATCCGGTCTTATATCGGGAAACGAGAAGGAGCGCAACCTCGGGTACGAATCTCATAACCGTGAACTTTTCCAAATAGGTAATCTCTAAAACCTCTATAGGGATTAAGAGAAGAGGAGCACGGTATCGGCCCGAGAACCAACAAGAAGAACTTCGCCTACGATAATCTCCTATAGCCTCGTGGAGAAGCGGAGCTTCAGCTTGAGCATAGCATAAAAAGGGATAATTCTTAAGAAAAAGAGGGAGAAAAGATCAAAAAAAAGAAGACGCCGAAAAACAAAAGGAGACGGACGTAGAAATGGATGATGACGAAGAGATAAGCTCACTTTCCTCTAAATTCCTTCCCTTCTAAGTCCTAGCCAAACTAAAACCCTTACAACCCTTTGATTCCAATCGACGGTCTCTCGCTTAGGTGAAATGATTAAAAATGCCTCAATCACAGGTAAATTGACTCAAAATTTGCATGTGTTGACTTGAGTGATATAAATATAAAAATCCCAAGTTAGAAATAATTGAGTGCAAGAGCGAACCTTGTAAGAGTTGTCGAAATGGACCAGTCTACGAACTTAGGACTTTAGTGTGACGACATGACTTGACGGCATTTTCTTCTTTCAAATGTCTCGTAAATTTTAGGCGTGACGATTGGTCGAAGCAAAATAATTTTTAGAAATTTCTAAAATATATATATATATATAAATAAATATATATATATAAACAAATAATATGAAAAAAATTAATAAACTTGAAAATAAAAAATTCGCACATTTTGACATGAAATGTTATATTTCATATGCGTTGAATTGAATAAAATGTGAATTTATTTAATTATCACACATTCTAAATGTAATTTTCAATTGCATTGGTACTGAATTGTTTAAATGCGATAAAATTTTTTTCACTGCTCTTACCCTCACACAATACCTCTAATACATGTTTTCGGGAACCATGTATATGTGCTTACTAGGCAAAATTGTGTGTCATATGCTCGTGAATTGAATTGATTTCATATGCTTGCATACTTAGTCAATTTTTGCGCATTATTTGAGGGGGAGCAAATATAAAAATAGTGCATTAGCTCCAAATATTCTTGACGTTCTTCACTAAGTGTTTCAGATTCCTTCAAACAAAATTAAGGAGTCAGACGTCGACACTACAAGGAACGGAGCTAATCACAAAGCAAATTAACTCCATTATTTCTAACATCTTTCTTTCTAAGTGGTACAGATTTTTTATGTCAGCCAGGGAAGCTACAGAAAATACAGGGAGTTGATTGCATTTATTTTATTCTGATGGGGAGTTTTGCAATGTGATTGTATCTGAAAAAGGGGTCAATCTGAAAATTTTAGAAGTATTTACTGTCGAGAAACTGACGCAGTCATAAGTTTCTCGATCGTAAAACAGTGTTGGGAAACAATTTTTTATTAACCGCGATAATTTGCTATCGAGAAAATTGAATTGAAGAGCAATTTCCGAATCGAAAATTTCTCGAGCGCAAATAGTAATGGGCCTGTTCCATTTAATCGCAAAACGTCAAATCGAAAACCCAACATTGAATTACAGCGAATAAATGAAAGTTCATCTTTGTGTCAGTCGAAAAACTTTTTCTCACGCAACCCTAAATCGCAAAAAATTCTCTGGCGAAAAACTTTCACAGACAGTTCAAATCACTCACAAATCCTTCCATTTTCAACTCAAAATTGTCTGTTTAAGGTAGAAATGAGAATCTGTTGGTAGTTGTGTGTGCTTTAACTTCGTTAGCATCTGCATTTTGAAGTTTTTCGCATTTTAAGTTTAGATTTTCGTCTGTTCTTCAAAAATGAGAAATCGTATACTATTTTATAGTGATTTAGGCTTGATTATGAGTGTAATCTGAGATTAATGCCTGCACTTAACATAGTTTCGATGTTCTTGATGAATCTGGTAGAATAAGTCTTCGGACAATCCGCATCTTCGACTGAGATTTGAGTTTCAATAAAACTGGGTTTTTTAATGTTTAAAGGTACCAAAGAACTTTGTCGATCGCAAACAGTCGTAAGTGAATTCCGATTCAATTGAGATACTGTTTGTGCCAAATTAGTTCTCGATCGATAAAAATCTGACTTAGTCGTTAAGATAGATGATTTTGAACGAAAAATTATTTACCATCGAGAAATCTAATTAGGATTTTCTGTGAGCTAAAAACTTAAGCACTGAATAGACATTTTAGATGCAAATTTTATCGAGGGCAAACTTACTATCGCAAAATTGAATTTTCGTTTTAACTGGATTTTGGTCGCAAACATTTAGCAGCGAAAAATTAATTTTTCAACGCTTAATTTTCGATCGTAAAATTCGCCTCTTAGGACTTAATTGATTGAAAAATTTCTCGACGGTAGACTTAGTCTTTCGTTGACTAATTTCTCGATAGAAATATATCGCAACAAAAAAAATGTTACTTACAATCGAAAATCACATATCGCTCGACAAATTTCAAATCGAAAATTTTATTCAATCGAGGAAAATTTCTCGATAGTAAATTTACCTGAGAAATAATTTCTCGATCGTAAATTTACACGGAATTTTTCTCTATCGTAAAATTGATCGACTACAGTCTCGATTTCAACTTCAACACTTGGAAAATTTTTCTCTAAGTCTTTTACCCTGTAGCGAACATTAGCGAATAAAATTTTCTCGATCGAAAATTAAACTGAGTCATTACAATTGAAATCAATGCATAGGAAATCAATTTGAAAGCCAATTTTATCGAGCGAAAAATTTGTCGGCATGAACAGTGACATTACCCGCGATTAAACACAGAAAATTTTCAAACTATTTTTCACGCGTTAGGTGTTTAATTCGAAATTACCATCATGCCATTACATTTTTTTTCAAAATCGAGAATCCTATATGCATATCATACGATTTAAATTCAAAATTCATTAAACTAATATCATACGATTTAAATTAAATTCATTCTCGACTAATATCAAAAATTATGAACTAATGATTTGTTATGTTTCTTACTTTTTCATATGGATCGATATCCAACATATAATCACATATACGACCACAACCTGTATCTGAAGGTCCAGGATACAAATTTCCAGCTCGATCTGAGCACCTTTCGATGCCCGGACGAGATCATCTTCTCTATCCTGAGAGGCCACCCCATCTGGCACGCATTGACGGTCACCGCCTCTGTGCCAAATGGTCTATCTCCAACAATTCTGGGGATGTATACAAGGAGTTGTGGCAAATGGTGCATTATCCTTCACAACTAGAATCGGGTCGCGGCATATTCATATGGACAAGAACCAGTTCGGAATGATACTGGACTTGCCATAAAGCGCAAATCACGACCCGCTCCCGTCGGACGCAGAAATGGTCCAGGACTTCATGCAGATGGGATATCAACCGTAGCTCACAAAGTTAGCTCAGGTCCAGAGCAGCGGTATTCCTCATCCCTGGAAGATACTGTTCGGGATCGTGAACAAGTGTATATCACCCAAGCATGCTGGCTTCGACAAGGGCAACGGCAATATACTGCGGATTTTTCACAGACTCGCTTTCTCCAGAAATTACGATTTCGTGCAGCTAATCTGGAATGATCTGGCTGAATAGATTCGACTGAAGGAGAATCGAAGATCGAAGAACGTGCCCTATGCTCGATGGTTCAACGTGATCATCAGGGAGTTCATGGAGTTACACGCGGAGAATATTCCTCAGTTGCCTCCCGGAGGAAACTACCAGCCGCCAAGGCTAAAATTCTTCCATAATCCACGGCTGACGGACTTGGACCAACCGTCGATTCCAATTCCGCTCCACCTACTCAGGCTCGCCGACCCCGCGGGAGCTGAGTATTAGAGATTCTGTTGGGAACACAATCTAACCGAGGAAATGATTAGAGGGCCCGCGGAAGATGTACATATGAGCCCTCCCCAACCGCAACATCACCAAAGCCCTGACGACGCGATGATTAGATGTTGTCGCCCAGGAGCTTCAACAGGAGTCTCCATTGGTCGAAGAGCCAATGCCCGATGTAGATGATACTTTGATAGACGTCGTGCTTACTGAGATGGCGCTCGAGGCTCCTGCATATGAATATCAAGTGGAAGTGCCCGTTCATGTTGGCGTGCTCGAAGAAACCTTTGAAGAGGTTCTTCAACCAGTAGCACAGCCCGAAGTAGAAATGGGGCAAAGCTCTCTTCCACCGGTGACGGATCAGGCACTGGAGGACGTCGATCGTGACCTCACTCCTCACACAGCCACCCCGTCTGACACGGAGTCTGACGAGAAAATAAGCCTGATAATGAGGACTCCCACGATACTTAGCATTCAGCTGGAGTCCCTCTTCCCGGCCGTCACCAACGCACCAGATACTACGCTGACCACATCTACAAGTGTTGCTGGCACTTCTTCGCTCAATCTTGAGCCGCAACCAAATCTCGTGGTGCCTGGTTCGTAGGCGCGACCCGAGCCTGCCACAACCCCCATAGAGCCGAATCTTCAAGATTCGACTCAAGGATTGGGTGGAAGTCTCATACAGTCACAACTTCAAGTGACTGTGAGCCAACCTGAAGAGTCAGTGTCTACTCAAGGGTTGATAACAGGCGACATCAGTCGTCTTGGTCCATCCAAGGAGGCGTCCGCACCCTTTGTGACGAACGAGCAGTTCCAGGCCGCTCTCTCTGCCGCTGTACAGTCCATGGAAGATAAAATCACGGAGAGAGTACTTCAAGCAATCGAGACATCCCGAAGAGATATCGGGAAAGCACCTGTCTCTGAAGGCCCTTCGTCACAAACCAATCTCACACCTCCACAACCCACACCTACCGACCCTTTAGCCACTTCCTCCATCCTTATCAACCCATACATCATACCCACTCCACGCCATATTACTCGCCCGCTTGATCGGCCTTTCCATTCGGTCGCCCCAAGAGGAATCCCTCTATCGGCGATTGGTGGATCATCCTGAGCCACCTACTAACATTTGCCGAGACCAAAGCTCTCACTCCCGGTGCAGACGTGATGATTCTGACGATCAGGGCCATCATGAGGGGGAGAAGAGGCCAAGGACATCTACAACTGGCCAAGGACAAGGCTCGGGCGCTACGCAGACAAGCGCTGGAGCTGCTGAAACCCAAAACCACCCAAACCCAAACTACCCACACCACGCACCGCACTGCCCACATCGACCCACCAACCTTTCACCTCAGGATGCCTCCGCCCACACCACCAATCTGCTTAAGCCCCTCCGGAAGAAGAAGCAAGTGCCGCGATGCTTGTAGCTCTATCAGCTACCCAAGCCACTCCCTCCGTCGTTCCAGACCAACCGGGACCCTCCGTACATGGCGTCAATCCGCACGAGGTTCTAGACAAGTATATCTTCGAAGGACAGTGGATGACCCATTCCAAGCCCAAGGAGCATCAAAGATGACGACTTCAAGACGTTCGGCGCTTTCTACAACAAGCATCTGTAGACCTCGTGATCATAGAAGACGACGAGCTTCAGGAAGGTGAAGACTACGAGCAAGATATCCCAAAGCTACCAGAGTTAATCGCTCAACGGGCGGTTCCCTCTATAAGGCTAACGCCAGGGACTGTTCGGATCGACACGCCATGGGAGAACATCCGAATAGAAATCCCTTTCCTAGAAGAAGTTCGTGAGAACATTTGGAGGTCTCCTGACAGAGTTAAAAAGCCGAACGAGTTCGAGCTTAGAGGGATCTCTCATTGGGTTCAGCAGAAGAGGATGACCTACCATTGGATGCTCACCAAACTAGGACCTGATGTAAGGTTGGGGATGGCTAAGGCACAAGCCAAGAGCCACTATAAGAGTCTCTCTCCAATATGCCAACTACTCAGCGTCTACTGTGACAAAGGAGGACTTCCAACACCTCACTACACCATTGTAGAGTATTGTTTTTAAATTGTGCTAGATTACATTAGTTGTTCTTCTAATTGGGGCTTTATTTGTATTAGTCCATAGTTTAGGACTAGTTTGATATTTATACCAAGTTTGTTTGGTATAAATAGTTGTAAACACATTGTGCTTAATACAGAAAATTAGAGGATCGATTCGAAAGGCTTGCAATTCAATTTCTAGAGAGAAACAACAGTAACTTTCTCACTCTAATCGAATTCTCTCTCTCGTTCTTCAAATGAGTTTTTCGATCGAATCTTATTCATTATCATTATCGTCGAATTACTTTGAATTCTTGCTTAGGATCTTAGAGTTGTTACTCATAGGACCTAACATTTTGAGTGGTTGATAGTGAGTTTTAGGAAGAAATCGGTCTGAAATTCGTTTTCTGCTACATACCTGAATTTCGATCTTATATGCCCGAATTTTGTTCAACTCAGCGAATTTCAAGTTGAAATTCGCCAAATTTGATAAAATTTGGCTACCCGAATTTAGGTCAATTAGAAATTAACGCCGAATTTGTCTCAATCAAATTTTAAGTTTTCGCGAATTTGTTTACTCTCCCGAATTTCAATTTTAATTTCGACGAATTTATTCAAGCTACACGAATTTCTTACTTCTCGGTTGTCAATCGAATCTAACTTCTCGGCGAATTTGTTAACTTGCCCAAATTTCACTTTTTAATTTCGGCGAACTTGAGCTACCCGAATTTCTTATTTCTCGATTTTCAATCGAATCTTAAACTTTCGGCGAGTTTATTACTATACCCGAATTTAAAATTTTGAATCCAGGCGAATTTGACCAAATTACTCGAATTTTTGTAATTCGTCGTCAGCAAATTTCTATTCTCACCCAATTTTACTAAAACCCACTCTTCGAAATTACACCAGCACCATTCAACATGCTAATGGAGGAACGTAAAAAGTATTACTCTTAGAATAAACTTCTGGAGGATCGTCTTACTGAAAGAGGACAAACAAACAAAAGTTCCTCGAATTCCTCAGCGTACAACGAGGAAAATGCTTTACATTCTAATTAACCTATCTCATGCTGGGAAATTCCAGAGGTTGCATGTAAGATTGCAGAATTGAACGGAACCCTGGAATCGGAAAGAATAGGTCGCCGAGCGGAAAGAAAAAGCTATCAGATGAGATTTCAATTCTCAAAAACTCCCCGTCCATACCTGCCTTAAATGATCTTTCTATAGAAACATTCCCTCTTAAGCAGGATATGGGAACCCAAACGGACACACCTGTTCCTAAACCTTATAAGGCTACTACACATTCTAAGTCACACGTGACGACTTCAAAGTTCACGGTGACCGGAGCGGAAAAGAAAAGTGAAAGGCCAAAGCTTTATACTTCCACGAAACAGAAGAAAAATAGGGTGGAGAAAAGAAAGACACCATTATCTTCCAAAATTAAGGTTGATAATGCTAAAGACTTTCCATCTCCCATTCCTATTATAAAGGAAGCCTTTCAAAGAGAAGTTCCAAGCTCAAACAAGCGAACTTCTCGAGCTTCCAAAATTTCTTATCTTTAGAGAATGAGAAATGTGGTTATGCTCACCCAAACAAAAATGTCCATCATTTTAGTAAGCAAAATACCACAAAAGACCATCATTATGGAGTGAATTGTGTGAAGCAATATTCTCGTAGGAATTCACCCACTATAGATGCTTGTTATGCGACTAACCAAAGAGAAGATCTTTCAATCTAGTCAACCTAGACACACAGTCATCGGCGCTGAAACGTCTTCCCGTTACAAATTACCCCTAAATGGTTATCCAATAATTCATTATTGGACAGTTTAGGATCCAAGTTGACACATGATAAGCATAAATTGTTTTCTGCTAATAAGGAAGGACCCATACAAATATGGGTACCAAAGTCCCGATATGGTTTTGCAGATCCTGAGCATGGATGGTAAAAGTTTCTCCACACCCATGACTCGTACGGACCGTGAGCAACACTCCCCAGCAAGGTTGGTATCCCGTTGCTCCACACCCATGACTGGTATGCAGCGTGAGCAACATCCCATCATGTATGGTCCATCGGGTTGCTCCACATGCGTGACTGGTAAAAAATGCGAGCAATCAACGAAGGTACATTCTAATTGTGCATACGATCTGAATTGAAAAATATCTTCTTTCAAAATGGTACATTTAGATATGCATTTTTCAAAACTTTAAGAGATTTTGAAATCTGAGTTGCACATTACGCACGAAAATAATGAAAACCATTTTTAAAATAAGCTTCATTTGGTGGGAGCTACTCTTTTGCTTATAAAACAGAGAAACTCCAAAAATTATTTAAAAGGGAGATTATATTTTTTTTTGGGGGGGGGGGGGGGGGAGGAGGGGGGGAGGAGGATTTAGGGAAAGCGGTTCAAGAGAATTTTCTCAATCCAACTATGCATCTTTTGAGGGGGGGAGCAATATTATTTAAGGAGCATGATTTTGGGGGAGACACAAAATAACAAATAAGTAGATATATATATATATATATATATATTGGGGGAGATATATAACATATATATATACATTATACCTATATATACACATAACATAATAATAAATTATATTACTAATAAAATAATTATGTATATATATAGGGGGAGAATAAAATACGAGAGAGAAAAAAAATAAAAGAAAAGTGAGAAACAAAAAAAAGAGAACGAAAAAAAAAAGAAGAAAGAGAAAAGAAAAGAAACACCCTTCTCCTTATCCTCATAGATATTCCCTCCGACATCATTAGACGGATTGAACGAAGAATGTCGAGCCTTCAAAGCTCAAGTCTTTTATAGACGAAGAATTTCCAGCCTCCAATGGTGGCCTCTAGTGCAAAGTCGGTGCTCACTTCAAACGACATACGCCGGGATTGCTGATACAAATGAAGCAGCACTCACTACTTCCTACCGGACGCATGGATAATTTGTTCCCATGATTCAGTCAAACCCAACTGAATCTAACCCGAAACTTCACCGAAATCAACAGTCTTGCAAATACAGCCTCCAATGATGCTTTTGATCCTTTTGAAAAGATCAACACTACAAAATTCCCTTACCTCACAATATGTCGAACCATACCCCCATAGGTATAGGTGCTAAATTTATTAGCTTCTGGGTAGAAGACGCCGCATTAGGTCCAACGACGCATGCACAACCGAGCCTCACCCACTCGTCTGTCTCACAAAAGACGGAAGACGGGTGTTTCAAGAAATCACGGGGAGCCACGTCTACTATCACCATTTCACTCGGAAGCGGGAGATATTGAATTAAGTGGTACTCAGCCACATTACCACAATTTCTTGTGCACAATCGAGTCTAGTGTGTCTTCACTTCCCATATTTTTAATATTTTCTAGGACACATACACTTTTATAACACCTGGTCTATGTGATCAAGTTTAAACTTCCATAGACATGTCATTCGTAGACATGCTTTGATGATCGGAAGGAAGTCCTGCCGTTGCAACATCAAAACAACAACGGAATCAGGCCATCATCTCGAGTTAGTCTCTAGAACGATGCTAACGGGACGGCTATGTGGCACTGGCTCATCCTGTCCTCACAGGCCACGCCTTGGAGTTTGTCTTTGAAGTCGTGTCGACGGGTTGCCTCAGTGGCTCCGCCTGGTTATTACCATCACCGACTTGCCGTGTGTATCCTTTTTATCTTCCAAAATAAGCATGTTGATCTCATTAACTCGAATCGTCATGGGGGGAGAAGGGGACACGCAAAAACGAACAGGTCGGACCACCCACCAAATTCCGCCGAGCGTACCACTCTGAAGCCGGGCTCTCATGCACTTAAATGTACATTCAAAAGGAGCCTTGGTACAACTTAAACCAAGCCCTACACTTACCTTCTTCCGGAGCTAGTGAAGCTTCCTCGAGGCCGACGCAGACAACTTCCTTCGAAAAAGACGAATCTGGCGCCGAGAAGAGGAGGCTGATGTTAACGGAGAGTCTTTGTGACGCCGGTTAACCTTCACGACGGATCGCCTTTGTGGCTCTATCAGATTATTACCCTCGTTCGGACGACGCGAACATCTTGCCAACAACGCCCTGTTTTCACCTAGGGGAGCCGCACCACAACGAAAAGTGCAAGATTGACCGGACACGCTCAAATCTCAAGCGTCGTCAGAGAATCAAGCAAACCACGACCTTCAAGACCCGACGCCGCCACAAGTCTGCCTCTCCGAATCTAAAGAGAACTCCCCAATCCCAACACAAGGTTGAACAAATGTAGGGGGAGTTGTGCACTGTCAAAGGGAGAGATCGAACTCAAAAGAAGAAATCCGGCAAGTAACTTCAAACAACTTCCGGCATTTCCAAGACAAGCTTCGACAAAAGAATTGATGGAAGATACGATGCCGAGAAGAGAAGGTCAACACGTGACAAAGGAGGAGACACTTGATGAAGAACACGCGCACGAACGCTTCCGCAAACGCCACTTTGATAGGTGTTCTTCGAGGACCCAGGATGAAGACTTACAAGACCAAGATACCAAGCGCTTAATTATAAATTGAACTCAAAGGGGGAGATTGTTAGGATTATTTTATTGTGTTCAATGTAAATTATTTTATCTTTGTCTTGTAATTAATTTAGCGAACTAGGCTTTATTTAACTAGAGGATAGTGAGCTAATATTTGTAATTGGGCTTACAAGAGCTAGAGCTGCCAAACGGGCCCGCGGCCTGGGCGGACCTGAGCGGGCATGCGGCCCGCCAGAAAAATAAATGTTATATTTTTTTTTAAAATATAAGATTTATAAATATATTATGATTATTTTTATATTTTTTAACTATAATTGTAATTAATAACATAGATAAATTAATATTAAAAAAGTCTATAAAATAAGATATTTTTTTCAACTTAAATTCTTTATTTTTGTTTATAATTTTACTATTTTTGGGGCTAACACTAACGGTGTACAAATCCGAGGAGGCCTCTTCTTCCCCATCAGACGGACGGATTCTTCTTGCACTTGTCCTTGAATCCAAGGATGCCTAGCGATCTTTCTCAGACCTTCGAGCTCCATCGCCAGTTGGTTCATGCTCGGTCTGTCTTCGCTCTGCATGTTCAAGCACCTCCTCGCGAGCTCAGCCACATTTTGCATTTTGTGCAAGCTACTTTCTCTCAAAACCATAGGATCCACAATTCCAAACAAAGCATTCTCTTTCAACGAAGTGACGAATTGAGTAGCGAGGCTCTTTCATGCTCGGGTTTATTACTCATAATGGGTTTCCAACCCGTCATCAGCTCGGCCAAGACAACCCCGAAGCTGTAAATTTTGCTCTTTTTCGTGAACTATCCTTATTGGAAGTACTCGGGATCTTAATAGCCTAAGGTTCCTTTTACTAACGTAGTGACCTGCGTCTGATCTATCGGGACCAACCTCAAAGCGCCGAAGTCGGATGTCTTCGGTAATAATCGTCCAATAGTATGTTCGGAGACTTGACGTCTCTATGGATGATGGGTACAACGGCCAAAGAGTGGAGATAGGCCAAAGCGTTAGCGGCTTCGTTCGCTATCCTCAGACGATTCTCCCAACAAAACCAAGGCGCACCACCGCTGTTATAAATGAAGTAGAAAAGCGTACCATTGGGGACGTATTCGTACACTAACAGAGAAACTTTGGTTTCGAGACAACATCCCATGAGCTTGACGATGTTTTGGTGGTTGACTTGAGTCAAATTATGACCTCGTTGATGAACACTTTGATCTGAGTCTGATCCGTGATTCAGGATTGTTTGCCACCACCGTTAGGTCTCAGAGTATCCCTTTGTACACCGTACCGTAGCCACGTTCCTAATATTTGATCCTTGGAGTAGTTCTTCGTTGCCCTATTGAGTTCTTCGGGGAGAAGTTATTGGTGGACCTGATGCTTGCTTCGTTCGACGAGAGTTGCTGCCGTTTTGCATGAAAAACTACTCCCTCATGAGGTTACGGTTTGGACTCCGAGGAATAGTATCGTTGCGCAAACTACGAGCGCCAAGAATCAAAAGCATATGACTGAAAATATTATCGGTAAGTGTATAGATTAAACTAAGCATGTCGTGAAATTCAGATAAAAATCACGGGGATCAGACGAGTGTTAGGTCCTACGAATCCGAACTCTATGATCCTAGGCTAGAATTCATAGTAATTCGATCGTTTAGATAAGCAATTGAATTCGATCGAAAAACTCAAATGAAGAACAAGAGAGAGAATTCGAGTAGAGTGAGAAAGTTACTATTGTTTTACAAGTATTTATACCAAACAAACTTGGTATAAATATCAATCTAGTCCTAATCTAAGGACTACTATACAAAACGCCCCTAATTAGGACAAATAATGAAATCAAGCACAATTACAAATAGTACTCTACATTCTCCCCCTTTGTGCTTGATGCGTCTCCGCGTCGTTTGTCCTCATTGGGCGTAATATGATCTGCGCAAGCCCAGCGCATGCTCGTAGTTCCTCAGAGTGATCCTAAGCTCCAGTCACTCTTTGATATCTTCAAGCAATTCCATTAGGAGCGGCTGTTCTCTCAAATCCTCGAGTCGAATCCTGAGGATTCGTCTCTATGGGTGTTGTTGCAGGCTCGGGTTGCGCCTGCGAACCAGACACTATGTGAGTTGGTTACGGCTCAAGATTGAGCGATGAAGTGCCAGCAACACTTGTCGTTGTTGGCAGCGTAGTATCTGGTGCGACGGTGACGGCCGGAAAGAGAGACTTCAGTTGAATGCTCAGTCTTCTGGGAGTCCTCCTGATCAGACTGATTTCCTCGTCAGAATCTGTGTCAGACGGGGTGGCTGTGTGAGGAGTGAGGTCACGATAGACGTCCTCCAGTGCCTGATCCGTCACCGGTGGAAGAGAGCTTTGCCCCATTTCCGTTTCGGGCTGTGCCTCTTGTTGAAGAACTTTCTCAAAGGTATCTTCGAGCACGCCTACATGTACGGGCTCTTCCACTTGTAATTCAAGGTCAAGAGCCTCGAGTTCCATCTCCATAGCCACGATGTCTATCAGCGTATCATCGACGTCGGGCATTGGCTCTTCGACCGATGGTGGCTCCTGAGCTAGCTCCTGAGCGACATCATCAATCATCGCGTCATCAGGGCTTAGCTGTTGTTGCTGTTGGTGAGGGCTAGCTCCAAGCACTGTCGGGGGCCCTCGAATCATTTCCTCGGTGATATTTCTGCCCGACAGTATAGCTTGTAGACGTCTTCGTTGGGGTCTGCGAGACGAAGGAGCTCGAATGGGATCGGCATCGACGGTTGGTCCAGGTCCGTGAGCCGTGGGTTGTGGAAGAACTTGAGCCTTGGTGGTTGGTAATTTCCGCCAGGAGGCAGAGTAGGGATGGTCTGGTGCAGTGCCATGATCTCCCTGATGATGATGCTGAACCACCGGGCATAAGGCACGTTCTTCGATCGTCGGTTTTCCTTTTGCCGAATCTGGTCCGCGAGGTCGTTCCAGATCAGTTGAGTGTAGTCGTAATTTATTGCGAAGGCGATGCCATGGAAGATCCTCAAAATGTTGCTGTTGCCCTTATCAAATCCTGCGTGCTTGGGCGACAGGCACTTATTCACTATTCCGAATAGTGTCTTCCACGGGTGTGGGATTCGGCTTCTCTGGACCTGAGCTAATCTTGTGAGCGGCGGTTGGTATCCCGTGTGCAAAAAGTCTTGAATCATCTCGGCCTCGGATGGGAGCGGGTCGTAATTAGTGCTGTGGGGCAAGTCCAGTAACATGCCGAACTGGTTCTTGTCCAAGCTGATGTGCCGCGTCCCGATCCTTGTTGAGAACCTGAAAGCTCCATTGTCCACTTCTCCTTGTACGCAGCCCCAGAACTGCTGGAGATATACCATCGGCACTGATGCGGTTGCCGTTAAGGCATGCCAGATGGGGTGACCTCTCAGGATAGAGACAATAATCTCGTCCGGGCATCGAAAGGTGCTCAGATCGAACTGAAAATTTGTATCCTGGACCTTCAGATATAGGTTGTGGTCGTATATGTGATTGTATCTTGGATAGCGATCCATCTGAAAAAATAAGATACATAAAAGTTTATTAGTTCAATTTTATTTTCAATAGAAGTATGAATAAATTTCATCAAACTATAGTAATATCGCAAGTAATAGCATGTTCGATGAATTTTGAACTGAAATCATATCGAATGCATAGTATATGCTCAATTTTGAAAAATCGTAATGGCATGAATGTAATTTCGAATGAAGTATGAATCGCGTGAAAAATAGTTCGAAATATTTCTAAGTGTTGAATCGTGAAAGGAACACTGTTCATTCCGAGAAAATTTTCGCTCGATAAAATTGATTTTGAAAATGATTTCCTATGCATTGATTTCAATTGTAATGACTCAGTTCGATTTTTCGATCGAGAAAATTTTATTCGCAAAGGTCCTCTATAGAGTAAAAGACTTAGTAAAATTTCCTAAGTATTGAAGTTAAAATTGATACTGTAGTCGAACTATTTTACGATCGAGCAAAATTCCGTGTAAATTTACGATCGAGAAATTATTTCTCAGGTAAATTTACTATCGAGAAATTTTCCTCGATTGAATAAAATTTTCGATTTGAAATTTGTCGAGCGGAATGTGATTTTCGGTTGTTAGTGAAATAATTTTCGCTGCGATATAATTTTATCGAGAAATTAGTCAACGGAAGACTAAGTCAATCGTCGAGAAATTTTCAATCAATTAGATCTCAGGCGGCGAATTTTGCGATCGAAAAATTAAGTGTTGAAAAATTAATTTCTCGCTGCTAAATTTTTGCGATCAAATTGAAATTGAATCGAAAATTTCTATTTTGCGATCGTAAGTTTTACGCTCGATAAAATTAGCATCTAAATTGTCTAATCAGTGCGTAAGTTTTTCGCTCATAAAACTCCTAATTAGATTTCTCGATGGTAAGTAAATTTTTCGGTCAAAATCTTCTATCGCGGCGACTAAATCAGAATTTTACCGATCGAAAAACTAATTCTACACAAACAGTATCTCAATTAAATCGGAATTCAATTAAGACTGTTTGCGATCGACAAAGTTCTTCGATGGCTTTAAAAACTCAAATACCCAGTTTCATCAAAACTCAGATTACAGTCGAAGATGCAGATTTTCCGATGATCCATTCTATCAGATTCATAGAGAATATCGAAACTATCTTAAGTGCAGGCATTAAACTCAGATAAAGTTCAAAATCAAGCCTAAAACACTATGAATAGTATGTGATATTCTCAGTTTTGAAGAACAGTCGAGAAACTAACATAAATCATGCGAAAAACTACAAAATGCAGATGCTAAGGAAGTTAAATCACACGCAAATGGAAACCGATTCTCATTTCTACCTTAAACAGACAATTTTGTGTTGAAGATCGAAAGATTTTTTGAGAAGTTTGAACAGTCTGTGAAAGTTTCGCGCGAGAGAAATTTTTGCGATTTAGGGTTGCGTGAGAAAAAGTTTTTCGACTGACAAAAGTTAAACTTTTATTAACTATCATTAAGTCAAATGGGTTTGCGATTGGACGTTTTGCGATTAAATGGATCAGGCCCATTACTATTTGCGCTCGAGAAATATTTGATTTGAAAATTTCCTCTCAATTCAAATTTTTCGATCGCAAATTATCGCGGACAGACAAAATTGTTCCCAACACTGTTTACGATCGAGAAACTTATGATCGTGAATTAAGTCTTCTATCTAGTTTCTCGATAGTAAGTACTTCTAAAATTTTCAGATTGACCCCTATTTCAAAATAAAACCTTTTGTAAGACTCCCCCTTAGTAATTAAAATAAATGCAATTACCTCCCTGCATTTTCCGTGTAGTAACGTGTAGCTCCCCTGCAGAAATTTAAAAATCTGTACCACTCAGAGATAGCGTTAGTAATGATGGAGTTAATCAACAATTTTTTTTGGTCCTTTCTTTGTAGTGTCGACGTCTTGCTCCTTAATTTTGAAAGATCTGAAACTCAGAGAAAAACGTAAAAAATATTTGGAGCTAATCTACAAGTCCTATACTTGCTCCCCCTCAAATAATGCACACGAATTGATTAATTATGCAAGCATATGAAATCAATTCAAGTCACGAGCACACAAATTTACCAAGTAAGCATGTATACATGGTCCCCGAAAACATGTACTTTAAAATATTGTGCGGGGTAGAAGCAGTAAAATCGCATTTAAACAATTCAGTACCAATGCAATCTAAAATTGCATTTAGAATGTGCGATACACTTAAAGAAATTCGCATTTATTCAATTCAACGCATATGAAACATAATATATCATGTCAAAATGTGCGAATTTTATTATTTATTGATTATTTATTATTATATATATGTATAATTTTTTTTTATTATGGGGTCAGATTATTTTGCTTCGATCAATCGTCACGCCTAAACTTTTACGAGACATTTGAAAGAGGAAAATGCCGTCAAGTCATGTCGTCAAACTAAAGTCCTAAGTCCATAGACTGGTCCATTTCGACAACTCACACCAGGTTCGCTCTTGCTCTCAATTAGCTATCTTGGGATTTTTATATTTTTATCACTCAAGTCAACACAAGCAATTTTATGTCAATTTACATTTGATCGAGGCATTTTTAATTATTTCACCTAAGCGAGAGACCGTCTATGTGGAATCAAAGGGTTGTAAGGGTTATAATTTGGCTAGGACTTAGAACGGAAGGAATTCAAAGGAAAGTGAGCTTATCTCTTCATCGTCTTCCAATTCTACATCCGTCTCCTTTTTTTTCGGCGTCTTTCTTCTTTTCAATCTTTTCTCCCTCTTTTTCTTTCAAGAACTATCCCTTTTTATGTTATGCTCAAGCTGAAGCTCCGCTTCTCCATGAGGCTTTAGGAGATTATCGTAGGCGAAGTTCTTCTTGTTGGTTCTCGGCCCAAAACTGAGCTCCTCTTCTCTTAATCCCTATTGAGGTTTCACAGTTTATCAATTTGGAGAAGTTTTCGGTTATGCAATTCGTACCCGAGGCTGCACTCCTCTTCTCGTTTCCCGATAAAAGACCGGATTATCGTTGGAGAAGTTCACTTCGTGGTGCTCCTCTTCCAGCCGTTCTGACGAGCGTACGAGATTATCGTTGGAGAAGTTCACAGCAGGATCCATGCCACTTTCTACAAGGTAGTCGGAAGGCCGGTTCCTTTGGTCTGTTTGTTGCGCGTTGAGCAATGCCTTCTTTTGTCATCATCTTACTTTTTCTTTTGTTATCTCCCCCTCCTTTTCTCGTTTGAACAACCATTCGAAGAGTATAAAGTTCGGTTGAAGGCTGGGAATGGGTTTTAAATGAAGAAAAGGACATCGGAGAAGGCTCAAAGTGGATGACTAAGGGCTAACGTGGGGAAATTTATATAAGGCCGAATGAGGGATAACCTAAACTCCCTTATCATTTTCCAAACGATCTAACGCAAGATGAGTATGAAGCCAATTATCACTAGTTAAGACAAGCAATTGATGTGTGACTCACTCGAGAAATAGATCCGAAGAGAGAAAAATAGAACAAGGCTTGAATCCTCACATTTATAGTGGCTTTGTGTCTAGTGGAGCAACCTAATGACCTTTAGACACAAGAATGCGACTTAGACTGACAAAATTAAGCAATTAAATCAATCGCATGTCGGGGTAAAATTCTAAGTGACTTTAGATCAAAGCATCCTAAAGGATTTCGTCATACCCCTTTATATTATATAAAGAAATATATATATATATTATTATTATCATATTTATATTTATTTTTATCACGCAAGATAAGAACAAATAAGCATAGAAAACACATAGAATAGAGCATGTGATAGCACAGAAGATCAGGTAATGCACATATTACGGAAGATTCAACATGCCTAATTTTCCGACAAGGAATTGAAATCGTTTCTCATCCAATGCCTTGGTGAAAATGTCGGCTAGTTGAAACTCAGTGTTCACAAAGTACATCTCTATCGCGCCTTTTTCAACGTGATCTTTGATGAAATGATATCTAATGTCTATGTGTTTTGTGCGTGAATGATGAACAGGATTGCAAGTAATGGCGATTGCACTCTGACTATCACTAAATAGGGGTATATTATTTAGATTGTACCCATAGTCGCGAAGCTGTGTCCGCATCCATAGCATCTGTGAGCAACAGCTGGCGGCAGCTACGTATTCTGCTTCGGCCGTCGAAGTTGACACGCAGTTCTGCTTTTTGGATGACCAGCAAACCAGCTTTTTGCCTAAAAATTGAGCGCCACCGGACGTGCTTTTCCTGGCCATTCGGCAACCTGCATAGTCAGCGTCAGTGTAGCCGATGAGTTTAAAATTCGTACCCTTTGGATACCATAGGCCAAGGGTAGAGGTGCCCTTAAAGTAGCGTAAAATTCTTTTGACCGCGAGCATATGGGATTCTTTGAGATCGGCTTGAAAACGGGCACACATGCACGTGGCAAACATGATGTCCGGCCGGCTCGAAGTAAGGTAGAGAAGAGATCCAATGATACTGCGATACAGTGTGATGTCGACCGACTTGCCAGAGGGATCGGCATCCAACTTGCAGCTTGGTGACATAGGAGTGCTGAGAGGCTTGCTCTGGCCTTGATGAAATTTCTTCAGAATATTCTTGATGTATTTTTTCTGACTGATGAAAATTCCATCATCGAGCTGCCTGACTTGGAGTCCTAAAAACTGCATCTCTCCCATGTGACTCATCTCGAATTTGCTCTTCATCTCCAAACTTCTTGCAGAGCCGAGGATTTGTTGATCCGAAGATGATGTCGTCGACGTATACTTGGACGACCATCAGATCTTTGTCATGCCATTTAATGAAGAAGGTTGTGTCTATCGTTCCTCGTACGAATCCAGACTTCACGAGGAAATCACTCAGGACATCGTACTAAGCACGTGGGGCTTGTTTTAGTCCATAGAGAGCTTTGTCCAAGCGATAGACATGATCGGGATGTTCTTGATCAACGAAACCTTCCGGCTGAGGGATGTAGACCTCTTCTTTTAACACGCCGTTGAGAAAGGCGGTTTTAACATCCATCTGATAGACTTTGAAGTCTTTGTGAGCCGCATAAGCCAGCAGGAGGCGGATAGCTTCGATACGAGCAACAGGTGCATAACTCTCGTCGTAGTCAATGCCTTCCTGTTGATTGTATCCCTTAGCAACCAGCCTTGTTTTGTTCCGGATCACTTCACCATCTTCATTCTTCTTATTCTTGATAACCCATTTAGTTCCGACCACTGTTTTCCCATGTGGACGGGGTACCAAGGTCCACACTTAAAGACGTTCGAATTGATTGATTTTCTCTTGCATTGCAATTGTGCAATCCGGGTCTCGAAGTGCGTCTGCTACTTTGGTAGGCTCGTTTAGGCTCACGAAGCAACTGAAAAGACTGTGTTGACGACGTGTCCTCACACCAACCGAGGGATCGCCAATTATTTGATCAACCGAGTGGCCTCTCGTCCACTTGCGCTCATGAGGCAAGGCTGAAGTTGATGCGTCAGCCATCTGTGGATCTAGATTGCCTATAGTCTCAGATTGATCATTTGTCTGAGGAAGTTCCAATACTGCACTTGGATGGATCGTCTCAATGATACTTCCTCGATGACCACGGTAGGTTCTTCGGTGTTCTGTGGCAATTCTGAATCAGGTGGGGTAGAGGTGTGAGATGAACTTGGTATGTCGGTCTCGTTCGGTTGATAATCAGGCGTGTATGACTGAAATACCGATTCGAAGAGAGAATCCAAGTCGTCTATTGCAAGTCCCGTTGCTTCATCTGACACTGATCCTGAAGTTGTTTGCCATCTTCTGTTGGTTTTGTGCCAACACACTAGTGATTGGATCAGCATTGTACGAGCGGCTTCCACTAGTGTTCGATTTTTCCGTTCAACGACCCCATTTTGTTGAGGTGTTTTGGCAGCTGAAAATTGTTGACTTATTCCAAGTTTCTGATAAAACTCACTGGGGTGATTGTCTTGAACTCAGTGCCGTTGTCTGTTCGAACAACTTGAATAGTCTGTTGCAGCAGATTTTGAGTCGTGTTCACAAAATTGATAATCAAGTCACCGGTCTCATCTTTCGTTCGGAGGAACTTAGTCCACGTGTAGCGAGAATAATCATCCACGATCACTAGGACATTCTTTCTTCCATTGATACTCTGAGTCTGCATCGGACCACAGAGATCCATGTGAATTAGTTCCAATGGTCGAGAAGTAGACGCAATTTGCTTGACGTGATGAGATGCTCGCTTCATTTTTCCTAATTGACATGCCGAACAGTGATGCTCCATTTGTAGTTGTATAGTTGGAAGACCGTGAATCAACTTTTTCGTAGAAAGTCGTTGGAGAGCTTTCATATTCAGATGAGACAGTCGTTGATGCCATAAGCCGTTCCTCTGTAAATCAGTCTGAGAAATGAGGCATACAGCTGTCGAGGGCCGCACAGATGTCAGGTTGATCGTGTAAAGATTGGATCTCCGAAGTCCTTGAAGGAGTTCTGTGTCTTGACTATCCAAAATTCTGCACCGGTCAGCATGGAAGACCACCTGGAAGCCTTTGTCACAGAATGGGCCTATGCTGAACAAGTTATGGCGGAGGCCTTCGACGTACGAGACATCTTTGATGGTCAGATTCTTCATAGTGATATCCCCAAGTCCTAGAATCGGGACTGAATCGTTGTTCCAAAATCTGACTTTTCCGTTTGGTCGGTCTTTGTAGTTGCTCAGCAGCTCTTGACTACCAGTCATGTGTGTGGAGCAACCAGAGTCGAGGTACCACACATGATGGATCTGCAAAAACAATTTAAAGAGCTTTAGGTACCCACTTAAACATGGGTCCTCTCGGATTAGCAGATTTAATTTTGGGTTTAGATATGACTCCTAAATCTATTTTTGGAAGAGTCTTAATAACCCATTGCACTTTTGAAAAAGTGGGTTTGGGTTTTGCCTCTATAGGAGACTTGGCCCTTTTTGCTTTTGTCGTCCTAGGCGGAGATTTAGGAACCCATTTGGGTTGAACCTTACAGGGAAGGTTAATTTCAGCACGTACAAATGCTTTTGCGGGTTTGACTGAGGAAAAGATCTTTTCTTGTGATAGTCTCCTAAGGTGCTTGGGGGATTTAATTTCTACGGGATACCTTAGGTGGGCACATTCATGTATAGCGCCATAAGCTTTCTTTATGGCTGGATCTTGTTTCCTACGTGTCTTTCTTGTGGCATTTGTTTCAGAATGATTAATTTTTGATGTAGAGCCTATTTCGAAGTTGGTGCTTCTAAAGGTGATCGGCTGAAGTGAATAAGTAGAAGCAATTATCTT
The DNA here is from genome assembly GCA_027422505.1 of Craterostigma plantagineum. NCBI lineage: Eukaryota > Viridiplantae > Streptophyta > Magnoliopsida > Lamiales > Linderniaceae > Craterostigma > Craterostigma plantagineum. The sequence goes on from JAPQWV010000020.1 coordinate 12,071,025, forward strand.
AAAAGTGGAAATAGCTCTTTTATTTCTACGAGTGTCTTTTATTGTAACAGAAGGATTAGCATGCTCAGAAACATTTAAATCTAATGGCTCCTTCTTTATCTTAGAGCTAGACACTCTCGCCTTTGTTTTTAGTGCTGGCGCTACGCTCCCTGTAGACGTAGGTAAAGTGAAATTAGTCATAGCACTTTTAACAAAATTATTATTATTACAATATTTATCTTTCAAAGGCGATTTTTCATTTTTCACGCTTTATGTAATAGCGTGAGAGGTAGTTTGGGGGGACGAGGAAGCCTTGAGATTTTCCATCTCCTTAAAGAATTTTTTTCTTTTCACCTTCGAAATTCTCTCGTTCTTTTTCTAACTTAGCCTGTGACTCCTCTATCTGTTTTATGATAGGAGGTTTGTAGGGAGAATTTTTATAATTAATGGCTTTAACTTCCTCGTGGTGTGTTTGAGAATCAGGAAGTAGAGAACTAAATTGCAGACAGGAGTTAGAGTTTCTTTCCTATTTTTGTCCCTTTCATTTAGTTCTTTGTAGTCAAAGGGGATTTTTGGACCATGTGGACCTTGTCTAATGGACGAATCGAAAGTATTTGCATAAGACGATTCAGTAAAATTTCTAAGAGAGGATATTCCTAAGCGCATGTGTTTAACATCATATATTTCTTTTTTTTTAAAACACACGGGTTAGTGAAACCTATGACTTCTATAGGATTATAGAACTCTATATCCTTGGGCTTGTTCAAAAATATCGTCTGTTCGGACTGTCCCCTACGCGTAACTATATCATCTAATTTCTTTACTTTGGCATATAGTTTCTTGCGTTCCTCACCTAGGAGAGCGTAATTATTTTCCACGGTTAGAAAAAAATTATTGGCATTCGATGTTTCCTCATCAAAAATTATTTTCCTTGGGCTTGACAGGCATCGAAATCCTTACTAAGCTCACTAATCTTGGCATTCGATGTTTCTAATTGAGCTTCTAAGTTAGTGATCTTAGAGGTAGCTTCGGTTATCCTACAATTTAAAATGGCTTTCTCGTTGAGATTTCTAACCAAGCAATTGTAGTTATTTGCTAGCCTATCTTGTAGTTCCTTAATCTTTTCGCTCTGTTGTTCTAGTTGAGGTTGACTAGTCTCTCTAGAATGGAGGCTCTTGGTAAGTTCATCTATTTTTGCACTAGAGCTCCTAAGTTCTTGTTCGAGACTATCTATCTTCTCCTGAGCTCTCTCAAGTTCGTTCTCTACTTCCTTTATACATTTCTGCTCAAGTTTGATGTTAGCATATTGCTTTTGATATGATTCTAACATGGTCAATAATGTGGAAGGAGTGACTACCTCATTTGAAGACGTGGATGCGTTGTCGTCGTCCGTACGAGTGGATGTTTCGGCGTCCAATTCGTTGTCGAGACGGGCCATGAGTGCTAAGTTCTCTTCTTCGGAGCTCGACGTGTCCTCGAGCCATTGGTCCTGTTCGGCCATGAGAGCTACTCCAGCTTCTTTCTGTTTTGTCAATTGAAGCTTCCTGGAGTAGTAGTTTGCATCTATTTTCTTCGGGAGAGTGCACTCTCTGGCGAAGTAACCTGCTTTGCCACAGTTAAAACATTTATTAGTCTCTTTGGGATTCTGGACCTCGAAACTCTCCGGAGCACGTTCTTTGTTCTTTGAGCTTGTAGTTCGAAGTCTATTGGCTGAGGTTGAAGACTTCTTCTTGAAGTACTTCTTGCTCATCATTTGTCCAATGAGAGCTAACTGTTGTCCAAGGGCTTTCATGTTCGGCTCGTTGTCGGAGTCCGATTCCTCTTCCGACTCTGATGATGAAGGTGGCCTAACGATCTTATCCTTTCTTGATCTTGTGCCCCTCTTCTCCGAGACTAAGGCAACCGTGTCATCGGTTTGTTTGCCTTTCTGCTCTTTGGTGATCTCGCGGATATCCTCCTCATGCTGGGTGAGATTGTCGAACACGGCATGGACATCCAACTCCTCTAGATTTTTGTTTTGTCGTATTTGAGTGGATATTTTCTTCCATTCCGTGGGCAGAGAAGATAGAAATCTTATGTTTGTCTCCATGTTTGTCTTCGTTATTTCTATCTTCCTCATCTCATTGAGAAGAGTGAGGTATCGTTGGTAGACCTCGTTTAGACTCTCCTCCGGCTTTGCTTTGAATGAGTCGTAAGCGGTGAGAATGTTCGCCTTCTTGGCCTTTATCCAACTTCCGTCCTTTGCATCATCCTATACAGCTCATCCCACATCCCTTTGGCCGATGTAAGGCTGTCGATTTGTCTGTATATATCGTTGGGGATGTTCTGCATAAGGGTATTCATGGCTACAAGATCAACCTTAGCTCGAGCTCTTTCCTCCAGAGAGTATTCTCTAGGCTCCTTTAGTCGCCTAGAAGATGGAATTGCTGGAGTAGCTGTTTCGTCCCCGAGTACATGGACCCAGAACTTTGCTGGTCCCTCTTCAAGGGACTTCAGTAGATTTTGGCTTGATCCTTTAGAGCAATGAAATTCAGAAAGCGGCTTCTCCACACTGTGTATTCGCCTCTTTGCAAGATCGGCGGACGGTTGTCATTTCCGAGTGAGTACGCATCCATGTTTGTATTGCAGTCGAGTTGTTGAAGGATCTTCGTTTTTGAAAGTTGAAGATGGTGTAATGTGCTTCACAAGTGAAGAAATTCGTTAGTAGCGACGAAAATTAGATCGAGAATTATTTTCGATTCAATCTTTAAAGTTCGATCGAAATTAATTCCGTTGGGATAGAATGTACTGGGTACTGTTCTCGTGCGAGAAATTTTGTCAGCGAGATATTTTACGAGCGAGATAAATTGCTCAAAATCATTCGGTCGAGAAAAATTTCTTGATCGTGAATTTATTTCGATCGTAAAGAAACAGTACGTTAGTAAGTTTCTCGACAAGTCAAAATAAATCTGTTGACTAGAAAATTTTCTCGCGTATAAATGATTTTCGCCTGGTCAAACGTTAAAAGGTTTGACTGAAAAAGTTTTTCGAGTGAAAGTTTTTTTACGCATGCAAAGTCAAAATAAGTCTTCATCGAAAAAGTTTTTCGCTGTATAATGCTCGAGAAATATTTCTAACTAAAAACGTTTCTGCTGATGACGATTCTAGCGCTGACTTCGTAATCTGATCGAGAAAAATTCTCGCGCTAAGTTTATCGATCGAGAAACTAATCCGATCGCAAAACTTAGCGAGAAAAATTTGAGCAATCGAGAAAAATTAACAGAATACGATTAACACTAATTCAAGCAAAAACCAAGAATCAGATAGTGAAATTTGAGGCAATCGCTCGCAATTAAGTTCTAATCACGCACGAACAAGCAATTAAACACGTTATGAAGCAAAATATATCGAATTTGATCAAACTCAGAACGTGTTCTTCATGTTCTTCGCAAACAGTAATACGCAGAGGCAATTCAATCCTAGAAATCGAAGTTTAAAATGCTACAGAACTGATCGCAATGATGATCTATCACTTAAACAAGCACAGAAACACTAAATTCAAGTCAATTAAGCACAGAATTAAGCTATTGGATCGAAAACAGATTTCACGCCAAGCTGTTCTTCGATGAACAGTGAACAGAATTAAATTTTCGATCCAATTCTAACAATTTACGATTCAAAACAGAACGAATCTGCTCTGATACCAATTGTTAGGTCCGACGATTAACAACTCTATGATCCAAGACTAGAATTCATAGTAATTCGATCATTTAGATAAGCAATTGAATTCGATCGAAAAACTCAAATGAAGAACAAGAGAGAGAATTCGAGTAGAGTGAGAAAGTTACTATTGTTTCTCTCTCTAGAAATCGAATTGCAAGCCCTTCGGATCAATTCTCAAAACTTTCTCTATTCAGCTCAATTGATTTACAAGTATTTATACCAAACAAACTTGGTATAAATATCAATCTAGTCCTAATCTAAGGACTACTAACAAAACGCCCCTAATTACAAGGACAACTAATGAAATCAAGTACAATTGCAAATAGTATTCTACAACGAGTAATAAAGTACCTAGAGAGAGTTTGATGACCAGAAGGTGAGACATCTTGCGAATGCAGCCCGGACCTTCTTTGCTTCCTTTGCTCGAGTACCCTTCTTGCAAAAACAGTTAAAACTCCCCAGAGTGCTAATGCAAATCCCATTCGTATCACACGAATTGTTCAGACACTCGTTGGTATCTGTCCAAAGAAGCATTGTCAGAGCTTTCTAGTGTTATCAGGGCAAGCAGGCTAATGGGCAAAGCAAGTGAAGAAAGGGCTCAAGTGCCAATATTTTAAAGAACCACAATTTAACAATATTATTATGTAATTGAAATATAATTAGTTAAAAAGGTAATAAATTTAAAATTAACTCATCTAGCTAATTTAAGTTTTGCATGTTAAAAACCGAGCAATAACAAAAGCAAGAGATCAAAAAGGATTTGTTGGATAAATAAAGCTACAAGAATATATATCATGTAAAAAATTTGTTCTAACAGCAAAAGGTAATCTGTGTTAAGTTTTATCACGACTTCCATAAACTTGAGGTGTTATAGATGAGGATCTAATGTCTGAATAAAAGAACGAATGTTGTGTTAGGCTGCACGTAAAATTCCTTGTCTCCATGTCAGGACCCGTCGTCCGACCTCGTATTCCGTTCTAATCCTAAGTGCTTTAATGGTGTGTTGTCGCGCAAGGAATGAAATTACGGATAAAATTTTTCATTTTTAAAACTGCGTGCGGAAGTCTTACATACAAGTCAAAAGAATGTTCTACAGTTTCCTGATCGTATCTACACAAAATATAAGTGTGTGTGTGTGCAGCAAAAGCTTCCTATGCGCCCGGCCTTCACAGGTCGTCATCCATCACACACTCCCACCTCAAAAGCAGCGTGATAACTTTACAAGATTGGCCTTGCGTAAAAATCGGGTCACGTACCGTGATCGTCCGTACCTACAACACGTAACGTAAGGATGAGCCACCGAGGCTCAGTAAGCAGAAATGATGCATGTATGCACGTGTCGTAACGATCGACAATCCACGCCGTCGTTTTCTAACGCTCATACTCTTTTTCCTATACTCGTACTCTTTTCTTAACTCGTACATCATATGGGCCCTCGGCTTTCTATCCCACTATGCGCCATATCATAGAGATCTCAATCCACTAGGGATTTGTACACATGCGGAGGTTCACACACTAGAAGGTCACCCGAAGGAATCTTCCCCTACTCAGTGTGGCCTCCAAATAGACGCTTCTCACTGGTAGCCGACACCGAGGCCACTAACCGCAGAGGTCACCTGAAGGAATCTTACCTCCCGGTTAGTGTTCACGCACGAGAAGGTCACCCGAAGGAATCTTCCCTTACTCAGCGCGTGCCCCGGGCAGCATCCTTCAGGTTGCATCTCCCGCATACGGGGTGTTCCCCCACCTTCTTATACAGGCCTTATGGCTTCATTCGCCATGGCTGCATAGGGGAGCCGTGACTCTTCATTGAGTCGATAGAAACGCCAATATCGGCGAGTATATATATCGCACACGGCGATCTTATGCACGCTCGTACCTCGCGTCTTATATACTACGCATGCGTGCAAATGCTCATGCCATGCTCATAAAAATATGCAGATCATGCTATCATGCATAAAATTAAATCATGTCGTACGTACACATTCCATAAAGTCACGTAAACACGAAATCACATAATCATACACAGGCAAGTTACGTGTCGTAGTTGGATTTCTACTTACCTGTCGTCCGTCGATTAGCGCTACTGAACTGCTGAATTTCCTAAATCCCGACCTTAGACATAAAATATCCTTATCAGTAAGCTACTTAATTAATTAATCAGCTAAGTACTCGAATTTCCTAAATCGCGGTCTTAGTTTGGATTTATGACTTGTGAAGTACATTAAACTCGTAAACTAGCTTTTATCCTTATTTAAATTCGTTACGTTAGTAATTTAATCTACGCTAGCTCCCTAAGATTCCACATACCCGATTTATTATACTAAGTTGCTAAGCCATTTTAATTATAATGCTAAGTCATGTTAGAATTAAGTCTCGACTCTACTAAATCACTCGACGAAAGGTTAACAATTTTAGGGTTCGGTTTCGATCGATTTCTCGTAAGATTTCCTACTTTCGATTGAACTACATGTTACTTAAATCAATTCGCCCAATTGATGCCTAATTTTCGTGAGTTTCGCCCGATTCTTCACACTTAGGGTTAGTTTCGCCGTGTCGTGTCCTCATCTAGGTTTCGATCGAAACCCAAAAATAGGTAAGCAACTATTTTCGATTGGCTCAAGGGTTTCGCCCGAATGCTCGTTTTTAAGAGGAGTTTCGCCGTGCTCTTTCGTCATCGTGACGTCACCTGACTTTCGCCCGATTGTGCATGATTGAGATGGCTTTCGATCGATTGTGGAATTTGGGACGAGTTTCGCCGATGTTAGTTAAATTAGGGTTAGTTTCGGTCGAAACTTGTAAATTAATTGATAATGCTCACTTTCGATCGATGAAATGAATTTCAGGGTGAGTTTCGCCGTGCTTTGACGTCAGCATGGCGTCCCCCGTTCCGCCCGAAACCATGCACAGTGGGTAACCACTTTCGATCGATTTGCACGGGCATGGGATAGGGTTTTTGATTAAATTTTGTACCATTAGATGAGTTTCGGTCGAAACTCTTAAGTTCAGTAGCCTTTAGTTTCGATCGAAACTTAGTTATTCCTAAGATTTGAGTTGGTTCTTGAGCTCATCGCCCAAAACTCGTAAATTGATTTCCTTCTTTCAATTGATTATTATACACGTTGAGGGGAGTTTCGATCGAAACTCATAAGTTACTCAATTCACGGACTAGACCATGAAATTAATTGTACTTATTTTATCCTTTTCCAATTTCGCCCGAATGTACTTGGTTTCGATCGAAACTAATACTCAAATCAATTTTCTACTTTCGATCGAAACCTTCAAATATTCATCTGCTCGGAACTAATTCGCAACCCCTATTTCCAGATTTCATAAGAGCTACGGCTTTTCTTTAGCCCCATTATAACCAAAACACCCTTTTTTAATTTGCGAATCCCTTACTTTCGTTCTAGATGTATCATTTTGCTCAAGAACACGATTAATACACTTAGAACATCAACCCTAAAATCGAAGCTGGTTACAAAACACAAGTTCGAGCGGGATTTCGAGTGGTGCTAACAACCTAAGCTTGTTAAATCCGATATTTAGAACTAAGAACACCTCATCGAGGTAAGAAAATAAACCCTCAAAACTTAAAGGTTCGAACAACCTAGTATATGATTCTCATGCTTACACACCTTAAGAATACACGATTTCTTGGAGAAAATATAGAATTATGGCAAGAAAATCATACCTATTCCAAGCTCTTAGTTCGATTTCTCCTTTTGTCTCCTCAAGCTTTCGATGGTTTTCCTTACTACGTGAGTTTTATGAAGTCAAGTGGTTTTGGGTAGATATTTGGTAAAGAGTATAGTGATGGGACTTAGTGTGGCGTGAATCTCCCATGATTTAGGGGACCTTGTCTTCCAAAGTTTACCTTTAACAATTTGGGCCAATGTTATTTATTTAGTTGGGCCTTATGATTCTAGCATTTATAATTATAATTCACCCATAGTCCAACTTCCTATTCATGAATTAGGAGTCATCGTAGACCCGTAATTATTAACTCGCACTTACTCGTAATTCGCACATAGTTTACGAGCATAAAAATTCGTAACGTCACATAAGCATTCGACATATATGCAATTAACATGAAATCACGCTAGTCAAACACGAAATTTATTGGCCGACCTAATTTACGGGGACTGGGGTCCTACATCCTCCCCCCTTAAGGAGGATTTCGCCCCGAAATCAGCCCGTGTGGAACAATTCGGGGTAACGAATTCTCATTTCGTCCTTGCGTTCCCAGGTTGCTTCTTCCGTAGACTGGTTCTGCCACAGTACCTTCACTAAAGGAATATCTTTATTCCTTAGTCTTTTGGTCTCGTACATCAGTATCTCCACCGGAATCTCTTCGTAACTCAGATCCGGTTTCAATTGTTGGTGTAGGGACTCATTTGCTAGAACATGATTCGGGTCGGCTAAGTACTTCCGTAGTGTCGAGACGTGGAACACGTCATGTACTTGCGATAGCGATGCTGGCAGCCCTAGTGATAGGCTACCTCGCCAACTCTCTTTACTATTCGAAAGGGACCAATGTATCTAGGGCTCAGTTTCCCTTTCTTCCCGAATCTTTTCACGCCCTTCATCGTCGATACTTTTACGAACACCATATCGCATTCTTCGAATTCTAGTGGTCGACGCCTTCGATCTGCGTAGCTTTTCTGTCGACTCTGTGCCGTTCGTTTTCTTTCTTGTATGGCAGTGATGGCTTTCGTCATTTCTCGTACTATGTCGGGGCCTAACATTGCCCGTCCTCCGACCTCGTCCCAATGTATTGGGGACCTGCACCTACGCCCATATAGCGCTTCGTACGGTGCCATCCCGATAGTGACATGGTAGCTATTGTTGTACGAGAACTCGATTAGTGGGAGGTATCTACTCCAATTTCTTTTGAAAACGAGTACACATGCTCGTAGCATGTCTTCCAACGTCTGTATTGTTCGCTCGGATTGACCGTCCGTTTGTGGATGGTAGGCGGTGCTGAAAGACAGCTTCGTTCCCATTGCCTTTTGCAAGCTCGTCCAGAATTTCTACAGAAATCTGGAGTCGCGATCCGAGACTATGGACGATGGAACGCCGTGCAGTCGTACTATCTCTTGAATGTAGAACTCCGCGTACCGTTCCATGGAAAACGTCGTGCCGATTGGTAGGAAATGGGCAGACTTGGTTAGTCTGTCGACGATTACCCAAATTGCATCGTGCCCTTTCGCATTCCTCGGCAGTCCTACTACGAAGTCCATGGTAATGTTATCCCATTTCCATTCCGGAATGGGTAACGGTTGTAGGGTTCCCGCCGGCGTTTGATGCTCGGCTTTTATCTGCTGCCACGTCAGGCATTGACTCACGAAAGTCGCGATGTCCTTTTTCATGCCTGGCCACCAATAGTTTTCCTTTAAGCCTCTGTACATCTTCGTTGCTCCTGGATGTACTGAGTACGCAGTGGCATGTGCTTCCATCATTATCAGTCGTCGTAGTTCGGCGTCGTCTGGCACGTACAACCGGTTCTTGAAATACAGTCGTCCATCTTCCCGTATTATGAGGTCTCCCGTTGGTAGTTCCAGTTGCGCTTCTTTGATCTTCGTGTAGAGCTCGTCTACTCCTTGCGCTGTCTTAATTTGCTCTAGTAATGTCGGTTGCAAAGTTAAGGCTGCTAGATGCACCTCAACTTCGCCTAACCGTACGACTTCTACTTCCAGCAGTTGCAGTTCAGCACTCACTACCTTTCGGCTTAAGGCATCGGCTACTACATTCGCCTTGCCTGGGTGGTAGTTGATTACGCAGTCGTAATCCTTGACTAATCTAACCACCTCCTCTGCCTCATATTTAGCTCCTTTTGCGTAAAGAAGTACTTGAGGCTCTTGTGGTCCGTGTATATTTCACACCGCTCTTCATACAGGTAGTGCCTCCAAATCTTGAGAGCAAAGACCACTGCTGCCAATTCTAAGTCGTGAGTCGGGTAATTCTTCTCGTACCCCTTTAGTTGACGAGAGGCGTATGCTACTACATTCCCGTTCTGCATTAGCACACACCCTAACCCATTTTTCGACGCATCACTATACACGTGAATCCTCCAGTTCCCGCGGGTATCGTGAGAACTGGGGCCGTTATAAGCCGTTCCTTCAGCTCTTGGAAGCTCTCGCATTCTGCGGTCCACTGAAATGGCGTATTCTTCCTGGTCAGCTTTGTCAGTGTAGACGCTATCTTTGAGAAATCCTTGATGAACTTCATGTAGTAACCCGCCAGACCGAGGAAACTCCATACTTCCGTTACATTGGTCGGTCTGGGCCAGTTTCTAATGGCTTCTATCTTCTTCGGGTCTACAGAAATCCCTTCTCCTGATACTATATGCCCCAAGAAGGCGACTTGGTCGAGCCAGAATTCGCACTTCTTGAACTTGGCGTATAGTTGCTTGTCCCATAATATACTCAGAACTATCCTCAAGTATTCTTCGTGCTCCTCCTTCGTCTTTGAGTAGATTAGGATGTCATCTATGAAGACGATGACAAACCTATCTAGGTAGGGTTTGAACACCCGGTTCATTAAATCCATAAAAGCTGCGGGCGCATTAGTTAACCCGAATGGCATCACTAGGAACTCGTAGTGGCCATAACGGGTACTAAAGGCCGTCTTCGGGACATCTTCCTTCCGAATCCTTAGCTGATGATAGCCCGATCTTAAGTCGATCTTGGAGAAAACCGTTGCGCCTTGTAATTGATCGAACAGATCGTCTATTCTAGGGAGTTGGTACTTGTTCTTGATTGTTAACTTGTTCAACTCCCGGTAGTCAATGCATAATCGCATGGGCCCATCCTTCTTCTTCATGAATAGCACCGGCGCTCCCCAGGGAGAGAAACTCGGCTGTATGAACTCCTTCTGCATGAGTTCGTCGAGTGGTCCTTTAACTCCTTCATTTCCGTCGGTGCTTGTCGATATGGGGTCGTAGATACTGGCGCCGCTCCAGGTACGAGTTCTATGGCAAATTCTATTTCCCGCTCAGGTGGTAGTCCCGGTAATTCCTCGGGAAATACATCGGGGAAGTCCTTAACTACCGGAACATCCTCGAACTTCGGAGAGGAGTTCTCCGCCAACTTGATAGCGAACACCAGATATGCTTCGCACCCCGATTTGATCAGTCGTTGGGCTTTTAGCGCTGATATCCTAGAGATCATAGTTCCCTTGCTAGTTCCTACGAATTTAAGGGGTTCATCCCCGTCAATATTGAGCGTGACTATCTTGTGGTGGCAGTCTATGACAGCTCCGTACTTCGATAGCCAATCATTCCAATGATCACCTCATAATCATTCATAGGGATTATTATGAGGTCTATGGGCAGCTCCTTATCCCCGATTACTATTGGGCAATCCCGTAAAACGTGGTTAGTTTGGGTGGGATTCTCGTTCGGAACTGTTACCCTGAACTCGCACTCAGCTCGGTGAGGCGTAACTCCTACCCTCGTGACGTACTTAGTGGACGCGAACGAGTGTGTCGCTCCTGAGTCAACTAGGATGCATGTGGGGGTTTCATAGACGATGAGGGTACCTGTCACCATGGCCGGGTTGTTTTCCGCTTCCTCGGACGTTAGAGTGAAAACCCGGGCCGGTACCCTTGGTGGTGCTGCCTGGTTTCCAGCTTGACTTCCGGATCCACTTTCCGGACACGCCCTAAAATAGTGGCCCGTCTTGCCACATTTGAAGCAGATGGCGTTCTGGGAGTTGCAGACTCCCGTGTGCCTCCGTGCACACTTCGGGCATACGGGTAGGTCCAGCTGGGGTTTACCCTGGTTGGGGTTGAACTGTGGGGGTGGTCCTGATCGATTTGGGAAATTCAGTTTTCCACCCTTGGTTACGAACTGCCGCTTTGGGTTGCTTCCGCTCCCTTGCGGTCCTTGTACGAACTTGCGCTTCGCTTCCTGGGCGCGAGCAATTCTGGCCTCTGCCTGCTCCGCCACTAGCGCCCTCTCAGCCACTTGCGTGTACGTGGCTCCTTGTATCCCGGCCATACTCACATCTCTGTACAGCTCGGGCTTCAACCCTTCCATGAACCGCTCAATCTTGAGCAAGTCCATACTGACCATATGAGCAGCGAACCTCGAGAGCTGCTCAAACTTTTTGATGTACTCCGCCACTGTCATTGCCCCTTGGCGGAGGTTGATGAACTCGTTCATCCTCTGGGCTCTGACAGGGGCGGTGTAGTACTTTCCTCTAAAGATCTCCTTAAACTGATCCCAGCTCATCGTTAGAGGGTTTTCGATGGCTGAGATGGTATCCCACTAGTGCCCAGCGCTCCCCCTCAAAAGGTAGGCAGCGCACATGACTTTCTCCGTCTCAGGAGTGCGGCTATGCTGGAACATGTTCTCCAGCGTCCTTAACTAGTCCTCGGCGGATGTGGGGTCTACGGCATCCTCAAACAAAGGAGGATTAAGCTTTCCGAATCTCGCCCCGATCATCTCGATTCGTTCAGGTGGGGGAGGTAAGCCGGCTGATTGTCCACCAGCGTTCTGCTGTTGGATCAGCTGCTGAATCTGGGCCGATTGTTGTCGGACTAGTTCGGTGAGTTGCAGGATGGTAGCATCCCGGCTATCAGGAGGGTTATTGGTATCCCTACCCAGATCTGGTTCCCTACTTCCTTCTCCCCTAAGTCTTACAATTCTCAACCTGTCCTGACAATTTCGTAAGGCCAATAAATCAACCCATACATAAAAGATACATAATAGTGTACTTACAAGCAAGGCCGCTTCCGCGCTTTTGAGTGTGTGTGCATGGACAGTCTGCAGGACCTGTGACCGAAGCTCTGATACCACTCTGTCAGGACCCGTCGTCCGACTTCGTATTCCGTTCTAATCCTAAGTGCTTTAATGGTGTGTTGTCGCGCAAGGCATGAAATTACGGATAATCATTTTTAAAACTGCGTGCGGAAGTCTTACATACAAGTCAAAAGAATGTTCTACAGTTTCTTGATCGTATCTACACAAAATATAAGTGCGTGTGTGTGCAGCAAAAGCTTCCTATGCGCCCGGCCTTCACAGGTCGTCATCCATCACACACTCCCACCTCAAAAGCAGCCGGATAGCTTTAAAAGATTGGCCTTGCGTAAAAATTGGGTCACGTACCGTGATCGTCCGTACCTACAACACGTAACGTAAGGATGAGCCACCGAGGCTCAGTAAGCAGAAATGATGCATGTATGCACGTGTCGTAACGATCGACAATCCACGCCGTCGTTTTCTAACGCTCATACTCTTTTCTTATACTCGTACTCTTTTCTTAACTCGTACATCATATGGGCCCTCGGCTTTCTATCCCACTATGCGTCATATCATAGAGAACTCAATCCACTAGGGATTTGTACATATGCGGAGGTTCACACACTAGAAGGTCACCCGAAGGAATCTTCCCTTACTCAGTGTGGCCTCCACGCGGACGCTTCTCACTGGTAGCCGACACCGAGGCCACTAACCGCGGAGGTCACCCGAAGGAATCTTCCCTCCCGGTTAGTGTTCGTGCACTAGAAGGTCACCCGAAGGAATCTTCCTTTACTCAGCGCGTGCCCCGGGCAGCATCCTCCAGGTTGCATCTCCCGCATACGGGGTGTTCCCCCAGCTCTTATACAGGCCTTATGGCTTCATTCGCCATGGCTGCATAGGGTAGCCGTAACTCTTCATTGAGTCGACAGCGCCAATATCGGCGAGTATATATATCGCACACAGGCGATCTTATGCACGCTCGTACCTCGCGTCTTATATACTACGCATGCGTGCAAATGCTCAAGCCATGCGCATAAAAATATGCAGATCATGCTATCATGCATAAAATTAAATCATGTCGTACGTACACATTCCACATAAAGTCACGTAAACACGAAATCACATAATCATACGCAGGCAAGTTACGTGTCGTAGTTGGATTTCTACTTACCTGTCGTCCGTCGATTAGCGCTACTGAACTGCTGAATTTCCTAAGTCCCGACCTTAGACATAAAATATCCTTATCAGTAAGCTACTTAATTAATTAAATCACCTAAGTACTCGAATTTCCTAAATCGCGGTCTTAGTTTGGATTTATGACTTGTGAAGTACATTAAACTCGTAAACTAGCTTTGATCCTTATTTAAATTCGTTACGTTAGTAATTTAATCTATGCTAGCTCCCTAAGATTCCACATACCCGATTTATTATACTAAGTTGCTAAGCCATTTTAATTACAATGCTAAGTCATGTTAGAATTAAGTCTCGACTCTACTAAATCACTCGACGAAAGGTTATCAATTTTAGGGTTCGGTTTACGATGGATTTCTCGTAAGATTTCCTACTTTCGATTGAACTACATGTTACTTAAATCAATTCGCCCAATTGATGCCTAATTTTCGTGAGTTTCGCCCGATTCTTCACACTTAGGGTTAGTTTCGCCGTGTCGAGTCCTCATCTGGGTTTCGATCGAATCGAAACCCAAAAATAGGAAAGCAATTAATTTCGATTGGCTCAAGGGTTTCGCCCGAATGCTCGTTTTTAAGAGGAGTTTCGCCGTGCTCTTTCGTCATCGTGACGTCACCTGACTTTCGCCCGATTGTGCATGATTGAGATGGCTTTCGATCGATTGTGGAATTTGGGACGAGTTTCGCCGATGTTAGTTAAATTAGGGTTAGTTTCCGTAGAAACTTGTAAATTAATTGATAATGCTCACTTTCGATCGATGGAATGAATTTCAGGGTGAGTTTCGTCGTGCTTTGACGTCAGCATGGCGTCCCCCGTTCCGCCCGAAACCATGCACAGTGGGTAACCACTTTCGATCGATTTGCACGGGCATGGGATAGGGTTTTTGATTAAATTTTGTACCATTAGATGAGTTTCGGTCGAAACTCATAAGTTCACTAGCCTTTAGTTTCGATCGAAACTTAGTTATTCCTAAGATTTGAGTTGGTTCTTGAGCTCATCGCCCAAAACTCTTAAATTGATTTCCTTCTTTCAGTTGATTATTATACACGTTGAGGGGAGTTTCGATCGAAACTCATAAGTTACTCAATTCACGAACTAGACCATGAAATTAATCGTACTTATTTTATCCATTCCAGTTTCGCCCGAATGTACTAGGTTTCGATCGAAACTAATACTCAAATCAATTTTCTACTTTCGATCGAAACCTTCAAATATTCATCCGCTCGGAACTAATTCGCAACACCTATTTCCAGATTTCATAAGAGCTACGGCTTTTCTTTAGCCCCATTATAACCAAAACACCCTTTTTTTAATTTGCGAATCCCTTACTTTCGATCTAGATGTATCATTTTGCTCAAGAACACGATTAATACCCTTAGAACATCAACTCTAAAATCGAAGTTGGTTACAAAACACAAGTTCGAGCAGATTTTCGAGTGGTGCTAACAACCTAAGCTTGTTAAATCCGAAATTTAGAACTGAGAACACCTCATCGATGTAAGAAAATAAACCCTCAAAACTTAAAGGTTCGAACAACCCTAGTATATGATATTCTCATGCTTACACACCTTAAGAATACACGATTTCTTGGAGAAGATATAGAATTATGGCAAGAAAATCATACATATTCCAAGCTCTTAGTTCGATTTCTCCTTTTATCTCCTCTAGCTTTCGATGGTTTTCCTTACTACGTGAGTTTTATGAAGTCAAATGGTTTTGGGTAGATATTTGGTAAAGAGTATAGTGATGAGACTTAGTGTGGCGTGAATCTCCCATGATTTAGGGGACCTTGTCTTCCAAAGTTTACCATTAACAATTTAGGCCAATGTTATTTATTTAGTTGGGCCTTATGATTCTAGCATTTATAATTATAATTCACCCATAGTCCAACTTCCTATTCTTGAATTAGGAGTCATCGTAGACCCGTAATTATTAACTCGCACTTACTCGTAATTCGCACATAGTTTACGAGCATAAAAATTCGTAACGTCACATAAGCATTCGACATATATGCAATTAACATGAAATCACGCTAGTCATACACTAAATTTATTGGCCGACCTAATTTACGTGGATTGGGGTCCTACACTCCATATAATATTTAATTTTATTTTCTTCGGAAGAAATAAACCCGATTCAAAACCCGTTTTAGCACAGGTATTATAATGGGCCGGCCCCGTTATCAGATTATAGGAACGTGATACTTATATACCTGTGCAGTCTGGACTAAGATATGGATTTCCTTCATATCCATCCTTACAACGGCACCGATATCCACCACTGTCACCGTTCGAATCAACACACATGCTATTTCCAAGACAAACATAACCATCAGATGTTTGTGCTACCGAGCATTCTCAGATCCAATAGCCCACTCAAGAACCACGGGTACGTTCTCCACCGTCTTGTGTTACGAACCCGGGATCATTCAGATCGGATTTTCTGAACATGAAGCTCTTCGAAGCTCCCAAAACACCGAACCCGCAGGAGCTAAACGAAGTTATATTTTCATGAAGTTCGTGCTCAGCAGACGCGTGCCGAAGTTCTTAACCCCGTTGGGTATCGCCGTTTGGCAGCAACCGAGCCCGGTGCACTCCCCGTCGATCAGATCCGCCTGGAACGAGTACGAACCGAAGCACCCGCTCGTGAAGTTCCTGCCCCGACCAAACTCGAAGACTGTCCGTAGTCGTCCCAGCCCATGATCACGAACTTGTTATCCGCGCTGGAGAATGTAAAGGGCGTGCCTGTGAGGTCGAGGGCCGCTCGCTCTTGGCGGGTCACGCCGCCGGTCTCGTTGTAGCAGTGCATGCCGACCCGGTTCTTGACACGTACGGCGTCGTCGGCGATCCCGAGGGTTTCTTGGTTGATGGAGGAGATGAAGGGACGAGAAGCATTATCGGTGTAATTGATTGTGAATTCAACGAGCACGATGGCCCAATGCCGAACGGAAATGAAACTGTTATGTTCCCGCATTGGCTCTGGCAGTTTGTTTTGTTATTATGTTTGTTTCCTCTCTAATGAGCTTGTTGGATGATAATGATTGATACGAGTACGCTGCGCCTAGTGACCTCTCCTGAAACACTGACCTTTAGGAGAAGGAGGTTCCCCTAATAGGAAACCTTCCCGAAGGCCCCAGGCGAATATAGGAGATCTACGGGAAGGGAAAGGTCTTCAAGGCAAAAGGAGGAGGTCCAGAAGTATTATTTAGGAGGAGCGCGGGGGAAAGTGACATTCCTGACACCACTGAGAGAGCCGGAGATGAAGGTGTGTGGAATGACCGACCGGGTGCTACGTGCCATCCTCCTATTGGCGGACAGCCTCGATAGGAAGGACAGACAGCCGAGTGCTTTGCCTGGAGAATGTTAGACGGGATCTCGGGCCAAAGCTGTGGGGACCACCACCACCTTTTCAACGAGGAATAAAGGGATAAAACGAAGAAAAACCAACAGAACTCATCAGATAAAAAACACAGCGACATCACCGACCCAAGAAAAAGGAAGAAGAAGAAGAGAGTGAGAGAGTAGGGAGAAAATATAAAGCCCAGTGTTCTTCTTGTTTTTCTCAATAGAACTATCCATGCCAGTCCGTTTTGGTTTGGAATCCTTTGTAACACTTTCGCTTTTAGTAGAATAATATTCTACCAACATCATCTGGTGCTGTCTGCGGGAAATGCGGATCAAAATGAGAGATTACTGGAGGGTGTGTGCTGGGATAACGAGCAAGAATAGTAAGGGAGACAAGCAATGGGATATGGCGGAGAAGCAGCCCGACCTTGTGGAGGAGAATCCGCAAGCTCGATTCGACGAAGCGGCGGAGAAGATGGAAGGAAATCGTCCCAATACCACTTAAGCCCAACCAGGTGGAAGAGCCTTGCCGACGGAAATGTCCCCGCCTGTACCTGCAACGACGATGCCTCCTCCGACACCTATCACAATGACGACGAGACAGCTGGACCTATTGATCCGGAGTGCAGTGACTTTTGCAAGGACCACTCGCAAGAGGAGGTGCGGAAGAAAGGTTAGGCGAGTTTCACCTCAGAAGGCTAAACCAGCGGAGAGAGATGTGTCGGAGCGGGTGAAGATAACGGAGGAAAACGAAGTGACAGTAGGGACGACCCCCACGAGTGGTTCGCAGGAAGTGAGCCGCAAAGGAGGGGAAATGGTGAAGCTTGAAATGAAACATCGGTGATTCTCTCCATATCCTCTGAAAGAGAGCTAAGTGGAGGAGAGCAAGGAATCAAATGTCTAAAAGCCCTCAAAGATCGACCCCGTCGAGGACGAGCACCACAGGGACGAGCTGGGAAGAGAGGAGCAATGACTCAAGAGGGCGAGTAAGGGTCATGAGGGAAGGAGCTGGCGAGGGTAGTTAGTGAGAACGAGAGGGAGTTGAGAGGTCAGATCTCCAAACTTTGGAGTCTGGTAGAGGGTTTGTAGAAACAGACGAGGAGGGTTCAAAGCTGGGGGGCTCCAAGCTGGGACCCGGTTCGCTAAACACCTGCTGCAGGGAGAGGTGGCACCCAGCTTCATGCAACTACCATATGAGTACAACGGCACGACTGATCCTAAGGAGCACATACTACGTTTCAAGAATACCTCCCTGTTGCATAACTTCACAGATGGGTTGAAATGCAGAATCTTGTTGACCACGCTGGTGAGGTCAGCACAACAGTGGTTTAGCCAACTGTCGCCGGGAATCATCCGTTTGCTTGAAGGGTTCCAAGAAATGTTCGTCAACCAGTTCGCCAGCGCTAGGAAGCCCCCAAGATCTGACATGCCTCTGCTACAGATCAAACAGCGGCTGGAGGAAAGCCTCCGATCTTATATTCAAAGGTTCAACGTAGCAGCTCTCGAGGTGCCCGTTGCTACGGTAGCAATGAAGTTGAATGCTCTGGTTCACGGTCTTCAGGATGGGGATTTCTTTGCCTTCCTTTCGAAGAAACCCCCTGGGACCTTCGAGGAGTTATTGGCTCGGGCCGACAAATACATAAACCTAGAAGAGAGTAAATGGGCGAAGGCTAAAGAGGTGAATCCAGCGGTGGCAGATCGGACATGAGGGAGGAACAGAGGAGCTGGTAATGACAGGGCAAGGCTGTCTCGTTACCCAGTTAATCGCAGAGAGGCTATAGAGGAAGGAAACGCCCATCCTACTCGTTTTTTCAAGAAGTATACCCCCTTGAAGGCAGAACTGAAAGAAGTGTTGGCGGTGGTAGCCGGAAACCCAGCTTCGAAATATCCCCCAGCTAGTAATCGAGGACCCCTAGACCTCCACCTGGTTTATTTTGCCGTTTCCATAACAGGTACGGCCACCACACCAATCAGTGCATCCATTTGAAGAATGAGAGTGAAAGGCTGATCCAGGCAGGACACCTCAAGGAACTAGTATACCATGAACGAAGGTTCATACCCTGCGCCCGGTCCTAGTCAGCAAAGGACGAACATTCTTATCATTGTGGGAGGACCTGGACGTGGAGATTCGCATAGGGCTCGCAAGAAATACGCCTATAATCGCTAAGACAGGTGGCGGAGCCCATGTTAGAGGTTGATAAGCCAGTTAGAGGTGGCGCCGAATGTGCATTTCGATGTAGATGATGAGGTGGAGGTCATAAGGCCTCACAATGATGCCTTGGTTGTTACAACTGACGTGGCAGGTTTCAACGTCTCCCGCGCGTCCACCTCTTTATATGGCTTTGGAGGTGCAGGAATAAGACCCCTCGGGCAGATAACACTCCCTGTTGGGCTAGGAAGTGAGCCAACCCGAGTGGTACGCATGGTGAACTTCTTAGTAGTGGACGCGGTCTTTTCATATAATATCATTTTGGAAGACCAGCTATCAACAGGTTCAGAGCTATACCATCAACGGACCACCGGAAGATCAAATTTTCGGTAGGGAGTAGAGTAGGAGAAGTGAGAGGAGATCAGGTCAGCTCTCGACGATGTTACACCAATGAAATTAAGGCTGTTACAGGAGGGCAGGAAAAGGACAAAGATGATGGAAAGCAGGCCAAACGCACCAAGATAGTATGAGAAAAGGGGGAACCTGCCCGTTTACAGGCTCAACCTAATGAGGAGCTAATGAAGGTGTAGTTATACCCTGGATAGGAGGGCTTTGCAACCCAGGTGGGGACTCAGATGGAGAAGGAAGTATTGCCGAGGGTGGTGGATTGCCTGCGTAGGAACGCAGATCTGTTCACACTCTCACCTACAGACATGACGGGAATTGACCCCCAGATAGCTATGCATTGTCTGAATATAGTGTCGGGGAACGATGTCGAGAAGGTCAAGAGCCACGACGAGCTAAAAGTGAAAGAAAGCAAAGGCAACGATGTCGAGAAGGTCAAGGCCGACAAAGGAAATGCGCGGCCATTCGTGAATCCGTACCAACCTAAGATTCCATATCCAGTTTGGTTAAGGGAGGTCGAACCTGAAAAGGAGAAGGTCGAACCCGAAAAGAAGGAGACTGCGCATGGAAAAGAAAAGGAGGAGGGTATTGCTCCAAGACCACCAGTCAATTCTTACACACCGAAGATTCCATATCTGGCTAGGTTAACAAGGGCGATGACTGACGACCCATTTGGCATGTACCTAGAGGAACAACGCGCCAAGAAGGAAGTGGAGCCGGTCAATCGTGTCGAGGAAGAGAAAGTCGACAAGGAGATGGAGGTCGTGACTACGCCGTATGTCAAGGCGTGTCAACCAAAGAAGTATATTGTTGACGACGAGTTCGGTAAATTTCTTTCATTTTTCAAGCAACTACATATTAACTTACCGCTCGTCGAAGTCCTTGCACAGATACCTCGATATGTGAAATACCTCAAGGACTTACTCACGAACAAACGCGAGCTCGAAGATGTTTCTTCTAATTGTCTTCAAGGGGAGTGCTCCGCCGTCGTGCAAATGAATATCCCGAAGAAGCTGAAGGATCCAGGGAGTTTCACTATGCCTTGTCTTATAGGAAATTTATATATTCATAAGGCATTTGTTGATTTAGGTGCTACTATTAATTTGATGCCTTATTCTATGTTTAAGAAGCTTGGTTTAGGTGAACCCAAGTATACAACTAGCTGATAGATCTATGGGTATTATAGAGGATGTGTTAGTCAAGGTTAATCAGTTTATTATTCCAGTGGATGTTGTTATTCTTGATATGAGGGAAGATGAGAATGTACCTTTGATCTTAGGAAGACCATTTTTAGCCACTAGAGACCGGATAGATGTTAAAAATGGCACCTTGACGTTTAGTATAGATGGAGGGAAAGTAACATTTTGCATGGCGGAAACTAAGAATGATATCTGCAAGGATGAAATAATTATTCCTATCCTGATTTTATTGATCAAAATTCTTCTATGTCTTTTTCAAGTTTATCGCAGGTTATCAAGAAGAAAGACACGGGGATAGTCGAGGGAAGCAAAGAGAAGAACAAGGAGATGCGTTTGATCGACGGACCACCGCTTTTAGAGTTTGAACGGCAGCCCAACCATTTCAGTTGCAATTTTCCCAAGGGCGGTCCAAAACCACCGATGACAGTCCCCTCCAACCGTTTTTCCCAACCACCTTGAAGACTCACTCGACTACGTCCGGCGCAAGACGTTAAAGAAGCGCTTCTTGGGAGGCAACCCAGGTATTTTCAATCTATGTTTTAGGTATTACAATATATAAACAAAAAAATATATAATAAATAAAAAAACAATTTAATTAAAAAAAATTAATCTAGAACTACATATATTAAATTAAATAAAACCATAATAACAATAACAGTAAAATTTAATTTAATAATAAATTTATTACGAATATTGAGGATGGTCACAACGCAAAATCTAGGGACGAGATAGGAACGATAGTTTTACTTCATAAAAGATGGTTACAATACCATTACAACGTGTGAGGGTCCAACACAAAAGCAATTCGAACTGCGAATAACACAAAAGATAGAACAATAGTTTATTTTGCTTCATGAGGGTGGTTATACACAAGTGCACCTTGTGAGAACCTAACACATGAAAGCTAGTAAAACTCCAAACAAACCATAAAGAAGAGCAAGGTAGAGTGATAGCATATCTAAATTATGACGAATCCTTGCATGTTCTTCACTCTCATTCCCACGGCCTTGCTGCTGTCCCCAATTCATAGTGGCTAGCTAACTCAGAATTTCGAAAATAAGATTGCTGAAGACGTGTGACTTATGGTAAATGATGCTATTGTGTTGTTCTACCAATGTCTATTTATAGGCATGAAGGGCACAAAAACGTCATTATCACACCCAGCAAATCAAATAAATGATACAGACGAATTTTTGACTTGGAAGATTTCACGCCGCGTGAGAAAGTGATATTTTCTTTGTCGATTATCAGATTTTTCCTCGCGCAAATCGTTCTTCAAAAACTCGTCGATTATGTGTCAATCACAGTAAAAATATATCAAATAATAATAATCATAATACTAAAAATAATAATAATATAAAAAAACAAAAAAAAATAATTATTCACGACCAACTCTCTGAGAAGTCACGGCCGTGAAAGCTACATAGGCAGACTCTGGCACAATTCACGGCCTTTTGGTTTAACCAGTCACGACCGTGAATGTGAACAAACACGTCTTCCAAAGTTTTCTGCCAAGATTCACGGCTCTGCACATCTATCTCACGGCCGTGAATATCGTTAGTTCTCCCACTGCCGCAATTCACGGCCTTGGGCTTAATAACTCACGGCCGTGAAGTTTAGTGCCACAATACATGTCGCTCACTGCCTCAAGTCACGGCCAAAGGCTTACACCTCACGGCCGTGACGATATCTGGAAAAAAAAAAAGAAAAATAAAAATAAAAATAAAAATAAAAAGAAATATATATATATATATATATATAAAATAGATTAAAAAATATAAATGCGAAGAAGGCCTAGGTGACCGAATTCACGGCCGTGTCTCACCAATGTTTTGGCACACTGTCCCCATTCACGAGTTGTTGGAAATAGCCTCATGGCCGTGAAGCATGTCAAATGGATGCCTCTGTCCCTATTCACGGCCTGTGAATTTAAATTCACGGCCGCGAATGTCACGGGCAACTTACAGAAGAGCGAAAAAATGTGTTCAAAATCATTCTCATCTTCTTCATTTCTCCATTCACTCCTTCACACAAAATTCTGGGTTCCTCTACTTCACAACGACACACCAAGACACCGTCGCACATATTACGGTGACACAATCCTACCATTTCCCTCTGTTTCAACGTGCTTAAATCAAAGAGGTATGTACTTTCTTGTCCAAATCACACTTTGGGAATTGGGGGTTTTTCGAGGTTGGGACCGATATTTATACATTGCTCTCTCATGAATCGATTTATGCTATGAACGCTTTGGCCTTGATTAATTTCTTGATTTCGTCTGTTAATTGTGATTTTGGGATGATGAACCCTAATTTTGAAAATTAGGGATTTTTGAAATTGTTGACGAAATTGATTGCGTTTAATGGGTTATTTGCCGTTGATTCATTGAATGAAGTTCAAAAATGTGCTTGGTTAATTGATTATTGAACTTTGAATGCATGTTTTAGTTCGTCTATTATGTGTTCGACAAAATGCCGCTTTGAATGTTCATATGTTCTTGCTTTAGAATTGTCAATTTTGTCGTTTCTTTGGTCGAGTCGAGCTATGTTGATTATGTTTTTTCTCGCCAACTCACATATGGACTTCAAGGTACTATGGGTCAAAGCCGCTCAGCTGTATCACCGAATCATCCACGTCGACGCCCAGGAGCGACATCACTGCTAGCCTCTATGAAGCAGTTCGACGATGAGACGCAACAGGCCCGATATAACCGGAATTGACCAGGACATGCTGGAAAAGTATCACATCAACCAGCAAGTGGCCGGGTACGTGTCGCTTAGTGGATGGCTGGAATTCTTTCATATCGACGAGCCACCATACAAGGAGTTGACCCTGGAATTCCCATCTACCTTCTCTTTCGAGGAATACAAACTGAACGGAGTTAAGTTATGCGCATTTAACGAGGACTACACGGTGGACGTAGCCGACATCTGTCGGGCGATTGCAGCGGCGGTACCATATTTTTGGAGCCAAGGACCTTTTCCAGATAAGCACTACAAAGATTACCTCGAAAGCCCGTTGGTCCGGCAGGCTTGTTGGGCTGAGATTGCCCAACCCGACGAGCCCCAATTCAGCGTCAAAACATCGAAAGCATCTTCGCTAAGGAGCCCAGGATTACATTACATTCACCGCCTCCTGACGACCTCGCTCACACCAAGGGGTGACTCGCATGGTGCAATAGGCCTGCGCGATTTGTACTACTTAGCCAAGATGCAGCGAGGTCAACAGGTGCACTTAGGGGTAGCCATGGCCCACGCCTTTAGCACTCAGGCAGACGTGCGTAGTCACAGGAAGCTCGCAGTTGGGCCATTTGTTATGAAGGTTATCAAGGGGCTTAACATGTGGCCAACAAATCCACCACAGAACGAGGACATGATGATGAAGATGAAGATGCTTATAAAAGCGCCAAATTGGTCCCGCTCGAACAAGGTCTATACTTGGCATCAAGTTTACCGTGGGCAGACGGACCTCGGCAATGCATTCCCCGAACCACTAGAAATTGAGGGTGTGGGACCATTCCCGGTTCACCCAGACACTGTCGGACCTTCTTATTTCTCCGGCTATCACGAGGGCGAGTCCTCTGGTGTTGCTCCTTCTGCGTCTGCCGCAGATCTTCAGATATTGTGCCAGGAAATGCTACGCTACAATGAGGAGGCCATTCGACGCGATGAGGAGACACGGCGCCGACAGGACGAGTATGAGCGTCAAAATGAGGAAGCCCACCGATGCTACCGCGAAGAGCAACAGCGCTATGAGCAGGCCCTTAAAGCCATGGCCGACGCGGTCATGCGATCACAGGAGTCACTGTCATTCCTTTGCCCTCGGCAGCCCTCACCACCACCACCTTAGTTCCGGTTTCATTTGTGATGTTTCTTTTGTAGAACACTTTGTGTGTTTGGTCTAGTAATCCCGACACTTTTGATCATTATGACTCGTTTTGCTGTCTACTTTATATTTCCATCGTGCTTTTAATTTTCTTTTCACTGGTTTCAGGAAACGTGTCACATTTTACATCACTACGACCCAAAATATTTCACATTCAGTGAAACAACCATGTTCAACTACATCAAATGCTCGAGGCAGGGTCACGCCATTTTTTTCAGGGGAGTCACTCTTTCAACTTCTTTTACATTTCTTTACTTATTTTACACGTTGAGGACAACGTGCATCTTAAGTGTGGGGAGAGGCAATTTTGATGGGGAATTTTGTTGAAAATTTACGTGAAATTTATTTTTTATAACTTGTTGTGGCTATTAAATCTATAAAAGTCTGGCATGATTGTTTGCGTTCATCTCGAAGTTGGATTGCATGCTAGGGAGTTTTGTGAGCGATAAAGACATGCATCAGTAATTTAATCTTCTCAGCATGAATAGATATAGTGTTACTTTGACAGATCCACACACATAACCCATGTTCCATTGTGAGAGTTTGAGCTGACGAGCATTTGCTCATTTTTCTTGGTTGTGTGAGTAGTGCATAATTTACGTCTCTCTAGAACTTGCTTGTTTGATACGCATTTAAATTGCTTATAGTATGTTCTGTACGAATATGACGAAGGCATTAAGAAATAAGTCCACGGCCAAAGTTCCCAACCACGACTGATCACCGTAGTTAGCCACTTTGAGCCTAATCCTTTTTATTTCTTAAACCTCGTATTTCATAAGCCGCTAACCTAAATAATCCTCCAGAGATCAGTTGAACCCGAGTTAAGTAGAAGTGAAGGTTGAATGTCAAAGTCGAAAAGCGCAGTCGGACGACGCCCCGAGACAATGCCAAAAGCATTTGAGAACTCCCTCTTGAACAAGGAAAAAGGGCAGAGCACCGCCGCAATGCGAAGAGTGATATAAAAAAAGAAAGAAAAAAAAGAAAAAAAAAGAAATACAAAAGAGAGAAATGGCACTTGAAGAAGGAAAGTGAAGCAGAAAGAGAATGAGTTGTTGCGAAAAGAAAGAAAAGAACCTTTCCTTCGATAATCTTCCAGTCTCAGAAATTCCACATTATCATCTCATATTGAGACTTGGAAGAAGAAAGGCTTAGTGGAACGCAGCAGAAATAAGAGAAATACAAAGACGGCGTAATCAAAAGGGTTGATCATGGCGCGCTTTAGACAATGACATGAAGACAGACACGACTGCTACTCATATATGATTCTACTACCACCTCATTACTATCGAACCCATTTAACCCGAAAAAGACCTTCTGATTCATGCTTACTGCTTTAAGTAGTACATGTGCGATTGACTTGCAAGCATATGGTATAGACTAGATTATTGCATGAATTGAGCGATTCACTGATTTATTACCCTATACACTGAGTGATTTGAGTGAGTCCCTGTGAGGTGTGGATCTCGATTAGTAGTGCTAAGGAAATTCGTGTCCATAATTGCTTGCTTGATTCCATTTTGTGTTTTCCATCTGCGTTGGTGAATTGTGAATGGTCATGCCACTATCTTGTTACCTTTTCTTGCTTCTAATTTTCTTGAGGACAAGGAAAAGCTTAAGTGTGGGGAGGCTTGATAAACGTGTTTTAATACGTTTATTGTTGTATTTATTGGGTTATAATAGAGTATTTTTGGTCACTCCCTGCATTTCTTGGCTCTATTTACACCTATTTAAATATTGTAGGACCTTCGAACGGCTATCGAGCGAAAGAAACGAAAACGAGGCGAAAAACGACGCAAAATGGCCAAATATGAAGCTGTCAGGAAAGTCACGGCCGTGACTCACCTCACAAGAAGCCGCGAACGTGGGCAGTAAGCCTCTAAGACTGAATCTGCAAGGTTCACGGCCGTGAATGTTGTGCACGTGCCCGTGAAGCGCGGTAGAGTGATGCGAAATCGACAATGTCCTCAGTCACGGTCGTGAATCACAAATCAAGAAGCCGTGAACGACGACCGAGACTTGAAGAAGGTCAAGTCACGGCCGTGAACCATCAGGTAGGAAGCCGTGAACGATGGCCGTGGCTTAAATAAAGAAAAGACATTAAGTGTCACGGCCGTGAAGCCTCATGCGAGAAGCCGTGAATCGAGGCAGAGAGCTCAACGAGGAAAAGTCTATTGATTCACGGCCGTGAATATTATTGCCAGTGCTCGTGACCTATGACAGAAGGTCAATATTTAGGGTTTAAGCCGCCGTCACGGCCGTGATTCCTAATGCACGAGGCCGTGAAGGGTTTAAGAAAGGCGAGAAGTCAGCCTAAATGCATAGTTCACGGCCGTGAAGGCCCGTTAAGTGGCCGTGAACGTGCCAAATTTCAGGGTTTTGGTCCAAATTCGAACCATAACAAGGGAGTTCTTCTCAGAACTCAAGCATAACCCCATAGAGACGAAAACTTAGAGAAAAGGAGATGAGGAAGCACACTAGAAGCATCCCCTCGATTTAGAGAAGCTCAAGGGACGATCCGACAACGCAGTCACGCTCACACGATCAAGGAACGAGAGCTCACCCTCAGAACCGCCATACTCACTTATTAGGGGAGATTTTATGAGTTCTCTATCCTTGTTTCCTTTGAATCTCATTGTTGTTTTCCCTAATATGAGTAGCTAAATCTCTTATGTGTTCGGGAATAGATGAACGTTGGGTCATGCCGTGGTTAAGGCGTAGGATAATCGTGAACACGTGTATTCGACTATTTATCATTCTATGATATTGCTTCTTGGTCTCAATATGTCTATGTGTTGATATGAATGTGTGGTACATCGTTTAGGGCAACAGCTAAATAACGACTAGGCCATTCGTAGACGTTAGGATTCGAGTATAGGGCGACAGCAAATACTCGATCCTCGCCGTCTAGTAATTGCTAAACTTAGATTCCCACGAGCGTTTAGGGCGACAACAAATCCGTGAGTGGTTAGGAAATTACTGCAATTTAGTCGATAATCACGTAGGAGCGATATTCCGTAGCCTTAGCCGACAGCACTCAGCGGGATTCGAATCCCGAACACATATTTGTCATCTTAAGTCACTCGTATTATTTCTAGTTGTACTTACTTAGTCTTCCAACCTTTAGGTTGCTCTACTAAATTTGTCCGTAGCATAAACAAATTCTGCTATTTTATTTAGGCTAAATATCGAGTCGATAGGCCAATACTAGTACTCAATTTATTCCTCGTGTTCGATACTCGGATATTCGCTATAGCTATATTACAAACGATAGGTACACTGCCTATCGTGCGTTGTTCTAGTTATAATATATTCATTTTAATTATTACTTGACGTACTTGCATGAACCTTTAAAATATTAACGTACACGCACGCGATCACTCGGCCTGTCTTCGCTCTGCATCATCAAGCACCTCCTAGAGAGCTCAGCCACATTTTGGATTTGGTCCAAGCTCCCTTCTGTCAAAACCCTAGGATCCAAAATTCCAAACAAAGCGTTCTCTTTCAACGAAGCGACGAATTGAGTAGTGAGGCTCTTTTCGTGCTCGGGTTTATTACACATAATGGGTTTCCAACCCGTCATCAGCTCGACCAAGACAACCCCGAAGCTGTAAACGTCGCTCTTTTCCATGAACTATCCTGATTGGAAGTACTCGGGATCTAAATAGCCTAAGGTTCCTTGTACTAACGTAATGACCTGCGTCTGATCTATCGGGACCAACCTCGAAGCACCGAATTCGGATATCTTCGTCGTGTAATAATCGTCCAATAGTATGTTCGGAGACTTGACGTCTCTATGGATGACGGGTACAACGGCCGAAGAGTGGAGATAAGCCAAAGCGTTAGCTGCTTCGTTCGCTATCCTCAGACGATTCTCCCAAGAAAACCAAGGCACACCACCGCTGTTATGAATGAGGTGGAAAAGCATACCGTTGGGGTCGTATTCGTACACTAACAGAGCAACTTTGGTTTCGAGACAACATCCCATTAGCTTAACGATGTTTTGATGGTTGACTTGAGTCAAATTATGACCTCGTTGATGAACTCATTGATCTGAGTCTATGACTCGGGAGTTTTTTATTGCCACCACCGTTTGGTTTTGGAGTATATGTACACCATACCGTAGCCGCCCCTTCCTAATATCTGATCCTTGGAATAGTTCTTCGTTGCCCTTTTGAATTCTTCGGCGGAGAAGATCTTGGTGGACCTGATTTTTGCTTCGTTCGACGAGAGCTGCTAC
Organism: Craterostigma plantagineum; assembly: GCA_027422505.1. NCBI lineage: Eukaryota > Viridiplantae > Streptophyta > Magnoliopsida > Lamiales > Linderniaceae > Craterostigma > Craterostigma plantagineum. The sequence continues at coordinate 12,099,859 of JAPQWV010000020.1, forward strand.
TGCAGTAGAATGTTGTCGTTTTGCATGAAAAACTTCTCCCTCAATTTCATGAGGTTACGGTTTTTTACTCCGAGGAATAGTATCGTTGCGCAAACTATGAGCGCCAAGAATCCAAAGCATATAACTGAAAAATATTATCGTTAAGTCGACATAAACTAAGCATGCCGTGAAATTCAGATAAAAATATCGAGGATCAGACGAGAAATAAAGTACCAGAAGGTGAGACATCTTGCAAATGCAGCCCTGACCTTCTTTGCTTCCTTCGCTCGAGTATCCCTTCTTGCAAAAACAGTTAAAACTCCCAGAGTGTTAATGCAAATCCCATTCGTATCACATGGATTGTTCAGACACTCATTGGTATCTGTCCAAAGAAGCATTGTCAGAGCTTTCTAGTCTTTTCAGGGCAAGCAGGCTAATGGGCAAAGCAAGTGAAGAAAGGGCTCAAGTGCCAATATTTTAAAGAACCACAATTTAACAATATTATTATGTAATTGAAATATAATTAGTTAAAAAGGTGATAAATTTAAAATTAACTCATCTAGCTAATTTAAGTTTTGCCTGTTAAAAACCGATTAATAACAAAAACAAGAGATCAAAAAGGATTTGCTGGAAAAAAAAAATCTACAAGAATATATATCATGTAAAAAAATTGTTCTAACAGCAAAAAATGGTAATCTATTTTATGTTTTATCTCGACTTCCAAAAACTTAAGGTGTTATAGATGAGGATTTATTCCTGAAAAAAGAAGGAATGTTGTGTTAGGCTGCACGTAAAATTCCTTGTCTCCATATAAATTTAATTTTATTTTCTTCGGAAGAAATAAACCCAATTCAAAACCCGTTTTAGCACTAGTATTATAATGGACCAGCCCTGTTATCAGATTATAGGAACGTGATATTTATATACCTGTGCAGCCTGGACTAAGATAGGCTTTCCTTCATATCCATCCTTACAATGGCACCGATATCCACCGCTGTCACCGCTCGAATCAACACACTTGCTATTTCCAAGACACACATAACCATCAGATGTTTGTGCTACCGAGCAATCCTCAGATCCGATAGCCCACTCAAGAACCACGGGATCGTTCTCCATGGTCTTGTTTACGAAAGAGTACCCAGGTGTACCGCAAGTAGTCATCTATGACTACAAGGGTGTGCCTGGCTCCTCCCAGACTTGGTACCGAAATTGGTCCAAACAAATCCATATGTAAACGATCGAGGGAGCGGTTTGACGTTGTTCTTCCTCTACTTCTAAATGTAGATCTTATTTGTTTGCCTAATTGGCATGCGGTACATGCCTTTTCCTTTACAGTGTAATTTAGGCAGTCCAAGCATTAGATCTTCAGAACTTAGCTTGGATATTGTTTTAAATTTGAGATGATTCAATCTCTTATGCCACATCCAACTTTTGGAGCTTTTAGCAACCAAACAGGTTGGTGTGGAGTTAGATTGAACATTCCATTTCACTATTAAGTACCGTTGGTTCTCCAGCCAGCGAGTACCATTTTACCGGCAGTGTTTAACACTTCACACCTGTCCTTTTTAAAGTCACAGGTGTATCCGTATCACATAGTTTACTTATACTTACTAAATTATAATGTAAATTCTTCACCAGAATAATATTGTCTCAGTTGAAGTTGTCATAGACAAGCTTACCCTTACCTATGACTTCACCCTTTCCGTTGTCACCAAACGTGACAGTCTGTCCGGTACAGGATTGGATCTCCTTGAGAAGTTCCTCCTTCCTTGTCATGTGCTTGCAGCACCCACTGTCCAGGTACCAGCTGGACCGCCTGACTTCCTTAGCATAAACCTGCAAATAGTGGGTTTACTCTACCCAACTTCTGCTTGGGTCCATGGTCAGTAAGTGTTTCGCTACCCAAATCTGGGTTACCTTATACTGTTTTCCCATTTTAGGATCAACAAGTATTTTAGGGGACTTCCCCCTTGGTTGGTGCCGTCTATTCGATCTTTTACTGGTCGATATGGCTTGTGAGTACCTACCTCTTTAAAGTTTCTGTACTCAGATTTCCTCTGAGTCTTAGGCCTTTGCCTTCGACTATGTTAGTTTCCGGTCCCACCTCTAGTTTGAGGTGCTTTGGAATAATCCCATGTTTCCGGTCCCACCCCTAGTTTGAGGTGCTTTGGAATATTCCTCTTATTTATAGGGTTACAGTACTGGGGACTTGGTTGGTCCTCCGAACTGTTGACTTCGCGAATTTTACGAAGTTTGAAAAGATAGGGGCTTTGGTTGGGTCTGAAGTATATCAAGACCACTTTTGTCTTTCCCGTCTCGGGATAGACTTTGTAGGGTCTCAAGTTTCTCCGACAATTCTGACCATGACTTGGTCAGATTGTCAAAGTCAATAAACTTGACTTTTGTGGCTTTTTCCTTAAGGGCATCATTTTCATCCGTCAAGAGCACGGTTTCTGCCTGAGCTTTTTCAAGCTCTTCCCGCGCGGTACTGGTTTCAACAGGTGTTGGTACCGGTACCGTTTTTAGCTGTAGAGCTAATTTTTGATATTCCAAGCTCATCTCGTGAAGAGCTTGTTCAAGTCCTTCACGAGAAAACTCGGATTAGGAAGAGTCAGATACCTCATCTTCCTCTTCGACATTGGCCATGAGGCACTCGACGTCCTCGTGGCTTTCATCATTGGAGCTGGACTCTTCTGAGTCCGAATCTGCCCATCTCGTCTTGCTTTCTTTTGCGACGAGAACCTTGGCTTTCCGATTTGAAGGTCTTCTGGAGACCTCCTTGCCCTTTTCCTTTCGTGGCTGCTTGCAGTCCACGTCGAAGTGTCCTTTACTACCACAATTAAAGCAGGCATTATTTCTAGGCTCATCACGGGTTATTTTCTTACCCGTTTGCGTTGATTGGCTTTGTGGGGTTCTTTTCATGAACCGCCCGAAACGTTTGATGAAGAGCGCCATCGCCTCTTCACTGTTTTCCTCCGCGATCCTGGAGATGCTTTCTGTTGGTGCTGCCAGTGCTTTCATTGGAGCCGGTACTGAGGGAACTTCTTCCATCATTTTCTGAAGTCCAAACTCGTACGCCTTCAGATATGCGAACAGATCATGAAGTAATAGCTTGCTGAGGTCCTTGACCTCCCGCATGGCCATCATCTTGACGTCCCACTCCCTGGGTAACGCCTTCATGACTTTGATGGCAGTATCTCTGTTCTCTATCATCCTTCCCAGGGCCGATAGATCGTTGATGATGGTTGTGAAACGGTCTTCGAACTCCACCATTGATTCTCTAACCTTCATCTTGATGGAGTCGTACTTTTGGATGACGACCACGAGTTTGTTTTCCCGGGTCTGCTCATTCCCTTCACAGATTTGGCACAGTTTGCGCCAAACCTCCCCCGCTGTCTTGCACAGCGTAACCTGACGGAAAGTCGCGGTATCTAGCGTCTTGAGTAAGGTGTCCTTCGCCACCTTGTCCAAGTTGATAAGCTTCTTTTCCGTCTCCGACCACTCGCTTTTGACTTTTAACACACGCTGGGGTTGTGTCGGGTCGTTGAGTGCGCCGGTTGTTCTTTAATAGGTCTGGGGGACCGTCCGTCACGACGTCCCACAAATCTTCGTTCTGCGTCGAGAGATGGGACTCCATCCTTATCTTCCACTCCAGAAAGTATGACTGAAGGAAAAGGTGTTTGGCTATATCGTTAAATGGTTTTTTTGCCCTTATCTATTCTTAATATTTCAATAATAGAAAAAGCTATGTTAAAAAAGACGAAGTTAAAAATCTCGTGGTGATTGAAGCTAAATTTTACATCAAGTATAGATAATATGAATATAAAAAATATGTTAACTATTGGTACTTAAACTTTCAAATGTGTTGTTTTGGTTCCAACATTTGTAAAACCTTCTTTCTTTGGTTCCTTTACCGGTCCTTTGGTCAAAAGAACAAAAAAACAAAAGGAACCTTTTGCAAAGCTTCACCGAAACGGGACATTTAAATGATACATCACCACAATAACATTTTAGTATAGTTTAAGTACCAATTTCGTCGCTTAATCTTAAATTTATTGTTTTCTATGTACAGTAGGCTTAGCCATGAAGGTGAGATCATTGTTTCAATTTTCTCGAGCAGATAAAAGTGGTTATAAGAGAGAGTGCATATTGATGAAATAAAGGTAGAGCAGAAAAATTAATATATATATATATATATATATATATATATATATATACATATATAATATACATATATTAGCACCTCACTTTAAAAAATATCACTTTTTCTTTCAGGTTCGAATCACCGTGAATTTTTGGGATATCTTGCTACGAATGAGGGTCTATAAAACGTTGGCAGATTGATTTCACTTGAGGACTTGTAGATTAGGCAGCAAAAGGATCGTATTTATATCTTCCCAAGAAGTCACACGCCAAATTATTCGACCAGCTAAACGACATTGACTTAAGTTTACGAGTAAATCATATATTACGCTGGCAAAAGTATGACAAGCTCGACGCTTCTGGCCTGTTAAGGAATCATTGATATATCAGGTCGAGTTTCTTCGTATTGGTATTCTCCTTACAACTTTCCTGAAATCCGTGCACCTTAAGTTGAGATTCTCCTTACAACTTACATGGATTACATGTTTCCTACTAGTCTATACTATATTAAAAGTGTGAACAAAGAAACAGTGTTTCATTCCTACTGTCAAATGACTTTTTTGCCCTCATATATTAAACTCAGGGGTGTGGCGGTGCGTTTTATGCGATTTTCCCGCAATTTCAAACTGCATTTCTATATGCGGTTTTTTGGAAAAATATTTAAACCTGGTTTTGAAAATAAAACCACACATGCGGTTTTGAGCGGTTTTGTGCGGTTGCGGTGCGGTTTGAGGTTTTTTTACTAGGGGCACAAACGACTCGCACTTCATTTTTCCCTCGAGCTTTTCAGCTTCGAGCTCGTGCACGATCTAGATTAGCTCAAGCTTTTAATAAAAAATTTTAAACCTAAATAAATTAACAAATAACAAAAATTAATGATAAAAAAGTCGGGAGCACGAATAAACTCAACTCAAGCTCGATTGTGATGAGAGCTCGAGCCAGATCAGCTCATCTTTCAAAACTATATTTTACTGATACAAGTAAAATAACATATCGAACAAATTAGGGGTGAAAACGAGTCGGCTCATTTGGCTGGGATCGAGCTCGAGTTCGACTCATTACACTGGAGCTCGAGCTTTCAGGTACCGAGCTCGAATATATATATTGGAGCTTGAGCTCAGAAAGTCGAGCTCGAGCTTGAGCTTTCAGGCTCGTTTATATATAAAACATTCTAAAAATTAAAAATAATAAATACAAGTTCGCGAGCATGTTCGCGATCTTTCGAGCTCTCCCAAGTGAGCTCTAACTCGAGAAATATGAGCCAAGCTCGAGCTCGACTTATATGAGCTCGAGCTCATTTTTTGCGAGCTCGAGCTGAGCTTTTTTCAAGCCGACTATTCGAGCTTACGAGCCGGCTCGACTCATCTTTCACCCCTAGAATAAACTCATTATTACTTAGTACTCGTGACTCAAACAAAGAATTAATAAACTTCTAATATTATGTTAAACTCTAAATGAGCAATAAAAATCGTAAATACAAATGACAACACAAAGGTAAAAAATATATAGAACAAAGTATTGTTATGCACTACACAATATATAGAGCTTTGGCATGGAGAGAAAAAATTCTTAAGTTGATTACTAGGTGTTTATGTCATGTCGATTTAAATTTTAATTATTTATTCATTATGTATTTCTCCTTTTCATATTCTAAAAGCTAAAGATAATGTATAAAAAATATTGATTAGCATAAAATAAAACTAGATATAATAAGTAAAAATATAAATATTAAGCACAAAAAATCAAAATCGCACCATTTTTACGGTGCGGTTTGGTAACTAAAATTAAACCGCGGTTTCGGCGGTTTATTTGATAATGCGGTGTGGTGTGGTGCGGTGCAGGCGGTGTGGGCGGTTTTTAAAGTTGTTGCACACCCCTAAAACTGAAAAAAATTACAACAACAAAAACAAGAACAACAACAACAATAATAATAATATTATTATTATTATAATAATAATAACAATAACAACAACAACAACAATAATAATAATAATAATAATAAACAACAACAATAATATAATAATAATGAATAATAAATAATAACAAATAATAGAATAAGCTAATTAAAACGCCAAGTGAATAATTCTTAAATGATTTTGAAAATAATACCAATGAATAACTCCTATCAAATTAAATAAATATCAAGTTAATAATTCTTAGATGAATACCAAGTGAATAATTCTAACATTTCCAAGCATTGTTGCCTCATTTGTTTTTATTGTTTCAAAAGGCTTATTTTAAAGCTTTAATATTCTTTTTAATTTACAAAATTAACGATTAAAAAAATAATATCAAGTGAATAACTCTAACGTTTGCTGTCATTCTCACATTTATTTTTTTCATTATTCCGTCATTTTTTAAATGTTGAAAAAAGCAAAAAGCTTATTTTAAATTATAACAATTAAATGAAAATGCAAAGCTTATATTTCATTTCAAATATACATCACATTAGTTCTCTGTTATCTTTTGTCTCATGCACATTTTATAAGAACATTTATTTTTTACCTAACATGTGTTATTATTTCCAATTATTTTAGTACAATTTTGAGAAATTCCTGTAAATATTCTCTGACGGTCCAAAACCTTCTAGAATATTCTCAATGAAGTGTTTTTTACATGTATATGTGTTATATTTGTTGGGTAAACTGAACTCACTTAAAAAACGTTTTAGTCTTAGAGAAAGCTAAATTTCTCAATTCGTCTTTATTAGTAAGACCCATCTGAAATTGAGGACGGAAAAACTTTATTCAGTCACAAACGCTGAGATTTATGCAGTTTTCATCTGTTTTTTAGTGTCGCTTGTGATTTTCATTTTATTCCTTTTGGTCCATTACTTGTATACAGAATGTGTTATTTACGACAAACAAAGCGTTATTACCTTTCAGCGATGTGTTACTTCTATGTCAACATTTGTTATTATCCATAAGGCATTTCTTATTTTTTGGTATGTTATAAGTATTTCTTTTTACACGATTTGGGGAAATAAATATCCGTTTCTTGCAACTAATCGGTATAAATTCGAGGTACCCATGAGAAATTGAGGTCTATTTACCTTATTGAGTCAATAACGCGGAGATTTATGCAGTTTTCATCTGTTTTTGTGATTTTCGTTTTATTCATTTCGATCCATTACTTGTATACAGAATGTGTTATTTACGACCAACAATGCGTTATTACCTTTGTGTTACTTCTATGTCAACATTTGTTATTTTTTGCTATATTCGTTATTTCTGACGATTAAAGCTGCAAATTAATATACAAATCATACACACGATCAAATTAACAATAATTTCAACATATTAGGTCATAAACTTTGATATTTTCGGCTACAGTCTCAACGATTTCTGTTATTTGTGTTTATCAGTTTTTTTGTAGTTAGCTTCCATAGATTTTTTGAAGATTTTTTTCAATCTCAACGATTTATGTTTATCATTTTCGGCTACAATGTCAACAATTTCTGACGATTAAAGCTGCAAATTAGAAATACAGATTGAGCTTGAAGATTTTTTTGAGAGGATTCGAGCTTGCACCAAAATCGCTCGTTGGAGAAGACGATGGCAAATGTTTGTGAATTTCGCATCTGTTAGAGGGTATATATGTCATATCACATAGTTTGGGTTTTTCTCTATGAGTTTTGAAAAGTAGGTCTTTCATACTAAATAAAACTTTGTTGGGGCCTGAACACTAGTTTAAAATATTATCTGGGCCTGACTGATAATAAACCCTTGAATTAAGTAATAATCCATGCCAGACAAGACATCAAATAATGTTTCCACGAGTAGTGTAATTTTTGTGCTTTTTGTTACTCACTTTGTCGATGTTTTTCATGTACACAAATAATTTGATTATTAGTTTTAGGAAATATTTCTCTGTATTGGGAAAATATCCCAATTGTCCACGACTTGGCGGGTTTACTCGTCCCGAGTTGTGATAGTGGCACTTTCGATATTTTTTCCAGTATTACGAGACGTTTCATGGAAAGGGCGTTGACGATCCAAAGACGTCAATTATGTGTTCTCTCCAAGAACTTTTTGCTTTTTATAGTTCTCAGGTGAGTGGTGGTTCGGCGACCGATGGAGTTACAGAGTCCTCTAGCAGTGGCCGTGGCCCGATGAATGTCCTTAGGCGATTGAAGATGCAAAAGTCGAAAAGAAAAGCGACCGGACCTGCAAACTCAAATGAAATTCAGCTTTATTTGAGTCACAACTTCCAAACACCGGAAGGAATTGACATTCTCCAGTGGTGGAGTCGAACTCATCTCTTTACCCGACGCTAGCGGCAATCGCTTGAGATGTTCTAGTCGTGCAAGCGTCAAGTGTCGCTTCAGAATCCGCATTTTCGACATCCGGTCGGATATTGAGATAGGCGAACGAACCATAAGCCGAGTTTTCTTGCGATGCTTACGTTGCTTAAGGATTGGTTAACCGTCGAGTCGAAGAATCGAGCGGAAAATGTAATTGACGAGTTCCAAGCATCAAATTCTGAAGACGATGAGGAGGCGACGTCATGTGTTTTACTTAATAAGGATGCAATGTAGTATTTTGAGTAGTTTATTTTTATTTTTTTTTCTTGTTTTTCTGTATTTTTCTTTTTGGCATTTTTTCTTGTTACTTTTATATTTTTTGTAACTTTTTAGGCATATTAATAAAAATGGATTTTTTTTCATCATCAGTATCCCATTATTTTTAATAGTATTATTGTTATGTTTGTTTTATTTTCTTGAGGTAACATCAACTAAATCCCCGTTTCTAAAAAGTTTATCAACTAACTCCCCATTTCAGTTTATTTATTACCAAACTCCCTAAATCCAAACATTCCTACACATCACTACCCGTTTAATTGAATAAACGATTTTACCCCTCATTTATCATTTTTTAAATCTTTTTCTTCTCCAATTCTATCGAAGACACCGCGCGCCACCGTTCCCAGACCTCGTCACCAATATTTTTCTCCCCTTATCTTCAGCTCCTCGCTGGAAAAGCTCCTCACCTATCCAATCACACTGGGTTTCTCGGTCCAGGTAAGTTGAGGTAAGTTTTCTGTATTTTTTTTTCTGCCGAGGGTTACTCGTCGAGGTTCTTGACTGGAGCGATTTGAGCTCGATCGAACGAAGTTGAGCTCAGTTGAGGTGCTCAGTTAACGTTTGTGGCAGTGAAATAGGATTTTCCCAGCTTTGGTGTCGAGCTGTGGCTGTCGAGTTTTGGGGGTTGGATTTTATCCTCCATTTTCTACCATTAGCATATTGTGGGTGACGAGGGAGGTGAGTGATTGGTTTAATTTTGGCTAATTTGTTGGTTGAAGCAATTTCTTATATGCAGTAGCAAAGCATGTTGAATTACCGTACTCAGTGGAGTATCATTTGATGTTCTAATTTTAACAGGCCCCATTATTTGAAGCTATGTTGTCTACAAATGTCTTTGGTGGACTCACGTTGTTTGCATTGTGCGAATATAAGAAGAGCACATATTTATTGATGATAAATGAAACGACGAGTCTAATAGATTTATACGTAACCCTCCAAAGAAGATGGCCGGACATCGATTCACGACATGACTGGATAAAGTTTCAGGTTCCGTTTGAAAGTATTTACGCAACTTTGAAAGAAAATGGAGACGTGTTCCATATGTTCGAACTGTATCAACGTCTGAAATTTTCTGTGATCCATATGAAAGTCGAAGGTCATCATGGAAATGGAATGGGTGAAATCAGTCGGGTGGAGAGGTTTGTTTTATTATTCTGAATTTTAAATGTCCATGTATATAAATTTCCTACCAATGATGGATAACATTTTTTTATTTTTCTTATAGTGTGGAAGAGAATGAAGAGTCAATGGAATTTAACATTGACAGAAATTCAATAGATGCATTTCGTCACTGCATTGATGGAGAAGGGCAAACCTTCGAGGATGCAAATGATTTCAGACGGATCTTAAAAAACTACTCCATTGCCATCCGTCGTAATTTTTTGTATAAGAAGAATGATTCCCAAAAGATCATAGTTGTTTGCAAGGATGAGACGTGTCAGTGGCGGATATATGCATCACTTCATAAAAGGGATAGATCATTTGGCATTCGAAGATGCAATTTGCGGAACACATGCGGAGAAGATAGTATTAAGAGTCGTGATCATCCTCGAGCTGACTCCCCTTGATTGGGAACATAATGAAGGATAAGTTACGGGACGAGTCATCTTATCGTCCAAATACCATTGTCAAAGATATTTTGAGGGACTATGGCGTAGAAGTGGGTTACCAAAAGGCTTATAGAGGCAAAGAAACTGCTATCCGTGATCTTATGGGTTAGAGAATGGCACGTTTGACCAATTTCGGTGGTATTGTAGCGCCGTTAGGGAAGCCAATCCCGGTAGTGTGGCGGAGTACGATTTATACCCTAACGACAATAAGTTTCGGAGGCTATTTATTTGCTTCTGTGCATGTCTGGTTGGTTTTGTGCAAGGATGTCGGCCACTCATATTTGTCGATGGTACTCACATCAAGACAAAGTTTAAGGGTGTGTTGGTTACCGCCGTGGCAAATGCCAACGATGATTTGTTCACGATAACGTATGGCGTCGTAAGCGTTGAGAATGATGAAAATTGGGAATGGTTTCTTGTGAAGTTGAGGAGCATGTTCAATCACTACCTGACGATGACGAGAGAACTCACTTTTTTTTAGATAGGCACCCAAGTATTATAAGTGCTGTTTCGTTGGTATTCCCGGGATCCCGACATGCATATTGTTTGCGTCATTTAGTTGACAACTTCAGAAAAGAGGTAATTATAAAGACTTTAAAAATTTACTATAAAGGCTGTTTAGTTAGAGGGTACTGCAAAAATACAAATATAGGTACTATGCAGATACCAACATAGGTACTGTCACACTGTATCTTTAGGTACTACAGGATTGTCACTCATGACTTGTTTGTATCCGTTTTCAGGTGTTGAGGCATTATCCATTGCTCAACAAGAAGCACCGGTGTAGTGTTTTCAAAAAAGCAGCATACACCACGACGGCTAGCAAGTTTTCCGAACACATCACCAACATTATCCAGTGGATGCCCTTGGCACAGAAATTTATTAGAAATTTTCAACCAAATTGTTGGGCGAATTCGTTGTTTGATGGGAAGAGGTGGGGTGTTATTAATAATAATCTAGCCAAGTGTTGGAATAGTTGGGTGAAAGATGCACGGTCGTTGCCGGTGAAGGGAATGATTGACAACATTCGTGTGAAGATAATGACGCAAATGTATGAAAGGCGTGAAAAGGGATTGACACTTTCCGATGATCTTTGACCGAAACAAGAGAAGAAACTCGTGGCCAATATAGAGAGTAGTCGTACATTGAAAGTGAGTAAGTCTGCGCCGTTACATTTGAGGTTGTTGCTCAAGATGGCTCATTCTCCGTGGATATACAACAAAGCTCTTGCTTGTGCAAACAATGGGATGTTTATGGGATACCATGTAAGCATGCGGTGGCGTGTATATGTTCGATGGGGCTATCTGTTTATGACTATTGTGATCCATATTTCCGATCCCAGAAGTATAGGGATGCATATCGCGCCGTCATCAACCTTATTCCGACGAATGAGATGAATGCCCAAGCCGTTGATAGAGAATATATTCGTGATCCAGACATCCGTGTTATGTCCGGTCGCCGAAAAATGCGGAGGTACCCTTCACAAGTTGATAGAAATAGAAACAAGTGCAAAATATGTGGAAAATATGGGCATAATCGTCGTACGTGTAAAGAAGTCGTACGTACATAGCTTACTTGCCCGTATTTTGCATGTATTTTGTTGTGTTTATTTTGTCGTGTTGTCCATATGGTGGTTATGCCGTCTTTTGTGGTTATGGCATATTCTTTTGTCGATATGTTGTCGATAGGTAATGACACGTTCTTTTGTCGATATGTTGCTGTTAGGTTACGGCTCATTATTGGTTGCAGCACATTCTTTTGTCGATATGTTGCCGATATGTTATGACACATTCTTAGCCGATACGTTGCCATATGCTTACTTTTTGGTTATATGCCGCAAACGTCTACTTTAAGTACTGTAAGATACTACAAACATACTACGAACTTTCAGAAAAGGTTTACAACCGTTCGGGGGCACTGAAAAGGTACTACAAAAAACCTAAGTCTGGTACTACAAAACTCAAGGTAGGTACTGCAGATGTCCACTGGTAGGTACTGCAATAGTCTACGTATAGGTACCACAAATTAGAGTTGCGTAGTTCCATTTCGCTCGCACGGCACGGAAAAGGTACTACAAACTACCCAGTTATGGTACTACGTGTACATATTACATGGTACTGCAATTGTCCCAATTTAGGTACCTCAGACGTAGTTGTGTAGGTACTACAAATTGGAATTAGAGTATTTCGACGTCGTTCGGGTTATTTTTTGGTCCGCGAGTACGTTACCATAGTTAAGGATACTAATTTGATCATTTGGTGTCGAAGTTGGTGTTCGGAAGATTGGACTCAAGGATAGGTACATTGAAATCCCAACATTCTTTCCACTCGAATGAAGCTAGTAACAATATCTTACCACATAGTCAAGATTTAACGTTGCCATATATTTAGAGCTGGAGTATTTTACGTATTATGTAAGCTCTAGATCCTTAATGCACAAGATTCTACGTCTTTTCGAAAACCGTACGGGGGCACTGAAAAGGTACTACAAAAAACCTAAATCTGGTACTACAAAACTTAAGGTATGGTACTGCAGATGTCCACTGGTAGGTACTGCAATAGTCTACGTATAGGTACCACAAATTAGAGTTGCGTACTTCCATTTCGCTCGCACGGCACGGAAAAGGTACTACAAACTACCCAGTTATGGTACTACGTGTACATATTACATGGTACTGCAATTTGTCCCAATTTAGGTACCTCAGACGTAGTTGTGTAGGTACTACAAATTGGAATTAGAGTATTTCGACGTCGTTCGGGTTATTTTCTGGTCCGCGAGTACGTTACCATAGTTAAGGATACTAATTTGATCATTTGGTGTCGAAGTTGGTGTTCGGAAGATTGGACTCAAGGATAGGTACATTGAAATCCCAACATTCTTTCCACTCGAATGAAGCTAGTAACAATATCTTACCACGTAGTCAATATTTAACGTTGCCATATATTTAGAGCTGGAGTATTTTACGTATTATGTAAGCTCTAGATCCTTAATGCACAAGATTCTACGTCTTTTCGACAACCGTACGGGGGCACTGAAAAGGTACTACAACAAACCTAAATCTGGTACTACAAAACTCAAGGTATGGTACTGCGTGTACATATTACATGGTACTGCAATTATCCCAATTTAGGTACTACAACTGGCCAGGTACTACGAAGGTACTACGGGGACATATTTTCGACAAACGAAGGGTATGACGAAGGTACTGCAAATTACAAACAGGTGGTACAACAAAAGCTTAAGATGTGGTACTACAAATCTCTGTATGTAGATACTGCAAATGACTTATCATTGGTTCCACAAAGTAGAGCTGGAGTATTTCAAACCCGCCTGCACGATACGTAAAGATACCATAAACAACCTGTATATGGTACTACAACAGAGAAAACTTAGTACCACAAACTACCAATATTGGTACTACATAGATGTTTGTTCAAGTACTACAAAATCCTAAGGATGCCAAAAACATAAACAAGTCACAAACTAAGAGGACCAACAGCGTCTGAGTCTCAAAACACAAATAAACATCACTCAAACAAGTGGAGCATGCAACTAAGATCGTCCTTAAGTATCGTGGCAGCCATGAAGCCACGATATAATTCGACGTCAACTTCGTCAAGATACCTCCCACGAGCCCCAGGTCCAACGATGTACCGATCCATGGACATTGCAGTATGCACGCCGCAATCCACTCCTCCGGATTCTGCTCCCTCGTGGACTCAAAGTCCGGCATGATTGACTTTGCCTTGTAGAAAACGACCCTGTACAATATACATCTCGTTAAGAACATGACATAAACTACTTAGTTTACAAAAAATCACAACTTACAAATGATCTAGTCGCCCACTTCATGTGATTGTGCTTCAGCGAATGTCGTACGTAAAACCATCTTTCCTCCAACTTGTAAATCAAAACAGCCCAATGATTTTCATGTATATAGGGGATATGATGTAGTGAAGGGTCCCCAAGGCAACATCGATAATCTTGTCCAACCAAGCCACCGCACTGTCAGAAAGCGACTCCACAATCCCCTCAATCGTGTTCATGTTTACATTCGCGGTCTTCGTTATGTTTATAACCTTCGCAAAGAACTCTACCTGGACGAAGGAAGGGATCACAAATGAACGAGGTCTGTCCCGGCGATTGTCTCCGACACGTTGGAGACATTCGCCGAACGCATCGATCACGGGCGACGATATCAAGCCACCGAAGAGCAGCATATAGAAGGCTTCAAGATTAACCTCACAAAGGTCGTTTTGCCAAACCATTAACCTTGCATCAGCCCAATTTGAATTAAAACACATTTTTTAAAGGCAACACATTTAAAAAGGTACTTAACAACACTGACACTTAAATTAAACGTACCCAACCTTCCTCGCCTCTATGTATGTATTGATGCAATCTCTCTGTTCGGTTTGCAACTTCTCTTTGCCAGCGTAGTCCGTACGACCCATGTACCTCTCGTACCAGTCAACGGGAGCCTCCTCATCTGATCCTTGCTCGTCTATTTCAAGTACTTGAGTTGCTGCTTTCACCTTCTTCCTTTTTTTCTTCGGCGCCGTAGTATCGGAGTATCCTGGCGTAGTAAACTCAGAATCCCGCTTCTTCTTTCTATCTTCACGGCCTCTCACTGTTCGTGCTATCGATGATGCCGCTAACGATGCCACGGGCATTGGCTCGAGTTCAACAATGCTCAAATCAGCAAGGACGTTTGCCACTGTCTCATCAGCCTGTGCCTGCGCCTTCGCCGCCTCATCAGCCACCTCATCAACCACCTCATCCTCCTCTGCCACGCCACTCTGTCCAACCTCAGCCTCATCCTCCTTTGCCACCTCAACCACCACATCCTCCCTTGCAACCTCATCCACATCATCCTCCCTTGCAACCTCAGCCACATCATCCTCCTTTGCAACCTCAACCATCTCATCCCAGCCCTCACCAACACCACCCTTATGCCCGTCTAAATCAAACGATGGAGCAATCTCATCGTTACTGCCACCACCTTGATCGCTAGCCCCTTGAAAACCTCTGGACTTTTCATCGTCACCATCACCCTCAGCCTCCCCTATTGCTCCCCGAATCCTCGCTCTCAACTTTTCAATTACATCATTGTTTCCCGCATCGCAGCCTCCAACTGTTCAACACGTGCTCTCAAATCATTCTTCAATTTCGAACGTATCTCATCCCCCCGATCTTGTTCCCCTCCAATTCCCTAAAGAAAAAAAATATTGTTAGATTTACTATTAAGAAACATAAAAACAAAGCACTATTTGAGAAACCGTGTTATATACCATTGGCATCTGCGCAATTGGTTCCACAAACTTCATCTCGTTTCTTCGAGGGATTATCGGAAGAACACGGGTAATTTCAGCTAGTTGTGTCTCCGCAATCGTACTGTCATTTGGAACATAACGGAGTTCCCAATTGAACCATCGTGGAACATATAGGGATGCCTCTTTCGTGCCAACGAAGGCACATGCTCATACACCCACATCTATAAACACGAACACACGCATTAGAATTATAGGAAGAGCACAAAATATAAGATGAAATAACAAAATAAATAAAGTAACTTACCATCAATCCAATAGTGCAACCATTGATCGTCACATTCGATCCCGCATTTTCAATTGCAGCGGCAATTTTCATCTCCTCCAACAGAAAATTATGCACGGCCGCTCCCCAAGCATATTCTCCAAGACCCTCTAGATCGTCCACGTATACATTCACAAAAGATGGGTTTTTCGAATTACCCATCGGAAAAAGTACACAATTAAATAAGAGAAGAATGACAGCACGGACAAAATCCTCAACACTCTCCTTCTCCTCCTCACCAAATAAAGACTTCAACAACTTCATTATACTTTTTCGTGTTACATTGCCATTTTTCCCATCAAAATGGCGTTGAACGATTGACGACGTAAATTTACTATCCGATCAACGGGTTGCCGTAAATGGTGCAACCCCATCACCAAACTAAACTCTTGCGGTGAGAATATAACGTCTATATCCTCACCGAACCGAAAACTGTTCT
This sequence comes from Craterostigma plantagineum, assembly GCA_027422505.1. Classification (NCBI taxonomy): domain Eukaryota; kingdom Viridiplantae; phylum Streptophyta; class Magnoliopsida; order Lamiales; family Linderniaceae; genus Craterostigma; species Craterostigma plantagineum. Next base: position 12,116,207 of record JAPQWV010000020.1, read on the forward strand.
CCTCCACATTATAGCGCCTCAGTAATGCCACAATTCTCGTAAAAGATTGTGACATCTTCGGCATCTCCAAAAAACTGTAGAATGGAGTTTGCTTTAGCAGTTTTTGTGTTCCTCCTTCAGCCCTAGTTCAATTACCGTCTCTCTAAAAAGGTTGGGATGACACCGTGATGTCATCTCGTAATTCTTTCTTCTTGAGCCGGAGGGTTTTTTCGACTTCCGTTCCATTTCTGCACGCGACAACAACGAGAGAATCAAATAATAAACTTACGGTACCATTAACTATGTAATATGGTACCAAAAAACACATACAAGCACCAATTCAATCATAGTACCAAAAAACAACCTAGGCTCGTACCAAGACAGTAACAAATGCAGTACCTTTACATCGAACAGTGAAATTAGAAGCTAACATACCCTAATTTCAATGATACGAATTTCCCCAAAATCAAAAAACGAAATAATAAAACCCTAACTTTGCCAGAAACCCCAAATTCGAGCCGTAATCAACAATTAACAGAGCCCGACATGAAATCTTTCAAGGAATGCAACTATGAAAGCCCTAATCTCTACATTAACACAAAATGCCACCAAAAACGAAAAAATTAAAGTCTAACGAAGATGTGAAGCGGCCGTACCGTTGAGGTGATGCGTGAAGCCCTAATATCTCGTCGTCTGCTCTGTATCGTCGTCGTTTGCTTTTCGTTCCTCGTCGTCTGCCTTCGTTCTCCGTCGACCTCAGTATATGAAATCAGTTGGTTATTTTGCAATATTTATGTTTTACAGGGGTATATTTGTCCATTAGGTAGCTATCTGATATAATAGTTTGAAAGGGGGAGTTTAGTGATAAATGAATTTGAGAGGGGGGAGTAAGTTGATGTATAGTTTGGGGTAGGGGGATTTATGTGTAGATTTGCCTATTTTCTTTGTATTTTTTCTTTGTTTTTTTTTTCTTCTTTCGTTTGTATTTTTTTCTAATTTTAGGTACTTTTTTAAAAAAATTATGGATGAACCGGTACGGAACCGGTTCCAAACCAATAAGCTCCAATGTTTGGAACCGGGACCGATATTTTTGGTCCGGAACCGGTAGAACTGGTACGGAACCTGAACCGGTTGGACCGGTTCCCATGTCTATCAAGTATTGAGTGGTATGTTTCAGGTTTAAATTACTTTAAACAAAGTTATACAAAGTTAATCCACCTCAAGAACCCTAAAGCCTCAATAGAAATTTTTGCAACAATGCAGTCGAGAGAATCTGCATTCTCGCTGCTGAGGATCTCAACACCCAAAATTCAAGCTCGATTGTCATTCACGGCGTCAATTTCGAGCCTTAAAGTGGTGTGGAAGAAGGACCCAAAGATCGATCAAGCAATCGAAAACGACAAGAAATGGCGGCTCTGCGCCCGCGTCGTCAGGGAAGTCCTAAACGAACCTGGCCGTGCAATCTCCCTCCGTTACCTGGACAAACGCCGTGAACGCCTCCGTTTACCCGTAAGCATCGAAGCTTTTCTGAAGCAAAACCCAGGTTTGTTCGATATCTACATGGACAGAAGTAAGCACAAGTCCGATTTAGTCAAGTTCGTCAGGCCTAGCGATAGGCTGAATATGTTCTTGGAAGAGGAGAGGCTGATTTTTGAGGAAAATGAGTCTCTGATGGTGTCGAAACTGTGTAAGCTGCTGATGATGGCCAAAGATAGGGTCCTAAGCCTCGATAAGTTGCTCGAGGTGAAGCGTGAGTTCGGTTTTCCCCACGATTTCGTGGTGAATTTGGTGCCAAAATACCCCAATTACTTCAAAGTACATGGAAATCCTGGCGAGGGGAAGTCGTTTCTTGAATTAGTTTCTTGGAATGAAGAGTTTGCCAAGTCGGCTGTTGAAAAACAGGCTGAGGAAGAGCACCGATTGACTGGAATTAGGGTTAGGCCTCATTTTACATGGAAGCTTCCTCCAGGATTTTTCCTCAAGAAGGAGATGAGGGAATGGGTTAGGGATTGGATTGAGCTTCCGTATATTTCTCCATACGAGGATGCCTCATGCCTAGAAAGCGCATCGAGGGAAATGGAGAAACGAATGGTTGGAGTTCTCCACGAAATGCTTTCCCTCTCTGTTTATAGGAGGGTCCCCGTGCCAATTCTGGGCAAGTTTTGTGAAGAGTATAGATTCTCCAACGCATTTTCTAGCGTGTTTACTAGGCATTCGGGGATTTTCTACATGTCGTTGAAAGGTGGGATTCGAACGGCGGTGCTGAGAGAAGCGTATAAGGGCGAGGAATTGGTGGACTGTGATCCATTGCTTAAGATCAAGGATAGGTTTATGGAGTTGCTTAACGAAGGTCGTGAGATTAGGGCCAAGGAATCGAGGCTGCGTAGGGAGAGGATTAGCGAGGAGATGAAACTGATGGCGTCTAGGAACAGAGAGCTGAACGTTGAGCATGATTTGTAGTTTTTCGAGAAATGAACAAATTGTTGAACTTTCTAATTATTAAGCATCCACAGCGGAGGTTAGCTTAGTTCTCTCAGTTAGAAACGTTCGCTTAATGTGAATATTGCAAGCGCCTTTCACATGAATTAGATTCGAACGTATGTCTCGTCTTGCTTATGTAAGAAAGGGACGGACTAAATCTGGCTGAGCTAAGTTGTTTCAGTTGCCAGGGGAGCTAACTGATAAGGAAGACAAAGCCTGATTTTCTTTCAAAGGTCGTCTATTCAGTGGCCTGTCATGTGTATCACCTCGTTTATCATATGAAATACTTCACCTTTTTCGCAGGTTCATATGTAGAAAGAAACTGAGAACACTCCCTACTTGGCTGTTCATCCCAGGCTTTTGTTTTGGTTTGCTTCTCAATGTAGGTACGACACTTATTGGATTACTGCATAAACTGCGACGAGTAACTTGAAGCTTTTATTTGCTGAAGGTGAAGAGACTCACTCCCTCCTCAAGGCTGGTGTATTGAAGATAGAATAGCTATTATTCTCATGCGACGGAATCGTCAAGAATGGTACCAGAACACTTTATTAGTAGCCCCATTAGGAACTGCAGTTTTTAATTTGATTGCATTGCAGTGATGAGATGTATTCGTTTGCAACATTCGGTGCAGAGGGGTTATTTTTCGATCCAATATTTGAATCTTATTCAGTATAACATGTAATAAAATAAAACATCACAAACAGAAAGCAGCACACATGGACTAGAAAATAAAACGAGCAGTAGGGTATACTGAAAACTAATTATAATATTCGGAGTAGGACTTCGTACCCATATTCTCGCTGAGCCTCAGCAACATCTTCTGCCCAGGCCACATGAGAAGGGTTGCGTTTATCAACCTCTATCATTTCGAGCGTCGACATCTCCCCAAAGCTTGTGGGAATCTCATATAGGCCATAACAACGATGAATCTTCAGGTGCCTAAGTTTGAGGAATCAGCTTTCCAACGCATCAGATGACAACCATCGAGCTCGAGGAATTGTAGTGCGCAGAACTCAACTTCTTCTTCAACAGACCAATCGTATGGGTAGCCATCCCATCCAAATGGAAACTTACACTGTCTTATCTTAAGCACTTGAAGATGTTGCAGGGCGACAAAAAAATAATCCAAGAGCCGTCGGGTATCGAGCATTCGATCAAAGATAACTTTTTGAGACAGTTGGGTAAATCGAATGGACAGAGGGGCGCAGAGCGTCCCGAGATTATTTTAGTGTCTCGAGTCTGTGCATGTGGGTGAGATCAATCGTAGTATTTCTTCCGTAACCATCAACATGGATTCCCAACTTTCGTATGTTTGGCATGCCGTTGATGAGGTTGCTATGCTGTAAATTGTTTAAACTTACATTGTAGATAGTTTGCAGGTTTTCGTGAACTCTTGTGATTTCAAAATCAATACTAATCCAACTGGCCGTGATATGCCTCAAACCCAATGCTTTCTCCGATAATTTCAACGCTTGAGAATCGTTGTATTTGCATATCAAGGTTTGCAGATTCTGCAATTTGCTCCATATTTCCGAAGGCAGACTTCCGCTGTATCTGATAGCCAAGAAACGCAAGTTGATTAGCTTCAGTATTTCTCCTGGGAACGGACCAAAGACTCTACCATACAGATCCAATACCCTCAGCAATCTCAATTCGGAAATTATGGGAGAGAAATCCATCTCTCTAGACGTGGGACTATAGCAGAGGAGAATATGCGAATATGATGAGAGTTCTTCCGAAGGTTGAAAACATTGAGAAAAAAGATGAGCATCCACTCGCCGAAAGCTGCTGACTTTGCCGTCCCTGACGACGCGAAGAAACTTCTCCTCTTCGGCTTTCCTCACGCAAAGATCCCTCAGAAGGTCGTGCATTTGATAGCTCGCCGGCCGTCCGTTGGACTTCTTTCCTTCTATCGAGAGAAGGTTTCCTCGCCAACATCTTCCAAGCTTTTGTCGTTGCTCCCACTCGACCTCCAAGAAACCCCTCCGCCGACCATAGCCTTACGAGCTTCGAGCCTTTAACACAGGGGCGGACCCACGTATGGGCTCGGGGGGTCCATTGACCCCCCGGCCATTTCTCATATAAGTACAGTATGGTCATGATATATGACGAGAATTGTTGGTAGTCTAGTGGTAATTGGAACTGTATGAAAGATTATCATCTTAAAAGACCTGGGTTCGAACTCTTCTATATGCTTTTTTTCTTTTATTTTCTGACTGAAGTGGGCTGGGCTGAAATTTTTTGACCCCCCAGCTTTTTTCTGTTTGGGCTTTGACCCCCCAGCCATTGGATGCTGGGTCCGCCCCTAGTTTGACATCATAATCTTCTGGGAAAGCCGCCATGTAGAGGAAGCACGGCCTAAAGTAAAGAGGCAAGTTATCATAACTCAGAGATAATATCTTGGAAAAGTGCTCGTCTCCTGCTTGCGACAAAGCCGAAGAACATCTCTCGAATTCGATCCCATAAATCCTTTGAATATTTGTGGACGGAGAGAAGCCCACCGATCATGCTGATCGCTAGAGGTAGTCCTCTGCAATCACGCACTATTTTTCGTCCGATTCGTTCGAGTAAAGGCGGACGGGATTCTTCTTCCTTTTCGGCATCGAACACCTTGAGACGAAGTAAATCCCAACCTTTAGCGTTACTCAGAAGATGCATTTGATGCTCTTCGCATGCCGAGCGGGGTACTTAGCCACATCAAGTTCCCTACTCGTTATCAAGGTTCGACTTCTATTGTTTTCGTTTGGAAGGAATCGTCTCATCTCATCCCATGCCTTTTCGCTCCATACGTCGTCCAAAACAACCAGATATCTTCTACCATACAAACTTTGATACAAGTCAAGTGCCAACTCGCCGACATCCTTCCGCAGCATATCACGCCGACTTTGATACATGTAAAGCTTCGGTGATCTCTCGATCTCTTACTAAATGATGTTGGTGCTTAGAGTAGTACTTTTCAAGAAGGCTTATCAAAGAAGTAGCCTTTTCGCGGAGTGAATAAAGAAGTTCTTTCTTGCCTTGATCGTGGGGAATAATTCCAGAATCTTTCTCATCATCATCATCAGTAGGGTGAATAATAAGGATTCCACCAACAACTGTAATAAGGTATACAAGATCGTGAGCCATGGCGAGGGAGGTGGCAGGTCAACGAAGAAAGATATATAAGGTTGCAAAAGACCGATGATGAATCGCGTTATGACGATCAAAACATATACTTGAAAGCGTGGAGTAGTTGCTTATCAAGACCAATGTCCGCACGCATGCAACTATCATTATTTATATCAAGTATGACAGTCCGCATTTAATGATGTTAGAATAATCAACTCATTTTTAATTAATTTATTAGTCAAATTGCAATTTATCCTTCTCATAAACCCAATTAGATATTAGGAAGATGCGCCTGTAATGTGATGGTAATAAGTGCACGCTGAAGTTAACGAATGCGCTTTTTATCTGTTCGGCATTGCTGACATTGACCTATCTAATTTTAACGCAAGTAGGGTGATCATACCATGCTTTGAAAACCGGACCGGACCCGGAGGGTTCCAACGGGTACCGGCGAATCGACCGGAAATCCGGTCCGGTTCAGATTTTGTTAAAAAAGTAAAAATAAAAACCGAACATGTAATAGTAATACGTAAATATAAAAGTTGTAATCTAATAATTTGGTTGTGGCCCAATGTTTATCATACGGGATTTACAACATTCAGGTTTTCGGTTCAATTCCTCTCTACTACTGACTAATAAATTTATTTTAAATTATCTTGAATACCTCATTAGTCAAATTGGCCTGCAGGCCGCAGGCTTTGGCGGGGTGGGGCGGGCCTCCCGCGGGCTGACCCGCCAATATTTAAAAAATATATATTAACTAATTAATACTCCCTCCGTCCCTATAAGATATGTACATTTGGATTCCGGCACGGGTTTTAAGAAACTGAATATTTTAATAATATGGAGGTAGAAAGGTGTGTGGTGTGACATGTCTTTTAAGAATATTTAATATTATTATATTGATTGTGTGTGATAGTTTTTTACTAAATATGGAAATGTACAAAAGATAGTGGGACGCCCGATTCAGTAATGTGTACAAAAGTTACTGGGACGGAGGGAGTATGATTTTTTTTATGTTTTTGATGTAACATATGCAATTTAATAAAGTTAAAATAAAATTAATTAATATTAAAAAGTTGAATTAGTTTTAAAAAATCTGTATTGATTTTTTTGATTTTTTTTTAATTTTATTCATATTTATATATTTTTTAATTAGAGCGGGCTGCGGCCCGCAGGCAGCCGCCGAATGGCGTGCTAGCCCGCATCACCGGTCCGTTTTGACAAGTCTATTTATGATTTAATCTCATCCCAATATATTTTGCTTTTATTTTCCTTTTTTATTCCTAATTTATATATTTAATTTTGATATCATTTTTTAATTAATTTGTAGATATCTAACATCTTTTATTTGTTTGATTCACTAAAAATATATTTATTGTATTAAGGGTACCAGTTTTACTCCGGATTGATTCCGGTTTTATACCGGTTAAACCATAAACCTTAAACCGATAAGATTTTCGATCGGTTCGAAAACCCGATTTCAAAACCTTGGTGTACACATAAATACGCGGATTTGAAATCAGTTTGCAAACGTTAGAATAATCAAATCCAACTTGAGGGAGCGAGTCCTCTTTATTAGCACTATATATACACCATAATTACTAGATTGAATCATCTGTTCCAGATTGGTGTTCCAATCTGGTGTTCCACCAACCAAATTGCGACAAGTGTACAGTTGGTCAACTCAGTTTAACACTTGTCGGGGAATGGTTGGTGGAACACAAAGGTGGAACACTGTTGTGGCACAGGCGATCTGAAACCCATAATTACGGCCATGAGCCCATGATTTAAGCAATCATTGACATCAATTACCATCATACTTTGATATCAATTACTTCTATAATCGGTGCTTCTCACAATCGTCTTTATGTGTCTCGCCATGTCAAGTTCGTGCAGGACATTTTCCAGGGAAGCTGCGCAATACAACTTCGGAGTTCAGTGACCTCGTGTGCGACGATGCCACCACCTCGGAGGTCCTTTCTCCTTCACTACCTCCCCACCATCACCTACTACTACACCTAACACCTCTCTACCCGAAACTAACCCCAACCACTCTAGTGATAGCCCCACGCTCATTCCTAATCATACCTCTTCATCCTTCCGTCCGACCATCTCGACCAAAGAAACCAAACAGTCGATACTTCAATGCCACCTTTGTAAACTCACAACCACTCACCCCCTACCGTTGGCCCTTGAACCATCAACTGTGGCCCAAGCTCAGAAAGATCTTCTTTGGCGGCAAGCAATGGATGCCGAATTCAATGCCATTCAATGGAAAGAAACTGACCTGCATGCCTACACTACTGTTGTTGAAGAGTCTTTGCTATGACACAAGAGGTTTGTGCACTTTCATTATGCTGCACTTAATCACATGCATCACAATTGCTTAACCGAAGGCTCACCTATCATCTGTGATGAAAAGAATGTGTGTTAATTTTGTCAATTTGGAAAGCAAAGCAGTTTGCCATTCCCTAGCAACAAGGCCTGGAGAGCTTCAGAAAGTTGCAACTAATCCACACCGATGTATGTGGACCAATGAGAACACCTTCGTTGAACGGAAGTACGGAAGTAAGTACTTCATCTTGTTCCTAGATGATTTACAAGGCTCCGTTGGGTTTATTTTATGAAACAAAAGTAGGAGGTGGTTGGTCTGTTCCAAAGTTCAAGATACTGGTGGAAAACCAAAAAAATTCCCTCATCAAAGTGCTACGATCGAATAATGGGACTGAATGCACTTCCGACAAGTTTAACAGATTTTGCACTGAAGTAGGAATTGAATATCAGCTAACTGTTCCTTACTCCCCTCAACAAAAAAGCAAAAGGAAAAACAGAACCGTTATGGAGATGGCGAGATGTCTGTTATTTGAAAAAGGGATGCCGAAGTGTTTTTGGGCAGAAGCTGTTAATACAGCCGTGTACCTATTAAATAGGGTTACAACCAAGGCCATGGAGAATAAAACTCCATTTGAGGCGTGGTATAGAGTTAAACCAGCTGTGGAACACACATGTGCCAGATACGAAAAGAGACAAGTTGGACTACAAAGCTGAGATGGGAATCTTCTTGGGATATAGCTCGACCTCAAAAGGCTACAGAGTTTTCAATTTGAAAACAAAAAAAATTATGACCAGCAGAAACATCAAATTTGATGAATCAGCATCATGGAATTGGGAGAAAAAAGAGATAGAAGCTTCAAGGAGTGATCAAATCGATACAATTCTAACCAAAATTCCAGCAGCAAGAGAAAACGAACTTGATTCTTATAATTTTTATGATGTTCCAGTAAGAGGAACAAGGTCTCTCGATGATGTCCATGACAGATGCATTTTGGCAATAAAAGAGCTGGTATGTTACAATGATGCAGCTAAAGATAATTCATGGTGAGTTACGATGGTGGAGGAGCTGAAAATGATAAATGAAAATGGCACTTGGAATCTAGTAGACATGCCTAAAACCATAAGATACTTGGAGTTAAGTGGATTTTCATAACCAAATACAATCCCAATGGCTCTGTAAACAAGCATAATGCCAGATTGGTTGTGAAGGGGTATTCTCAAGAATACGGAGTTGATTTCTCAGATACATTTGCTCCCGTGGCTAGGCATGATACTATAAGGCTTCTAGTTGCTTTAGTAGCAAAGATGGTTTGGAAAACTCATCATCTCGACGTGAAGTCAGCCTTCCTAAATGGTGTGCTTGAAGAAGACATATTTGTTGAGCAACCAGAGGGATTTTAAGTTGTGGGTTGTCAAAACAAGGTCTACAAGCTACGAAAAGCTCTCTACGGCTTGAAACAAGCTCCAATGGCTTGGTACAAAAGAATAGATAGATATCTGTTGCAAAGGATTTAAAAGAAGTGAAAGTGAAGCTAGTTTATACGTGCTGAAAGCTCAAGAGCAGGTTCAGCTCATTGTATCCTTGTATGTAGATGATCTGTTGGTTACAAGTTGCAATTCTCAGACCATGAATCACTTTGTGCTTCAAATGGCGAGCAAGTTTGAAATGTCGAACTTGGGAGAAATGAAATATTTTCTAAGCATGGAAATTCATCAATGTGAATGTGGAATCTAGATCTAAAAAATATGCTTTGCATTCTTAAAAAATTCCAAATGGAAAAGTCAAAACATGTGGCAACAGCATTGTTGTGAATCAGAATTGTCGAAAAATGAAGATGGTAGCAAAGTTGATGCTTCTAGTTACAGAAGCCTCACCGACAACGTACTTTACTTATGAACTACAAGGCCAGATTTGATGTTCTATGCGAGCCTGCTCTTGAGGTTTATGCTGCACCTTGTCAACTTCATTTTGCTGCAGCTAAGAGATTTCTAAGGTGCATCAAAGGCACTTTTGATTATGGTTTGTATTTTCTAATGAAAGGAAGCAACAATCTCCAAGGATACGCAGATAGTGACTGGGCAGGAAGTGTTATTGGTGACATTCAGTAACCTCGTCAATCTAATTTTAATTGTGTGGATCATTCAAGCAAGCAATTTGATCAAACCAAACCGACAACTTTGACACCATTTGATAGGTAAAGAAACGTCAAACGACAAGCAAGAATGTCAGATATCAATAGACCCGGTAAATAGCGAAGTACGAAAACCAATCAGACAAGATACACTGAAAATGCCTCAAATCAATGACAATAACCACGTGTCTTTCAGACCACCGAAGCAAGCTTTCCACTATGATCATTGGGCAGGTCGAGAGATGCCTGGAAACACACCATTGTATTCACCGACCATCCCCCCCAAAAAAAATAGCACCAAAACAGATAATTTCCATCACAGACTATGAAATCAAAAGATTTCTAGGCGAGGGAAAGGTGGGATTTTCTACATGTATTTGAAAGGTGGGATTCGAATCGGTGCTGAGAGAAGCGTATGAGGGCGAGGAGTTGGTGGACTGTGATCCATTGCTTAAGATCAAGGATAGGTTTGTGCACTTTCTGAAAGAAGATCGTTTGATCAGGGCCAAGGAATCGAGGCTGCTTATGGAGAGGATTAGCGAGGAGATGAAACTGATGGCGTGTAGGAATAGAGAGCTGGAACATGATTTGTAGATTTTGTGAAAACAAAACTGTTCAAATTTCTACGTAAGCACACAGCAGACGCTTGCTTAGCTCTTGGTTAGAAAAGATCGCTCCATGTGAATATGCAAGCACCCACATGGAACTAGATTCGAACCTATATCTCACTAAATCTGGGGTGAAGGAGCTGGCTAGTAAGAGAGACAAAGCCTGATTTTTTCGCTAAGGTTGTTTTTTCTTTCAGTGGCCTGTTACGGGTATGACCTCATTTTGTCATATGAATACTTCAAACTGAAAATGTTTGATAAATGCGAGCCTACCTCGCCGAGAGACGCCGGAATCGATCGGAGAAGCTGATTGGACGAAATGAGCTTAAGAAGACCTAAAGATGATGCGGCGTTCAGGAGCCGTTCGATCATCTGCGCATGTGATCTGAAGGCAGAGATTTAAATGAGATTTGATCACGCGGATAATGAATGTGGAACGTCCGATCAGAGTGGATCTACGGCTCAGATACATGGTGGGAAAACACAAGCGGGAGCTGTTGTTATAAATACCAGAAAACACAATTTCGACCTCACCACTTCAGAGGCTCATATTTTCTCTAGGGTTAGAACTAGAGAAAAGTTCAAACTAGAAAGTTGTAGAAGGTGTGGCAATCTGTAACTTATCTGTAACTTTCCTATTTGGTGTTAATGGAAAAGAGCTCTCTGTTGGTCCGTGGACGTAGGCCGAATTTGGCCGAACCACGTTAAAAAGCATCTCAGCGTGTGTGTGTTTAGATGCTGTATTTCGATCCTATTGACTTACAGGTAGCTTTAATCGATCTTAATTCTAAGCATACACGAAATTTACATCCAATCCCGAGTCTAACGGTCGTCCTCGACCTACAGGAAAAGTAAGCAATTTGTAACTATGGTATACAGAAAGTGATTAGAACAGCGTGCCAAAGTTCCTTATTGTTACATAGTGGGAACGGAAGATTAATGAAAAGATCACTACGGGGACGTACACTTGAAAATGGTACCATAATTCTAAGAGGCATGTTAGCAAGGTATCTTTTTCAATCCATGGGATGCCTCTGTAAGTCAAAGAGACCTTTTATTTCTTGATAATCAATCCATGTGATGTTCCGTTACATCATCTATAAGTAGCTCAGATGAGGGATCATTCACGTCATGAAAAGGTTCTAAAACAAAATTCTTTACATGATGAAATTCATAGCATATTGTTGTGGGTTTCGATACAAGAGTACTTTACACTGAAGATTAGTATATTTGAGATATTGCCGCTATACAGAAAATGCAAGTCGTCGTAGCTCAGAGACATTTGCCGTAGCTGTAGGTATTAGCGAGGCAATTTTATCTTCTGGAGAACTTCTAATCACGTGTCCCTCTACTTGTGCTTCATTCCACTCCTTTCATTGAAGCGTTATGCTTACTTGATTCGGAGTTGTATTTTTCGTTCCCGTATTCTCTTTGAGTCTCCATAATCCTCTCTGCAGAGGCCACTGTAGAACTGAATTTGGTCAACTCGATGGTTTCGAGCGTCGAGATCTCTCCAAAGCTTGTCGGAATCTCCTTGAGGGAAGAGCAAGCAAGAATTTTCAGATGCCTAAGGCTTGGAAAGCTATAGGCTTCAGCTCTCCAACGCCTCACATAACAATCATCTAGCTCGAGATATTGTAATGAGCAGAACTCAACTTCTTCGTTAACCACCCAATCATTGCGTTTACTACGTCCTTAGTATTAAAAACAGCAAACCAAATCTTAAGCGCTTGATGATGTTGCAGCACCAACAACATCGTTCAAGAACCTTACGGATATGTTCTAGCCGAACAAAGTTAACATTTTGAGACAGTTAGGTAATTTTAGCTGCGGGAGTGTTTTCCGGGAGGTGACCGAGTTAAACTTCAAAGTCTCAAGTCTGTGCATGTGGGTGAGATCAATCGTAATATCTGTGTACTCCGTGTCAATGCCGATTCCCAACTTTCTTATGTTCGGCATGTTGTTGATGAGGTTGCTATCCAATAAATCACGTAAGCTAACATAACTGATTGTTTGCACGTTTTCCTATGCTCTTGTGATTTTGAAATCAATACGGATCAAACTGGCCACGATGTGCCTCAAACTTGGGACCTCCCATGTTTCGGAGGATAATGTCAACCCTTCAGCATTGTCGTAGTTGGTAATCAAGGTTTGTAGATTTCACAGTCTGCTCCATGTTTCTGTCGGGACTCTTCACCACATTGGATAGCCAGGATGCGCAAGTTGACTAGACTCAGTATTTCTGTGCGAAGGTACGGAATTTCCTGTCAAACAGATCCAGTACCCTCAACAATCTCAAAGCAGAAAGTATTGGGGAGAAATCTATCCCTTTCGATGTGGGACTAATGCAGAGGAGAGAACGATGCGAAAGTGGCCAGCGTTCTCCCAAATGGCGGGAGTATTCAGTAAAAAGATGAACACCAACACGCCGAAAGTTTCCGACTTTCTCATTCTTGACTTTGCGAAGAAAATTCTCATCTTCAGCTTTCCTCACGCAAAGATCCTTCAAAAGATCGTGCATCCCATAGCACTTTGGTCTTCCATTAGGCTTTGTCCCAGTGACACGGAGAAGATTTCTGTCAACGAGAGCCCGTAGGTACTCCTCTCCCAATTCTTCCAAGCTTTTGTTGTTCCCACTCGACCTCCAAAGAAACCCCCTCGACTGCAAATAGTTTTAGGATCTTTGAGCTTCGAACCTCGGAATCTTCTGGGAAAGCTGCCATGTAGAGGAAACACGGCTTCAAGTGTAGAGGCAAGTTATCATAGCTTAGAGATAGTATCTTGGAGAAGTGTTCGCCTCCTGCATGTGACAAAACTGCATGTACGTCTTTTGATATTTGCTCCCATAGACCTTTTGAATATTTGTCGACAGAGAGAATCCCTCCGATCACGCTAATTGCTAGGGGTAAGCCCTCCACAATCCCTCACGATCTTCAGTCCAATTTCTTCAAATAGAGGTGGACAAGATTCTTCTTTTTCGGCATCAAACACCTTTAGGCGAAGTAAATCCCAACCTTGGGCATTATTTAAAAAAATGCATTTGATGCTCCTCAGAGGCTGAGTCTGGATGTTTAGCCACGTCAAGTTCCCTACTCGTGATCAGGATTCAGCTTCTATTGTTTTCAGTTGGAAGGAATCGTCTTATCTCATCCCATACATTTTTACTCCATACATCGTCCAAAACAATCAGATATCTGCTACCGCACAACCTTTGGTACAAGGCAAGTCCTATATCTCGTCCTGTCCCAACATTTCATCAGAAATAGTTCCAAATATGCAACGAAGAAGGCCCAATAGAATGGCCTTTACGTTATAATCTTGCGAGACGGTAGCCCAAGCGCGGACGTCAAAATTGGAAACAATGAGGGGATCAGTGTATAGATTTCGAGCGAGAGTGGTCTTTCTATTCCTCCCATTCCCACAATTGGGATTATCTCTCGCTTGTTAAAAATTAGTGCATCTTACAGTTTATTTCAGTTTTAAGTGTTTTAGTTTGCTTCAATTTCCTACCGGTTAGAAGTTATAGTTTAGTGGGTCTACAGTTTTATCTTAGTGGTTTGCTATAGTTACTTTTGTATTATATATAGATTAGCATCTGATGTGATATAAAACGTGAAGTATCAATGTAATATCCAAAGTTTGCAGAAAGTTTTCTCTCTTTTATTTTTGTTATTTGGTATCAGAGCTTTGACTCAGGTCCTAGGTTCATTCTTCTTGTCTATCAAGTTTGTCTTGTTGGGGAAGATTGAAGTTTGGTTGAGAAAACTCTTATTCTGTTATAAGGGAGTTTGGTAACGGGGGAAGCAGTTCTTCTACTCAATATGGTGTGGAGAAACTTGTTCGTACCAATTACAAGTATTGGCGGATGTTCATGGAGGCTTACCTTCAAGGCCAAGACTTGTGGGATTTTATTGCTGGCGCTGATACAGAAATTCCAGTAGACATGCCTGATAATTTCGAACCAAGAAGAAAATGGACGATCAAGTGTGGAAAGGCTCTCTTTGCTTTGCGGTCGTCTATAAGCAAGGAGTTAATTGATCATATTCGTGATGTAAATTCTCCAAAACAAGTGTGGGAAACTCTTGAGTTTGTTTCTTAAGAAGAACACAGCTAGGTTGCAAATTTTGGAGAATGAATTGGCAATGGCCAAACAGGATGGTATGTCTATTTCAGAATATTTCTTACAATTAAGAATATTTGTGCTGAAATTTGAGTTAAACACTACTGAAAAAGTTAGTGAGGCACGCCTACGTCGAAATCTCATACGTGGGTTAAAGACGGAGTACATACCTTTTATCACTTCAATTCAAAGATGGGCGCAACAACCAACGGTTGAATAATTGGATAATTTACTCTATAATCAGGAGGCTTTGGCTAAGCAGATGGCGAAAAGCATTGAGAATGATGCTGTTCTTTTTACAAAAGGAAAATCACATGTAAAGAACACATTTATGAAGGGCAAAAGCTTTACAAAGAATCCAGGCGAAAAGAAAATTTTCAGCGTTGGTGGAAATTTGGAAGACAAGTAAGCAGACAACCCCATCAAGTGCTTTAGATGTGGGAAGCTTGGTCACATATGGAAAAATTACCAGGTGAAGCTGTCAAAGCAAATATTACGATGGAGGAAATAAAAGAAGAACAACAAAGGTGGGACCATTGTCTTTCAACAGAATTGCTAGAAGCAAAAAGCAATGACGTTTCCGCATCAACAACAACTCAAGTCGCTTCAATGGAGACGAATCATAAAGAGGAGTGGATCATCGATTCGGGCTGTTCACACCATGTTACTGGAAATGATTCGCTGTTCTCAGAGATTCGCACTCACAATGAAGAAATATCATTGTAACAGCCGATAATGCTACTTATCCGGTGGAGAAGGAAGGGACAATCAAGCTTGTATCCGCTGATTATGGAAACATATTGTGACGATAATATTATGGTAATGTCAAATTGAACGATGTTTATCATGTTCCAGGTTGGACGAAAAATTTAGTTTCCGTCTCTCAGATCACGAATCTGGAAAATATGTTTTGTTTGGGCCGAATGACGTGAAAGTACTCAATAGTATGAGTAATTTAACAGCTGTTGTTCTTACCGGTGAGAAGAGTGGTTCTCTATTTGTTTTATCGGCATGGGAAGCATATGTAAGAAAGACAAGCCAAAGCGACAATGCTGCAGTTTGGCACGCACGATTAGGCCATGTTGGATATCAAATGCTGCAGCAAATCTCTTCCAAGAAGATGTTAGATGGCATGCCGTTGTTGAAGAACATTCACGAAGGCGTAATATGCCAAGGCTGCCAATATGGTAAGTCGCACCGTCTCCCATTTACAAGCTCGACTAATCGTAAAAATACAGCTTTTGAATTGGTGCATACGGATCTGATGGGGCCATCGAAAAGTCCTAGCTGTTGTGGTTTTCGTTCAAAATATGGTATTAGTTGACGACCATTCAAGGTACACATGGGTTTTCTTTTTGAAAGAAAAGAGTGAGGCGCTACTGAAATTTGCTGAGGTCAGAACTATGGTGGAAAAGGAGTTTGGGAAGAAAATCAGATGTTTGTGCAGCGATAATGGAGGAGAGTATATGTCAAAGGAGTTCTTTCAGTTTTGCAATAATCATGGTATTCAACGACAAATGACGTGTCCTGATACGCCTCAGCAAACGGGGTAGCTGAGAGAAAATTGGCTCATTTACCGTCAATTTCCCTATCTTGGGTACACGACAAATCTCTTCCTCGAGAACGTTGGGCAGAAGCTTTTCAGTGCGCATGTCATGTTATTAACCGATTACCTCCATGGTTCAATTTGTTGAAAAGTATATTTCCCTAAAGCAAATCGAACTAAACTTGACCCGAAGGCAAGAAAATGTGTGTTTGTTGGCTATGATCCCGTTAGAAAAGGATGGCGATGCATGGATCCACATACAAGAAAGTCCATCACATCTCCAGATGTTGTATTTGACGAGGTGTCTTCTTTCTATACAACAGCCAGACGCATTACAGAAAAATGTCGCTTTAGAAGGTGATCGAGATGCAATGGAGTTGTTTTCTGAAGGAAATTTGCAGACATATGTAGATGAATCTTCAACAAGTGCTGCTGATGTTTCAAATTCCAATAGTGATGAGAGGAGAAGGTCTACAAGGGATAAAAGAGCACCAGGTTATCTAAATGATTATAAAGTGAACGTCAATAATTCTTCAGTGACTTGTTTCTTTGTTGGAGATTATGATAAAGCAGAACCAGCAACCTATGACGAAGCGAAGGCAATTCCAGAATGAGAAAGTGCTATGAAATAAGAGATTGATGCATTACATAAAAATGAGACGTGGGAGCTTGTACAAAAACCAGAAAAATGCCAACCAATCACGTGCAAGTGGATTTATCGTCTGAAAAAGAAATCTGATGGATCGATCGACAAGTACAAATCTCGCGTCTCTGACTACTAGTCAGTCTATACTTCAACTGAAGCGTATCTTCATCAAACCCCACCATAGCAATGTTGTTGGGCTCTGAGCCCGTAAGGTCGGCTGCAATAACAGATGAAGGAGGGCATGTGATCAAATCCATTTTTCCTTCTTCCTGAATTTGATCATGCTCGGTAATAATCTCGATCAACTTATCCTTCGCAGCATCGAACTTCTCCATCACTTTGCTCATGGAGTGTTCCGTCATATAGTTGAAGTCGTTTGTTTCTGACTGAATCTGATCTACAGTATGAAATGCGATGATGTCCTCCGCCGCATGAGCAGCATCACGGATCTCACTCTGCAAATCTTCGATGACCTCGACCTCTTAAATGATGCTGCTTAGAGTAGTACTTTTCAAGAAGGCTAGTCAAAGTAGTCTTTCCGCGGAGTGATTCGAGAAATTCTTTCTTGCCTTGATCGTCAGAAATAATCCCAAAATCTTGCTCATCATCAGTACGGTGAGTACGGATTCCATCAACAACCGTAACAAAGGATACAAGATCGTGAGCCATGGCGAGTAAGGTGATGATTGCCTCTCTGGTCTTTGCTTTCCTTCTTTCATTTAGTCGCTACTATTAGATCGGTCAATGGAGAGAGATAAAGGTTTCAAAAGAAACATATAACGATAAACAAAACTATTTTTAAAGCAGCGTGAGTTAGTGCTCGTCAGGACTAGGGTTGTCAATCGACGAAAATTCCCCGTCCCTGCGGGGATCCGCCCCGAATGAGGCGGAGAATCCTCACTATTCAATTATTGTTATTATATGATAAATAATATTACATATACTTTGGATAATATTAAAATAATAAAAATATGATTAAAATATTGTTTAAATAAAAAAAATATTAAAATATAGTTTAAATATGTGTAATCTATAGAAAAATACCTAATTAAATAAAATTTTTACACATAGGTACCCATGTCAGAAATTTTTTTAGTTAAGTACCCGTTCGATTGGGGGTACCATTTTCCTGGTGTTAATGTACATTTTTATGTGTATTGCGTACCGCGTTACGCATCTATATGGTACCCATATATGGTACCTATATACGTTACATACGGTACCTTGCAGCAAGCTGTAGCGGGGTACCTACATGTATTGATGTACCAAAATACGTTGATATATGATACCTCAATGTGTTGTATGGCGTACCCACTGCGGGTACCTATCTGCAAAAAATTTATTCTGTTAGGTACCTATATATAAACAAAGTCGACAGGGTACTGATTTACAAATTTTTTTCAAATGGGTATTTATGTGTACCCTTTAAATATTATAATAATACTAAAATATAGTTTAAATAATATTAAAATAATATTAATTAAGTTTTTTTAAAAAAATATTGACGGGACGGGGAATCCCCGCCTGAACGGGGACGGGGACAATTTCGTCCCCGTTTGCCTCGCTGACAACCCTAGTCAGACCAATGTGGACAATCATGCAACATTTTATTATTTAAGTAACAAGTTGTAGTAGTATATTAATCTCACTAACCTTTAGCATACAGATACAGATGCAAGTTTAAGACAATCGGCAATTTATTAAGCACAGCTTGTTTGAATAATTTTTAAACTTAATTGAACAACCCACCTTAAACTACAAAATACGGGTGCATAAACGTGAGTAATGGGCCGGTTCCGGTTTTGGTGCTGTTTCGGTTCCGTTCGGAACTAATTTTCGGGACCGGAACGGAATGTGAGCTGGACCCAGGGGTGAGCAAATCCGGATATCGGTTTTTCTCGGATATCCGGATTTTCGGATATTGAAAATTGGTATCCGTATCCGCTCTGGTTTTAATCAGATATCCGATTTTTCGGATATCCGGTTTATTCGGATATTTATACCGGATATCCGCCGGTTTTTAAATTTATTCTTCTTATATTTTTTATTATTTTCTTCTCAAAATCGTATTTTTTATTTCTTATCTCAATAAAAAAATATATTTTTTAATATAAGAATTTCTACACATAGTAATTCACACAATAAGTGAATTTATGATTCAAAATTACATGATAAATAATAAACACGATACCCCAAATTTATATTAATTTTTTAACTTTCATCTCAATGTTTTTATGTTTTTTTTATTTCAATTCTCTAACAAAGTCAATAATAAATTAATATAAATTTAACTACTTGATGATTTTTTTTCCTTTTTGGACCTTCATTTTTCTTTTGGACTTATTTTTTAAATTTTTTTATTTTTTAAATATAAAACCGGATACCGGATATCCGGATTTTAGACAAACCACTATCCGTATCCGATCCGGTTTATTTTAAAATAATTCGGATCGGATATCCAATCCGGTTTTTAAAACCGGATATCCGTTTTTCCGGGTTTTGAAAACCGGATACTGGATCGGAATCCGGTTTTCGGATATTTTTGCTCACCCCTAGGTGGACCCACGGGCCGTTAATGGTTCCGGACCGGTTTGGCCCGTTTTTTCTTTAGGTTTTTGGTAAAAAAAGTATTAATTTTCGTTTTTAAAGAAAATAATAAAACAACCGTTAGTGCAACGGTCAAATGAAAAAAAAATTAAAAAAATAAAATAAAAAATAAAAAAATGGTGACCGTTGCTTGTTCCGGTTCCGGTTCCCGGTCCGGAACCAGCCCGGAACCGGAGCCAAAACCGGTAATCCAGGGTTCCGGGCCGATTTCACGGCCTGATTATGGGCCGGGTCTCGGTTGACCAGCTCATTACCCAGGTCTAGTGGTGCATCTACCCTTGATCTTAACCTTTGTCCACGTTTCCTATTGTAACTAACGGGTCATAAATGAAAGGATAAATTGTGTTGACTTGCCCAAATTCAACCGTAACCGGCGGTTGACGTTCAACCGCCGGTTACAGAACCGTAACCGGCACAAACCGTAACCGGCGACCGTAATGGCCGGTTACGGGGCGGTTGGTCCGTTCGATCAACCGCACACCGCCGGTCGAAAATTGCCGGTTACACGGTTAACCGGCGGTTGGTTTCTAAAAGAAAAAATTTCAAATTTTGAAATTTGAAAATTCCGCCCAGTTACAAAAAAATTAAAAAAATTAATAATAGCCGTTGTAACCAGCGGTTAATCGGGCTAACCGGCGGTTAGCCGAGCAAACCGCCGGTTACAACGGCTCCGCAACCCTAATTCTATAAAAAACCCCACCCCACCCAAACCCTAAAATTCTATCTCTCATTCTCTCTCTACCTCTCTAACTCTCTCATGTCTCAAGCTCTCTCTCTCCCTCTCACACACTCTCTCTCCACGCACCACCACGCGCCGCCACCACCACCGGCCACCAACCTCCACGCGCCGTCGCCACACCACGCCACCTCCCACCACGCGTCACCACCGCCCGCCACATCCCACCGCTGCGCCACCTCCCACCAAGCGCCACCACCGCCCGCCACCTCCCACCGCCGCGCCACCTCCCACCATGCGCCACCACTGCCCGCCACCTCCCACCACGCGCCGCCACCCGCGCCGCCCGTTGCCTCCCACCGCCGCCGCCCAACGCCCCGCCACCTCCCACCGCCGAGCCACCACCACGCCGCGCTGCCTGTCGCCTCCCACTGCCGCCGCCCACCGCCGCGCCACCTCCCACGCTGCGCCACCACCCCACGCTGCCAGTCGCCTCCCACTGCTGCCGCCCACCGCCGTGTCACCTCCCACCGCCGAGCCACCACCACGCCGCGCCACCACCCCGCGCCGCTAGTCGCCTCCCACCGCCGCCGCCCACCGCCGTGCCAACTCCCACCGCCGAGCCACCACCACCCGCGCCATCACCGCCGCTTCGCTGCCCGCACCGCTGCCCGCGTTGTGCCGCCTCGCCCCTTCGGTATCGTTTTTTTGCCGTTTCGTTCTTTTATCTAACCATATTTGTTTGTACCCGTGTGTGTCGAGTATTTCTAGATGGATCGTGGTCACGGCCGTTGTGGTTCTCGTGCGTCGAGGGCCAGCAAAGGGAAGCAAGTCGTTGGTAGTTTGTCGCAATCGCAAGATGACTACCAACAGTACGACCCGAACGAGTTGTTGGATCTCGTCGGCGTGCTCGGCGACGACCTCAACGAGGACGCGTACGCCACCGGGTTCGAGCAGTCACCCCCCCCGGATTTGAGCCATCGCCGGGAGCAAGCTCGCATGCCGCGCAACGGACAGAGGCGGAGGAGGCGGATCCGGAGACTGAAGCGCCTACGCAAACAGTCGCCGGCGGCGGCTAAAGTCGGACATCATCGCGGTACACTTCAAGAAGGTACCTACTAGTATAGTCAACCAATTTAGAGCTATTTGTAACTACTGTCCCAAGGAATATAATTTTAGAAAGGGAGGCAGATATGGGTCAATGAATTCCCATCTTCGTTCGAAACACCCGACTAAGTTAGGTAAAGCACAAAACCAACAGCAAATGTTCGGAGGTACGGATTCGTCCGTGTCGGGACCCGCCGACGGGAGCAGAAGCGCAACGTCGTTGTTTCATTACAACGAGGACGTTGCGCGATGGGAGCTTGCGAAGTTCGTAGCCGCGAAGCATCTACCGTTCCGAAGTTCGTAGCCGCGAAGCATCTATACGCTACGTAATCACCTACCTTATGCGGCACCCGTCTTTGTGGAAGAAGTGGAATCGTTTCTGCGCTAGAGAGGATGTACCAGCCAAGAAGTTTATTTTAGACGTACCCACCAGGTGGAACTCCACCTACAAGTTGTTGTACAGTTTGATGGAATATCGGACACAGCTATGCGACTTCTTTGCCGAAAACAGAGTGTTGTCGTACATTTTAGTTCCAGAGATGTGGGACCCGTGCAACAGTTTATGTAAGATACTTCAAGTATTTCACGACAACACCAAGGCGATGTGGGGTTCATATTACCCGACTTCCATACTTGCGTTAGATCATTGCGTTAAAGTCGCAATTATACTCGACGGGCTTCGGTTTGATCCAGTAGTCGGTGAGGCCGTTGGGAATATGACTACCAAGTGGCTCAAATATTATTTTGAGTTACCGGATATCTTCATTATAGCGAAGACATTGGATCCGAGATGGCGTTTAGAGGATACGGGTATACTACTAGAATGCTATTGTACGAAGGTATCGTCGGGCAGGGTAGTAGATAGCATTTATTGGCAGAGCGTACTTGATCGAGCGCATGGCTCTTTGAAGTACCTCTTTAAAGACTATAAGCCGGATTTTGGCCACGACTCGTCTCGATCGGGATCAGGGCGCGGTCAATCTAGATCTACTAGTAGTCGATCTTCACGATTAGTTGACTACTACGACATCCTCAACGCAAACAAGAGTCCGAGGTCTTCCTAAAACCCCTACATAGAACTCGATAACTTTATGTCGACGACTTTCGAGTTCGAGGACGAAGATGGGTTCATCGTCCTTAGATGGTGGTCGAGGGTGTCGCCAACATATCCAACGTTGGCGAGGTTCTCTCGGGAGATCCTTGCCGCCAGTTTCAACCGTCGCGGTGGAGCATGCTTTTAGCATGGGCGGTTTGACCTTAAGCTAGAAGCGTTCGAACTTGAGTGTCGAAAACCTCGAGTACCAATGTCTTCTCGACGATTGGACTCGAGCTGAGTATCGCACCGAAGATGAGCGTGCCAACGACTCGGCCGACGACCTTTTCGAGGACACCACCGGCACGGAGACAAGCTGCAGCAACGGCGACGAAGACGGCGAGGATTATTAGAGGCATTCGGCGAGGCGTGGACTCCACATCAACAAACAAGCCCGAAAAAAGGATAAGTATCCAACTCTTATTTTTTTTCGTACAAATATTATTATGTTATAATACTAACTAATGAATTGCTATTTTCAAGTACTAATTTATTTGAACAAGCCTATTACGACGACGAAGCCCGAAAAAAAAAAGTACTCTTATTTTTTTTTGCGTACAAATATTTATTATGTTTATATTGCTAACTAATTAATTGTTATTTTCAGGTACTAATTGATTTGAACAAGCCTAACGATGAGTCACGACGAAGCCCGAATAAAGATAAGTAGATATTTCTATAATTGCTTCTTGTTCTTCTTTTAAAATTAAACTTATAATGTAACTCATGTTTATGCATTTTTTTATAGGGATGAAGATTACAAAGAAGAGGGGTTTCGGTAAGTGCAGTGCAAGTAAGTTAGCAACGTGTGATCTCGGGATGCTTTGACGGATCATACTTGATAGTTGATTCGTCAGAGCTCCAGAGATCATCAGTGCTTTCTCGCATGCACTGCACTTGCTGTAAAGTGGCAAGTGCAATCAAGTTAGCAACGTGTGATTTCAGGATGCGTTGACGGATCATACTTGATAGTTGATTCGTTATCGTTCTTGAAATCATTCGCTGCTTCCCCACATGCACTTGCCAGTCCGGTACTTCAAGATTTGCGAAGATCGAACAGGAGCTGGACCGGACCGTACGGAGGCTGATTTAATTTATATTTATGTATTGTATTGTATTGTATTGTAATTAGTTAATTAAAATTTTGTACTACAACTTCTTTGTAAAATGTTGTAGATTTTTTTTAGTGTCTTACAAATTATATAGTAGATTTCGATACATAATTCGATCAAATAATATACTAAACCAAACTTTATTCAAACCTTACTTAATAAAATTTAAAAAAAAAAAATCGGCGGTTGCAACCGCTGGTTAACCTTAACCGACGGTTAGCCAACCGCCGGTTAGTCTAACCGTCAACCGGGGGCGGCTAACCGGCAACCGCCCCCGGCCGGTTAGACGGCGGTGGACTAACCGCCAACCGCCGGTTACGGTTAACCGGCAGTTGGGCATGTCTAGTTGTATCCACCTGGTTATTCAGAAATTAACGTTGCTACCCTTTACTCTTTTAATTAGGGTGCGATGCTATGTTGGGTAAAATTGCCTTGTGATGACTCGTAATGTTTTGTTTCTCACATTATGTGGGGCTTTACACATATTTGGTTCAGGGGAATAACGGTATGCTCCGAGTCCCAACATTGAATTGTGTTAAATGTGCTTCATAATGATGCTTACGTCAGTAGAGTCGAACAAATAAATGGGTTATGACGGTTTAATTGATTAGAAGGAGATAATTCTGTTGAAACCAACGATTAATTAACCGAGGAACCAACTCCAAAATTGGTAATATTGGATACCAAATTTGGCATCTCAGAATATGAAGTGCTAGAAACGCTCATACACGAAACAGTGAGAACTTAAAATGTCTTTTGCCTATTTTATTATCAAATAGAATCCCGAAGATCAACGGTGCCAGGTGTGGTCCGAGCATGCCCGAAGTACTAGAAGTATGATTGTATGACTGTTCGCATCATCACTTGTTGGGAATTGGGTCCGATTTTTTTATAGATGTCTGGATATACTCTAGAATTGTGTTCACTTTTCAAAGATAATATTTGGATAATTTTCTCGAGTTACACCAAATTCCTCCTGGGATAAAACTAGAGCGCTTTTCGTTCTTGTTGCTTTTATGTAAATTCTAAGAGACTCAATTGATTGTTTGGTCCGCTATTTATAATTCAAATATTTCCAGTTGTATCTATTCATAAATAGACATAACTCATTAAAGTGTGTTATGTGTTTTATTAAGACATTACACGAGGCCGTGCACACCCTTTCCAGTCTTGTATACCGAGTCACTCAAACCAGTGGTGGAGCCACGCTAGGACTGCCTGGACCCCACTGAAAATTTACGTTCTCTTATTATTTTATAGGAAAAATTGATTATAATTCTTAATTTGTTAAACATTAGTATAAAATGAACCCACTCAATGTTATAATTAGATTTAGAGCCCAGTAATAAACTTTTATATTTTATATTGGACCCCACTAGTTAGAAGCTCTAGCCCCGCCACTGAGTCAAACTTCAAATTGCTTGTTTTCAGATATGTGTTTGTCTTCTGAACATATATTTCCTTTTTCCAATTGTAAAACATCAATCATCAAACCGTCCTCAAACGAGCTAGATTTCAGGGTATTTTACGTTTCAAGCCCCTTTAAGTTTTTTAATCGGATCAAGGCCATGTCAATATAAAATGTAGTTTTAAGGACCCGATTTTTGCAGTACCACTTCATTGTTCTGCAGTACCACTTCATTGTTCCGCAGTACCACTTCATTGCAATGAAGTGGTACTATGGAACAATGAAGTGATACTGCAGAACAATGAAGTGGTACTGCATAACAATGAAGTGGTACTGCATAACAATGAAGTGGTACTACGGAACAATGAAGTTGTACTGCAGAAATCAGGTCCTTAAAACTAATTTTTTTCCTGACAAGCTGACATGGGCCTGAGTGAAAATTACCCCTCGATTTCATAACTGACTTAATCAGACCACACATTCCTCAGTGTAAAGGTAAATATAATGTTTACTTCCTTGCGTTTACATTCTACATCATCCTCTATTTATACAAGTATTCTAAACCATATGTAATCAAGATTAATGCAATTCCATAATTGTAGCCAATCACGAAGTTCCTTGATTTACTCCATGATTTATACTCCATGATTTACTCCATTAGCCCCCCTCAAGCAAGAGGCGGGCTTATTCCCTCAGCTCGCATCCTCCAGGTTCGACGTTCTACCATGAGGGCATCCCTAATATTATGTCTTGTCTTGAACATGTCATGTCTTGAAAGCGGCGACATAAAAGTGACCATGGTAGCATAGAAGAGCCGTGACTCAACTGTGAGTCGACGTCAGACGCCCATATCGGTGAATATTTATCGCTCTCAGGCGATGCACGCTCTCGTATCCTGTCTACTAATCGTGCGTGCATATGAAGATGTCATGAACATGCGTGTCATGTCATCATATAGCGTAAATAAATCACGTAAGAACCCACGTAAAATCATATAAACAAATAGACACATAATTCATGCACATACAATTATGTGTTGTAGTTGGGATCTCCAGTTATCTGTCATCTGTAGATTATTAGCTACTAGTCTTGTGAAATTCTCAGTCCCTGACCTTAGGTACAAAATTATAATGTTAGTGTGCTATCTAAATTACTAGACCAAGTACTCGGACTTCATATGTATTAGGATATTTAAAAATAAGATACTATTAGATAATTAGTTATTAAAGAAGTTCGCAAAAATTCATTTTACCCCTACTTTGCGAATTCACTTATTTAAACCTAGAATTCGTAACATGTACTTCACTTAATGGTTCGTGACATAGGATGCGTGATATCCGTGAAGCTAATTGCATGGTTCCTAACTCGCGACTTATTAAATTCGTGGAATATATCACACATTCACGGACTCTATCTTGAGTTGCAAAGCTAGGTTTGATACTAACATTTCACATCCACACTCCAATCATTGCCTACTAAGCTCGTGGGGTCTAAGCTTTTACAGATATTCGCTTTCATTTCAACAAGGAAATTGAAATAGATGAAGCGAGGTCACCGAGTTACGGAAGCGATAAAAGACTTAACTGGAGAGAAAGAACACGGCTGCGATTGACTGAGGAGGGCTGGGGTCTCTCCTACAACCCGAAAGGAGTATACGAACTTCCTCAGGAATCTATCCACCGCAGATAGGTATCCTCCGACATATGAGTTAGTGATGGGTTAGTACAAGCGGCTTATTAGATTGAGTAACCATTATCGCAAACCGCCTAGAAAGCTGTCGGGGCGATCTATCTATCCCAGAGCTGGGAATTCTTGAAGGTAGTCTAGCGCTTTTATGGAAATTCGGAGTACGGTCAGACGTCTTTATGAACTCGAAAGAGCGAGAAGGTCTGAATCCCGAAAGAATATGTTCCTGACAATATGCGGCAGGGGCCAGGCTCCCGGTAGAGGCGAGGAGACGGTTAGGATAACGAACTTGAAATGCGGAGCCCGAGCAGCCGACGATCATTGGATAGTTGTAACCTTTCCTTCGTGTCCTTCTTGCATTCAAAATAGACTCGGATTGTTAGGCCAGTTATCTCAGCAGCATCGTAGATTTCCGCTATCTTTGATCAAGCTTCATATATATGAGCATAGACCTCATCCTCTGGTAAGACCTTTCCATCCGGGCAGCCGAAGCAAGTTGCCCACTCCACTAATTGAGAGTGGCTAGCTTAACTCTGAAGAAGAGAAAAAAACTGGAAATGAAATGACAATGGAGTGAACGGACTCTTATGCAGTTGATTCAATTGCGTCGAGCGCATTCTTCCCAGAAATCCCATTCGATGCTTATGAGATGAAAAGGAGTTGGTCTCGACAGCCTCCTTCCTCTTTACGGATGGATAGATATAAATCCCAGAAATCCTCCCGGCCCTACCTCTTCTGGTTAACGCCTCTCTGAAGATCTGTTTAGGGTGGGCAAAGAGGGTGAAGCCACTTTTACAGCTCTGCCCGGTAGAAAAAGTGGAACTCGAACATCGCTCCGTCCCGTCTTCGAGACCGAACATTCTCATAGAAGCTATTTCATAATAGAAGTCAATAGAATAGTCAGAATTAGGAGAATAGGGAACCTTTTACTGGAATGCTTGCTTGAATTCCTTTATCCGAGTCTTTCTACTGGTAAAGTAACTTCAAGTCTTGCAATTCCCCCTGGTCAATGGAGGAGCGAATGACTGCCTAAACAGGGAATGAGATCCCCGCACTCCCGCCCCCAAAAGCGGAGACTGAAGAACTTCTAATTTCAAGTAGCAAGCCACTCTACTACTGCTACAGAGGCCAGATAGAAGGTTACTCATCCAGCCCAGCGGGCGGATCCATTGTTTATGCGGCAGTGCAATGCAGCTAAAAAGGTAAGCCCTATATATGTTATTAGTAAGGTATAGGTTGGGGAAAACTTCAAAACTAAGGTTCCACTTACCTTATTAGTTTGCTCTTTTTCCTTCTCTTCCAGTTCTCTTGTTCACGAGCCGTAAAGTAAGTAGCTCGGACCTGCGGAAGAATGTGAAGGAAGGCAGTTTGCTGCTCTTCTTGCTCAAAGACAGGCATAGCATACCTCCAGAGATTGCTCCGAAGTAAGTAAGATCCTTGCGTTGACCCTTTCCTGAACCAGAAGCGTGGGAGGGTGCGAGGAAAAGAGGATCAAAATGTCCCATCAATAAAGTGAGGGCTTCCGCAACCAGAAAGGAACAAAGACGAAAGCCCCGGAATGGCAAACTTGACTATTGTTTGTTGTTACAGAGACAGGGCTTTTGCCCAGGAGTTAGTGCACAAATAGTGGTAGAGGCAGATAATTTTCCGCTTGATATGAATCGTCCGCGGGCAAAGGACTCTTTGAAAAAGAGATTGAAAGACTTCGAATAGAACGACTCAAGGCCATCCAGAAACTGCTCGCCAATCAACCATTACCCGAACTCTACTTTGAAGTGCAGCGATTTCGTTCATTCCCGAGTAGATAATAGCCAGAGCATGGAACCATATCCCTGTAATGGGATTTAAGGCTTGAAAGCAATCTTCCTTTAGCTAGATTAGTTCTCCCCCCCCCCCCCCCCCCAATACTGATTAGTTGGTCGAGCCTTCTCCCATCAATAATGTCGAAGGATCATAAGAGTCGCGAATGATGCTTTTGAATAGTACCCCACCGCCCTGGATTAGGAGCGCTACTATTGATCTAGCTTATCGGTATCGCGGGATCGAAACGCCTCGGCCGGATCGAGCAGGTAGAACGGCATTTTTTTGCCCTAACCACTGTTCTACCTCTTTCGTTGTTGTACATCTTTCCCGTCTGATCATAAAGCTTTAGCTTGACTGCTCTCCCTTTTCGCTATAACCGGACTTAGCATTGGCCAATTCCCCTGCTCTAGCCCTGCCTCTTTGAATATGACCTTCCAAAGGTTTTGATTGAGGAATGGCCGTAGTCCATTATATAAAGACGAGAAGGACGAACCGGGTAACCAGAACAACTCTATTGTAGGAACAATAGGCTTGATCAGAGCCGTGCCAGTTCGAGTCTGGCGAGTTGCTGAAAATCAATCAAATGCATTCTCCATTGAAATAAAGCAGAAGACTTTGCTCCAGCGAGAAGGCTTTTGGGATTTTTGCCGTGCAAATTAGGCATAAACCTTCCTTTCCGGGCTAGGACTTAGATCGGACCTATCGAACCACGTATCGAAAGGATGGAAACAATTAATCGAAAAAAGACAATTGCTTATTACTAATGCCTGAAGTCCATGTCATGATATAGTTCCCTAGGTTCATATAATTATTAATATTAGCACCTCACCCTATGAAGACTAACTTATAATATCATTTTATTACCTAAAGCTTCGTGAACTAGTCATAGCTCATATGACTCGTGACATTTCTATCTCCCATACTTCATGAATCAACCTATGGTTTGAGATCTATTCATAATTCGTGAAAACCCTACTTCGTGAAATACCTATCACACACACTTCGCGAATTACATTTCTCTCATTTCCCAGTTCGTGAAATCTGCTCTATTTTGCAACTACTTGGCGAACCCACTTGTCCCCTCAATTGGTGAAATTTAATTCATATGAGTTCGTGAAGTTGATTGGTCATCACATAATTCGCCAAGTTTCTCTAATTTGCCAAGTCTAATGCTTTATACTTCGATTCGCTAATT
Source organism: Craterostigma plantagineum (assembly GCA_027422505.1). Taxonomy (NCBI): domain Eukaryota; kingdom Viridiplantae; phylum Streptophyta; class Magnoliopsida; order Lamiales; family Linderniaceae; genus Craterostigma; species Craterostigma plantagineum. The sequence continues at coordinate 12,145,854 of JAPQWV010000020.1, forward strand.
AGTGCCCTAATGACCAGTGAAGTTGGGTTCGTGAAGCTCGCTCACCCCTTTTGATTCGCCAACCTTGTTGAATTCGCCAAGCTCATCTGGTTCGCCAAATATTCAAAAACCCCATTTTCCTCAAGAACAATATGAACATTCTATAACTTTGAATATTCTTCTCAAACCCTTCAAGAACCGGTTGAATATATTAAAAGCTTCATAGAATTGATCTATGTCTTATTCTACTGAAGTTCAAACCTGATAATACTGGATTATAAAAGTTCTAATTATTCAAAAACCCTCGTGTACTAAACTTATCTCTAATTATATTCAAACTTTCGTACCTTATGATTCCTGGACCTTGTTAATATGAAAGTGAAACATGAAGTTATAGTATAAAAATTATACCTTTTCTAAGCCTTGGTTAGGATCTCTGTTCGACTTTTCTATTTTCTTCACTCAAACTCTCGATAGTGCTCCAGTAATATGTTTCTTTTGATAGTGCTCCACTATAAGTCATGACATACACATTCTATTCTTATCTCCTAGTTGGCGTGTCCAACTTCACAAATGACATCAATATTATTTCAATCGTTATCTTAACTTTTAGAGTAGAAGTGTTATTTCATTATTAAAATAGGTTACCTTAGCTCTAAGCTTTCGAGGCTTGTACATATAGAATTCCCAAGGCTTAAGTAATGTCATTTTTAGAGTTTATCTTTAGGAACTTGGGCCAAAACCACGAATTACTCATGGCCCATTATCAGTAGTCCTTATATTATTGTTTCAGTTTCCTTCCTAAGTTTCAACTCAATTTTCCCGAAGTTAGAATCCATAATAGCATGTTTTTTATTAAATAAACATGTAATATGTAATCACGTAGACACATAGTGTCGTAAAACATGTTCCAGGCAGTCACATAAGTCATATAATATGTATGCAAGTTAATCTACAAACAGCTATTAACGATTCATCGGTGACTCTTATGTCCAACTTCTCCACCAACAATTACACAAACAGTACCAGTCAAGTTGGAAGGGCTAATTTCTTCTGTGACCACTGCAACGTTAATGGACACACAAGGGAAAACTGCTTCAAATTGCATGGATATCCTACCAACAATGTCCGAGGAGGAAGAAGGGCTTTTGGTGGGAGAAGAGGTCAAGGCAGGAATGGAGGAGGAAGAGGATATAGAGCAAACAATGCCATAGCCCCTGAAACAAGTGGCGATAAGCTAAAAGGGGAGAATTCAAGCACACATCAAGGATTTACTAGTGACCAGTATCATCAAATCCTGAAGCTATTGGAGAAGAATCCTGATGACAGTAAAGCTGCTAATGCCTCAGCCAATGCAAACACTTCATGTATATGTTTTAGCAATGTTGATAGCTATCTAGATTCTGATAAGATCTTGATAGTAGACTAAGGTGCTAACCACCTCATTACATGCAACAGAGAGCTCATGACTGATAGATACTGTTTTTAATTGCATAATTCTGTGAAATTGCCCAATGGTTCATCGAGTAAAGTTTACCTATCTGGTATTGTAGACATAATTAAGAACCGTAGACTGAATGATGTGTTATATGTTCCTAACTTTAGGCATAACTTTCTTTCTGTTTCTAGGCTTATGAAGGATGAAAATGTGCATTTGATTTCTTTCATGATCATTGTGTTATACAAGAAACATTTACTGACAGGATAAGGGGGATTGGTAGGCAAGAGAATGGTTTATTCATATTCGAGCCGAGCCCCATTAATCTGCCAGTGAATCATAACAAGTTTAGTAGTTTCTGTAGTAGTGCTAATAAAGAATCTATTTTTACAATAAATGTGGCTGATGATTATCAAAGTGGCATTATAGACTTGGTCACATGTCTTTTGGAAGATTCAAATATCTGGATGTTTTAAATCTGAAATTGAATGATTCAGTTGAATACTGCACTTTGTGTCCCTTAGCAAAGCATGCTAGGCTGAAATTTCCTGTGAGACAATTGAATGATAAATCTATGTTAGAACTTCTGCACATTGATGTATGGGGACCATATAGGGAAATAACTTACAATAATGACAGGTATTTTCTAACTATAGTAGATGACTACTCAAGAGCTACTTGGACTTTTCTCATGAAAGTTAAATCTGAGGTGTTAGACATTCTAAAAGACTTTCTTGCATATGTTGAAAATCAGTTTGATGTTAGTGTGAAGGTCATTAGGAGTGATAATGCATGAGAATTTTTCTCACAAGAATGCAAAGCTCTTTTAACATCGAGACGTATTATTCACCAAAGTTCATGTGTTTACACTCCACAACAAAATGGTGTTGTGGAGAGAAAACACATACATATCTTGGATGTTGCAAGGGCATTAAAGTTTCATTCCAATGTGCCTATCAAATTCTGGGGAGAGTGCATTAAAACAGCCCTGTATATCATCAATAGAACCCCCACTCCTCTGTTAAATGGCAAAACACCATTTGAAATGATCTTTGGGAGGAAACCTTCATATTCACACTTCAAGATTTTTGGATGCCTTTGCTTTGCAAAAATTATTGCACAAAAGGATAAGTTCCAACCTAGGTCTAAACCATGTGTCTTCATGGGATACTAAGTCACACAAAAGGAAGGGGTATAGGCTGCTAGATCTAGACACTGAGGAGTTTATTATCTCTAGGGATGTTTTATTCCATAAAAATATCTTTCCATATGCTATGAATGCCACTGATCTTGAGAGATCAGAATTTCCCACACAAAGTAAGCAGAGCTACTATGAGGATTTTGTTATACCATATCAGCAACCACACGAAAGTAATACAAAAGACCAGGACTGCCTGAGACTCCTGAAGAGCCTATGCCTGATGACTCTGAAGAACCCATACAACAAAACACATGACAGATCAGGATAATTCAGAGCAGCCTTCAGAGCAACTCTCCACAGTAGAGGTAAGAAGGTCAGGTAGAGTTTCTAAACCACCATATTGGCATACAGATTATATTTCATCTTGCATACCTGGTACAAATATGATTAGTATTTATAACTATCTTGTATCTAAGTTAGTTCAGTATCACAGAATTAATCCAGAATATAGAGCATTTCTGGCTACAACCTCAAAAGACTATATTCCCAAGTCTTTTCAGGAGGCCAAAGCAGATAGGAAATGGGTATATGCTATGAAGTATGAAATTGCAGCCTTAAATATGAATGATGGGAACTTGTTGATTTTCCTCAGGGAAAATCAATCATAGGCTGTAAATGGGTGTTTACTAAAGTATAAGTCTAATGGGGACATAGAGAGATACAAGGCAAGGTTAGTTGCCAAAGGATACATGCAAAGAGAGGGGATAGATTATAATGAAACTTTTTCACCTGTTGTAAAGCACATTACAATCAGAACTGTTCTCTCTCTTGTAGCAATTTTTGATTGACCTTTATTCCGAATGGATGTTACTAATCCCTTTCTTCAAGGAGATTAGAATGAAACAGTATATGGAGATCCCACCAGGCTTTGACATTCCAAATGGTAAATGACAACATGTTTGTAAATTGAAAAAGGCACTATATGGCTTGAAGCAAGCTTCAAGGCAATGGAATGATAAGTTCATCGAGGTTGTAAGTAATTATGGTTTCATCCAATCTAAGCATGATTATTCACTGTTTACTAAACAGGTTAAAGACAAGTTTATATGGTTTTATTAGTCTATGTAGATGACATATTGATCATAGGAAATGATCTTGGCATGATTGATAATTGCAGAAAGTATCTGAGTGATATATTTCTTATGAAGGACATAGGTGAGATGAAGTACTTCCTTGGAATTGAAATAGCAAGGTCCAAGGAGGGTATTTGTCTCAACCAAAGGAGACATGTAGTTGAACTGTTGAAGGAAACATGTATGGTAGGCTGTAAATCAGTCAGCACGCCAATTGAGCAGAACAGCAAGGTGGTAAGAAAAAATCAGGAATGATGATCCAGTGATTGTTGATGTTTCTGGTTTTCAGAGATTGATTGGGAAGTTGTTATATTTGTGCATCACTAGGCCTGATATCACATATGCAGTTCAAGTGCTTAGTCAATACATGCATAAACCTAAACATATGCATGTTGAAGCTGCATACAGAATCCTAAGATATCTTAAAGGAAAACCAGGTCTGGGCTTGATGTTATATGCTGACAGTAAACTAACAGTTAATGACTTGTGCTGCAGATTGGGCAGCTTGCCCAAACACGAGGAGGTCGTTAACAAGGTATCTGGTAAAATTGGGAGCTTCTATTCTATCATGGGAGTCTAAAAAACAGACTATAGTGGCAAAAAGTTCAACTGGGGCCGAGTACAGATCTATGGCAGCAGCTAAATCAGAGATAATCTGGCTAGTTGGCTTGTTTAATAATCTTAAAATTGACAGTTTGATTCCTGTGCAGGTCTGCACAGACAGCAAATTACAACTTGCTACAAACCCTGTATTTCACGAGAGGAGCAAGCACATTGAAGTGGATTGCCACTTCATTCGAGATATAATTGATGAAAGAGTTATGAAGACTAACTACATCTCCACTATGGACCAACCAGTTGATCTGATAACTAGACATTTGGGACGTGAACAGTTCGAGTATTTGCTGAGCAAGTATGGTGTGATTGATCTCTATACACCCCATCCTTGAGGGGAAAATTGAGAAGTTATTATTAGATGAAATGATCATACACAGAATAGATAGAACACTGTTGTATTTCCACTTATATCCGTTAGTTTTTATTTATACTGTAAATGGGCCTGCGGTTAAATAGTCGGCCCAATTAGAATAGATAAATCGGGATTGTGAATTAGGGATTACAGTGGACGCACGAAATGTAAACGTTCAAATTAATAAGAAAAGATTCAATCAATAAACCAAGTTGTTTCGATTTCTTTCTGTTTCTGGATTTCTTCACTAATTAATGGTCACATACGCAAAAGCGAACTGTGTATTGAAACCTTATCAACTTATTAATGTTTAAATTCAGAATAATTCATTTTTATATATTGGTGTCTTGAAATCCCTTTACCTTTTATAGAATGAGTTCTCTTTACATTATAGTAGAACGTTTCAACCAGACATCCCAGTTTCATACAAGAGGTTACGAACATATTGACGTCGGTACACACCAGCGGCATTGTAATGTTAAGATACTAGAATTTCCAAGAAATACTTCAGGATCCTCAAGTCCATATGATGTAAAAACAAGTCTACAAACAATGTGTTGAGATTCTAAGTGGGCTTTGTCCCACATCGGATAATCCAAGCTCTTCAATCCACTATAAATATAAGAGGCTTTATACTCCTATCACCAATTGGTTTTAGGAAAGATACCTTGAAATCCAATACAATGGATAATAATTCTGTGATTGTGTGTAGCCATAGCTTTTCAAAAAATATGTGACCTTCGTGTTCCATTGGTGTCACTAGGGATTTCTCAACCTTACAAGCATCAGTTCCCATTAATAATGGAATGTCCATGTAAATATCCCCATGAAGATCACTTCAGAAAGCATCAGTAAGATCGAGTTGCAAGAGTGGCCTAATCAAGAGAGTCAACCAATGCCATGACTAAGCGCACATTATTATTTTCACGTAGTAAAGTTTTCATAATAGCCAACACCCATTGAAGCGATCAGCGCTCACATTAAAGCTTCACCTTATACACCCATCACACAATTGGGCTTTCTATACGGGCAAAAATCAACAATCTTGCATGTATGATTCATTCTTATGCTTCACTTGAAAGATGATTATATGAGATAACGAATAAAGAGAAGATGAAGAGTTAAGACTTAAGAGTGGCAACCTAGTGTTGAGACCATGCATGTTTTTTGAGTCGTGATATGATTGATCTTAAAACATGAGCATGTGTGGATATGATGTTACATGAGAATAGAAGGAGATTAAGTAACCAGACAATATAGACTGAGGTGACGTATAATGATCCTGAGTAATGGAGTAAATCATGGAGTATAAATCATGGAGTAAATCAAGGAACTTTATGATTGGCTACAATTATGGAATTGCATTAATCTTGATTACATATGGTTTAGAATACTTGTATAAATAGAGGATGATGTAGAATGCAAACGCAAGGAAGTAAACATTATTTTTACCTTTACATGGTATCAGAGCCAGCAACATAAATCCCTTCTTTCTTTTTCTTCTTCTTCTTCTTCTTTCTCGCCAATATATTGCCGTCACGAAAAATGGCCCCTTCAAATTCTATTTGGTACTTGGATACGGGCGCATCGTCCCATATGACTCCAAATGTGTCAGATTTGGATTTCTCTTCGCCGTACACATGTTTGGATTCAGTTGTCGGTAATGGTGCACTACTGCCTATCTCTCATATCGGCAGTTGTACCTTGATATCTTCTATCAAATTATGTGACGTACTCGTTGTCCCTGGCCTTACGAAGAATTTGCTTTCTGTAAGCAAATTAACCAATGACTTACCTGTTAATGTGCTTTTTACTGAAAGCCCTTTTATGATTCAACATCGTCTCAGCCAAGACATTCTAGCACATGGGCACCGTAGTCAAGGACTTTATGTTCCTCATAGGGCTTTGGTGGCGACTCAGATACCAAAAGCATCTTTCGAACTGTGGCACTCCCGTCTTGGTCATGTATCTTACGATGCAATCTCCTATTTAAATAAGGCTGGGAGGATATCTGTGACTTCCTTGTTAACCAAACCAGTGATTTGCGATACGTGCGAAAAGGCTAAAAGTAAGCGCTTGCCCTTTAATGTAGATGATAAGCGTTCTTCTTCTGTTTTAAATATTATTCATTGTGATTTGTGGGGACCTGCTCCAATCTGTTCGGGTTCTGTTTTTCGCTATTATGTCATTTTTGTGGATGACTTCTCTCGGTTCACGTGGTTCTATCCGTTGCGGCACAAATCTGATTTCTATGATGTACTTCTTCAGTTTAGCACATTTGTTGAGAATCAATATTCTCGTCGTATTAAGACCTTTCACAGTGATGGAGGCACAGAGTTCACCAACAATAAGGTGCAGAATTTTTTTCGTGAAGTGGGCATTCCTCATATTCTCTCTTGTCCTTATACGCCAGCGCAAAATGAACGGGTCGAACGAAAGCATAGACATGTCACTGAAACAGGGCTAGCGATGCTTTTCCATTCTCATATCCCTCTGAAGTTTTGGGTCGAGGCCTTTAGCAGTGCAGTATATACGATCAACCGTCTACCTTCCAAAGTACTAGATGGAAAATCGCCATTTGAGCTGTTATTCTCTACTACTCCAAATTTTGAGAATTTTCATCCCGTTGGTTGTCGAGTATATCCATGTCTTCGAGATTATACAGCAAACAAATTTGTGCCATGAAGCACAGCTTGTATCTTTATGGGTTACAGCAGCTCACATAAAGGGTTTCGTTGCTACGATCCTATTTCCTTACGCTTTTATATATCTCGCCATGCTAAATTTGTGGAATCCTCTTTTCCGTTCGCTAAATCTGATGACAGGTCAAGCGTATACTCCGTACCTATTCAAGAATATTTTGAGCCACCAGGAGCGGTTAGTTCACTACCTAACACGACGACTTCATCCGATACTGTACTCAGACGCTCTCAACATCAACTTTGTACTATATGTGACGAACAATCCATGTCGCAGCCTCCTTCGGTTGTCCCCACTCCTACAAGTCATACAAGCAACAACGCTGTTGATCATGTTATTGAATCTGACTCAACGACACAGCTTGACCCATTTTCTCAAGTACAACTGCCCCTATGCAAACTCGGGCTCGGTCAGGTATCTTTAAACCGACGCATCTGACCTATTATGCTTGCACTAGCTTGTTCAATGCTCTTGTTATGGTTCGTGAACCACGTGGGATCAAATCGGCTTTAAAACGGCCTGAATGGGTTACCGCTATGAACGAAGAACTTTCTGCTTTGCACTCAAATCAGACTTGGGATCTTGTTCCACGTCCTACAAATACAAATGTTGTGGGATCAAAATGGGTTTTCCGAACAAAATTTTCAGCTGATGGATCGATTGACCATCATAAAGCCCGCCTTGTTGCTCAAGGTTCACGCAGTTGGCAGGTTTTGATTACTCACATACCTTTAGTCCCGTGGTTAGGGCTTCTACGGTTCGAGTTGTGCTCTCTATTGCTGTACTGAACAATAGGCCTCTTCATCAGTTAGACGTCAAAAATGCCTTTCTAAATGGAGTTTTATCGAAACCCGTATTCATGGAACAACCACCTGGATTTGTGGATGCCAAGTATCCAGGCCATTTTTGCCGCCTTAAAAAGGCGTTGTATGGTTTAAAGCAAGCTCCACGGGCCTGGTTTCAACGACTCAGCAATTTTCTCTTGAGCATTGGATTCATATGCAGTCGTACTGATTCGTCGTTATTCATCTATATTCACGGGTCATCAATTTTATATCTTTTGGTATATGTTGATGATTTAATTCTGACAGGAAACTTGACAACTAGTCTGAATTCCTTCATCGCACGCCTACGTAAGGAGTTCGCCATCAAGGACCTAGGAAAACTAAATTATTTCTTAGGTCTTGAGGTTTCTTATACTTCATCGGGCATTTTCCTTAATCAGGCAAAATATGCTTGCGATATTCTTCAGCGGGCATCTTTAGAAGACGCCAAACCGGTTTCTACTCCACTACCTGCAGGTTGTCAGCTTTCTACTGATGGAAAGGCGTATGATGATCCTACTTTATATCGATCGTTGGTTGGAGCTCTCCAATATCTTACGGTTACACGCCCTGACTTATCATTTGCCGTGAATTTGGTTAGTCAACATTTGCAGAATCCTACTGTCAAACATTTTCAAGCTGTAAAGCGAATTCTTTGATACGTAAAGGGTACGCCAGCTTATGGCTTATCCTTTACTCGTGGCTCTTCATCGACTCGCATTGCCTATTTTGATGCTGATTGGGCGCGTTGTGTGGAAACAAGACGATCTACTTATGGATATTCTATTTTTCTTGGTGGCAATCTAGTTTCTTGGAGTGCTAAGAAACAACCCACAGTTTCTCGTTCAAGCTGTGAATCCGAATATAGGGCTATTGCAAATGCAGCCTCAGAAATTGTATCTGTACTTCAACTTCTTCGAGAGCTCCGTATCCAACCGACGTCTTGTCCTACTTTATACTCAGACAACAATAGTGCTCTTTTTCTTAGTCAAAATCCGAGTGCTCACAAGCGGGCGAAGCACATCGATATTGATTTTCACTTTGTCCGTGAGCTTGTTTCAAATAAAAGGCTACGTACGGAGTACATATCCACCGACTTACAGATCGCAGATATTTTTACTAAAGCTCTTCGTCGTCCGCTCTTTGAATTTTTCCGAGACAAGCTACGAGTTGGTCCTCATCGACACCGAGGGTATCTCTGGTGTTGGCAACCTCAAAATAGGCTACCAGTGTGAAGCGTCCGCGTGACGTATGAAACCACCTTGGGATTGAAAAGACGCCCTAGGGTTAGCCTCTCAAGTGTGGGTATTGTCACTTATATATTTATATACCTAGTGGATTCGAACTCCATGATGGTGCATAAAAAGATAGCCGATGGCCCTACATGACAAGAGAATACAAGAAAAGTATAAGGTTTAGGTAGCATTGGCGCGGATGCCTCTGCGAATTAGGGCAAGTGGAAGACGTGCATGACTTTCACTTACTGAGCTTTATAAGATCATTCCACGTATTTATGTGTTGTAGGTTCACGTGATCACGGTACGTGATGATGACGAGGTCAACTTTTGAAGCTTCTGGAGGACTTTGAGGTGGAATTGTGTACATGGATGCGACCGATGTTGCGGGCCGATAGATTTTGAATACGCATGCGCACTCACCTATGTATTTATGTCCTAAGTCATTTTGTAATGTAAAAAATGGTTTCCTTTATATAGAAGGAAAACTTCTGTACGCATTTTCGTATATATTATTCCCTTAAATTAATAGCAGTCACATAAAATAGTTGTAAGAACGTGGTGGAAGTCAGGGGCGCCACAGGTTGGTCAGAGTTTTCGGTTATAGGTTCTGTAGACCGTCCATGTACACACACACAAAAGCACGGAAGCGGCCTTGCTAGTAAGTTTTATGTTTCTATGATTGTGGTATTGTATAATTTATTGGCCTTAGGGACTATTAGGATATAAGAGAAAATGTGTAGAACGGGAGGAAAAGGTAGTGGGGGTGCGGATAAAGGCAAGCAACCCGCAACTCCTACTGATAATCGAGATACTGTGATTCTGCAACTCACGGAGCTAGTGCGACAACAATCCGCTCAAATTCAAGAAATGATGCAACAGCGGAATACGGGCGGACCGTCAAACAGTGGACTTTCTCTGGCTGAGAGGGTCGAGATAGTTGGGGAGAGGTTTCGTAAACTCAATCCCCCGACGTTCGAGGATGCTAGTGACCCTATGGCAGCTAAGGATTGGCTTCGTACCTTAGAAAGCATGTTTCAATATAGTCGCATTCCAGAGGATGAGAAGGTTTTGTGAGCTCCCTTCCTGCTGAGGGGAAGCGCAAGCCATTGGTGGGATACAATTCTCGCCTTTGAAGATCCTATCACAATGACATGGGACCGGTTCAAGGAACTTTTTAAGGGTAAGTATTTCACCGCCCCAGTTAGAGCTCAAAGGATGAACGAATTCATCAATCTACGCCAGGATCCGATGAGTGGCCGAATATATCAAAAAATTCGAACCGTTATCCCGATTTGCAGCTCACATGGTAAGCACTGACACGCTAAAGGTGGAACGTTTCATGGACGGCCAGAAGCCGGAATTATATCGAGACATAAACATGGCTGGATCTCAAGGAGCTACCTATGCTTAGGTGGCAGAACGCGCGTTAACGGCGGAGCAAGCTGAGCTCCAAAATATTCGAGCCCAAGAAGCGAAACGAAAGTTCGTACAAGGGCCAAAATGGGGTGGAAGCAATCTGAAGAAACAATTTATCCCCAAGAATGCTAGGTCCAACATTTAGAATAAACCAGCACTACCCCAACGACCCAATACTAATCAGGGGACACCACAGCCGACTATACCATATGCCCACGACGACATCTGGGCATCTGTTACTCTCACCATGCAACCTGCTACAAGTGTGGCAAGACGGGCCACTTTTCCAAGGCATGCACGATAAATGCATCCGGGAGCCAAGCACCAGTCCAAGCCAGGTCACCTACAATACCTGCTTCGGTATATACGCTGACATCTGAGGAGGCGGAGAACAATCCGTCCGTAGTGGCAGGTACCCTTCCTATCTATTCAATCCCGACATGCATAGTAGTTGACTCAGGAGCCACACATTCATTTGCATTTACTAACTATGTGGCGAGACTCGGGGTTACACCTATCCAAACCAATTTCGAATATAGCGTCACCATTCCTCATGGAGCCTCTACAAGAACCAACCAGATCTTACGAGATAACCCAGTAATAGTAAATGATAAGACTCTACCCATCGACCTGATAGTCGTTCCAATGAACGATTATGAAGTAATACTCGGAATGGACTGGCTATCAAAGTACGGAGCAGTTATTGACTGTAACCGTAAGAAAGTCACTTTCAATTTAGAGAACATCAAACGATTTACCTTCGTGGGAACTAGTAAGAGCAGCAAGATTCCTAAAATTTCTGCAATGAAGGCTCAGCGCGTAGTCAGAGCAGGATGCGAGGCCTACCTGATTTTTGCATTATCATCAGAAGAACGTCATACCCCGAAGTTATAAGAAGTCTCAGTAGTACAAGAGTTTCCCGATGTGTTCCCTGAAAATTTGCTCGGACTTCCGCTGGATCATGAGATTCAGTTCACAATCAACTTAGCACCAGGAGCTGCACCGATTCCTAAAGCACCCTACAGACTAGCACCAGCAGAACTGAAGGAATTGAAGGAACAACTGGATGAACTGCTACAGAAAGGGTTCATTCAGCCGAGAGTCTCACCATGGGGAGCACCGATTCTGTTCGTCAAGAAAAAAAAGATGGATTGATGCGGCTCTGCATCGATTATAGGGCGCTCAACAAGATCACGATCTAGAACAAGTATGCCTCCCACGAATTGATGACTTGTTTGACCAGCTACATTGAGCTATAGTAATTTCCAAAATTGATCTGAGGCCAGGATATCACCAACTAAAGATCCGAGAAGAAGACATTTCGAAGACGACCTTCAGCACCCTTTACGGGCATTTTGAGTTCTTAGTCATGCCTTTTGAGTTGACTAATGCTCCAGCAGCGTTCATGGACCTGATGAACCGGGTATCCAAACCATTCTAGACAAATGCATCATTGTATTCATCGTTGACATCCTCATTTATTCGAAGACACGGGAGGAGCATGAACAACACCTGAGGATTGTCCTGGAAATATTGCGAGAGAAGCAGTTGTACGCAAATTCAAGAAATGCGAGTTCTGGCTCGATTGAGTTGCATTTCTTGGGCATGTAATCTTGGGAGCTGGGATTTCTGTCGATCCTAGCAAAATTGAGGCTATCAATAACTGGCCTCAACCAACAAATGTAACTGAAATAATGAGCTTTCTCGGCTTAGCTGGGTACTACAGAAAGTTCATCAAGGAGTTTTTTAAGATCGCCTCAACCTTAACGAACCTAATGAAGAAGAATACTCCATTCAAATGGGACGATTCTTGCGCGCAAAGCTTCCAGGAACTGAAGAAACGACTCACTTCGGCCCCTGTATTAACAATACCTACGGGGATCGGAGGATTTTCTGTCTATAGCGACACATCAAAGAATGGCCTGGGGTGTGTCCTAATGCAGAATGGAAATGTTGTTGTGTGTGCCTCGCGACATCTCAAAGATTACGGGAAGAACTACCCAATGCAAGATTTGGAATTAGAAGCAGTAGTTTTCGCTCTTAAGATCTGGAGGCACTACCTATATGGCGAGAAGTGCGAGATCTTTACAGATCACAAAAGTCTGAAATACTTATTTACTCAGAAGGAGTTGAAGATGAGACAGCGACGATGGCTCGAGTGGTCAAGGACTACGATTGATAATCAGCTATCACCCAGGAAAGGCGAATGTAGTTGCAGATGCACTAAGCCGCAAGACCGTAAGCACAAAATTACAAAGGCTCGAAGTGGAAATAATACCGATGGGTGAAGTGGAAACAAGACTAGCAGCACTAACTCTCCGACCCACCTTAATGGAGCAAATTACGAAGGCACAAGAAGACGATGAACTATACTTGAAAGTGAAAGAGACGCCATCGGAAAAAAGGCCATCAGACTACAAGATACGAGACGATGGAAGTCTGTACTACAGAAATCGATTATACATTCCTAACGACACGAAGCTTTGGAAGACAGTTACGACCGAAGCACATACCACGATTTACTCCTTTCACCCTGGAGCAACGAAGATGTACAGAGACCTACGATGTAACTATTGGTGGCCAGGGATGAAAAGAGAAATCGCAACATTTGTAAGCTAGTGCCTGACGTGTCAGCAAGTTAAGGCAGAGCATCAACGACCGGCAGGAACGTTGCAATCCCTACCAGTACCTGAATGGAAGTGGGATCACATTACGGTGGACTTCGTCATTGGCTTGCCTAAGACCGTGAAGGGCCACGACGCTATTTGGGTCATCTTTGATAGATTGACAAAGTCTGCCCACTTTCTACCAATCAGTTCAACATTTTCTTTGGAAAGATACGCAGAATTATATATTCAAGAGATAGTACAAATCCACGATCATCTTCGACCGAGACTCCAGATTTCTATCAAAGTTCTGGATGAGTCTGCAGAATGCCATGGGAACCAAACTGTCATTCAATACTGCCTATCATCCTCAAATCGACGAGCAGTCAGAACGGACTATACAGACATTGGAAGACATGCTAAGAGCCTGTGTACTCGACTTCAAAGGGAATTGGAGCCAGTATCTTCCTCTGATCAAATTCTCATGTAACAATAGTTATCACGCAACAATCGGAATGGCTCCATACGAGGCTTTGTACAGACGCAAATGTAGATCTCCAATCCATTGGGATGAAGTTGGAGAACGAGCGGTACTAGGCCCCGATCTAGTGCAAGAAATGACGGAGGCCATCTCAAAGGTACGAGAAAGGATGAAAACGGCTCAAAGTAGACAAAAAAGCTATGCAGACCAAAGCGTAGACTATTAGAATTCCAAGTAGATTACTACGTATTTATGAAAGTATTCCCGATGAAAGGCGTAAAGCGGTTCGGAAAGAAAGGCAAGTCGAGCCCGAGATACATAGGACCGTTCCGGATCCTTAGGAATGTTGGTAGCTAAAGTACAAGATGTCTTTCATATATCGACGTTGCGAAAATACCTCGCCTAATGAAGCCATGTGTTGATTAACGAAGTCTACCATCAACAACTCAAACCAGACTTGAGCTATGATAAAAAACCAATAGAAATCTTCAAGTACGACGGAAAGCGATTGCGGAACAAAAAAATTCCGTTAGTACAACTTTTATGGCTGAATCAGTCCACGGAGGAAGCGACGTGGGAACGGGAAGATGACATGAGAAACCGCTACCTTGAGCTATTTTCTCCTACCTGATTTCGGGGATGAATACCTTTTTAAGGGGGAAGGATGTAAGATAAGAATAGAATTTGTATGTCATGACTTATGAGTGTAGCACTATCAAAAGAAACATATTAGTGGAGCACTATCGAGAGTTTGAGTGGAGTAAATAGAAAAGTCGAACAGAGATCCTAACCGAGGCTTATAAATTGTATAATTTTATACTATAATTTCGTGTTTCATTTTTATATTAACAAGGTCTAGGAATCATAAGGTACGAAAGTTTGAATATAATTAGAGATAAGTTTAGTACACGAGGGTTTTTGAATAATTAGAGTTTTTATAATCTAGTATTATCAGGTTTGAACTTCAGTAATAAGACATAGATCAATTCTTTGAAGCTTTTAATATATTCAACCGGTTCTTGAAGGGTTTGAGAAAAATTTTCAAAGTTATAGGATATTCATATTGTTCTTGAGGAAAATGGGGTTTTTGAATATTCGGCGAACCAGATGAGCTTGGCGAATTCAACAAGGTTGGCGAATCAAAAGGGGTTGGTTGAATTTTAATCTTGTAAGTAGGCAATGATTGGAGTGTGGATGTTTAATGTTAGTATCACACCTTATATAAGCTTTGCGAATCAAGATAGTCCGTGAATGTGTGATATATTCCACGAATTTAACAAGTCGCGAGTTAGTTACCATGCAATTAGCTTCACGAATTTGAGGAAGATCACGCATCCTATTTCACGAACCAATAAGTGAAGTACATGTCACGAATTCTAGGGTTTTAAATAAGTGAATTTGCAAAGTAGGGGTAAAATGATTTTGCGAACTTCTTTAATAACTAATTATCTAATAGTATCTTATTTTTAAATATCCTAATACATAGGAAGTCCGAGTACTTAGATGGTCTAGTAATTTAGATAGCACACTAACATTATAATTTTGTACTTAAGGTCAGGGACTGAGAATTTCACATGACTAGTAGCTAATAATCTACGTAGGACAGGTAAGTGGAAATCCCAACTACAACACATAATTGTATATTCATGAATTATGTGTCTATTTGCTTCTATGATTTTACGTGAGTTTTACGTGATTTAATTACGTTATATGATGACATGACATGCATATTCACGACATGTTCATGTGCACGCACAATTAGTATTAAAGACATGATACGATAGCGTGCATGATACAAGTTCGCCTGAGAGCGGTAAATATTCGCCAATATGGGCGTCTAATGTCGACTCACAGTTGAGTCATGGCTCTTCTATGCTACCATGGTGACTTTTATGTCAACTCTTCCAAGACATGACATGTTCAAGACAAGACATGATTTTAGGGCGAATGCCCTCATGGCAGAACGTGGAACCTGGATGTTGCGAGCTGAGGGATTAAGCGACATTGAGGGTATCTCTGGTGTTGGCTACCTCAGAATAGGCTACCAGTGTGAAGCGCCCACGTGACGTATGAAACCACCTTGGGATTGAAAATGCGCCCTAGGGTTAGCCTCTCAAGTGTGGGTATTGGCACTTATATATTTATATCCCTAGTGGATTTGAGCTCCATGATGGTGCATAGCAAGATAGCCGAGGGCCCGACATGACAAGACAATACAAGAAAAGTATAAGGTTTAGGAAGCATTGGTACGGATGCCTCTGCGAATTAGGACAAGTGCATGACATGCATGACTCTCACTTACTGAGCTTTATAAGCTCATTCCACGTATTTATGTGTTGTAGGTTCACGTGATCACGGTACGTGATCATGATGATGACGAGGTCTACTTTTGAAGCTTCCGGAGGACTTTGAGGTGGAAGTGTGTACATGGATGCGACCTATGTGGCGGGCCGATAGACTATTTTTGAATACGCATGCGCACTCACCTATGTATTTATGTCCTAAGTCATTTTGTAATGTACAGAATGGTTCCTTTATATTAAAGGAAAAATTTTGTATGCATTTCCGTATATATTATTCCATTACATTAATAGCAGTCACATAAAATAGTAGTAGGAACGGTGGTGGAAGTCAGGGGCGCCACACTGTGAGATGGAAGTGGTGTCATCAGCAAAATCTGTTATCTGATATTCTGGTAGCAATCGTTCAATCTGATGAGGAATTCCATCATTTTCTTCCAATTAAGAGAGTTACTGTACTCATCTGACAATACTGCCGCAGGTGCTGGAGTTATGGAATCATACTCATCCTAAAGAGGCTTGAGCCGATTATAGTAAATCTGATACACTAGATGCCCCCTGAGAACTAGAAAAATTAATCTCTCGAAACAAGCCATACATTCGAGCACCATTAATTTTATCAAACCTCTGCTTTAAGTCACTGAAAATCTCAAACGATTTTGATGATAAACGATTCACAGATATTAATTCCTCATAAATAGACCGATGAATCCAGGTCTTAACCAGTGTATCACATCTTTTCCACTGAGAAAATAGGGAAGAATCCTTACCAGGACACTTACATGATTAGTCGATAAAGGTAATCTTGTTCTTAGCTTCAAGAGCCACGATCATCCTCATACTCCATATCTTGTAGTTGTCAGATCCTCTGAGAATTCCAGTAGTTATATCTAGATTCGGCGTGTCCGATGGATGACATCGGGTTATTGAAATTCACCGCCATGACATTTGTCTGAGTTTCGGTATTGTGTGCTTCTTGTTGCTCTGCCATTGCTACTTCTCAATCAAGGTTGATCAAGCCGGCTCTGATACCATGAAGAAAAATAGAAACAGAAAGAAATCGAAAGAACTTGTTTTATTGATTGAATCTGTTCTTGTTAATTTGAACGTTTACATTTGGCGCGTACACTGTAATCCCTAATTCACAATCCCTATTTATCTATTCTGATTGGGCCAACTATTTAACCGCGGGCCCATTTACAGTATAAATAAAAACTAACGGATATAAATGGGAATACATCAGTGTTCTATCTATTCTGTTTATGATCATTTCATCTGATCATAACTTCTCAACAGTTAGTACAGTGATTGATCGAAGCAATTCCTGCGTTTGTGCAAGGAATTCGAAGTTTTCTACCCGAATTGATGAAATTTGCTGATAAAATTTGATATAAGTTGGGAAGAAATGCAAATAAATGTAAAACTTGTTTTGTTTAGCCAATGATGAACATCTCAAACGCAAAAGCAACAATAAGTTGGTCCAATCAGCAATTGAAAATTAAGTAATTTTGTAAATATGGTATCTTAAACTGATAAGAACGAGCTTACCAGGTTCCTTATTACAGTATTCGGAGTCGAATGTTTTCACTTCCGTATTCACGTTGAGTCTCGAGAATATCTTCTGCCCTGACCACAGTAAAAGTGTAGCATCCCGTTTTCTATTATCTTTTCATGCAACAATATAAAATATTCGCATAAAATTTTTCGCGATTTTCATAACTATTTCCTTTAACAAAAACGGGTGCATACATCCGGTCTAGTTCCTTTCACAATAATGTACATATATGTACCTATCATACGAGTCACAAAATGCAACAGTGTAGATCATTTCTATTCTACCTATCATACGAGTCACAAAATGCAACAGTGTAGATCATTTCTATTCTATATGCTAACGATGAACAGAGAGGAGCAGGAGGAGAGCGTGGCCGGCCAAACCTTGAATCCATGCTTTCTATGAGGATGCACTCTAATAAGCCTGCTAATTATCTACAACAACTGTGAGGACAACTATTCAGAGTATGATCGCAACATGCTAATTAATAACATAACAAACAGGAAATAAAATAAGCAGTAATCCATCCATTTCCATAAATATCATAGCCATGTCAGATCACGTAATCATCGTTCACATAACCGTCATTCATAGATCTGTAGATCACATGCCATTCTATATGTCCATTTAGTTTGATACTCCCGTTACAGACTAGCTAGATTGTACTGTACGCCCAGTCGGCGCCCACGCATGGGACTCTGTAAACATTCTGTAATCCCCCGATTTGTAGGGATACATATTGCCTGTAGAGGACTCTGTAAAATCTCCCGATTTGTAGGGATATCTAACGTAGCATTCGTATCATACCATCTGTAGTCGTAGCAGTCATAACGGTTTCTCCCTTATTTTACATGTATTTAATGCTATATAAAATACCTTATATGACACATAAATCATATAAGAGCATGTTATTGTCACATGGTTCACTTCGATAATAAATAGCATATATATCTGTATTAATCAATTAATTCATATAAAGCATATAAGCACATAAGGCACACAAAGTACATGTTGCAAATCATACTCACAAGTTTCTGCCTAATTTCCCATCCGCTTACTCGTCCTTGTCCTTGCCTTTATCAGATTCCTGACCTATACAATTATTTCACCTGGTAAATATAAAATCCCTATAATGATATGCACGAGTGATATGCATGCTTCCTTATGCAAGACTAATTCCTTTTTGGAGTCTTCACATGTATTTAGCTCTCTGTCTCTAATTATATCTTTGAAATTATACCATTGATAAATCAGTTAAATTAGCGGAAAATCTGTCAAATATCAGAAATTGATTTTGACCTATCGATTTTGCGAATTCATCTCATAATTCGCAAACTATCACCTGACCCGTGAACCCCATATTTCGTGAGATCCTTAGAATTTGCAAAGTCGGTTTTCAATTTGTGAAATTATTCTAATTCGCCTAATTTTATTCGACCCGTGAAAATTTCCACTTCGCGAAATCCTTAAGGATTCTCGAAGTCCGTTTCAGCCCGCGAAAGAGTTAGCAGCCCGATTTCCTCTCTCGATTCGAAAATCTTTCGGCCGCGAGAACCCCGATTTCAGCCCGAGCCTCTTAGCACAACTCGAGAACTCATAGGCCCGCAAAAGACGTTTGGCCCGCGAGAACCTGATTTTGGCCCGCGAGCAGCTCGACACTATCTCTTATTCGCAAACTGATTCGGCCCACGAAATACAATTCGCGAAAGCTTTTTGCGAAATCTTCTAAGAACCTTTTGCAACCATCGTGGAAATTGAACCTTTCTCGAAATCAAAACCTTTCGAAATATTGGTTCGAAATCCTAATTCTTTCGAAATTTCATAGTTGTGAAACCTATTATTTCGAAATAAATTTCAAAAGTCATTGCGAAACTAGTTTCAAAATTTCTTTCGCAAATTGTTTCGAAATTCCTTTCGAATTTCTTAAACATCATCAAAATCTATTTTTCGATAATACAACTTCTAATCCTATAAAATCACCCTATTTCTCAAGAACAACATGATTTCGAAAATCATGAGAATTCATATCATCAAAATCCCTTTTCTAAAATAAATCAAAATTCGGAAAGTGGTACACCTAAAAACACATTTCTCTTTCGAACATCTTGAAAACTTCGATTTCCTACTGTTCGAAATTGAACTTAGATAAAACATGAACAAATACAATATTTATGCGTGTTAGTACCTATAACATATAAAATCTTAAATTAAAATAAGAATAAGATTCATACCCTCCTTTTGCTCCTGTTGGAATTCCCTTCAAGCTCTCGTTCCCTCAGTTCTTAGCTTTCGAAAGTTATGAAACTAACATAAACTATTCCCTTCGTCACTTATCCTAATATTTGCGTGTTATAATAATCAAATGACGTTGATGCATACTTTATCAATGTTTATCATAATTCTACGTTTGTTATTTTATTATTATATTACCTTTCCTTCATAACTAAGTTGTCGAACTATACTTCACGAAACTTTTATATAATGCTTTCCTTTCTAATTCGCAATTTTCCCTATGACCCGTAAAGACCTTACTTCTCTTTCTTAATTCGCGAATTTCATTCAGTTCGCGAAACTATTAATCTTTACTTATTTAAAAATCTCAATTTTGTAATCTACCTATTTCGAAAATCATACTTAGAAAATTCCAACTTTGGTAATATTCATTTCTTCACCACTTATGTCTCTCTAAAAACTTAGGACTATAATACTTTAATCCTTATTCCTATTTATACTTCTATCTTAAAATGACTTTGATGAATGCATGAATTCGTATAAATGCAAGAATTTAGCATGAGGTTTCAGTTCCTGACAAGAAGGGTATCGATCATTCACATCGATCATTTTGAGCATCGAGATCTCCCCGAAGCTTGTGGGAAACTCCTCGAGGAAACTACAAACACCAATCTTCATATGCCTAAGTATTGGAAAGTTGGAGGAATCAGCTTTCCATTGCATCACATCATAATTATCCAGCTCGAGATATTGAAGTAAGCAGAACTCAACTTCTTCGTCAACCACCCAATCATGTTTATCGTCCTCCGCTTCCGCTTCAATTGTACATATTCTCATCTTTATAGCACTTGAAGATGCTGCATAGCACCAACAACGTCGTTCAGAAACCTCACTGGTATTGTGCATGTGAATAACCTCAATGTCTCGAGTTTGTTGCATGTGAGTGAGATCAATTATAGTATGTTGATACTCGGGACAACGTGGATCCCCAACTTTCTTACGTTTGGGATGTTGTTGATTAGGTCGCTATCCAATAAATCACTTATACATACATCGCAGATCGTTTGCAGGTTTTCGTGAGCTCGTGCGATTTTGAAATCAATGCTGGGGAATTTGATGACGATGTGCTTCAAGACTTCTCCCATGCTTCGTACGATAATGTTAACCCTACGGAGTAGTAGCTCACCAAGGTTTTTTTTTTGAATTTTTTTCCTTCTTTAATATTAATTTATGATATTTTTAAGTCAGCCAATCATATGCTGACACGTCGCATTTTCCGTCAAAATAACGGTCAAAATTAACAAATCAAGAACTAAATTGATCCACGCAAAACTTCGGGACTAAATTGGTCCATGGGGGTAAAAACGTGGACTATTTGAGTTTTCTCCCCTTCCGTAATTGTTTCAGGCAATTTTTATGAGTCAAGTCTTTAACCTCGAAATAGTTATCTGCGAAGGCTCCCATTGGCTTATTCATTTGTCAAACGATTTATTCTTCACAATTCCAAACAAATGAAATCTATTAGTCAGCTTTGACTGGAAAAGCGGTCGTGCTGGAACTTAATGTTGTCACAAAGTAATCCTTTGTTTAGTTGCGACATAGTCAAAACGCAAAGGGTCCTACTATTCACACTCTCTACACCACTCTTCACACCCCAAACACTTGATTTTTGTAATAATAATTTTAAATAATCACATGATTCAACAAAAATATTTTATTAACTTATTTTCCATTAAATCTATAATATTAATTACATGGACTATTAAAAATTATTAATTAAGTCATTTCATCCAATGATATATTTAGAACTAGCAAAAATGCTCGTTGCCCGGGCTGTGCGGGTAAGCCCGTGCGGGCCGGGGGCTGGCCGCCAAATATCAAAATATATTTTTAAAATAAATTAGTATATAAATGAATTATATAGGTATACTTTTTGAGATCCAATTTTTAATTTAATCAAATTTAATAACATAAACAAATTTTTATTAAAGAATTTAAATTTGATTAGGAGTAATTCAGCTTATTAGTATATTTTAATGTTTTTTATTTTATTTTTTACATAATTTTTTCATTTTATATTTTAGGACGGGTCGGGCTCAACGGGCGGAGCGGACTGCCATTTCTCAAGCCCGCCAGAGGGCGGGCCCATGTGGGTAAGTTAGTGTGGGCCGGGCAGGCCCGCGAAAATATCATAAATGTTTTAGAAAATTAATATATAAATTAATTTTATAGGTTTTATATTTTTGAGATCCAATTTTTAACTTAATCAAATTTAATAACAAATTATATTTTTATTAAAGAATTTAAATTTGATTAGGAGTAATTCAACTTCATTCGTTTATTTTAATGTTTTTTTATATAATTTTTTCGTTTTTATTTTTTAGGACGGGCCGGGCCCTCATTTACCATGCCTGCCAGATGGAAGAAATTGTCTTTTTTAATCGGCAAGTATTTATTTAATATTACTTTACATATTACTTAAATTATTAACATTAAACTCCTTTTTTTCCTTTTATATAGGCTATGTAATTGGTAAATAATTAATATTTACTCTACATATATTAATTAGGAGGTGCAAATAGAAAAAAGGTGGGTGCCAATAGAATTACCCAACGCAAATTATCATTGTTCGATGGCAATACGCTAATTTAATTTTTCGCTGTACTTTTTACACACGAACCCCACATACGTTATTTGAAGACGCTAATGTCGCCTACGTTTACTATTAGGGATAGTTGCTAATTTAGTCCCTCACTTATCAGCCCACATCAGTTTTTGTCCGTTAATCAAGTCCTTTCCGTCAAGTTTGACAGGGTTGACCGTCACGGAATAAGCCGTAAAGGCATAAAACATTAGAAAAAAAATGAAAAATTGCTTAAATAGTAAAATAAAAACTAAAAATGAAATTAAAATAAAAAATTTAAAAATATAATCAAAACTCTAATATTTAATGCCACTAACGGCTGATTCCGTTAGTTTTGGCGGTCAACCCAGTCAAACGTGACGGAAAGGACTAAAATTGATTAACGGACAAAAACTGAGGGACGTATATTGATGAGGTGTATTTCCGAGGGACAAAAACTGATATAGACCGATAAGTGAGGGACTAAATTAGCAATTTCCCTTGACTATTACATAGAATAAGTTGACCGGAATACAAGCAAAAGATACATTTTTGCGCAAGAAAAATGAAAGCTCTCAAATATCTGACGAGACATCTATAGCCACCGCATTGGATTGGGCTGGAATCAGAAATATGTAACATAACGCGATGATGATTATTTTTCAATCCAATAATTAAAGCTTATTCAGTATAGCATGTAATAAAACATCACAAACAAAAGCGCGCATCACACACATGGACTGGAAAAAACGAGCAGTGTATTACTGAAACTGATTATGGCCCAAAGTTCCTTATTACCTCATTCGAAGTTTTACAGCGTCGTTCCCATAGTCGTGTTGAGTCTCCAGAATCCTTTCTGCCCAGTCCACTTGAGAAGATTGGATTACGTCCACCTCGATCATTTCAAGGGTTGGGATCTCTCCAAAACTTTCTGGAAACTTCTTGAGGAAAGGACAAAAATGAATCTTGAGATGCCTAAGTGTTGGAAAGTTACAGTAATTAGCTTTCCATTGCATCACTCGACAATCATCCAGCTCAAGATATTGTAATGAGCGAAACTCAACTTCTTCGTCAACAACCCAATCGTCTTTCTTATGCTCTTCGGACTGGAACTTACACCCTTTTATCTTAAGCACTTCAACGTTTTGTAGAGCACCAGAAACATCGTTCAAGAGCCCCACAGGTATTCTGCATTTTTCGAAAGCTAACTTTTTGAGACAGTTGGGTAATTTCAACGGAGGGAGGAGAGGACTTAAGAGGGTCGAGGAAAACTTTAATGTCTCAAGTCTGAGCATGTGAGTGAGGTCAACCGTAGCATATTTGTAGTAGAAGATATCAGAGCGGATTCCCAACTTTCTTACATTTGGGATGCTGTACATGAGGTTCACTGGTACAAAACACATAAAAGGCGTCGGTTGTTCTGCATTAAAGGCGTCGGTTTTCGGCCGACGCTAAACTCACCGACGCTGTTAATTCAGGTAGTAGGCATCGGTTCGAAAACGACGCAAAAAAGCAAAAACAAGCGTCGGTTGTTCAAAACAACCGATGCCTTTTGTTAAAAAAGCACCGAGATGTCCAAAACGACCGATGCCGTCAGCGACAAAAGGCGTCGGTCAACCGATGCCGTCTGCGACAAAAGGCGTCGGTTGTCCAAAACAACCGATGCCTGTAGCTGTCACAAGGCGTCGGTTGTTCAAAACAACCGATGCCTATAGCTGTCAAAAGGCGTCGGTTGTTTGGTAAACCGGCGCCTTTTTGTTATTTAGAAATATATATTTTTTTATATATTTTTTCATTTCTATATCCAATAAACCTGTAATTATAAATTTTGGACCCAAATTAATCATATCTCATTTTTATCTAATAATTACATCGTCAAAAAGTGTTTTGCGAATCAATCAAGCATTAGATTGCCTATCGTCAGCACATTTCTTCGCAAAAAGAGCTGAGTGAATCAAAAAGATTACATCGTCAAAAAGAGTTTAGCGACAGTAGCCTGCTTATCTTCAGCACATTGCTTCGCCCGAGTCCCTGAAAGAAACGACATAATGTAAGATTTTAACAAGCTGCACTTCCTTGCAAGAATAACCACGTCTATCTTACCTTTGACGAGCTAAAGGTGTTTGCTGCTCAGTTTCTTCGTTCCAATTTAGCTTAGCAATTGCTTCATCTTGCACCAACTTCTGTTATATACCAAAGAGACAATAATCACAAATTCCACACAAAAAAGAAAAGAGTTTTATAAAAGGAAACTTTGGATCCAAGGAAGGCTGGAAGATTTCTTCTCTGCAGAGACAAAACTGCAGTATTTCCATTTGTGAAACTATAAAGAGAACTCGAATGGGAATGGAAAAATCAAAGAACCCGAGAAAAGATTAATTGACAGTGAAAACTACGAACACAAAGACGCACTTGCTAATTATTACGCGTAGCTCGAGTTTTTGAATGAGTTCTTTGGGGTTAGGGGCAGATACAAAAATGTGACGCTGAGAAGGCTTAATGAAACCATCATCCACAGCTTTATCAATGAAGTTGAGGAGAGAGTTGTAGTAACCATCAACGTTGAGCAAACCAACCTACACATCGTATTGAGATATACTACGAATGAATTACAGTAAAGGGAAAAAGAACATGAAGTATGGATATACTTACAGGCTTGTCATGGATGCCAAGCTGCGCCCATGTTATCACTTTTAATAGTTCCTCAAGAGTTCCATAGCCACCTGATAAACATGACATGCGTAGCCATGGATAGTTATTACCAAATGAGGCCATGATTTAGATGGGGTCAAAAGAAATGGTAAAGATGGATAAAGGCCAACTCTCATATTATAATTACAATTAATACCTGGCAAAGCTATGAAGCAGTCAGCATGGCGAGCCATCTCAGCTTTCCTCTGGTGCATATTAGCCACGATTCTAACTTGGCCAATTGTCTCACCAGTTTTCTGAACCATCTCAAACACATATAAATTAGAATATTCAGAATCAGAGAAGTTATTATCATATGCCACCAATGTAAGGTAACATATGAAGAAGGTAAAAAAGGAGAGATAATAAGACGAAACCTCTTTTCCGATCAAAGGACTAGGTAAGATCCTGCAATAACGTTGCAGAAACAGATTTCATAATCGAAACGATAAATTAGTGAGAAAAAGTAATAGAAAGCGCTTTAATTAAAACCCAAGAACACGTTCGTCGCCGCTATGAACCGCTTGCGCCACTAGACCCATCAGCCCAATGCTTCCGCCACCATACACAAGGTTCAATCCTTTTGCAACCTTCATACATGCAAATATGAAACATTAAAGATAAAATTCTCCATTAGTTTAAGAAAGGAAATTGAAAGGCGAGCTTGGTTGTCGATTAATTACCAGCTCCTGCCCTAGCTCGAGTGCAGCTTCTTTGTAACAATCCTTTTTACTAGAGCTGCTCCCACAGAAAAAACACACATTCTTGAATCTTGATTCCCCATGATTCTCTTTCATTGTCTTGCTTGTTGAGGAACCAATCCTCGTTTATGCTGCAAGGAGTTCAAATGGTACTCGTTCAAGTGATAAATGAACAAAATAACATACTTACGATTAGACAACAAGTGCCAAACATCAACTCATGGCCGGCAGCCCGCTACCCCATCAAGCAAACATGCCCAGATATAAAAATTCTCAAGAAATTACCCAAAAGAAACAATCAATTTCCAAAAATACATAAAATTAAGAGGCTAGGTTTGGCCCGCAGCCCGATCCGTCGGGCCTGATGGGCTGGGCCAATAGGCCCTCATATTTCGGGCTGATGAAATGACATGAAATTCAATATTATGGTATAATTTCAGTACATCAGTCAACCAATTCACTACATCACTACGTAACAGCAATTCCATGCGTGGGTACATCAATGTGAGCTCAAATGCCATACGCACGCACGATGTTGGCTTCGCACAAGCTACAAAGACGAAAACTTTCTTTGAGAAACACAAGACCCAAACCGAACCACATGGAAAAAAACGCAGAATGGAGTATAAAAAAATCAAGAATCTTTAATAGCTATAGCAAGAAAAGAATAACAATCTTCAATGATATAGAAATACTTATGTTTGCTGTTGATGCGAGGGAGAACTGATACCTAATCGCCGAAGAAATCGTCGCCGTCACTCGAAGATACGAAAAAGAAGTGAAGAAAAGAATGGGATTTAGGGTTAAGCATCACAAATGGGCGTCGGTTGTTTTCAACAACCGACACTGTTTCACTAATGGGCGTCGGTTGTTTTCAACAACCGACACTTTTTCACTAATGGGCGTCGGTTGTTTTCAACAACCGACACTGTTTTACTTAAATTTTGTTCACTAACTTAAAGGCTCGGTTGTTTCCAACAACCGACGCTTTATATTATTTTTTTAACTTCAATTTTGTTTTCGACCCTTCTCTACAACCCAAACCAAAAACCAAACTATTCCGCGAAATCAAGTAAAAATAAATATCATACGTAAATATCCAACTAATCCAATATCCAACTAATCAAAAATAAGAATCCAACTACAACAATCACTTCACCAGACAAATTTCTTTGAAAAATTCTGCCCACAACTCGCGAATCTCTTCAATCGCTGCGTCGTTGTAAACGATATCTTCTAATACCCGTAACATTGGCCAACAATAAACGCATTAAAACATAAAAACAGACTAAGACATTAATTTGAAAATCTACCAAGAGGATGCAAATCTTCATACCTTCACCAAATTGATTCGTTCTTGTCCGACGATTCGTAAGAGATCAAACATATATCGCATGACATAGAAGCCACACAATTCACTATTGTTTGGTTGTCTAGGGCACTGTATTTCGAAAAATAATCAAATATTATAAGAATCTAAAGAAAAACTACTTTGAAATTGCAGAATTAATGTGTACCTTGCATGCTTTCCAACTAACTGGAGATGCCTTCTTACTTTGAACCGCACCAAGGAACGTTGCGATCTTTATTGCCCTGAAAATTAGAAAGAATGTTACAAGACTAAATAAACGATGAAAAAATATATAAACTAGAACTTTTCATAACTTACGCGTTCAGACATTGACGAATAGCTAACTTTGTACGCTCGCCTTTGGTGCCAAAGGGTCGAACACAAATACGATGTTCGCGGCAAAGTCGATCACCAACAATACCCAATGGTTCCTAAAACTCGTAAGAAATACATTTAATCACGTATGAAATAAACAACTAAGATATATAGCATACAGGTTAAGTAGAGTGTTCTCACCCTTCACAGAAAGGCGCAAAAAGATAATTACATGACTGGAACGTATTTTTGAACACCTCAGCCATGTAGTTAATCTCCATATCAGCATTGATATCACTAGCTATCAAGCTTAAGCGGTTCGGATTCAAGCAATGGAACTCCGGTGACTCTTGACGAAGATACCTATAACGATTTACATAAATTTAATAAATCTCGCGTATGAAAATCTTGTAGAAACTATTAGCTTCAACGAAAAATAAAGATACCTCAAGATATAACTGAATCACTGACGCATCCAAACTCACGAGCTTCAAAAACTCCAGAATGTCCTTGATATCGATACACGTCGGGATTTCTTCGTGTCTCGGATTATAATATACATCGGCCATGTGATTGTGAACGAACATGTCAACCGATCTTCACGAGACGAAATTACGTCAACCATATAATGGCAATGTTCGCCAAGACGTTCAAGTACTTCCCGGTCCAATTTTGTGATATCATTGGCGTGATTTAGCTCTAGTGGCGACTCCCCTTTTAGCGAGTAAATATTTACTGGAGAGGAAAGTGCCTGCATATTCAATTACAGAAGTTAGTGAAAATATTATCAAAACATGAAATATTGCTTTATTACCTTATTCGGAGAAAGTACTAATTCTCTTGGCCACTGTACAAAACTATTTTTTGCTTCCCCTAACGTCGCAAGTTCTCCGGTTGGTATGGGGAGACCGACTCCTTCCTTTCCAGAAGCAATGATATCGATGGAGACCACGACGTTCCCTGCAGACACTAGGACACTATGTATAGTAGTACGTCCCTCAACAACCGTCCCAATAGCGACGACCTCTAATGCTCCAACGATGTTGATCATCAGTCGTACTTTAGGATACTATATATTTAAAATGAATAAAAAGTTAATATAAAATAAGTTGAACATGATATTAAACAAAATAATACTTACTGGTACGTCCATCGACGGGGGAAATGGATCAATGGCTGATCCATGAGAACTCCGAGTAGTATGGGGGAAAGTGAAGTAGGACCGCCCATGTTCACTTCTTGCTCCAAGTTAGGCACTGGAATACCCATTTGAGTGAACATGGCCCTCATTTGAGTCGCCACCTGAGTAGCAACCTGATCCTCTAATCGAGCCTCCACCCGAGCCTCCATCTCGGCCATCATCTCCTTTCTTAACCGAGCCTCTATCTCAGCCTTCATCTGATCCAGTGCAGTATTAGATATGTAATGTCCCCTTGAAGTCTCAGATAGCTTGCCGAATACGCTTCGAATTGTCCCATGCCTCCCGACTCCTCTAACGCGTCAGGGGTGATCGGGTTTTCCTATAGCATTGGACAATGCATCATGTTGCCTAACGGGTACAAAGTCTCCTTTACTCTGCTGCTCATGCACCCGTGCCTGTTAAAATGTACTAGTCAAAATATATATATTTATGAAAAATATTTGTGAAATTAAAGAAGTTTTTCGACTTCCACTTACAACTTTTTCGATCAGATCCCTCGTGGCGCCACCATCGATGACGTAACCTCCGTCATCCCTTTTCTTTGTGCGGGCTCGGATGAAATTTTTCGTTCTTTCATTTCCCGTGGACAAAAGAGGAACCAATTGTTCAGGAAAGTCAACAATATGGTCTAGTGGATCCTCTGCTGCCCACTCAGCCATCCGTCCTCTATAACCCGTCGTGCCGAGATGGTGTGGATAAATGTTGTGAGACTGACTTTGTCTCGCTTTTTCGCTAATCTCCTGAAATATTCAAAAATTAAATTAGACTATATATTATTTATAAAAATAGTTAAATAACTGATTAATATTTACCTGAAACTGGGAGGTCCCCTTATGTTCCCCCCATTCAACCAACCCCGCACGATCTATGTGGTCGTAATCGTCATACAAACTTGATCCTTTCACCCTTTCCTTCTGAGTGAATTTCGTCTTCCAATTTTTCCGCAACTCTCCTGCCTTTTTAAGAACCCTTGCCTTGATGGAAGGATCATCGGGCAAGTTCCACGTGCGCTGCAAAATAAAGTTTGAGATATCGCTAAAGCTCGTGTATAAGTTCTTAATGTACAGTAATATAAACCTTTTTACCTAATGTCCCTCCAAAGCGCATCCTTGAGTCCCACGTCTATATGGCGCCAATCCGTGATAAAGTCCGTCACTTGTGACCTCGTAACCTGACCAATATAGTTGCTGAATGACGCTCTTGTGGACCTATCTGGCCCAATAACTTCGCCATCATGGCCGAATTGTAACGGACAAACAGATGGATCAGCATCTAATCGCTTCCGTAAAGATTTCATATTGTACGGCCCTCTTGTACGCCTCTTTGACCCGCTCGAATCGGTCCCGCCCGAAGTAGACGTAGGATCTGAAGACATCTCGTACAGTACTTAATACCTGTATTATTCAAAAAATTAATAAACTTATATCAAATATTATTAATCGCACCAAACATTAGATAACAAACATTAAAAATGTATAATTACACTTACAATAATATTCAGCAATATAGTCCTTCATTATGATTTGAAATAGTGTATCGACGACAAGTTACATCGTCTTCTACAATTGGAACTAGCTCCACACCGCTAGGAAAAGGAAACGTGTTATCGCTTTCATCGTATTATTCTTCATCCTCGATATAGCCAATACTAAGAACACACCTTTTGCCTTGAAGCACAATATGCCAATCAACATTAGCAGGATCTCGAACGTAGAACACTTGTCTAGCTTGTGTTGCAAGAATAAATGGATCATCAACATACCCCACCTTTTGTAAGTCAACCATTGTGAATCCTAACTCAGGATCAATTCGAATGCCTCGTTTGTTATCCACCAATTGACATCGCAATAAAACAAATTTGACGTCATTTTTGTAGGCAAGTTCAATGATTTCTTCAACAAACCCATAATATGATTCCTCGTTACTCGTAACTTGGACATGTTTTCCGCGAGAAACCTCCCTAGACAATGCAACTAATGTGACCCCGCTATTCTGTGAGGCGCTCTTATCGTCTCGGTTCTTGGTGTAAAATGTATAACCATTAATATCATACCCCTCATATGTCGCAACGTTCCATTCAGGTCCCCAAGCCAGCCACTTAATCATTTCACTACAACTCGAACCGTTTTCTGCATACAGTGCCCTCTGTTTGAACCACAATAAAAACGACCGGTTATGCTCCTTTATGAGCCATAACTCGGATTTCGTAGGATTGTCGCGACGCAGCTTAGCTAAATGTTCTTCCAAGAACGGGTGAACTTCATCCAAATGACGCAACACATAAAACTGGGCTGCCTCCCGTAATTCTCTCGATAAATTCTTATATTGTGGCTTTGTCAACGGTTTGCCTCCATATCGTCCGTCATGTCGAGACGTAGGAACCCCTATCTCTTTCACAGTTCCTAAATATGAAGTACAAAATTCAACACATTCCTCTGTGGTGTATCCTTCGACAATGCTACCTTCTGGTCGATATCGATTTCTAACATACCCCTAAGGACTTTTATATATCGTTCGAAAGGATACATGTATCTCAGGTAGACTGGACCACAACACTTGATTTCACGCACCAAATGAACGATGAGATGTACCATGATGTCGAAGAATGATGGCGGAAAAAACATTTCGAAGCGACACAAAGTAATCACAACATCAACTTGCAGGTCGTCTAGCAGCTCAGGATCAAGTACTTTACTGCAAATAGCATTGAAGAAGAAACAAAGTTTTGAAATACATTGACGAACGTGCTTCGGCAATATCCCACGAATTGCGATTGGCAATAGATGTTGCATCAATGCATGACAATCATGAGATTTGTATCCCGCTAACTTCAGATCTTTTAAAGATACATATCTCTTTATGTTACTAGCATATCCAGATGGCACTTTAATACCTTTAAGACTTTCGCAAAAGCTTAACTTCTCAGCTCTGCTAAGTGTGAAACAAGCTGGTGGAAGGAACATCTTTTTGCCTTTCTCAATTGGTGCTAGCTCGGGCCGCAGTCCAAGTTCGACTATGTCTTGTCTGGCTTTAAGACCATCTTTTGTCTTACCAGGCATATTTAAAAGAGTCCCACGATACTGTCACAAACATTCTTTTCAACGTGCATCACATCGATGCAATGTCGCACGTCAAAGTGCTTCCAATATGGAATGTCCCAAAATATGGACCTTTTTTTCCATACATTTTCTTTTGGTAATTTACATTTCTTACCAAAATGGACGTTAATGTTCACAACGATGTCACTCACTTCTGTGCCGTTCAAAGGAAACGGAGCATGAGACGTCTCACTCTTTCCATTAAACAATGGTAGTAGTTTCTTCTTTGTTCGATATTCGTGTGTACGCGAAAGAAATTTTCGATGTCCCATATAAACGTGTTTCCTGCAATTGTTTAACCACTGGCTGTCCGTATTATCCCCACGTATTGGACAAGCTTTCTTGCCCTTCACACTATAGCCAGACAGATTTCCATAAGCGGGAAAATCATTAATGGAACAAAATACCATGGCGCGTAGTGTAAATCATGATTTGATGTACGCGTTGTAAACCTCAACGCCTTCATACCATAAAGTATTCAAATCATCACTCAACGGAGCCAAGTAGACATCAATGTCGTTACCAGGTTGTTTGGGACCAGATATTAACAACGACAACATGATATATTTCCTTTTCATTGAAAGCCATGGAGGAAGGTTGTAGATACAAAGCAATACCGGTCACGTACTATGACGGCTGCTCATGTCACCGTGTGGATTTATTCCATCAGTGCAAAGACCAACCCTAAGATTCCGTACATCAACTCCAAATTCAGGAAACAAAGTATCAATGTTCCTCCATTGAGGTGAATCTGCCGGATGTCTCAGCTTGCCATCTTTTATTCTTTCTGCGTCGTGCCATCTAAACATTTTAGCGACCTCAGCGTTGGAGAACATACGTCTTAGTCTAGGAACTATCGGTAAGTACCACAGAATCTTAGCAGGAGGACCACTGACTTCATTTTTTTTCTTATAACGCCAAGTGTCACAAACTGGGCACTTATTAGCAAATTCAACTTGCCCCTGTAAAGGACGCAATCATTGGGACAAGCATGTATTCGCTCATACTGCAAATTTAAAGGGCATAACAACTTTTTTGCATCGTAAGTCGATGTGGGAAGCTCATTACCGGCAGGAAGCATATCCGAAAATATTTCTAAGAGCGTAGAGAAACATCTGTCTGAAATTCCAAATTTTGCCTTCAGATTCAACAATTTGAACACAGCAGACAGCTTTGTGTATTTTGAACAACCGTTGTACAAAGGGATATTGTTGTCCCTAACTAAACTATCAAATATTGGAGGACTCGAAATCCTCTTGAACATCGCGAAGCATGTCCTCAATACGATCATTTTCGTCAGACGAGCTGTCAACTACAACACCGTCCACTGCACTTGATGGCACTAATTTAATACTTGATTCCCCTACACAACTAGCTTCAGTGACGGTCTCACCGTGCCATATCCAACTAGTGTACCCAGGTTTAAAACCGATAATTATCAGATGTTCTCTAACAGTCGTACTATTCCACCACCGTACGTTGTTACAATTACGACACGGACATGATATCTTCGATTGCCTCTTTTTTCTCCTATTATGTTCAACACATTTCATAGATTCCTCCACGCCATTCAAAAATTCAGGTGTTGTTCTATTACTCAATATCCAACTCCGATCCATTTAGAAGAACCTAAAGCATAGCAATGAAACTTTAGCAAACATATAACATTACCATTCAAGATATTCTCCTAATGAGCAAATCTTGAACGAGTATCTAAGCTTATACAAACCAAAAACACATATATTTCCATCAGCTAAATATGTATTTCTTATGTAACACAATTAAAATATGAAGGAGTTAAATTAATTACCGTGAATGTCCAACTAAATCGAGGAAGCCCCAATCGCAGCTGCACCACACGAAAAGAACCCTAACGGGAGCCTCAACCAATTGGAATTCGCCCAAACCTAATTTCGAATTAAAAATTCCCCAAATCAACTCAAATAAATCGTTTAGTTACATATTTAAACCGAGAACAACATATAAAATCAGAAAACGTCCAACTTCACGTAATCGACAAAATAATCGCTCAAAATCGACAATGTATTTCGATCGAAATTAAGCAAAATAACGCCCAAACCCTAATTTCAAATTAAATATTCCCCAAATCGACACAAATAAACATATAAAATCAGAAAAAATGTCCAAATGCACGGAAGATTCGACAAAATAATCGTTCAACATCGACAATATATTTCGAAATTAGGCAAAATAACGCCCAAACCCTAGTTTCGAATTAAAAATTCCCCAAAAATTGACCCAAATAAACATATAAAATCAGGAAAAGTCCAAATGCACGGAAGGTTCGACAAAATAATCAAAGTCGACAATATAGTTCGAATTGGGAAAAATAATGTCCAAACCCTAATTTCGAATGAAAAATTCACCAAATCGACCCAAATAAACATATAAAATCAGAAAATATCCAAATGCACGGGAGATTCGACAAAATAATAGTTCAAAGTCGACATAATATATTTTGAAATAATGCAAAATAACGCCCAAACCCTAATTTCAAATTGAAAATTCCCCAAATTGACCCAAATAAACATATACAAATCAAAAAAATATCCAAATGCACGGAAGATTCGACACAATAATCTACCAAAGTCGACAATTGGACAAAATAACGGCCAAACCCTAATTTAGAGTGAAATATTCCCCAAATCGACCCAAATAAACACATAAATTCAGAAAATTTCCAAATGCACGAAAGATTCGACAAAATAATCGATCAAAGTCGACAAGATACTTCGAAATTGCGCAATATAATAAGAAATTGCCCAAAAACCGCACCAATAAAGCATTCGGATGACGCCGAATCGCTCTCCCGCCGCCGAATCGCACTATCCCGCCGTCGAATCGCTATATCCCGCCGTCGAATCGCACTTTCCCGCGTCAAATCTCTCTATCCCGCCATCGATTCGCTCAATCCCACGTCGAATCGCTCTATCCCGCCGAGAATACCAGTAAATCGAAGTATTTTGCCGAAAGAAAGTGATTTGGGGAAGAAGAGCTTTGGCTTTTTTAGGTAAGAAAACGATTGGAATATTTGCCGAAAGTGATTGGAAAGAAAACGGAGTAAGGTGACAAGCTAGTTTTGATCGATGCAAGCGTATACGCTAGAAATGATGGGATTCTTACAGTGTTTGGATGGTTGACTGCGAAATCAATGGAAACTGCTGCTCCTAGGCTTGGCCCGACTAATATCATATGCTTTTGATGTGGGATTTCGGAACTATTAAGAGATAGCATATAACTTTAACGAAACCCAAAAAATCGTAGAGTGGAAGCCAAATTAGAAGAATAGGCATCGATTGTTTTAAAAAACCGGCGCAATTTGTTGACTAGAAGAATAGGCATCGGTTGTTTTAAAAAACCGACGCTACGGCGGGTCAAAGTCAAACCGAAGATGGTCTTTTCACGGAAGGTGTTAACAGCTCGAAGGAGAAGATAGACATTGAAATGGGAGATTCGAAGTCCTTCGAACACGGCCGCCTGATGCTACCCGACCTCCTGCGCCGCCTGGAGTACGGCGGCGACGTGGAGGAGAACGTGAAAACTGATGTTGAAGAAGACGACTAGGGGAAAACAGAGGAGAAAGAAAGCTGATTATGGATGGAGACGATGATGTAATAATAACTGAACAAAGCTGTGCAAGTAGTTGACTATTTCGTTTGCTGTGTTTACTTTGAACTATTTCGTTTGTGAAGCTGAAGATATTTTCTTCAAATATCTCTGTTTTCCAATTTAAAATCTCATGTAGAAAAAAAGCTAGACCACAAGAAATGCTCAACGAAGATATTTTCTTCAAATAGGCATCGGTTGTTTTAAAACCGGCGCAAGTTGTCGACTAGAAGAATAGGCACGGTTGTTTTAAAAAACCGACGCAATTTGTTGACAATTAGCATCGGTTGTTAAAAACAACCGACGCCGTCGCCGTTTAGCATCGGTTTTTATAAAGAACCGACACTAAATCCTTAAAAAACTTGTAATTTATTACTAAAATGACACCGAGCGACAAATAAGCATCTCTTTCTGAGGATCCGGCGCCTATAGTGGCGACGCCTATTTACATTTCTGTACTAGTGGTTGCTATTCAAGAAATCACTTAACTTACATAACAGATTGTCTGAAGGTTTTAATGAGCTCGTGTGAGTTTGAAACCAATAAGGATCAGATTGGCCACGATATGCCTTAAGCCTGGAACCTCCCATGCTTCAGAGGATAACCTTAATGATAACATGAAATCCTCGGGATGAGTAACCAAGGCTTGTAGATTCCTCAATGTCCATATATCTGAAGCCAAATCCATTGACAAGCAATGGATAGCCAAGAAACGCAAGTTGACTAGCTTCAGTATTCCTGTTGGGAACCGCATTAATAGTATCTCATACATATCCAATACCCTCGGCAATCTCAATGCGGAAAGTGTTGTAGATAAATCTATCTGTTGCGATTTGGGACTGATCATCAATAGAAGAGTATGCGAAATGGTCGATTTTTCCAAATGAGGCATGCGCTCGGAAATAGGATGAACAGCCACTCGTCGAAAGCTGCCGACTTTCTCGTCCTTGACAATGCGGAAAAACTTCTCATCATCAGCTTTCCTCACGCAAATATCCCTCAAAAGGTCATGCATCCCATAGCACTCTGGTCTTCCATCAGACTTTGTCCCTAAGACATGGAGGAGATTCCTGTTGACTAGAGCCTTCAGGTATTCCTCTCCCAATTCTTCCAAGCTTTTGAAGTTGTTCCCACTTGGCCTGCATAGAAACCCCTCTGCTGCCCATAATTTTATGAGCTTTGAGCCTCGGACCTTGAAATCTTCCGGGAAAGCTGCCATGTAGAGGAAACACGGCTTCAACTGAAGAGGCAAGTTGTCGTAACTCAGAGACAGTATCTTGGAGAAGTGCTCGTCTCCCTGCGACAAAACCGCGTGTACGTCTTCTGAAATTTGCTCCCATAAATATTTTGAATATTTATCGACGGAGAGAAGACCTCCGATCACGCTAATTGCTAGGGGGAGCCCCCCGCAATCATTCACGATTTTTCGTCCGATTTCTTCTAATAAAGGTGGACAAGATTCTTCTTTCTCGGCATCAAACACCTTATGGCGAAGTAAGTCCAAACCTTGAGCACTACTCAGAAGATGCATTTGATGCTCCTCGCAAGTCGAGTCCTTTGCCACGTCGAGTCGCCTACTCGTGATCAAGATTCGGCTTCCATTGCTTTTAGTTGGAAGGTACCGTCTTATCTTATCCCATGCCTTTTCGCTCCATACGTCGTCCAAAACAACCAGATATCTTCTACCATACAATTCTTTGTGCAAGATATCTCCCAACTCACTGTCGTCCTTTTGCAGCATTGCATCAGATTTTTTTTTAATATGCAACTAAGAATACCCAATAGAATGGCCTGCACGTTATAATCTTGCGAAACGGTAGCCCAAGCACGCAAGTCAAAGCGGGAGACAACGAGGGGATCGTCGTATAGATGTCGAGCGAGAGTGGTCTTTCCTATTCCTCCCATTCCAACAATTGGGATTATCTCTCGATCAAGTCGTCTATCACTAACCAGCCTGTCCTTCAAATGCCACACGTCGTTATCAAATCCCACCATAGAAATATTACGCTCTGAGCCCGTCGGGTTGGCTGCAACAGATGAAGGAGGAGATACAATCAAATCCATTATCGTCCCTTCTTCACGACTTCGATCATCCTCAGTAATAATCTCGAGCAACTTATCATTTGCAGCATCAAACTTCTCCATCACTTTGATCATGGAGTGTTCCGTCAGATCCACAGCTTGAGATTCGAGGATGTCCTCTGACTCATGAGCTGCATCACGGATCTCACTTTGCAAACCTTCGATGACCTCTCGACCTCTTAAATGATGCTGCTTGGAGTAGTACTTTTGAAGAAGGCTCATCTAAGAAGTAGCCTTTTCACGGAGCGATTGGAGAAGTTCTTTCTTGCCTTGATCAGTAGGGTGAATAAGGATTCCATCAACAACTGTAATAAGGGATGCAAGATCGTGAGCCATGGCGAGGCGGGGAAGATGATAGCTTTCTCGATATAAGATTGGTCAACGGTAAATTATTAGTGTTATGCCACTCAGAACTATTTTTAAGTGTGGAGTTGCTCATCAGGA
Organism: Craterostigma plantagineum; assembly: GCA_027422505.1. Classification (NCBI taxonomy): domain Eukaryota; kingdom Viridiplantae; phylum Streptophyta; class Magnoliopsida; order Lamiales; family Linderniaceae; genus Craterostigma; species Craterostigma plantagineum. Next base: position 12,184,000 of record JAPQWV010000020.1, read on the forward strand.
CAAATTTAATAAGCGCAACAAGTTTGAATAAATCGACCCACTAAGTAATATTTCCCTCGTTTCCCATTGAACTATGATAAACTATAACATACGGTGTAGTGTATCTACTCTCAACCCTATCTTTTCTTTCGTCGTTTCCCATTGTACTGACGTTCATAAATAATCAACCCATCTGTTGGTGTGAAGTTTGTCACCGTCCAAGCACAAGTCAGATGTCGCTTCAATTCTCACGTGGCTGCCAAATCAAGAATGCAATTGTTTAATTTTCTTAAGTTCACATCATGTGTTCAGATGGCATATCAAACGATCCATCTCCTATAAATAGGCTTCGATCTGATGAAGAGAAAACACACCACAAACCACAACAGATAAATCTTCTGTCACTCCGCTCATTTTATTCTTACAGTTGTTGTAGCTGCTTTTGTGTACCGTGTCCGGTATACGTGTTTGTAATATCTCCACATAATAAAGAAGTTCTACCCTCCGGCCCGTGGACGTAGGTCATTTTGACCGAACCACGTAAATCTCGTGTTCACTGTCCAAATTATTATCGGGGATTTTCGCATATCCTAACAAATTGGTTTCAGAGCCAACCCGATTTATATTTTTTCCACCAATGACGATAACAAAAATGTCAATTGAAAAGTTCGACAAAAATGTCAACTTTGCAATGTGAACCTCAAGATGGAGGCCATACTAATTCAAGACGGTTGTGAGGTGGCGCTTGAAGGTGCAAAGAAGAAACCAAACGAAATCAACGGCGATCAATTTTAATAATTGAACAAGAAAGCCAGATGGTTCTTAAATCTCTCTTACGAGGTTTTTACAAAAAGTTGCCACGGAGACGACGGCCATGGGTATGTGGGATGCGCTAAAAGCTATCTACATGAAGAAGACTAGGGAGAATCGGCTTTATTTAAAGCAGAAGCTATACAGTATGAAAATGGCAGAAGATACTTCTATTCTTTCGCATCTCGATAAATTCGATTCAATCATTATTGATTTGGCGAACGTAGAAGTCAAAGTGACAGACGAAGATCATGCCATAATATTGTTGTGTTCCCTTTCCTCGTCTTTAAAGCATTTTCGTGACACTATGGGAAAGATACGATATCATATGCTAATGTCAAATCTACGCTGCAATCGAAAGAACAGATAGACAGGGATACTATGGGAGAAACAAGTGGTAGCCAGGCAAAAGGCCTGTTTGCACGGGGAAGACCAGAACATAGAGACGCTGAAAGTAGCAGATCTAAAGAAAGGTTGAAATTCAGGTACAGAAATAAAGTCTGTAATTTTTGCAAGAAAAAAGGTCACATCAAAGCTGATTGTTTCAAATTAAAAAATAAGGAGAAAAAATAATGAGCAATATAATATACCCGCCGAAGCTAGTCTAGCTGCTGATGAGAGCGATGGAACTATTTTTGTAGCAACTGCAAATATTGTTATCTGATAATGAGTGGATCTTAGATTTGGGTTGTTCTTACCACATAAGTCAGTGTCGAGATTTTTTTTTCACATATGAAAATTTTGATGGTGGATATGTCTTAATAGGAAATGATGCTCCGTGTAAAGTTATTGGTAAAGGCACAGTTCAGATCAAGATGTTCGATGGAATCATCCGAACGCTCACAGAAGTCAAACACGTTCCAGAAAGAGAAATCTTATCTCTTTAGGCACACTTGAATCTCAAGGGTGAAGGTTCTCAGGTGAAGGTGGAGTTTTGAAAATTTCCAGAGGTGCCCTTGTCGTGATGAAACCTTGCACGTCTGGAAATTTATATATTTTGCAGGGAACTACTGTTACAGGTTTCGCTGCAGTTTCCACATCCCCGGAGGTTGATACCACGAGATTATGGCATATGCAACTTGGACACATGAGAGAAAAAGGCTTGACGATTTTAAGCAAGTGGGGCCTACTTTGCGGTCAAAGTAAAGATGGACTTTTGCGAACACTGTATTTTTTGGAAGCAGAAACAAGTTAACTTCAAGTCTCCAGCAATCCACAGGATGAAAGGTACTGGAGTATATTCATTATGATGTATTGGGTCCTTCTCGTGTTCCGTCCAACGATGGTGCAAGATACATGTTGACTTTCATGGATGATTTTTCAAGGAAAGTTTGGGTCTATTCTCTTAAGCAGAAAAATGATGTTTTCCTACATTTAAACAATGAAAGCTTTTATTGAAAAGCAGACAGGAAAACAGATCAAGCGCATACAGATAATGGCTTAGAATTTTGTGGAAGCGAGTTCAACGAATTTTGCAAGAATGAAGGTATTGCTCGACATCACACTGTTCGAATGACGCCTCAACAAAATGGTGTTGCTGAGCCAATGAATATGACGCTTTTAGAGAGAGCTCGATGTATGATCTCCAACGCTGGATTGACAAATAATTTTTGGGCTGAAGCTATTGCCGCAGCATGTTATATTGTCAACCGCTCACCGTGTTCACCGATCAATTTCAAGATTCCTGAGGAAGTATGGTCAGATACTCCTGCTGATTACTCCAACTTAAGAATATTTGGGTGCCCAACTAATATGCACGTAAACGAGGGAAAGTTAGAGCCTAGAGCTAAGAAATGTATTTTTCTCAGTTACACTTCAGGGGTGAAATGATATAGATTGTATAATCCTGATCCCAAATCACCCAAATTCGTAATTAGCAGAGATGTTACATTTGACGAGTCTTCTATGTTACATCCTTTAAAAGAGTCTACTAATCCATCTAATCAAGAAAAGAAGGATAGTATATACAGCGAGGTGAAGCTCGAGATCAACATAGATCTTTCAGATGATCCTGCTACGAGTTCAACAGATCAACAGAATGAGCCCGAACCTGATTCAGATCCTGTTGAAGATGAAAGCACCGAGTAGGAATATTCTATAGCCAGAGATAGACAGAGACGTGAGATTCGACTACCACAACGTTACGTGAATTTGGTTTCGTACGCTTTATCAGTGGCACAAGAAACAGGTGGAGGCGGCGGACCTTCTACCTATTCGGAGGCAATAAGCAATGCTAAGTCTGATAAATGGCTGGTAGCGATGAATAAAGAAATGGAGTCTCTGCACAAGAATGGTGCGTGGATTCTTGTGCCGCCGCCGAAGAAAAATAGAATAGTCGGATGTAAGTGGATCTTCAAGAAGAAAGAAGGTTTATCTGGTTCTGGCGATGCAAGGTATAAGGCACGATTAGTCGCGAAAGGCTATAGTCAGGTACAAGGTGTTGATTTTAATGACGTATTCTAACCTGTCGTTAGGCATAGCTCTATTCGTGTATTACTAGCATTTGTTACTATATATGATTTGGAGTTAGAACAGCTTGACGTCAAGACGGCGTTCTTACATTGCGATTTAGATAAACAGATTTATATGAAGCAACCTGAAGGCTTCATAGTTGAAGGCAAGGAAGACCAAGTTTGTTTGTTGAAGAAATCCTATACGGATTAAAGCAGTCCCCAAGACAGTGGTATAAACGGCTTGATTCTTTCATGTTGGGTCATGGTTTCTCCAAGAGCAAGTATGATAGTTGTGTTTACTTGCGAAAGTTAAATAACAGTAAGTTCATTTATCTATTGTTATATGTTTATGACATGCTCATTGCGGCTAAGAATCTTGCAGAAATTCACCAGTTGAAGGCCTTATTGAACAGTGAATTTGAGATGAAAGATTTAGGAGCAGCTAGAAAATTCTTGGTATGGAGATTAGATGTGATAGAGGAGCTGGTAACTTACACCTGACCCAGGAAAGTTACCTCAAAAAAGTTTTGGAGTGATTTGGCATGAGCGATGTCAAACTAGTCAGCACTTCTTGCTAGCCATTTTAGGCTATGCGCTGCTCAGTCACCATCATCAGATAAGGAAGAAGCGTACATGGCACGAGTTCCTTACTCAAGTGCAGTCGGCAGTATGCATGCAACGGTATGTACACGTCATGATATTTTCGCAGGCTGTTAGTGTTGTTAGCAGGTATCTGGCTAATCCAGGGAAAGAGCACTGGCAAGCAGTGAAGTGGATTCTCAGATACATAAAGGGTACTCTAAGCTTTTGTTTGGAGTTTGGCAGAAACAGTGATACTCTCGTTGGTTTCGTCGATTCAGACTACGCAGGTGATCTCGATAAACGACGATCTCTTACTGGTTATGTATTTTATATTGGAGGTTGTGCAGTTAGTTGGAAAGCTACTTTACAGCACGTAGTGGCGTTGTCTACGACTGAAGTAGAATACATGGCCGTTACTGACGCAATCAAGGAAGCATTATGGTTGACAGGGTTTATTCGGCGAATTAAATCAGCCAAGGAGTCATTACTATTTTTTGCGATAGTCAAAGTGCGGTTCATTTGACTAAGGATCATATGTATCACGAAAGGACTAAACATGTTGATGTTAAGTATCATTTTATTCGTGAGATCATTGCAGATAAGAAGCTGTTTATCAAGAAGATCAACACGATGGATAATCCTGCCGATATGTACGAAGGTTCTTCCAGTTTCCAAGTTCAAGGATTGCTTGGACTTGATTGGTATATCAAAAATGGTGAACTAGCCCGTCAGGGCTAAGGTCGGAGGGAGATAAATGTATTATTATGTCGAGGTTGAGTAATCTACGGTACCAAAGATCAAGGTGGAGATTTGTTGGTGTGAAATTTGTCACCATCCAAGCATAAGTCAATGTGGCTTCAATTCTCACGTGGCTGCCAAATCAAGAATGCAATTGCTTTAATTTTCTTAAGTTCCCATCATGTGTTCAGATGGCATGTCAAGCGATTCATCTCCTATAAATAGGCATCATCTGATGAAGAGAAAACACACCACAGACCACAACAGATAAATCTTCTGTCAGTCCGCTCATTTTATTCTTACAGTTGTTGTAGCTGCTTTTGTGAACCATGTCCGGTATACGTGTTTGTAATATCTCCACATAATAAAGAAGTTCTACCCTCTGGCCTGTGGACGTAGGTCATTCTGACCGAACCACGTAAATCTCGTGTGTACTGTCCAAATTTTTTTTCGTCTCGTTTATTTATTATCGTCATTTCTCGGGCAAATAATTATCGTGAATTTCCGCATATTCTAACACGATCTAATAGCTTTCTCAATATAAGATATGTCAACGGTGAATTATTAGTCTTATGCACTCAACTGCATTTTTAAGTGTGGAGTTGCTCGTCAAGACAAACTTTGCACATGCAGACAATCGAAACATATATTATATAAATTGTGGAGTCATCAAGACAACTGTCCACAAGCAACTTTCATTATATATTACTCTACTTAACTTCTAAATGCTATTTTTTTAAGACAATCCCATTTAATAAGCGCAACAAGTTTGAATACCATTTAATAATATTTCTCTCGTTTTCCCATTAACCTATGTTACACACGGTGCAGTGTCTCTACCGATTAATTCAACATTACTTTCGTCGGTTCACATACTAACGTTCATAAAATAATCAAACCCATCTAATAATTTTGATGTTAAATTCCAACAACGCCCTTAAACTTTCCTTTCGTCCATTCTAGGGAGGAATGATGAGCTTTCCATCCGATTCACATGCTCGATGAGCCATTTGAGTGAAACTCGACTCGTACTAATGAAAATCGAGCTTGAGCATGATTGCGAAATTCGAGCTCGACTACCTTTCAATTTTTTTTTAAAGTTCATTTTTTATTTTTATTTATATATCATTTTGCTCGAGCCCATCAAAGACGCCGATCTCGTTTACACAACCCTAATTTTTTCCCATTGTACCGAACGGTTAATAAAATAGAATAACGGGACGTAATTTTCTTATCGTTATGTTGGTCATTATTTTCTAGGAGCAACCTCAATTAAATCTCTCTTTCCAAACTTTTCATCAACTAACTCCCCATCTCATTTAATTTATTACTAAACTCCCTAATTCAAAACATTCATACACAGCACTACCCATTTTACTGAATGGACAAATTTGCCCCTCATTTATAATTTTTTAAATCTTTTCTTCTCCAATTCAATCGATGACACCCACTTTGCCAACGTTCTCAAACCTCGTCACCCTGTTTTTCTCCCCTTCGTCTTCATCTCCTCGCCGGAATAGCTCCTAGCCTATCCAATCACAGTATGTTTCTCGGTCCAGGTAAGCTTAGGTAAGTTTTCTGTTTTTTCTTCCACCGATGGTTAACGTCGAGGTTCTTGACTCGAGCGTACGGACTTGAGCTCGATCGAACGGAGTTGAATCTCGACATGGGCCAGGCACATAAGCTATTCGACCTCAAAGGGACGTGGTGCTGTGGACTTATGTGGTCGATGGGAATGGCAAAGCTGGAAACCAAAAGAAAGCGAAGGAGTTGTTCGACGAAATGCCTGAAAGAAACATCGTCTCATTGAGCTCGATAATGTCCGTCTTCGTCAGAGCAGGAGATTACAAGGCGCTACACATCTACAGAACGATGCAAGAATCAGAGTCCTCCATTCGCAACGAGTCGATCCTCATCAGCAGGCTCACTACATGTGCCCATCTGTGCTCGCTTGCTCACGACTCGTCGGTCCACTCTTACTAACTTCATTTAGTTGGCAACTTCAGATAAGAGGTGATTATTTGGTATTGTTCAAGTGTTGAAACATGTTTTCTAATAACTGTTCAAGTGTGGAAACATGTTTTGGTACTACAAAAAACAAATATAGGTACTGTAGTCCTTTATCTTTTGGTGCTAATGCAGTTTTTATGATTCAGTGGGTTTAATGTATATATTGTCATCATAACTCAGTTGTAATACTGTATTTTTTGGTACTACAAACGTCCACATGTTGGTACTGCAAACGTCTTTATATTAGCACCACAAATTAGAGCTAGCGTATTTCGACGCCGTTCGCCCGGTACGTAAAAGATACTACAAATTACCTACGAAGGGTACTACAACATAGACATTTATGGTACTGCAAACAACGATGTTGTGGTACTGCAAACGTGTAAATATTGGTACTACAAATTAGAGAGCGTATTTCAACGTCGTTCTGATTATTTTTTGGTCCGTGAGTATGTTACCATGGTTAAATATACTAAGTTGATCGTTTGGTATCAAAATTGGTGGTTAACATTTAGAATCAAGTATTATTACATTGAAACGCCAACTTTCTTTCCAAATAAGTGATGCTAGTAACCACATCTTACTAGATAGTCAAGATTTTTTGTATGTTGAAAGTTAGTGTTTATGTTCTATGTTGCCATATGTTTAAGTTTTGTTATTCGCCGCATTTTGTAAGCTCTCGGGCGTTAATTGCTCAAGAATCTACGTGTTTTCGACCATCAAACGAATGGTACGGCGAAGGTACTACAAACAACCTATGGACGGTACTACAATAGCATAAGTTATGATACTGCAAAAGTCCACACATGGGTACCGCAAATGTGTTTAAATTGGTACCGCAAATTAGTTTAATGTAGTTCGATGCCGTTTGCCCGGTACATAAAAGATACTACATACAACCTACAGATGATTCTACGATAGCATATGTAATGGTACTACAGAAGTTCATATATAGGTACTACAAAAGTATTTAAATTGGTACCACAAATTAGATGACGTATTTCGACGTTGTTCGGGTTATTTTTAGGTCCGTGAGTACGTTAAATACACTAAGATAATCATTTGGTATCATAATTGGCGGGTTAACATTTATTAATCAAGGATTATTACACTGAAATGCCGACTTTCCTTCTACTTAAATGATGCTTGTTACAATATCTTACTACATAGTGAAGATTTTTCGTATGTTAGAAGTTATGTTTTATGTTGCCATATGTTAATTTTTTGTTATTTGCCACATTATGTAAGCTCTCGGGCGTTAATTGCTCAAGAATCTACGTGTTTTTTACAATCAAAATAGTGGTACGACGAATGCACTACAAACAACCTACGGATGGTACTACAATAGCATAGTTAATGGTACCACAAAAGTCCATATGTAGGTACCACAAACGTGTTTATATTGGTACCACAAATTAGTTTTGAAGTATTTCAACGTTGTTCGCCCGGTACGTAAAAGATACTACAAAAGTGTTTAAATTGGTACCACAAATTAGATGGCGTATTTCGACGTTGTTCGGGTTATTTTTAGGTCTGTGAGTACGTTACCATGGTTAAATATAGTAAGATGATCATTTGGTAGCATAATTGGCAGGTTAACATTTAGAATCAAGGATTATTACATTGAAATGCCAACTTTCCTTCTACTTAAATGATGCTAGTTACAATATCTTACTACATAGTGAAGATTTTTCGTATGTTGGAAGTTAGTGTTTATGTTTTATGTTGTCATATGTTAATTTTTTGTTATTTGACACATTATGTAAGCTCTCAGGCGTTAATTGCTCAATAATCTACGTGTTTTCGACAATCAAAATAATGGTATGGCGAAGGTACTACAAAACACCTACGGATGGTTCTATAATAGCATAAGTAATGGTACCACAAAAGTTCATATGTAGGTACCACAAACGTGTTTATAGTGGTACCACAAATTAGTTTTGGAGTATTTCAACGCCGTTCGCCCGATACGTAAAAGATACTACGAACACCTGCAGATGGTACTGCGATAGCATATGTCATGGTACTGCAGAAGTCCATATATAGGTACTACAAAAGTGTTTACATTGGTACCACAAATTAGAGGGCGTATTTCGACGTGTTTTCGACAATCAACCGAGGGGTATGACAAAGATACTACAAATAATCTACGAAGGGTACTACAATAGCATAAGTTATGGTACCGCAATAATCCACATGTTGGTACTTCAAATGTCTTTATATTGGTACCACAAATCAGAGCTAGCGTATCGCTTCTCGCCCAGTGTAAAGATACTACAAATTACCAATGAAGGGCACTGCAATAGAGACGTTTATGTTGCTGCAAAGAACCATGTTGTGGTACTGCAAACGTGTGTTTAATTTTTATATGTGCCGTATTTTGGAAGTTCTCGTGTCTTATTTTCACATATATCTACGTGTTTTTTATCATTAAAACTCTAGTACGAAAAAGATACTACAAGTAACCTACGAATGGTACTACACTAGCATATATTATGGTACTACGTACATCTGCATATTGGTACTACAAAAATCTATATATTGTTACAACAAGATTTAACGTTGCCATATCTTTTCTTTTTGTTATTTGCTGCATTATGTAAGCTCTAAATCCTTAATGCTCAAGATTCTACGTGTTTTCGACAAGCGAACGAATGGCACGGAAAATGTACTACAAACGACCTAATTATGGTACTACGAAAGCATATACTATGGTACTATCAAGTTCCACATCTAGGTACTACAAATGTCTATGTATTGGTACCACAAATTAGATTTGGCGTATTTCGAAGCCGCTCGCACGGCACGGATAAGGTACTACAAATGACCCAATTATGGTACTACGAAAACATTCACTATGGTACTGCAACCGTCCACATCTAAGTACTACAAATGTCTATGTATTGGTACCATAAATTAGATTTGGCGTATTTCCAAGCCGCTCGCACGGCACTGAAAAGGTACTACAAACGACCTAATGATGGTACTACAAAGCATATACTATGGTACTGCAACCGTCCACATCTAGATACTGCAAACGTGTTAGTTCAGGTACTACAAAAAAACTGGAACAAAAACAGAAACAAATCAGAAAACTGAGAATCAATTAAATCTTCAAGCCACGATACAATTCAACGTCGACTTCGTCAAGATACCTCCCACGAGCCACCGGTCCGACGATGTATCGATCCATGGGCATTGCAGTATGTACGCCGCAATCCACGCTCTCCGAATTAGAAGCTAACAGTCCCTAATTTGAATGATACCAAGTTCCCAATTCGAAAAACGAAATAATTAAACCCTAATTTTGCCATAAACCCCAAATTCGAGCCGTAATCACAAAATTAAACATAGCCCGACATTAAATCTTTCAAGAAATGCAACTATGAAGCCCTAATCTCTACATTAACTCAAAATGCCATAAAAAACGAAAAATTAAAGTCGAAAAACTGTGTCAAGAGGCCGTTTTTACAGTACCGTTCTTACAAGTCGATAAAGGTGTGAAGCCCTAAGAATCTCGTTCGCTGTTCATTGTGAAGGTGAAGCTGAAAATCGGCCGACTTCTCTGTGCTCGCTTTCGTTCTGCTTTTCGTCGTCTGTTGTTCGTCGTCGTTCTCTCTGTAAGTGAATTCACAAGGTTATTTTGGAATATTTATGTTTTACAGGGGTATATTTGTCCATTAGGTAGCTATGTGATAGATAAGTTTGAAAGGTAGTGATAAATGAATTGGAAGAGGGGAGTTAGTTGATGAATATTTTGGGGTGTAGGGATTGATGTGTAGATTTGCCTATTTTCTATTCGCTGGCATGACCTACTGATAAAATCATATTCATCAAATTGACTTTTTTCCTCAATCCTACATTTCATTTGATTGTTCTTCAGTGCAGTTATATCATGCTGAAGAGATATGAGAGTTGATGTCTTTAATGAGATAACTTGGGGAATGGATCCTCTCTCCTCATAGTGTATCTCAATTCATATCCACAATTTAGAACATACAAAATAAAATACTTATAAATATCGGAAAATATAAGATATGCATATCAATTTGATCGAATGAAACAAAGAATAAATTAAATATGTTTAACTTAATGGTTTTAGGATTTGTGAAATATATAATTAGAGAATTTTAAAATAAATAAAACCAAAAGAAATATATCTTAACCCTTGTATTAGCCAATTACCAATGATCTGTTATGTGGGACAATAAGTTTGACAAAAAAGTGGAACAGAGAATCTGATCCGAATAACATGTACTAGAAGTGGCAAACAGCTACGACCGTTCAAACTAGACGAGTCCATCGGATATGTGAGTACAATTGTCAATTATGAATCGTCGATTAACGATCATTAAAAAATCCAACCAGAAACCAAACCGTTGTAACCGTAGGTCCGGTTTGCAAACGCCGGTTCACGGTTATTTAAAAAAAAAATCTTTGTTTCTTTAATATGTAAAAGGAAGAATTTCGATTCTAACTTAAAATTTTTTAAAAAAATATAACCTTCTCAATATTTGAAAAAAAAATGCGAGGACAAAGCTGAAATACTTGAAAGATGAAATCATTAATATAAAACTGTTTTCCGTTTCAGTCTGGTTTTCTCGTTAGTTCTATTTGATAACATTGTTCTTGATCCGTACATGCACTTGATAAGACACTTAACCATAAAACCCAAAGCTGCCGAAGCCGAATATCCCTACTATTGGAAATCTAAACTGAATACTTCAGTAGTCTCTTCATATTCCGCAGGAGAATTTGTATTTGACAACAAAAAAGAAGTGAAAAGGTTGCAAAAGTTGTTTGACTTCCGAGAAGTTTAAAATATGCGAAGAATGATAAGTAAGAAATAACCCAAACAAGACTATCTTCAATAAAACATTTTTCTATCTCGTTCTCGTATATCAAATTGTTATCGAAAATGTGTCGAGTCCCGGCACATCAAACGGCAAAATGACTGTTCTCCATCTGACCGATAACAACTATGACAATAGGAGCATTTCTGTTACGGATTTATCTCTGGTTCCTTCGAGATTAATGATTGATTTCTTGGTCGAGCTCTATCCACGCTCGCAGCACATTGTTACAAATCTAATCAAACCCTAACCGCTCAAACCATACAAGCTGGTGGGGCTAATTTCTAAAACCAATTAGCAATAGAGGAAGTTACTCACAAGCTTATATACCACTCACTAACGTCAATTTAGTTGTACTTGTCTTCATCACTCAAGCAAGCTACTGACGATCAAATTAAACCAATGGCTTTGATTTGACATGAAAAGAAACGCCAAGCAGGAATCTACCTCAATGAACAACGGAGTAAACTTTTTCGGTTTGTGATGATCTCAAGTTGCAATATACTTGGTAAATAGGGAAGCACGAAAATCAATCACAAAAGAGACACTGGGAAAATCCTTCAACTCAAAGGCAAAAACCACGGATATTTTCACCACCAAAGCAAGCTCCACTATGACCAATAGGGTGCACCAGAGAGTTACAACCGAGTGCAAACACGAGCAGGATCAAAAAATCAACCCAAAAGCTCCAAGTTTCATATGAAATTCAAAAACCTTAACACCTCACCAAAACACTAACATCGCAAATCTCAAACAACTAAATCAAAATCTAACCATTTTATTAAAGAACGACTTATATGAACCTGCTGATCAAATTCCAGCCCGATGAGATGGTGAACGAATCTACAACGAGGTGCTACGCGAACAGTGACGAGACTTGTTCATTTGTTCTCTTTCAAATTTTTTCATTTAAGACAGGCGTACTTTCAGTTTTGGTAATTTCTCCACGTAAGACTAGAGAGAAAATTCAAGAGATACACACACTATAATACAAAGGATAATATTAGACATTAACAATTTGATTCCAACTAGAAACTCCAAGGCGCTTTAATTTCTTGTGTTCTCGTAACTGTCAATCATTCCTTGCAGCAATCGAAGTTGTACCTCGTACCCGCGCTCGGGTCGAGTCTCCCAAACGTCCTCAGCCCAGGCCACATGAGATGGGCAGTATTCATCCACCTCGATCATTTCGAGCGTCGAAATCTCTCCAAATATCGCGGGAATCTCCTCGAGGGAACCGAAAAGATGAATCTTCACATGACTACCTTGGAAAGTTGAAGGAATCAGCTCTCCATTGCGCCAGCGTGAAACCCTCCTTCAATTCGAGGCATTGTAACGAGCAGAACTCAACTTCTTCGCAAACAACCCAATAGTCGTCTTCATCGTGCTCTTTCGATCGAAACAAACACTGTCTCATCTTAAGCACTTGAAGATGCTGTAGAGCACCAACGACATCGTTGAAGAGCCTCACGGATATTATGCAGTCGAACAATGATAACATTTCGAGAGTTGGGTAGTTTCAACGGAGGGAGGGTATGGCGGGAGAAGGCCGCCCTTAACCTTACATCTCGAGTCTTTGCATGTGGTTGAGGTCAATCGTAATATCTTCGTGGCACCGTATCCAGGTGGATTCCAAACATCCTTACGTTTGGGATGCAATAGATGAGTTTGGTATCGAACAAATTCCGTATGCACCGTGCCTTACATCGCAGATTTCTCTGGTCTCCCGTTGGAATATGAGAAGATATCTGCCGACGAGAGCTTTTAGGTACTCCTCTCCCACATCTTCCAAGCTTTCGTTTCTCCCACTTGAACTACGCAGAAGAAACCCTCCGCCGACCATAGTTTTACGAGCTTTGAGCCTCTGACCTCGAAACCTTCTGGGAAAGCCGCCATGTAGAGGAAACACCGCTTCATGATGAGGCAAGTTATCATAACTTAGAGATAGTATATTCGAGATGTACTCGTCGTCTCCTTGTGACAGAACCGAAGATATGTCTCCTGATATTTGTTCCCAGAAATCTTTCGAATAGCTGTCGACGGAGAGAACCCCTTCGACCACGCTAATTGCCAGAGGAAGCCCTCCGCAATCCTCGGCGATCTTTCGTACGATGCCTTCAAGAATCGCGGACAGCTTTTTCCGTTGTCGGGAAACACCTTCCGACAAAGTAAGTTCCAGCTCTTATCACTGCTTAGAAGATGCATTTGATGATCCTTGCAACCTGAGTGGAGATATTTAGCCGTGCCGAGCTCCCTACTCGTCACCAAAATTCGGCGACCGTGGTTTTCAGTTGGAAGGAATCGTCTTATCTCACCATGCATTTTTACTCCACAAGTCGTCCAAAACGACCATATACCTTCTGCCGCACTTTGCTTTGTTAGGATTTAGAATATACCTATCCTTAGCTTCTTTAGCGACGAAAGGAGAGGGAATCAATTTCCGGCTAGTGGCGAACACCGTCTTCGTAAGTTCATCGTAGACGTCACCGTACTCGTACTCGTCGTAGGGATTCAAATGTCTCCCTCTAATTGAGTCCACCTTTTGGAGTATGACGCCGGAATGATTTCTTCGCTAGTAAATCGGACCTTTAAATCAATACTAGATAAGGAATATGAAAAGAAACTCTTTTATTCTTCAAGCGCATGTCACAACTAGCAAGTATGATGATTCGCATCTGCCCTCTTTTCTTCCGTGGGTGTTACATGATTTATATAGACCTCCACACATAACGTTTGTGGGATAATTACAAAAAAAAACGTGGAACATATATGCATTTATATTAGTGTGTGAAACCATTCTACACACAAGCACACGTTAGCCATTTTAGTCAAAACATTAATTGTCTTTTAACTTCTCATCAATTCACATTAAACGTTTTTGCATTATATAGACATCATATGTATATGATAGTCTAATACGTTATACACTCCAAACCATTTTATTGTCTTGAAATTCAAAATTTGATAACTACAATCCCAAGACTTCGAAAAATCCTTTTTTTTCCTTGATTTGGGCTTGATTTATTAAGCGAACCCGCTTAAGGACTTAACTTGATTTTTAAAGTCCAACATTAAAATTCAACTACTATTTAGGTAAATCCCAAATAATCAAATCTATTGATTATTTTATTCCTTCAATAGAACAATAAAATTATTTAATATTTTAATCAGTCTAACGATTGGAATATCGATGTCATATTGTAATTCTCCAAAACTTCGTGTGACCCCTTTATGTTCACAATCAACACTATTAGTGGATTTACAACTCGTTGTACTTTACTGAAAATAACTCTTTAATATCACGAATCCAACTGAAAATAACTCTTTAATCTCACGAATCCACAAATCACGGTAACACCTAGTAAGTAGCGTGATTGTCTAGTATTGAGTGAAATAACGAGCAATCATTTCCAATTGCAAGTGCATACACGTAAAATCCTTTCGACGACTAATTTCTCGATTAGACCGTGGGCATGGAATTAAAAGTCGAAACCCAATTTATCTAATTACTATGATTCCATTTCAAGTTTAAATGTTTCATTTATGAATCTCAATTCATCCTGCCTTGGGCAAGGTCTTTCGAATCATAAACTATGAAAAACATAGGAAATTCGCTTACTAATATAAGTGTCGAATTCTATGTTGGCCACAGACAAATCTCCATACACACTGATACAATACCTAAAATATCCCTTTTGTTATTCTCCAACAATCAACGGATAAATCTAAGTAAAGCACACTGCGCACAAGACTACTATCGTGCCTCAAGTCAGAGGATTAGTCATGTACTATCGCAACACGAAATTCTCATCCGACAGACGTTTCCAATTAAGAATTTTCGTCGGGCCATGTTTAACGAACTTGTTCCCTAACAAGCATATGTATATGCATTTGCGTCCACACGCTAATTCTAATGGAATGTAACATCCTCTCCTAACAAGCATGCAACATATACACAAGTCTTTCCGGGTTATTCAATGTCCTGTCTTGAAATACCCATCGACTTGGAACTTATTTAAGATCACACCCTAAGACACATTCCATGATCACCATCAAATGCGTAATCATGTCCTTTAGCATACAATGATCTAAGGACTTTATAATAAAGTATCAGAATAAGATAAAACAATGCCTTTTATTTCATATAATTTCCACTAAATTATCTTTACAAGTAGAAAAATATCCAACCAAGTTGGAACAATGGGCATTTACTGTAACAATCTTCCAGTGCCCTAGTTCCAATTGAATGTATTTCAGGCCCATCTTTTCGAGATGTCCATCGAATACTTTCTGTGACAAGGGCTTAGTCAGGGGGTCTGCTACGTTTTCTTGTGAAGTGAATCTATCTACTACGACGTCGCCTCTACCAATGATCTCTCTATCGGGTGGTATCGTCTCATAATGTGTTTGGGTCTTTGATGAGATCTTGGCTCTTTTGCTTGCGCTATAGCTCCGTTGTTGTCACAATAAACCATTATTGGATCAACAACTGACGGGACCATACACAACCCTTGGATAAAGTTCCGCATCCAAACAGCTTCTTTTGCTGCATCTGATGCTGCAATGTATTCAGCCTTGGTTGTAGAGTCAGCAGTCGTCTCTTGCTTGGAACTTTTCCAACTAACTGCAGCTCCATTCAAGGTAAACGAGTATCGAGACATTGATTTTGAGTTGTCTTTATCGGACTGAAAACTAGAGTCAGTAAACCCAGCTTCAATTCTCCATTGTCATATATCAAAAAGATATCCATAGTTCTTCTCAAGTACTTAAGGATCATCTTAACGGCTTTCCAGTGTTCTTCACCTGGATTAGACTGATCCCTGCTCGTAACGCTTAGAGTATGAGCTACATCAGGCCTGGTACATAACATTGCATACATAATGCTACCAATAAAAGATGCATAGGGGACTCGAGTTATTCTTTCACTTTCTTCAGGCGTCTTAGGAGACATAACCTAGAAAGTGAAATACGATGACTCATTGGGAGGTATCCACGCTTTGATTCCTCCATGATAAACCTCTTTAGCATCTTGTCTATGTACATCGATTGGGATAGTCCGATCATCTTTCATGACCTATCTCTATAAACTTTATCCCCGGGATAAAAGATGCTTCTCCCAAATCCTTCATGGAAAATTGTTTAGACAACCAAGTCCTAGTTGACTGCAACTTCCTATATCGTTCCCAATGAGTAGAATGTTGTCAACATAGAGTACTATAAATGCCACTGCATTTCCACTAACCTTCTGATGTGACAAGAAAATTAGGCAGGCTAAATAACGAAATTAAGGGAATAATTTAGATTAAGGTGTGATGAGGTATAATAATAAGGCAGGCTAAAAATAAAATTACGGACGATATAAATAGAAATTAGGAAGGTTAATAAAGTAATTAAGGATAAGAAAGAAGTTACGACGCATGTTTCACTTGGCAAAATATAAGATTTTAGGAAAATAGAGGAAAATAGGATCTGCAGGGACCTCCGACAAACTTTAGGGAGCTAACAACAAGGGCTGAAGGAATTCGGGACCTGAGGAACCACCTGGTAATTCGGGACCAATAAAGGTGCCACGTGCCCGATTGAGAGAGAGCAGATCCACTGCAAAAAGCTGCGACCACTGTTCACTGCAGATTGTACAAAAGCTGTCCTGAGAGACAGCCTACCTACATTGCATTGTCCGAGAAGGCCATATCTCCAGGGTTCCCGGGACCTACCCGCTGGCAAACAGTAGGAAGCTCCTATAGCTACCCACACTTGCCATTTTCACGACACCATTCAAGACACAAAAAAACACATCAGAACTACTCTCTTTACTGTGTAAAGCATTTTCCATTCAATACTTGTCATATTTGAGCATTCGAGTGTGTAATCTGTTCAGATATAGTGAAAGAGAGTTTTTGGAGCGCCATTGAACGTAGGATCTGCAAAGATTCGAACCACGTAATTCATGGTGTTATTTCATTTACGTTCCTAGCACGTCCCAGGTACGTCCCAAGCACGTCCCAGATACGTCCCAAATACGTCCCACGTCCCCAACACGTCCCAAGCACGTCCCAAACACGTCCCAATCATGTCCCAAGCACGTCCCAAACACGTCTCAAATATGTCCCGAACATGTCCCTTTCACGTCCCGTTCACGTCCCTTTTGAACAAGCACCTTATGCCCGTCCTAAAACTTTGAGATAGTAAACCTACCGCTATATAAATTTCCCGAACCACACATATATTTCTTTGACTGGGATAGCCCCATATCAAATGACGTCGTCTATGGGAAATCCAAAGTTGAAGGCGTTAGTGATTTGCCTATGTTATGCGGAGCTGTGCTTAACGTTTTTTTATTTCCTTTTTCTTGTCTTTATTTTTGCTGGGACGAAACGAAACACGCGGATGGGAGAAGTACCTCCAGAAACTGCCAAACGTGTTGAGGAACGGTCAAGACCTGGAAAGCATGCCTGATATGATGAAGAGGAGCAAAATGGTACGGATAAGTCAGAAAGATTTCCTAAAACACCCACGTGGACCTCCGCCAGTTCTGCTAGCGAACCACCCGAGGACGTCTGGTAGCTGGGAGCTCTAGGAGGAAAAAGCGATAAGCCACACTCAGGAAAAAAAGAAAACATCTGGGCAGAAAAAGAAAGGGAACCTCGAGACCAACTCGTGGACCTCAAACAGGTCGTGTCAGGAACTCCGATGAAACATGCAAATATGGGGATTTAAGCTCCCCGAATCCGTATATTATTAAGTCCCAAGATGAGAAGCAAGTCATCACGCAAAGGAGGAGAGAGATGTAAAAAACCATGGACGAGGGAAGCCAATGCCAAGGGCCCTGGGGATCTCCGACAAGGATCTCATGGATGTTCACGCCACTACGCAATAATCCATGAGAGATCCTGACGTTAGCCAGGAGACATTCCGTGATGAAAAGGATCTTAGCCGGATCTCCAGGGCCCTTTAAATCTAATTCTCATTTATATTATCAATATCATAATAAATACATGCATCGCACTTACAATTGCTATCGTTTGAAGGACGAAATAGAGACACTCATCCAAGCAGTTGCCTTAAAGGAGTTTGTTTGCCAAAGTCCCGTTCCAGGTCCCAGAGCAAAATCCATTGGATCAGCCCCCAACAAGGACAGACCATCTCCACCACCTTCCAAACAAAGGAGCTCCACCACCGCCTAGGGCCGCTATTCTCATTATAGTGGAAGGTCCTAGTGGAGAATTCAAATCGGGCTAGGAAGACATATGCCAGAGCGTCAAAGTACGCACGAAGCAAAACCTCAGCTCCACTAGTACGAAGACCCGAAGCTCCGTATTCGGGACCTAAAAGCCCAGCGCCGCATTCGGGACCTAAAACCCAACTACGCGCTGGAACGAAGAGCCAAAGATCCGCATTCGGAACCAAAAAACCCAGCTTCGCTTGCACGAAGACCCGAAGCTCCGCGTTCGGGACCTAAAACCCAGCTCCGCACTGGAACGAATACCCGAAGCTCCGTATTGGGACCTAAAAGCCCAGCTCCGCGCTGGAGTGAGGACCCGAAGTTCCGCATTCGGGACCTAAAAGCCCAGCTCCGCGCTGGAACAAAGACCTGAAGCTCCGCATGGACCTAAAAGCCCAGCTCCGCGTTGGAACGAAGACCTGAAGCTCCGCATTCGGGACCTAAAATCCCAGGTCCGCGCTGGAACGAAGACCCAAGGCTCCGTATTCGGGACCTAAAATCCCAGCCCCACGCTGGCATAAAGAGCCGACGCTCTGCATTCAGAACCTAAAAGTCCAACTCTGTGTTGGCAAAAGACCCAAGTCCAGCTCCGCGCTGGCAGAAAGCTTAAAAAAGCCCAGTCCATGAAGACCCGAGTTTCTATATTCGGGATCATAGGAATCAGCTCGCGCTGGAGATGAAGACTTCATTCATATGTACGAGATCTCCAAGCCTGCTTCTGTGCCCAAATGACGACACGATTTAATTATTGTAATCTCCATGGCCAACTCCACTAATGAAAACAAAAATACGATTTATATGTTTGAGATCCTTACACCAAGCTCCCGCTAGCGTGTGAAGGTCCGTTATGGGGAATCTCCAAGCCAGCTCCATGCTGGTATAAAGACAAAGAAGCCTACCTCCTTGTCGAGTCCGAATATCCAAGGGAGATACGAGCCCAGCTCCATGTTGGCATATGAGGATCTGCAGAAGATAAAGCCCAGCTTTGCGCTGGCGTGCGAAGATCCGCGGGAGGTCAAATCCCACCTCTGCACTGGCATATGAAGAACCACGGAGATTTAGAATCCCGGCTCCACACTGGTATGAAGACTTGAAAGCCTAGCTCTGCACTGGCATGAAGACCCGATTTCTACATTCGGGACCTAAAATTTGAGCTCCGTGCTGTTATATGAAGACATGCTTTACACATTGGGGATTTAAAAGTCAGCTCGTACTGACGTACGAAGGCTTGATCTCTCCGTTCGAGATCTGTAAGCCCATCCCCTCGCTGGTATGAGAAGATTCAATCATCCAATGGAAATCTTCAAAGACAAGCTCCGTGCTGGTAACGAAGGAATGACATATATGTTTGGGATGTACAACTCAGCTCCATGTTGATGTACAAAGGACCTACCTATTAAATCTGAACATATGACCCTAGCTCTCCAAAACTACCAGAGGGGATTCACGAAGACCAGCTCCGCTCGAAACAAAGTCACGAGCTATAAGTTCGGGATCCCAAAGTCCTGCGCCTTGTTTGCATGTGAAGGTTCGCATTTGGGGACCTCCACTCCGCCCGAGCACAAGAAGGCACAGTGGATCTATGATATGGGCTCCACACTGAGGGAAAGTGAGGACCTCCACCCATAAATCAGCAGGTCCAACATTGCAGCTTGGGGAGCACCTACCACCATTTCCCCCATCGAAGATAAGAGGACATCTACCTTACTCGAATAAAAAGTAAAATCACCAACACCCAAGAAGAGAAGCAAGCCACCGCAGCTGAATAGGAAGAACGAGCACGAAACGTGACCAAGAAAAACCATTACCACCTTAACCTCACAACAAGGAGCTGTCGGAATCTCTTCTTAGGGTCCTACAGAACCTCGTACCATTGGGCAACAACATGGAGGAGATCCTGACAACCGGGAGACATCCCATGACGAAAAGACTCTTAGCCGGAACTCTAGGGCCCTCTAAATCTCATCTTCATTAACATTATCACATATTAAATACATGCATCATACTAACAACTACTATCATTTGAAGGATGAAATCGAAGGGCCTATCCTGACGGGACATCTGAAGAAGTTCGTTAACCATGGCCTCGATCAAGGTCTAAATATAGCCGAGAAGGAGTCCAGGGGATATGTGCTGGCCAAAGACAGACAACCCTCACCTCCTCAAGAAATGAGCTAGCTCCACTTGAGGCTCGCATCAGTGTCATAATAGGAGCTCTAGGTCCGCGGGAAAAAGAAGTAGGGGGGATCTGTGCCATATAAAGACAGACAGCCCCCACTTCCTCCAAAAATGAGATTGAAGTCCCGGGGATCTTAGGAGACCAACAAAGTTCCCGATGATGTTAAGTCGACAAAATGAAGGCGGTATCACAAGAAAAGAAAGCCATTAGGCATGAATCAGACGTGACAATAAGATTAAGATCAAAAAGGAGGACCACCATAATAGGGATATACCTACGAGACAAAGCCACGAAGGAGCTTGTGGGATATCTTTAGAAAAATGCGGACTTATTCGCATTTTCTCCAAGATATATGATTGGAATTTGCTCGGATATCGCCACACATCATTCGAATGTCCTACCAGGAGGTCAACCCATCAAACAGAAGCTTCGATCATACGGAATGGAAAGAATCCAAATCCTAAAGAAGGAGGTAGACGAGCTATCCCGAGCAGGCCACATACAAGAGATCTAGTTCCCTACATGGGACCTCGACAAGGCGTGTCCTGGGGATCATCATCCATTACCCCGAATGGATCAGCTGGTGGACTCTACCTTCGGGTGTGAGGTCTGATGAACGCCAACCACGAGATTAAGGAGGTTTGGAGGCTGATAGGGAGGTTAGCGGCTCTCAGCCTGTAGTGCCCCGTTTCCTTTAACCTTATTTGGCAGCTATTACATTTTTCCCATAAATTTTTCGCTTTTCTTTTCGTTTCATAATCATTCCCTTTGAACATCCACGGAGGCGTACATCTGTCTATTCCTTTTCACCCATAACGTACATAAATGTACAACATAATTATTTTAACATCGTATAGAAATCTTACTAATGTTCCTTAAACTATATGCAAACTATGAACTGTGGGGCGTAGGGAGAATGTAGCCGGCCAACCTTGAATCCATGTTTTCGTATGCAGATGCGTTCTAAATTGCATGTTAGATATCTACATCACTCTAAAACAAATATTCAGAGTAAGATAGCAACATGGTAATCATTAAAATAATACAATAACAAGTACTCATTCCATTTCTATACGTATCATAAACGTTTCAATCATATACCCGCCATATAACCATTTCATATAACGTGAAATGACTACGTTCCTATAAGTACCCTAAACCTTTCAGTCATACGTTTTATCACGTAACCATTTCAATCACGTAGTCATCATTCACATAACTATTGTCATGATGTTTAGATCAATGTATTTCTATATGCCCATTTGTTTTGGTACTCCCGTTATAGGCTGTCTAGACTCGTACCGTAGGCCCGGTCGGCGCCATGCATGGGACTCTGTAACCATTGTGTAATCCCCGATTTGTAGGGACACATGTGTGCTTGTACAGGACTCTGTCATCCCTTGATTTATAGGGACGTAACCGTATATTTCCCCCGATTTGTAGGGAAGTATGCCGTAGCATCCGTATCATCCGATGTCATAGCAGTCATAACGGTTTCTCCGTTCATTATTACATGTAAGCAAATGCTATACCGATTCCTTATTTCACATATTTCATAAATCTATCAAATCACCTTTGTCACATAAGAGCACGTTATGGCACATTGGCCCAATCAATCCATATAGCACGTATATCATAAAATCAATCCAGTCATATTTAGCAAATAAGAGCATATTGCGGCATATAAACCCGATTAATTCATATATCATAAATTATCAATTAATTAATTCATAGAAAGCACATAATACACATAAATACATGTTGCATATCATACTCACAGGTTCAGCCTATTTTCTCGTTTGCTTATTCGACCTTGTCTTTGCCTTTATCGAATCCTGACCTTTAGAATTTATTACATTTGGTAAATATGGGATTCCTAATATGATGCATGTGCCGGGATATGCATAATTAGATTCTTTTTATAATCTTTACTATTGTTAAAAATCATTTTCGAGAATTTCTTTTGAAAATTCCTTTCGAACATCGATCCATTCAAAAATAACTTTAACTCGTGAAAACCTCACTACGCGAAATCCTTAGAATTCGCAAAGTCAGTTTAGTTCGTGAAATCATCTCAATTTGCAGAACCTTACTCGACCTGTGAAAGCTCACGCTTCGCGAAATCCTTTAGGATTCGCGAAGTCAATTTCAGCCCGCGAAAGCATTCGCGGCCCGACCTTTCTCTCTCAATTTGAAAATCGTTCGGCCTGCGGAAATCTAGTTTTGGCCCAAGCCTCGTTTCACAATTTGCGAAACTAGTCGGCCCGCGAATGATTTGGCCCGCGAGAAGTGTTTTATCGAAACTATTTTACGAAAGCTTTTTGTGAAATCATATGCGAACTAATCTTTCGAAAGGATTTTCGAAAGCCTTAAACACTATTAAATTTATCTTTCGAAAATCATAACTTCAATCTTTCGAAAACCTTTAAAATATTATTACTTAATCTTTTGAAATTTAATCTTCGAAAATCATTTTCTTTCGAAATTACACAATTGCGAACATCTATCCTTTCGAAATCCTAATCTCTTTCGAAATTTACATTTAAAAATTGATTGGTTTGAACTTCCATTTCAATATTCTCCTAACAAATTTCGAAATTCTTCTTTCCATTTTAAAAATCAATTGTAAAACTTTATTCAGACTTTCGAAATTCCTATAAAGTATTTCGAAAAACACTATTTCCTTTCAATAATCTTATAAACTTCGATCAAAATCAATATTTTCAAGAACATAAAGAACTTCATGAGATCTTCAAACACGTTCAAACTAAAAAAAAATCCAGAACCTACATAAAACCTTATCAAATGAAATTTTCATGCTTGACAACATATTAACGTGCTAGATCATAACTAAAAACATGAAAATCATAACAAAATTCATACCCTTCCTAGCTTGCATTTGATTACTGTACCAATTTTTCTCTCCTTAACCTTATCTCAGATGTTTGCTTATGATATCAATTATTGCTTCTATCGTTCTTATCCTCTTTTATTCCATAAAAGACAAACAAGTGATTTCGATGTTTTGTTAATACTAATCCGATCCTTCGTAATAATTCTATTATTATTATATTCATTTTCCCCACTTGCTAAGTTTTCATTAGTCAGCTATAATTTATTTCGAAACCCTTTCTCAAATTTCGAAACCCTTACTCAAACAATTTCGAAACTTGACCCAAGGATTTCGAACTTCCTTTTTACATTTCGAAATTCATCCTTTAACTTAAACTATAAATTAACCATTACTTTAATATAATTAGTTGCTTCTCTTCATTAAAGAATTTCGAAATTATTAAGGAATTTCGAAACATTCATTAGGAACTTCAAAACCCCTTTCGAAATTCTATTCTTGACCCCTTTCAAAATTCTCCAAGTTTAAATTCTAACTTTCGAAATTCACATTTTACCTAGGCTTCGAATTTCTCTTTAACTTTGCCTTTCAAGTTTCTTTTAATTTCGGAACTATACCTAAGAAACCCTAAGTTTCGAAATTCACTCTTATCTTAGGTTTCGAACTTCTTTCCATCTCATTTGAGATTTTCGAAACCCTCACCATTGAGTTTCGAAATTCTTTGTCTTTCGAAATTCTCCTTAAGTTTCGACATCCTTGTACTTATCCCATATTTATCGTTAGTTTCCAATTGATATGAACTTTTTCCTAAGATTAACCATAGACCATATATTAACCCTTACTTTATAGTTTCTTAAGTATTGTTTCCTCTTTATCAATTTTCGAAACTATACATCTGAAAACCCTAATGTTTCGAAATTTCTTTCTTTCGAAATTTTCCTTTTCATAACTTACTCTATTTCGAAATTCTATCCTCCGATCATATCTTTCGAAAATCATTTCCAGTCAACTTCAATTTCATAACACTTCCTATAGAGAATCATAACCTTCACTTTAGTATTTCTAAATTTCGAAACCTTGAGGTTTCGAAATTCATAACATCACGACTTCTCTTCCTTAGTCATACATTTATTTACATTATACATATTTCGTACTACAATTTAGAATACCTTAATCGAATATTATTACTTTCTGTACATATACCATGTGCTTAATTACGCAATTGCACAGATTCATATAAATGCATTGAATAACATAAGGTTTTAGTTTAGGTTCCTGACATAGCCAATTTATCTCCCACTCGGCAAAGAAGAATTTCCCATTCTTTGAGGTGTTACGAAAGAACAAAGAGCTCGAGTGGATTGAGGGATGCCAACATGCTTTCAAAGAATGGAGGAAGTACCTCCACGATACACGTCTCTTAACAAAACCTGGGAGATGAATTGGTACTGTACTTCTCCGTGGGAAATTATGTAGCTACGCGCTAGTGAAGGAAGTATGGTCCTCCCAGAAGCCCATCTGTTTAGTGAGCAAGGTGTTGCTAGAAGCCAAAACCAGATACTCCGAAAGCGAGAAGGCAACATGATGGTATCTGCCCAGAAGCTCTGGCCATACTTTTTATCCCACAAAGTATGTACACGGGCTAATAAGCCGACCAGACCTATCAGGGAGGATGGTAAAATGGCTATCGAGCTAGGGGAGTACGACATGAAATTGTAACGGTGAACGGCCTTCAAAGCTCAGGTCCTCTCCAACTTCGTACTGGAAATTATCAAAGGATCACGGAATCAACGATGGCAGGTATACATAGATGGATATGCAACTTCTCAAAGATCCGCAGCAAATGTTCTTATTATTAGCCCGGGAGGAGGGGAGCACCGTTTCGCCATTACCTTCAAATTTCAGCCTTCCGACAATGAGTCCAAGTACGAAGCCTTAATCTGTGGCCTGATGATTGCAAAGGAACTAAAAGTCCCGAGAGAAGAAAGCCATAAATTCAATTACTTGCAAAAATGACGAGCTTGAATTTGACCACCTGAGGGGATGGTATCATCTATCTCATCGTGAAAAACAAGAGACAGGGGAGTTCGTAGAAAGTATAGGAGGAAATAACGATTGGAGGACCTCTGTCCCGAGGTCCTGAAGGATATGGAACTAAAAGACAAGAGGGGATACGCGGGCGATCATGCAGGATATGGGTCCCTGATGAAAAGAGTATTCCTGGCTTACATTAATCGGGGACGCTAGGGAGCTAATTAAAAGATTCAATTATCAAATCCACGTCCTATCGGAGGTTCTCAGAAGTATGCATTCGCCTCGCCCACTTAACAAATTGGGGATTTGATATGCTATACCGTTCTCCCCAAAGCAATTGTGAACCACGGAGAAATCAAAGAGGTCGCAGCTCCACAGGGCAGTAGGAGCTCCGACAACATCTGGGACATGATCCCCTATGAAGGTCCTAATATTCAAGAAGTGCAAACTGGTTGAAGACTTGATCTAATTTTTCAGGAAGTGCAAGGCAGCTCCTCACGACACATTAAGACGCTGTCTGTGAGCAGTTCCACGCGAACATACGAAGAATCAATCCATCTATTCAAGATCAATAAGCCTAGCTCCGCACTTGTTTGGGACCTCTAAGTCCAGCTCCTTGCTGGTATCCGAATGTCTCTATCCCTTCAGGACCTTCAAGCCTTGCTATGTGCTGGCATGAAAGTCCTTTGACACCAATGACCTCCGGGTCGGCGGTGTGAATGACATCAACGACCTTCGGGTCCGCGACGTGATATGATGCCAAGGGTAGACGGATATGCGATGTACAGGATGCCAAAGATAATATATCTACGGTGTGACATGATGCAAGGGTCTACGGACCTACAGTATAGGACGTCAAAGATAATACATCTGCAATATGATATGATGCCAAAGGTCGATGGACTCAAGGTGTACCCGACATCAAAGACTGATAGTCTGCAACGTGTGAAGATACCAAATGCTGACGGGCCTGCGGTGTACCCGACATCAAAGATAATAAATCTGCGACGTGATGATGCCCATAAGGGTGTACAAGGTACCACTGATGACGGGCTGCGGCGTACAGGACATCAAAGGCTCTCAGTAAACCTGCGATGTGAATGGTACCTAAAGCGAAGCTGGCGCTATAACCAGGGGTTATCGATGAGGGGATCCCTGGGCTTTCAAATTCCGTAGACCTAAGAGTCTACCCAAATACTGAACTCGCTAAGGAGAGAGCCTAGCGCAAACGTGACACCTGAGGACAAGGATGACAGTCCTTGCAACCGAAGACGTGTACAATTTGTACTTGGCTTACGAATTATAAATTTAAACGAACTGACGCTATAACCAGATTAATAAAGTTCCCACGGAAACAAGGGAAGTTCTGACAAGTGCAGCATGATAAAACAAACAATAAGGAAAGGGACTCTATACTACAGGGGAAAACGGGAGCCCTAACGAAACCACATGAACATAGGGGAGTTAAGCTCCCCTATGGTAACAGAGGTCCTAAGATGTCCGATAATAAAGAGACAGGAATATAAGAAGGTTTGTTACAGCACCAGAAGCACCTAAGAAATATCATGAACGGGGTTTCCTGAGGAGCTGGAGATAACGTCTAGGAGATCAGAGATATCAGCGTAGTCCAGGTCCTGTACGTGCTCATCGGCAGCAGGAGGCCAGAAGTGACAATTCTTAGGACCTGGGCACCTCTATGAAAACAGTAAGGAAAGGGTAATCCTCAAAAGAACGGCCATGGCCTCAGATCCCCACACACGATGAAGTAGTATTGTATCAAAGGCACGATGTCCCTCAAAGAAAGAGGATCTTTCAAGTACACTTGACACCAATCTTGATCAGGTCCCTCACGAAATCCTTCCAACAGTTGTGGACAGAAGATGTTGCTGGCAAAGGCACGTAGTTTCAGCATTCACGTCCTCCAATTGGGAAGCTACGTCCGCCTTCACCATGCCGTCAAAAACAGCTTCCCATTCCTCCCTTTTCCTGGCAAAGGAGCTCTGTAGCTTTTTCTCACGATGCTCCATGAGTGTGGTGCTCTCATGCTTCTCTTTCTCAAGGGAGCTCCACAGCTAGTTCTCATGATGCTCCACGGACTCAACATGCTCCTCCTCCAACCTTTTCAGTCTCATTAATCACCCCCTCCTTAGCGGCCGATAAACTTGCCTGAATTTGCTCCAACAAATCCCGAAGAAATTAGCCGTCTCCGATCCCTAGATAGCGAATGGTCGAAGGACAACATATTTGTCACCCAAAGAAGGAAGGAACATTCCAAAAATACAAACTAGAAAAGACGACCTAGGGAAATCAAGTCGAGAAATTACCTTGAGAAGATGTGGGGTAGCTCCACCTTGAGCTCCTCAGCTCCTGCGCCTGTCGATTCATATTCAACCTTCCGAGCAAAGCATATTGTGCCCCACGTCCCAATGTGTTGAGCCACCTCGACACAGTCGGCCCTCATGTCCGACCTCTGAAGGAGATCATATCATGTCGCACGTCCTATGTAGCTTCGACCTCGCCTTTTCCATCCAGTCAAACTCCTCTGGCCACTATGGGTCGCAAGTCAACGAACAACTCTGATCAACATTGTGACAACGGCCCACCACATCGCCATACCCGCGTGGGAGAACTCCACAAACTATTTGACAGGCTGACGAAGAAGCCCCGAGAAGAGAAAATTGCAAATTCGAAATGTAAGAATGCAGGAGACAAATCGCTAAGGGCCATTTATAACGAAGCGATTCGACTTCCCAATGAGGGTGAGAATCAGCTCCTTGTCACGGGAGGTAACGCCTGCCTGAAAATATTTTACTCTAATTCACTTTGCCCCAAATGCAAATTAGAGTAGGGGAGTGGTTGATGTGGCACGAAAATTAGGCTGGCTAAATAACCAAATTAGGGGAATAATTTAGATTAAGGTGTGATGTGGTATAATAATTAGGCAGGCTAAAAATAAGAGACGATATAAACAGAAATTAGGAAGGCTAATAAAGTAATTAAGGATAAGAAAGAAGTTATGAAGGATCGCATGTTTACACTTAGCAAAATATAATATTTTAGGAAAATAGAGGAAAATAGGATCTGCAGGGACCTCCGACAGACTTTAGGGAGCTAACAACAAGGGCTAAAGGAATTCGAGACATGAGGAACCACCTGGCAGCTCCCGAGGACGAACGAAGCTTCTCTGACACGCTACTAGTGAAACGATCTGGTAAAAAGAGAATCCAATAAAGGTGCCACGTGTCCGATTGAGAGAGGGCAGCTCCACTGCAAAAAGCTGTGACCAGTGTTCACTGCAGATTGTACAAAAGCTGTCCTGACAGACAGCCTACCTACATTGCATTGTCCCAGAAGGCCACATCTCCAGGATTCCGGAACCTACCCTCAGGCAAATAGTAGGAAGCTCCTATAAATACCCACACTTGGCCATTTTCACGACACCATTCAAGACATACAAATAACATATCAGTAACTCTCTCTCTCTTTACTGTGTAAAGCATTTTCGATTCAATACTTGTCATATTTGAGCGAAAGTGAGTGATTCGAGTGTGTAATCTGTTAAGAAATAATGAAAGAGAGTTTTGGAGCCCCCGATAAAATATGCAAAGATCCGAACCACGTAATTCATGGTGTTATTTCATTTACGTCCCAAGCAAGCACGTCCCAGATACGTCCCAAATACGTCCCACGTCCCCAACACGTCCCAAGCATGTCCCAAGCACGTCCGAAACACGTCCCAAATACGTCCCGAACATGTCCCTTTCACGTCCATTTCACGTTCCTTTTGAACAAGCACCTTATGCACATCCTAAAACTTTGAGAAATTAAACCTACCGCTATATAAATTACCCGAACCAGACATAAATTTCTTTGATTGGGATAGCCCCATATCACCTTCTTATAAACACATGGTTCATCAGGATTTTTTTGAAAATCAAACATTCTGATCGTTTCATCAAAATGAATGTTCCAACTCCTTGAAGATTGTTTAAGTCCATAAATGGACCTTTGAAGTTTGCAAACCATTTGCTCGCTCCCACTAGATATAAAGCCCTCCGACTGTCTCATATAAATCTCTTCCTTAATGTTGCCATTAAGAAAGACAGTCTTCACATCCATTTGCCATATCTCGTGGTCATAATACGCAGCTATGGCGATCAGGATACGCACCTTGTTTTTGAGTATAACCTTTTGCAACCAGACACGCTTTGTAAGTACTTCCTTCTCTATCTACCAAGCTTACGCTTGTATACCCATTTACCGCCAATCGGTACAATATGGGTCTACCAAGATCCATACCTTGTTCGAGTACATGGAGTCCATCTCGGGCTGCATTGCTTCTCGCCATTTATTATAGTCAATGTCCGACATTGTCTCTTCATAGCTTATTGGATAGTTATCCAAAAGGAGTCACTCTTCATTGTTATCTAACAATAGGTTCAGCCTATCAAGCGCCTTTGAAACCCTGACAGACTTCCTAAGAGGTTGTGCCTCAGATGGTTCAGGCACAACTTATATGTTATTTGTGAAAATTTGTGGGATTATTTGTGGTTTATTTTCTTCTCTAAGTTCTACACCTTCGCCACTGTTTTCAGGAATGAACTCTTCCTCTAAGAAAGTAGCATTCCTCGAAACAACCACTTTTTGTTCGGAGGGATCGTAGAAATAGTATCCTATAGACTCTCTTGTATATCCCACAAATTTAAATAAAATGGATCTCATGTCCAATTTATCTCCCACTTGCTGTTTCACGTAAGCAGCACAACCCCATACTCTGAGATACCTGTAAGAGGGTATCATGCCACACCATATCTCATAGGGTGTACTTGGGACAGCTTTGCTTGTCACACTGTTTAGTAGATGTCCGTCGTTTCTAAGGCATAGCCCCAGAATGAAAGAGGTAAAGTAGTGAAACTCATCATTGATTGAACCATGTTTAACAAGGTCATATTCCGACGTTCAGAAACTCCATTAAGTTGTGGAGTACCAGGAGGAGTCCACTGTGACCGAATCTTATTCTCTTTTAGATAATCAAGAAATTCAGTGGTCAAGTATTCGCCCTCGATCAGATCGAAGAGTCTTTATGCTACGACCACTTTGCTTCTCTACTTCACATCTAAATTCTTTGAACTTTTCAAAAGCCTCAGATTTATACCTCGTAAGGTATACATAACCGTATCTAGAGCAATTGTCGGTAAATGTTATGAAGTATTGGTAGTTCCCTCTTGCACTAACACTTAGTGGCCCACAAACATCTGTATGAATCAGATCCAACAGACCTTTGGCTCGCTCCACTTGTCCAACAAATGGTGACTTGGTCATCTTTCCCTTAAGACACGACTCACATGTAGGCAACTTATCCTCTCCCATAAGGTCGAGTTTTGTCCTAATTTGTGAATCCTCTTTTCAAATATATGAACCAATCTAGCATGCCAAAGTATAAGTGAAGTATGATCATCTAACTTTCTTTTATTTTGTTGAATTGCAAGGACTGGGCTTTGCGGTGTAATAGTGTATAAACAATTTGTCAAACAAGCTGAATATACAATAGTATTATTTTTGAAAGTTGAACAACTTCCACTCTCAATAATAAACTTAAAACCTTCTCTATCCAAAACTGGAATAGAAATAATATTTCTAATAATGATCTTTAGATATCTGATATCTCATTGCCTAGTTCTTTCACCGTACGACTCTTGTAGGTGAACAAGAATATCTCTAGCATTATCAAATGGCTCATGCTGACTCTGCAGCTCATTTGACATAGATGCTACATGTAGCACCGAGCATGTAGGTTATCATCAACATGAATAAGATACTGCTCAAAGTCCTCAGATGTCTCGTCCTCAGGTACAGGAGGAGGGGATGTGTCAAGCACATAGTCCTTCTTTTCAGGCTGGAGGACAATGTTAAGGTTTCTCAATTTTTAGACATTGTAGTATAAACGTTTACAAAATAAACGAAGCAGAAAATAAACAAACTATGGAAAAATATCTATTGTCTTTTATATTAAATTTCCTCCCATTATTTTATTTAAACCTCAAAACATATTTTGAAAATCACATTTTCATAGTGGGCTTGAAGTCCATTTTGATATAATTCACACATCAATTTTATGAGCCCATGAAAAATTTATATTGGTAGTCAACGCTTTGACAATTGTATCAACATACAACCTTCAAGATTAGTTTGCCTCACCTTTCCTACATGCCCCAATTTTATGAGACCATATAGTACTACGTGACAAATCAAGCCCATCAAACCTCCGCGCGAATGGACCATCAAGGTGTCCCACGACTCGTGGCCAACACAAAGACGAAACCACCTCACAAACATCTATATGTTTAGTAGATGTAGACCTTTTTAGTCCAAATGTTTATTAGAAAACTCGATATGTATGATTTATGATGCTTAAGTATGTGAAAATATTCGATTAAGTGCTTCAATGGTCTTGTGCTTAACTGGAATATTGTTGTGATCACCTGGATATGAGCCGTTTCGCATGAATGGAATATCAGTGTGTGCTATCTATGGAAAATATACTATGTTGAGTGATATGTGAACTGTCTGCGAGAATAAGTTATTTTAGGAATGAATATCGATGTGATCACCCGGATATGAATG
The DNA here is from genome assembly GCA_027422505.1 of Craterostigma plantagineum. NCBI lineage: Eukaryota > Viridiplantae > Streptophyta > Magnoliopsida > Lamiales > Linderniaceae > Craterostigma > Craterostigma plantagineum. Next base: position 12,216,335 of record JAPQWV010000020.1, read on the forward strand.
TGAGCTATATATGGAAAAGATATTCTGGTTGAGTGCTTATATGTGATTGATTTATTTTAGAAAAGAATATCAATGACATATCCGTTTGAGTGCTATCTTAATTGACTCTTAAATCAGTGAATCATGATCGATCTTTCCTTATGTGACTTAGTATTTATATTTTGGAAAGTGATTAATTGATTGGGCTTATATGTAGTAAGATGCTGATTGAGTCTATTTATGGAATGTGCTGAAATCGGATGAGATCACCATACATGGAAAGTATGCTTTGCATTATACTCGGTAAATCATTCTTTCTCTGTGCGAATGGCTCATATTTTGGGAAAGAAATCAGTTGATTGAGCTTACCATTGATAATATGCTGAGTGGAATTATATATGGAATATGCTGACAAACTGATGAGATTACAGCGGAATGAAAGTTAATATGTGGTATTTATGGTAAGAATTCATGCATGACCGTTGAGCTTAATTGGTTTATACTTGGCATGATTCTTTGAGTTAATGCACGTGATAATTGAGCTGTCTCTTGTATATTCTGTGCTTAACTTTCCATGTGAAGTGTAGAAGCTATTCGTGGGTCTATATAGAAGAAAAACACTTCACGTTGAAGGGTACAAAACGAACATACAAGCCATCGAATTCCTTAGACTGTTTTGAGCTTTAACTTGCGAAAATTTCGTAGTTTGTGTTGACCCTTCATTTGCGAATATGTACCCGTGAGCGAATGTTTAGCAACACCCTACCCTACACCCTTGTCTTCGAACGTGTTGTGTCTTCGGACGTGTTGAACGCACAAAGGAGCACAGTTGGAGTCTTCCGCACGTGGAGGGACGAATTTGGTGGATTCGGTGGCCCTTCGGTAGCAAGCTGCATCCAGTCGGGGAATAGGTTTCCTGGGTAAACGACGTGGATCGAAACTTCAAGTGCGGCAGCCTAGGTGGAGGTCTAGTTTCCAAAGTGCTTCGATTGTGTAAGGGTCGATCATTTTGTAACCATAACCGGTAATACTCAGTGATTGATTGGAACTCTTGGGGAGATCACACCACAAGGACAGGATTAAACCCCAGTTGGGGATATAACCTGTATATAAATTCCGTCTCACTTTACTTTCTGTTATTTACTTTTCTGTGCGACAAACCCGGAACACATGCAAATAACTAGGTAATATCGTTGAAACGCTTTCTGAAAATAACGTGATATTTTGTGAAACAGAGTTAGGGAGATAACGTTGATACTCTTAGTGCTTTCCAGGAAATAACACACTCTGCAAATATATTCTTAAAAGAAAGTATTTTCAAAGAAGAACAAGCCAAAATTTTTATAGCCTAATTCACCCCCCCCCCCCCCTCTCTTAGGCATATTCTACACTTCAGTAGAGATCACAGCTTTTTGCACAAAGCCACTCCACGACTCATGGCCAGCGACCAAGCACGATAGCAGCGTCATGTCATCTACCTTTGATGGAAGGCATGGAATAATAGGTCTGCACCTATCTTATCCATTCTGATTTAATATGAAACTACTCGAATTAGATTCCCTCAAAGTTTAAAAAACGTAGGGTTTTCAAGACCTCATCAACTTAGAATAAAATAAAACTCATCATATTAAGTGCAAGCAATGACATTCAAATAAATCTAGCAGGCATCCTAAAACTCATCATATTTCACGCAAAGTGCAAAGGCGAAAAACATGCTCGCATGCGCACTCACACGGGAAGAATACATTCGGGTTAGTTATTGCTCATCGGCAAAGGCTATGTGGGATATGCTCCAAATTACTCATGAAGGAACTCAACGAGTTGTGCAAGAAGACTGGCTCTGCTCGCTCATCAGTACGAACTGTTCTCCATGGAATCTGACGAGAATATAAGCCAGATGTACGCCGGATTCATGGAATCATCAACCAAATGTTCTCTGTCGGAAAGAAGGTTCCCGACAGTGAACAAGTCAGAAAGATACTGAGATCACTGCCACGAGAATGGAATGCCAAGGTTACTGCCATCTACCAAGCAAATGATCTGGAAGCACTAAGCATCTCTGCTCTCTCATCTCTTGCGAAATTATTCAAACGTCAACGAATGAGAAGTCTATTGCGTTTAGATCCAACCAAGAAGAATCTGATTCTGACGACGAAAACGAAGGGCTGATGAACGACCTAGCCATGCTTACAAAGAGATTCGAAAGATTCGAACAGAAAAGGAGATTCAAATAGAACTCCAGCAAATTCCAGAGCAAAAACAAGGGAATCTCCACATTCGAAAAGAAAGTTCAGAAATGATTCGATGCAACAAACCAGGCCACTATGCACATGAATGCCCAACAATTAACAATGAGAAACCGAGGAAGCAGAATGCCCAAAAATAGTGACTTATCCAGAGATATCGTAGAAATCAAGAATTCCTTAGATAGAGAAAAGCAGAAAATTGATAGACTTCTTGAGTGTAAGCAGAACCTAGATATGCTATTAAGTACTCCTAGGAATATTGGTAGGTCAGGAATAGGCTATTCCAAGCATGTTAAAAATTCTGTGCCAAAGTTTAAGTGTTTCTGTTGTGGTAGAAATTGCCATTATGCATACAACAGTCCTTTAAAGAAAGTTGATAAAACTAAGTATGTCTGAAGACCTAAGAAGTCACCTGTAAATGCCACTGTTGTATCTGATTGTAATAGGAGATCACCGTCTATGCAGAATGATATCTCGTATGTTAACAGAAATTGGGTACCTCAGAAGAGTACTTCTTTCTACAGGTACGAAGGAGGAATTCTAGCAAGAAAAGCAGGTAATATCTCGCAGCGGGTGCTCCCGCCACATGACAGGTGATATAGGCAATTTTGTGTCGTTAAAGGCGGTTGATGGAGGATACGTTTCGTACGCCAACGACGCAAAAGCCAAAATCGTGGGAGTTGGTACTGTTGGTAACAATTTAAATATGTACGGTTTGTTAGGAACTTAGAACATAATTTAATTAGCATTAGCCAATTATGTGATGATGGACTTTCGCCAAAGACAAGTGCTCTATCAAAAAGGATGATGAGATTGTGTTGAGTGCGTCTAGGCATGGTAACATTTACTGCATCACTCTTGATGATATTGCTAACCAGAACGTCAAGTGTCTAGCAGTTACGCAGGATATCACATGGTTATGGCCAGACGGTTGGGACATGCCAACATGGAACTGATGGCTCACATATCATGCAATGAATTGGTGAGAGGTATTCCAGATATGAAAGTCACCAATGACAGAATTTGCAGTGCCAAATGGGAAACAGACCAAGACGTCTTTCACACCTAAGAATGTGATATCTACATTCAGACCACTGGAACTGCTGCATCTTGACCTTTTGGTCCGGTACAGGTTATGTCATCGAAAGGTAAATGATATGCCTTTGTTATCGTAGACGACTATACTAGGTACACATGGGTCTTATTTCTTGCGCACAAAAGTGAGGCTTTAGATAACCTTGTGCCACTGATTAAGAAGCTAGAAAATGAGAAAGAGGTGAAGGTCCATAAGATTAGGAGTGATAACGGTCTAGAATTTGATAGTAAATCATTTGCATCGTTTTGTGATGAAAATGGTTATAGTCATAATTTTTCGACCCCTATTACGCCTCAACAGAACGGAGTGGTCGAGAGGAAAAATAGAGTACTACAAGAAATGGCTAGGACTATGCTGAGCGAATATAATACGCCAAAGCATTTTTGGTCTGAAGCTATTAGTACAGCTTGTTATGTTTCGAGTAGGATTTTCCTTAGACCGATTATTAAGAGAACTCCTTATGAACTTTGGAATGATAAAACCCCTAACATAGAATATTTCCATGTATTTGGCTGCAAATGTTTTATTTTGAATGATAGGGATAAGAGAGGAAAATTAGATTCCAAAGTAGATGAAGGGATATACCTAGGTTACAGCCTTAATTCCAAAGCTTTTCGAATGTCTAATAATAAGAAGAAGACTGTTCAAGAATCTGTGCATGTTACATTTGATGAATTTCCTAATGCAGATGCTACTAAGGAAGGTATAGTTGCGTCTCCTGGAGGTATACAGGTTACTAACAAAGAGGTGAAAGCAATTCCATTGGAACTAGATGCTATGTCAGAGGAACCTTGAGGCTTCAGACGAACAACAGTGCAGAAAATTCAAACATGCATTCAGCCATCCCACTGAAGAAGTCATAGGGAATATCACTTCAGGGATCAAAACGAGAGCACCTGCACGAAATGATATTGCTGAGGAATCACATGACATGTTGTTATCAACCATGGAACCTAAGACAGTAAATGAAGCTCTTGACGACAAATCATGGGTGATTGCCATGGAAGAAGAGCTAGCACAATTCGAAAAAAGCCAAGTGTGGACTCTTGTGGAAAGACCTAACGACAAGTCCATAATAGGCACGAAGTTGGTGTTTCGCAACAAGCTGGACGGAAACGGTAATGTAACACGGAACAAAGCCAGGTTAGTTGCCAAAGGTTATTCCCAAGAAGAAGGTATAGTTTTTCAAGAAACCTTTGCACCCGTAGCTAGGCTTGAGTCAATTCGCATTTTACTTGCATATGAATCCTTTAAAAAATTCAAGCTTTTTCAAATGGACGTGAAAAGTACATTTTTAAATGGTTTTATAAATGAGGAAGTTTATGTCGAGCAACCTCCCGGTTTTGAAAAAGAAGAATTTTCAAGTCACGTCTTCAAATTAAACAAAGCTCTATATGGTTTAAAACAGGCCCCTATGGCATAGTATGAAAGATTGAGTAGATTTTTACTAGACATGGACTTTACAACAGGAACAACAGATAACACTCTGTTTATAAATGCGAAGGGAATCACAAACTACTTGTGTAGTATACGTTGATGATATCATATTTGGCAGAACTGACATCACTCTTTGCGAGAATTTTTATAAGTCTATGCAACAGGAATTTGAGATGAGCCTAATGGGAGAACTCACGTACTTCCTTGGACTGCAAATCAAGCAATTTTACACGGGAACATTCATATCTCAAACGAAGTACCCGAAATAACTACTTGAAAAATTTGGAATGGCTAATTCCAAGGTACTTCCCACTCCTATGCATCAGACCGCCAAAATTGACAGTGGTGAACAAGGTACGCCCTATGACCAAACTAATTATAGAGGTATGATCGGAAGTTTGCTCTATCTTATGGCAAGCAGACCCGATATTTTGTTTGCTATTGGTCTATGTTGTAGATATCAGTTGAGTCCTACGGAATCTCACTTGACAGCAGTCAAGCGAATAATTAGATATTTTAAAGGAACAATCAATTTTGGAATGTGGTATCCAAATTTCAAGGAATTCCCATTAATGGAATACTCATACGCTGATTATGCCGGTTCTAGAGAAGATAGGGAAAGTACAAGGGAATTAATTCCCTTGTAACTTGGTCCAGCCGGAAACAAAATGTCGTTGCCTTGTCCACAACCGAAGCAGAAAATATGGCCTTAGGAAGTTATTCTCAGCAAATCCTTTGGATGAAACAGACCTTGAGTGATTACGGTTTAAGGTACGACCAAATCCCTATTTTCTGTGATAGTACTAGTGCCATTAGTATCACTAAGAATCCCTTATACCACTCTCGAACTAAGCATATAGAGGTGAAACATCATCTTATTCGAGATCATGTCCAGAAAGGGATATCAGCGTAAACATCGTAGGAACTAATGATCAGCTGGCTGATATCTTCACGAAACCCCTTATTGAGAGTAGATTTTGTGATATTCGTGATCGATTAGGAATTATTGAGCTCAAATAAGAAAGGTGACTAGATAAGTTAGCCCTTAGTATCTCTTCGATCTTATCCTTTAAGATCTTTTCGATTTTATCCCTTGATTCGATATTTTTTATTCTACCTTCCTTATCTATCCTATTTCTTTCCATTTATGGGGAGATTATTTCTGTAAATAGATTTTATTCGAGATTTATGTTAAAATCTATTTTCAACCGGAAATTCCTTCTAATTTTTGAACTCTGATCTTAGTCCTTATTTCCTTCATATATCTTCGTAGAAATCCTCTAATCTTCATTTAATTCCATCTAACATGCAGTTTCCTTTTCTACCTTTGATTTTTTAAAATTTCAACTTTGAAATCCTTTCCTTATCTGCCTCACGTCTAGTCGATATTACATCTCTCCATAGTTTCTTTCCATTCTCATCCAAGAAGCTTTCGACCTTTATGTAACCACCCACTCTCTTCCTTCTTGAATCTATTCAAACCCTAAGTCTTTCACTTCATTATTTCGCTCCTCAATCATTCGATCTCAATCGGGACGAAAACCAAAGGCGCCAGATGAGTCTTCGACAAGAAGCAAAAGGCTGCTATCATCAAATCCCAATATCTCCGAAAGCCACTCGTTAGAAATCAGGAAGAAAAAGGATCGAGAGAGTGATGACGAGCAGGGAACCATAGCTCATTTGAAACGGAGTATCAAAGGCATCAAGGATGATAACAGGAAGAAGTTCGATGAGATCTCACGGCACTTTAAAAGGGTTAAAAAGTTTATGAAGGAGATCTTCACGGCTCTGAATATCACTGAATCCTCATCTGCCTCATCTGATAGTGATTCCAGCCCTAGAAATTCGATCCCCAATGATCTCCTAGCTCTAGTATGCCTAGTTCCCGTCTGCGCTTAGTACTAAGTTCTTTTATTTTGCTGGTTTTTTGGGTTAGTAGGTGCGGTAAGTTGTACGTTTGTGGTAAGTTAGTGGTGTTTTGGATCCTTCCTTTTTGATGCTAAGGGGGAGAAGTTTGGGAAATGCCGTGTTTTGGGTGTTTTGGTTTGGTGTCGAGTTGTTCACTTTTTTTTGCCTTAGTTATCTTGGTATGCGATTAATACTATCGGCTTGCTTTTATATGCTTATGTCTTAATTCATCTGTGCTTGAGTTTGTGATTTGTTAAGGGTTAAGGAATTCCGCACATAGGTAGGGGAGCAAACTGATGTGATGTGATAACTTGAGACATTCCATGATGTGATAACTTGCCGCATTCCGTGGTAACTTGTGACATTCCATGTGATATGATCTTGTAATTGCTAAATCTTTGCTACTGTGCTTTACATAGGAATATTAGCAATTAGACAGGGGGAGCATGCTTTGAAATTTGATAAATTTATTTGCTCTGGTCATATGTCACATCCCTTGGTACTTAAACATGCTACGTGCATAATTGCTTCATATCGAGTGTACTCATATGCTTAAGATAGGCATTAATTACTTAACATCGTCAAAAAGGGGAAGATTGTAGATCTTTTTGGTCCAAATGTTTATGAGAGTTTTGATTATTCCAAGTAATTATGTATTATGGGGGTACAATTTAGAAAACTCGAATGTATGATTTATGATGTTTAAGTATGTGAAAATATTCGATTAAGTGCTTCAATATGATTTAAATCGTTAAGAAAATCGAGTATATGTGCTTTTGTGCTTAACTGGAATATTGTTGTGATCACCTGGATATGAGCCGTTTCGCATGAATGGAATATCAGTGTGTGCTATATATGGAAAATATACTATGTTGAGTGATATGTGAACTGTCTGCGAGAATAAGTTATTTTAGGAATGAATATCGATGTGATCACCCGGATATGAATGTGAGCTATATATGGAAATGATATTCTGGTTGAGTGCTTATATGTGATTGATTTATTTTAGAAAAGAATATCAATGACATATCCGTTTGAGTGCTATCTTAATTGACTCTTAAATCAGTGAATCATGATCGATCTTTCCTTATGCGACTTAGTATTTATATTTTGGAAAGTGATTAATTGATTGGGCTTATATGTAGTAAGATGCTGATTGAGTCTATTTATGGAATGTGCTGAAATCGGATGAGATCACCATACATAGAAAGCATGCTTTGCATTATACTCGGTAAATCAATTTTTTCTCTGTGCGAATCGCCTATCATATTTTGGGAAAGAAATCAGTTGATTGAGCTTACCATTGATAATATGCTGAGTGGAATTATATATGGAATATGCTGACAAACTGATGAGATTACAGTGGAATGAAAGTTAATCTGTGGTATTTATGGTAAGAATTCATGCATGACCGTTGAGCTTAATTGGTTTATTCTTGGCATGATTCTTTGAGTTAATGCACGTGATAATTGAGCTGTCTCTTGCATATTCTTTGCTTAACTTTCCTTGTAAAGTATAGAAGCTATTCATGGGTCTATATAGAAGAAAAACACTTCACGTTGAAGGGTACGAAACGAACACACAAGCCATCGAATTCCTTAGACTGTTTTGAGCTTTAACTTGCGAAAAATTCGTAGTTTGTGTTGACCCTTCATTTGTGAATCTTTACCCGTGAGCGAATGTTTAGCAACACCCTACCCTAAACCCTCGGACGTGTTGTATCTTCGGATGTGTTGAACGCACAAATGAGCAGGGGTGGAGTCTTCCGCACGTGGAGGGACGAATTTGGTGGATTCGGTGGCCCTTCGGTAGCAAGCTGCATCCAATCGGAGAATAGGTTTCCAGGTAAACGAGTGGATCGAAACTTGTCGTGCGGCAGCCTAGGTGGAGGTCTAGTTTCCAAAGTGTTTCGGTTGTGTAAGGGTCGATCATTTTGTAACCATAACCGGTAATACCCAGTGATTGATTGGAACTCTTGGGGAGATCACACCACAAGGACAGGATTAAACCCCAGTTGGGGATATAACCTGTATATAAATCCCATCTCACTTTACTTTATGCTATTTACTTTTCTGTGAGACAAACTCGGAACGCCTGCAAATGACTAGGTAATATCGTTGAAACGCTTTATGAAAATAACGTGATATTTTGTGAAACAGGGTTAGAGAGATAACGTTACTCTTACTGCTTTCCAGGAAATAACACACTCTGCAAATATCTTCTTAAAGAAAATTATTTTTCAAAGAACAAGACAAAGTTTTTATAGCCTAATTCACCCCCTCCCCCTCTTAGGCATATTTTACACTTCAGTAGAGATCACAGCTTTTTCCACAAAGCCACTCCACGACTCATGGCCAGCGACCAAGCACGATAGCAGCGTCATGTCATCTACCTTTGTTGGAAGACATGGAATAATAGGTCTGCATCTATCATATCCATTCTGATCTAATATGGAGCTAATCGAATTAGATTCCCTCAAAGTTTCAAAAACTTAGGTTTTCAAGACCTCATCAACTTAGAATAAAACTCATCATATGAAGTGCAAGCAATAACATTCAAATAAATCTAACAGGCATCCTATGTTAATCATCGTGGAAAAATAAACATGATAAAGCATTCATCACATGAATTTGAATTGAATGAATTCACCAATTTTTGTAAGCAATCATTTACATGTCAATGCATTTTAGCAATAATTATCCGTCGTTCATCATATCAACAAAAATATATTTCCTAGGATCACAGAAAACACTTTTCTTATGAAGAAATTATGCATTTCATGAAAAGAAGCAAATAAATTTGTTTATCGTATAAACACCAAAGCAAAATCTGATTTAAAGATGCTAAAACTAGGGATGGCAATGGGGGGGGTTCGGGGCTGGTATTGGACATACCGTCCCCATACCAAATTCTTCTACTTAATACCATTCCCACAAATTCACCACTTATGATGAGTTGGTTCGGGGATGGGTAATCACCATTCGGGGATCGGGTTCCCCGTGGGACATTCGGGTTCCCCATATTCATTTATATCCAACAAAATTAAAAAAAATGCAACAAACAAATAAACTAAGTAATATAGGCAAATTTAAAATATGATATTGAAGTATAAAAAATTTAGTATAATATATGACTGAAATATGAGTGAATACATGTTGAGAGTATTTTTTTCTAAATAATATAGAATCTAATAAGATTATCTCTTAAAAATCTTTTATTCAAATATATTTTATATTAGTTAATAATAAATTTAATCGGCGAGCGGTGAATCACCGCTTGACTCAAACGGGGCCGGGTTCGGGGCCGGGGATGGGTTAGAAACATGATTATCATCCCCATCCCGTCTCCGCTCTTTCACCAACGGGGAATCACCGTCAACTCCCCATCTCCGTTTTGACCGGGGATTCCCCGTCTCAATAGCCTCGGGTCCTGATGGGGGTGGTTCACCGTGGGAATTTTGTCACCCCTAGCTAAAACCCGAGGCTCTGATACCACTGTTGGGATCGCTAGGTCGCACGAGGCGATCGCGATAGAAATATCGAAACAAAAATATCATGTATCGCATAAATGTTTTCCCCATTAATTCCTCTAGCGATTGTTGGGATCGCCATCTTTTAAAATCATGTAGGTTTGCTTTGTTAGGATTTAGGATATACCTATTCCTTAACTTCTTTTTAGTGACGAAAGGAGAGGGAATCAATTCCCGGCTAGTGGCGAACACCGTCTTCTTAAGTTCGTCGTAGGATGTAGATGTTACAGTACTCGTACTCGTCGTAGGAATTCTAATGCCTCCCCTCTAATTGAGTCCACCTTTCGGAGTATGACGCCGGAATGATTTCTTCGCTAGTAGAAACTATCCAGACCTTTAAATCAATACAAGATAAGGAATATCAAAGAAAACTCTTCTTTTTCAAGCGCATGTCACAACAAGCGAGTATGATGATTCGTATCTGCCCTCTTTTCTTCCGTGGGTGGTACATGATTTATATAGACCTCCACACATAACGTTTATGTATGGATAATTTCAAAAAGAAAAAGAAAAAAATGTGTAACATATATGCATTTATATTACTATGTAAAACCATTCTACACACAAGCACACGTTAGCCATTTTAGTCAAAACATTAATTGTCTTTTAACTTCTCATTAATTCACATAAAACGTTTTTGCATTACATATACATCATATGTATATGATAGTACCCACTCAAAACCATTTTATAGTCTTTAAATTAAAAATTTAAGAACTACAATGCCGAGACTTTGAAAAACCCTTTTTTTCCTTGAATTGGGCTTGATTTATTAAGCGAACCCGCTTAAGGACTTAATTTGATTTTTAAAGTCCAACTTTAAATTCAACTATTATTTAGGTAAAGCCCAAATAATCAAATCTATTGATTATTTTATTCCTTCAATTAAACAATCAAATTATTTAATATTTTAATCAGTCTAACAATTGGAATATCGATTTCATTGTAATTCTCCAAAACTTCGTGTGACCCTTTTTTAGGTTCACAATCAACACTAGTAGTGGATTTACAACTCCTTGTAATTTACTGAAAATAACTCCTTAATCTCGCGAATCAACAAATCACGGTAACACCTAGCAAGTAGCGTGATTATCTAGAATTGAGTGAAATAGCGAGCAAACCTTTTCAATTGCAAGTGCATACGCGTAAAATCCTTTCGACGACTAATTTCCCGATTAGACCGTGGGCATGAAATTATAAGTTGAAACCCAATTGATCTAATTACTATGATTCCATTTCAAGTTTAAATGATTCATTTATGAATCTCAATTCATCCTGCCTTGGCCAAGGTCTTTCGAATCATAAACTATGAAAGACATAGGAAATTCGCTTATTAATATAAGTGTCGAATTCTATGTTGGCCACAGATAAATCTCCATACACACTGATACAATACCCAAAATATCCCTTTTGTGATTCTCCAGCAATCAAAGGATAAATCTAAGTAAAGCACACTGCGAACAAGACTACTATCGTGCCTCAAGTCAGAGGATTAGTCATGTACTATCACAACACGAAAACTCCTATTCGACAAACGTTTCCAATTAAGAATTTTTCGTCGGGCCATGTTCAATGAACTTGTTCCCTAACAAGCATCTGCATATATGCATTTGCGTCCACACGCTAATACTAATGGAACGTAACATCCTCATCTAACAAGCATGCAACATATGCACAAGTCTTTCCGGGTTTCAATGTCCTGTCTTGAAATACCCATCGACACATATTTAAGATGACAGCCTAAGACACATTCCATGATCACCATCAAATGCGTAATCATGTCCTTCAGCTTACAATGATCTAAGGACTTTATCAAAAAGTATCGGAATAAGATAAAACAATGCCTTTTATTTCATATAATTTCCACTAAATTATCTTTACAAGTAGAAAATATGCAACCAAGTTGGAACAATGGGCATTCTACTCTAACAATCTGATCTACTGCGTAAGATTCGATGATGTCCTCATCCTCGTGAGTTGTGTCGCGGATATCGCTTTGCAAAGCTTCGATGATCTCTCGACCACTAAACTGATGCTAAATCATCTCGTATTTATCGAGAAGGCTCATTAGAGAAGTAGCCTTCTCTCAAACTGATTCGAGAAGTGCTTTCTTGAGAATGTCGGAAATCCCAGGTTGTTGATTAGTAGGGCGAAGGATTCATCGATAACTGTAATAAGAGATACAAGGTCGTGAGCCATGGCGAGGGAGATGGGAGATCAAAGAAGAAAGATATAAAGGTTTGCAAAAGAAATAGATGGTGATTGCTATGACAATCAGAACATGTATTTAAAGTGTGGAGATGTTGCTCAAGTCAAATTTGCACATTAAATTTCCGCTATTATATATTAATCTACCCAATTGTTAGATGTTAAGTTTAAGAACGATGATGATGATACAGTGACAGAGCTACATTGGGGCTTGGAGGTGCCGCTGCCCCAGCCCCTCTGTTTATAGTAATCAGTGTTTTAAAATGCGCATAGCGCAACGCGTCGCGTTTCAGTTCAGATAGCGCGTAGCGTAAATAGCGTAGCGTATTGCGTGAGTATTTCGGACAAACCACTTATTACGTTAAGAAACACAATTTATAACAAATTAGTGATCATAGCTTTGGTTCAATAAAAATAATATATTCCAACAATAAAGATAACATAAAATATATTAACAAAAATTCATATACATCATACTTAATAGAATTTTTAAATTTAATTTCACTCTCAAGCAGCACTAAAAATATTGGAAAATAATTAATAAAAATTTAGGAACCTAAACTTGAAAAATGTATTAGTTAGAAAATGAATTTTATGAATTTGGAGAAATATAAGATATGCATGTCATTTTGATCGTTGTTAAACAAAGAATAAATTAGATAAATTTATTTATTTTTATCACATATATTATATTAATATGTCGTTTTTATGTTTTGGATGGAAGTACTTAACAAGTTAGAAACAAATTGCAAAATTAAAATAAAAATGCTAGTCAAATCATAAGTCTCGCTGTCTCTCTCATTGGAATAATAGGCACTGCAACGTCATATTCACAAATCACATCAACGTCTGCTTCTCTAATTGAAATAATAATCACTGTAGCGCTTTATTTTTTACGCGTCATCGCGTTTTGGTTGAGATTCACGCTAAATCGCGCCTCGATGCGCGCGAAAAAACGCTTTTTAAAACACTGATAGTAATACATGAGAAATGATATTTGGCATAGGCCCAATGGTTATAAGATTCGGCATAAGTTATTGCTATTAATACAGATATGGGTTCGCTTCCAGTAAGGATTGGTATTGGGCTGGGCTGCCCCTTCAGTTTTGGAGTTGGGCTAGGCTGCCCCAGGCTTGGAATTCTTGGTCGGTACCTGATGATGAATCGGTTATGACAATCGAAACCTATATTTAAAGCGTGGAGTTGCTCGTTAAGACAACTGTCCAATCTGCAACTTTCATTACTACATATTAATCTAACAAATGTTTAAGGTTAATACAATCCGTTACATTGGCGGAGCAACATCTGCAACTTTCAAGAAAGGAAGTTTCAAGAAAGGAAGTTTAAATAATCAAACCAGATAATTTTCCTTCCTTTCCCATTGTAACTATATTGACCTATTTTTAAACTATAACATACGGTGTAGCTACCCTTAATCTTTTCTTTCGTCGCTCATTGTAACTAATAACGGATCACAAAATAGAATTACTGGTTTTGTCCTCATTTTATTTTGTTTATCATATAACAATGTTACTCGTATATATCACATAAAATTAAGTACTTTTGTGATTTGGTGAATTGTGAAATTAGAGGAATTTAAAAATAGAGAGAAAATCTGCTAGCCTCTGAATCTAAAATTCAATGGATGTGATTAAATGGAACATGGAGTGGATACAAAAAGTGGGACATGCTTTCATCCAGTATTTATATGAAGCTCGGTACGGCCCGACAGCGAACCTGTTTGAATCTCTTGTTGCAGAATGCTATATGTCGAGTAGTTCTTTTTTTAACCGTATAGAACGTCCTAATATTGATTTGTTTTACGAAGATTTCGACACAAGTAATATCAATCAACATCGGACTACCTTTCAACCTCTCGAAAATTATTGTAACTACTACTATCATTATTACCATAAGGTAAACTGAATGATTCTGTGGCATGGCATTGGCTAGCTTTATATATATCTGATAATTAAGGTCCAGACGTAGGCAGGGATGGATCTAGGATTCCAGCGCCGGGGGCTCCATATTAACTAACCTTCCTAATAAAATGAAAATACAAAACAACCTTAAGAAATTCAAAGTTCTACACAGTTCATTCTATTCGACATCTTTTACCTCTTTTATTCTCGTTTGAATTTGCATCATTAGAAGATGACCCGCCACTTGGTTGAAGCTTTTTTGTTCTCACAACCCATCTATATTGAATGTCCTTCAAATCGTTAAAATAATACCACTTAGTGTTTCAAAAATATAGCACCAAAGATACATCAAGAATAACCTACAACTTAAATAATAAAGAACTCAAATAAATGGTAAACATTACCTATTGTTTCTTACTTTATGGAGATGTGGAAAATCTGAATTTTTAGGTCTAATCTCCCAAATCTTCCATTGACGGAGAAAAGCAGCTCTGTTATTTGTTTTTCAAAGCAAGCTCTGTTCTTAATACATACCAATTAAATAATTAAATGCCAATACTAATTCTAGGCCCTGTAGGAGAAATAAAACGGCCCATAGGAAAATAAGGTAATTTACAGAAATAAAACGGCCAAGTAGGGTAATAAATTAATTTAGAGAAATAATAAAACAGGCCCAAACTATTTTCCTGTCAGTCCACCAATAACTAATATTCCCCGTCCCTAACCCTAATTTTAAAATTGCAGCGGGGGCTGAGTTGCAGCAGAGAAGGGGCCGTCGGGGTTGCTGCCGGAATACACCTAAGGGGTGCTCCGACCGGCCGGGGGGTCAACGGACCCCCCGAGCCCCTTAATAGCTCCGTCCCTGGACATAGGGAACCATAAATAGTGGTGGAGCCAGCACATATAATTAGAGATGTCCTAACTAGTGCTAATATATTTTTTATACGTAAGTGGGGTCCACGACATATAAATATCTGGTATAAAAAATACTTGGACTCCACTGGTCCTCATGTAGCTCCATCTATAACCATATAACGGATTGCAAGGGTCTCACTCACTAAAAAGAAATGTGTTGGGAAATTAGCCGCCCTAGATTCTGAACTTGACGATCTTTCGTGTCTTTGTGGTTTGAAGATTTAAATATTCGTTCTTGACGACAAACGAATGAAAAAACCAGCGATTAAACGAAAATCGGAGAAGGATTTACGTGGTTCGCCTCGAAAGTTTAAGCCTACGTCCACAGCATAAAAGTGATATTTTCATACACTACGAATCGGGATTACAGGACTTCAACATCCTCTCCAACTCACTAGTTTTCACTAGACTCTAATTCTCGCTCGTTTTCAAGTTATGAACTCACTAACTCCCCTACTTGAATAAATTAAAGTTGTATTTATAGAGTGCGTTTTCTTCTTCTTCTTGGAGCGTGTAGAACCTTCTAGAGCCCAAATCTTCGGTTGATCCTAACTGTAACGACCCTCAATTTCTAACAAATATTTTGGCGGATTTGTTACGATCCTCTCCAACGTAAGTCGCGGAAGACCCGTCTATTAAAAATATTTTCTAAAATAAAATATATTAAAATAAACATCGTCTAAATAATCATATATTTACACATGCCATTACCCTAAATAATAAAATATTAAAAACCCTAACGTCGCTCCACAGGTCGCATCCATGTACCGCCCCGTCCTCAAAAGTCCCTGGAGTCACCGCCACAGCCCGCCTCATTCGCGACAAAGTCGTCGGACTCAGTTTTACCTACAACACGTAAACTGAGCTCCTTGTCCAGTAGATGAAACATACATGTATGCAACGTGCGCTAAACCCCATTCCCAAACACCTCACAAATGCAATGCACGCTTAACTTATTTCTCTCATCTCAACCTAACGTAATTCCAAATATCACACCAGGTCCTCACATATCAAAAACATACGCGTTGGACGCTTACCAGCCTGACACGCCAACCTATCACTCATAGGACCTCAAGCCACGCACACTGACGATTCGCGGCCTGACGCACCTGAACCGCGGCCCAAGCCTCACGCACCTGAACCGCGGCCCAAGCCTCACGCACCGGACACTCACTGGACTGACGCACTTGAGTCACCCACGCTCCAGGCCTCACGCACCGATCACGCCAGCCCGTCGCACTTGAGACCTCATACTGCCTCATCGCCCACTACCATCTAAGATCCCAATACTAACCTCAACTCTAACTCAAATCGATACCCCGCTCATCATTAAAGCAAGATGTCACCGTTTTATACGGTGCTCAACCTCGCACTGACGTGATATGCATGTGCAGTGCAAATAATGTACATAGGACATGCAAAAAATGTACATATGATGTGCAACAAATATAATACACGTAAAACACGTAATTCGCCAAGACACATAATAATCAGATAATCACACAGTCACATAAATATCACATAAAATGCACACAAAACTGAGCTCCTTGTCCAGTAGATGAAACATACATGTATGCAACGTGCGATCAACCCCATTCCCAAACACCTCACAAATGCAATGCACGCTTAACTTATTTCTCTCATCTCAACCTAACGTAATTCCAAATATCACACCAGGTCCTCACATCTCAAAAACATACGCGTTGGACGCTTACCAGCCTGACACGCCAACCTATCACACATAGGACCTCAAGCCACGCGCACTGACGATTCCCGGCCTGACGCACCTGAACCGCGGCCCAAGCCTCACGCACCGGACACTCACCGGACTGACGCAATTGAGTCACACACGCTCCAGGCCTCACGCACCGGTCACGCCAGCCCGTCGCACTTGAGACCGCACACTGCCTCATCACCCACTACCATCTAAGATCCCAATACTAACCTCAACTCTAACTCAAATCGATACCCCGCTCATGATTAAAGCAAGATGTCACCGTTTTATACGGTGCTCAACCTCGCACTGACGTGATATGCATGCGCAGTGCAAATAATGTACATAGGACATGCAATAAATGTACATATGATGTGTAACAAATATAATACACGTAAAACACGTAATTCGCCAAGACACATAATTCACATAATCAGATAATCACACTAAATGCACACAACATTTACGTGCCGTAGGTGAGTTTCACCTACCTGTCCTCCTGATGTAAATTAGTCATGAAACCTGGTGAACTCCTAATGATTCGATCCTCTGAGCATACGAACATTATTATATCAATATAATTGCTAAGTCACATCAGTTTCTAAATTCTCAAATCCTAATTATTGAAACCCTAGAATAATGAAACCCTAAAAATAATAATACCCTAAAATAGCAAAATTAAGCCGAGAAACTTGAGAATGAGTTGAAAGCTAAAACTCCTTATCATGTCGAAACTCGATACTATTGAACACGTAAATTACTTAATTCTAAGGTTTTCAATTATTGTTCTAACATCGAGAACGTTCCTTTATCAACTGTGCACCTATGTAACTAATTCAAATGTTTGAATGTTTAAACCTAGTATGTAAACCACGCAAGCATCATATGATCCATTTTTAACACATAAAAATCGTGCACATCATATAACACCAAAAACATGTTATTCCAATAATAATAGCATATCTATGTAGTCGAAACATGGCTTGCAACTACAAAACAAAACATGTGTTTAGCTGAAAATCCTTAAATCAACGAATAGAAAGTAGATAGATATATGGAGAATGGAGTATTGTTCATATGCGCTAGTATGCAATAATTCTTATATAAAAATTTACCTAGTTCACGCAGAGAATTTATTTGCTAATGAATTAATTGTCGAAATCTCCTATCCTTGATGAAATTCTCCTTGCTTCTCTGATACTTCAATTCTTTGTTCTTACTCAAATTGAGGGCTTTCGTGGTATTCTTGTATAAGACTTATATGTACTTGTCATACCATTAGGTTGGAAAATAATATAGTAAGGACATGAGGTGACGTTTGTTTGCCACTATATTAAACAAAGTTGATCTATATCTCATTTTCTTTTCCTCAAGCCGTAACTTATCATTAGTGACTTTTTTTTATTTCGAAAGTTTTGTTCTCATCTCATTCCTAACGTGTAATAAGCAAGTGAGTGGTTGGCTAACCTTGTCCTTATTTCATTAACTTATTTATGTCATCATTCCTTAACTATATTATTGGTAATACAGTATTCTAAGGCACGACATGGAGTAGATGCGAAAACTTTAGATGATATGGATACTGAAACCTTAGATAATATTATTGAAGTCATTTCCCTTTCTTAGCTTTCGTTATTTTAGTCTTCTAGATGAATTCCACACACATATGATTATATACATATAGACAAGACATATGTGCTTTGCTCATTACCTTAAGGTTAGGGAATCTATCTAATCATGCTTAACAATAACCTACATAGATAACACATGTACTTCAACTTTTCCAATGGGTTAAATATTATTTTATGTATATACACGTTTGCATGTAGACATATCACATCTAATCTCTTTGTATGTATATAACGTGGTTGAAAACTTAACAGTTCTCACGAAAATATCCTACTTTTCTCACTATAACATAAAAAACTTTGTTAAGCTTCAAAACATAATCTATTTGATTTTTCACACTTTTGGGATTTCTTCTATTGAATTATCCAAATAAATCCCAATCTCTAAAAATTTTGCGTAGTTATTCTGATAACTACATCTTAGCCCGTATTAAATTTTACGGGTATTACATCCCCCCCTAAAAAGAATTTCGTCCCCGAAATTTGCCAACGGTGAAACTCGGGGTAACGAATTCTTCTATTCCCGGATCTACCTGCATTCTATTTAGGTAGAATTAATTCCTCCCTTCATCACCTAATTTGAGCGACACATTTAAATGTGTGGCTCATGCTCAGTTCCCTAATGTCAACATATTCTCTACGCCTAAACTTGACCATTTATTTTCTACGTCCTCTCTGCATCATATTATATATTCCCACCACTCTTGCGTTGAGCACTCTAGACATACTTATTCCTATTCCTACCACGCTTCCGCTCACTATGACTAAGCATACTATTCCTATCATCTACAATTAGTCACATAGACAGGCACATTATTACAATCACAACTTAAAACTTACAGGCAAGGCTGAATCTCCAGACTTTTGAGCGGTAGTACATGGACAGTCTACAGAACCTATAACCTAACGCTCTGATACCACCTGTAACGACCCTCAATATCTAACAAATATTTTGGCGGATTTTCGCAAGGTAAGTCGCAGAAGACCCGTCTACTTAAAATATTTTCTAAAATAAAATATATTAAAATAAACATCGTCTAAATAATCATATATTTACACATGCCATTACCCTAATAATAAAACATTAAAAACCCTAACGTCGCTCCACAGGTCGCATCCATGTACCGCCCCGTCCTCAAAAGTCCCTGGAGTCACTGCCACAGCCCGCCTCATTCGCGACAAAGTCGTCGGACTCAGTTTTACTTACAACACGTAAACTGAGCTCATTGCCCAGTAGATGAAACATGCATATATGCAACGTGCGCTCAACCCCATTCCCAAACACCTCACAAATGCAATGCACGCTTAACGTATTTCTCTCATCTCAACCTAACGTAATTCCAAATATCACACCAGGTCCTCGCATCTCAAAAATATACGCGTTGGACGCTTACCAACCTGACACGCCAACCGATCACACATAGAACCTCAAGCCACGCGCACTGACGATTCCCGGCCTGACGCACCTGAACCGCGGCCCAAGCCTCACGCACCGGACACTCACCGGCCTGGCGCACTTGAGTCACACACGCTCCAGGCCTCACGCACTGGTCACGCCAGCCCGTCGCACTTGAGACCTCACACTGCCTCATCGCCCACTACCATCTAAGATCCCAATACTAACCTCAACTCTAACTCAAATCGATACCCCGCTCATCATTAAAGCAAGATGTCACCGTTTCATACGGTGCTCAACCTCGCACTGACGTGATATGCATGCGCAGTGCAAATAATGTACATAGGACATGCAATAAATGTACATATGATGTGCAACAAATATAATACACGTAAAACACGTAATTCGCCAAAACACATAATTCACATAAATCACATAATCATATAATCACACAGTCACATAAATATCACATAAAATGCACACAACATTTACGTGCCGTAGGTGAGTTTCACCTACCTGTCCTCCTGATGTGAATTACTCATGAAACCTGGTGAACTCCTAATGATTCGATCCTCTGAGCATACGAACATTATTATATCAATATAATTGCTAAGTCACGTCAGTTTCTAAATTCTCAAATCCTAATTATTGAAACCCTAGAATAATGAAACCCTAAAAATAATAATACCCTAAAATAGCAAAATTAAGCCGAGAAACTTGAGAATGAGTTGAAAGCTGAAACTCCTTATCATGTCGAAACTCGATACTATTAAACACGTAAATTACTTAATTCTAAGGTTTTCAATTATTGTTCTAACATCGAGAACGTTCCTTTATCAACGTGCACCTATATACCTAATTCAAATGTTTGAATGTTTAAACCTAGTATGTAAACCACGCAAGCATCATATGATCCATTTTTAACACATAAAAATCGTGCACACCATATAACACCAAAAACATGTTATTCCAATAATCATAGCATATCTATGTAGTCGAACATGGCCTGCAACTACAAAACAAAACATGTGTTTAGCTGAAAATCCTTAAATCAACGAATAGAAAGTAGATAGATATATGGAGAATGGAGTATTGTTCATATGCGCTAGTACGCAATAATTCTTATATAAAAATTTACCTAGTTCACTCAGAGATTTGATTTGCTAATGAATTAATTGTCGAAATCTCCTATCCTTGATGAAATTCTCCTTGCTTCTCTGATACTGTAATTCTTTGTTCTTACTCAAATTGAGGGCTTTCGTGGTATTCTTGTATAAGACTTATGTGTACTTGTCATACCATTAGGTTGGAAAATAAAGTAAGGACATGGTGACGTTTGTTTGCCACTATATTAAACAAAGTTGATCTATATCTCATTTTCTTTTCCTCAAGCCTTACGTAACTTATCATTAGTGGCTTTTTTTTATTTCGAAAGTTTTGTTCTCATCTCATTCCCTAACGTGTAATAAGAGTGGTTGGCTAACCTTGTCCTTATTTCATTAACTTATTTATGTCATCATTCCTTAACTATATTATTGGTAATACAGTATTCTAAGGCAGGACATGGAGTAATGCGAAAACTTTAATGATATGGATACTGAAACCTTAGATAATATTATTGAAGTCATTTCCCTTTCTTAAGTTTCGTTATTTGAAGTCTTCTAGATGAATTCCACACACATATGATTATATACGTATAGACAAGACATATGTGCTTTGCTCATTAACTTAAGGTTAGGGAATCTATCTAATCATGCTTACAATAACCTACATAGATAACACATGTACTTCAACTTTTCCAATGGGTTAACATTATTTTATGTATATACACGTTTGCATGTAGACATATCACATCTAATCTCTTTGTATGTATATAACGTGGTTGAAAACTTAACAGTTCTCACGAAAATATCCTACTTTTCTCACTATAACATAAAAAACTTTGTTAAGCTTCAAAACATAATCTATTTGATTTTTCACACTTTTGGGATTCCTTCTATTAAATTATCCAAATAAATTCCAATCTCTAAAAATTTTGCGTAATTATTCTGATAACTACATCTTAGCCCATATTAAATTTTATGGGTATTACACTAACTATATGAAGTGTGTAGATGTTTCCCAAGCTTTAATCTCGGCCCTTGATTAGTTAATCCGCTTGATCGATCGGATTAATTTCCAACCGATCGAAAATAACCGTCACAACAAAAAGTTTGAGAATCATACGGCCACCATGAGAACCTCCGCGACCGTATATATGCGATTTGATAAAAGTGATATGATTAAACTGATATTTTGTGAAAAAATCACTGACTACTTGTTGTAAAAATACGCCACCGTTAAGAGGAAAACCAGATCACTCCTATACCCTTAAAAACTAAGTTCGGGGTCGTTTGATATGTTAATGGATTAGATGGGTATAAGTTAATTGTGTACAACTATATAAGAATTTTGTTGATATCGTATTTTAACATGTTTGATATTTGTGTATGGGTTATTTGTGTAATGATATAAATTGTGTTTGATATATGTGTTTGAGGTGTGTATAGGTGTGTATGGATTAGTGATACACACCTCATAACCACCTTAGAGGTGGGTATGCATATACAAGCCCTATAACTAAAATCCTTCTAATAGACGTGTATAGCCATACAACACATGTATGACTATACACAGATAACAAACACGAGGTAACTTATTCATACATATCCAATAACCACTACCCACCTATACAAGGATATCAAACGAGCCCCACGACATTTTTATGGCAATTTTATTTAATCATCAGAGAGAGGTGGGGTTTTTCTTAATATACCCCCACCCATTAAAAGAAAAAAAGAAGTCGAATAAAAACTAAAGCCAATTATATGTTAAGAGCATCTCCAATCGAGAGATTCATTCTCAATCTCAATGTTAATGTCAAACTCATGTTCAAAATGACGATGTAGTAATTTTTCTCCTATCGATAAACACATTCTCAAAATCGAAGTACTTGTTCGAAATATTCACTTCTACATCAACTTCTACAGCTACTTAATATTGCCTACATATTTTTATAATTTCAAAAACAAAAAACATTTTAATAGTACATATGTATTAATGATAATGATATCAATATTAATGATAATGATATCAAATCTTGATTTATCTTTTTATATTCGGTAGTTATTGTATTTCCGTAGATAGTGATTTCCTTGTACTCTATTAATAAGGTTCATATCAATGCAAATCATTCATTGAGGCAAATTATCTTAGCCTAACATGGTATCAGCCTAATATTGGCTTGAAACCCTACTCCTACAGCCATCTCCTACTCGCCGCTTCTCTGCGCCATTCTCGAATCTCTCCATGGCTGCATCATATACACCAACACTTCCTCTCTCAACCATGATTCACATGGTTAACATCAAACTCTCCTCCTCCAACTACCTGTTATGGCACGCCCAAGTCGAACCACTTCTCACTACTCAACAGTTCATGTCGTTGGTTGATGGCTCGTCGGCTGCTCCGTCTGCCACCATTGATAATGCTACGGGAACATCTATTCCCAATCCTGAATACACCAAATGGCTTCAACGAGATCAGATGTTAAAGCTTTTTCTCGTGTCGACCTTGACAGAAGAATCTATGGCCGTCATAATTGGCTGCAAATCTTCACGTGACGTGTGGCAGGCTCTCGCTCGTGCTTACAGACGACTCGAAGGCTCGCGAACTCAGCCTCAAGGATGATATTTTGTCCGCTAAACGAGGTACCCAGTTTGTCGCCGAATATGCTCGACACTTCAAATCGTTGGCCGATCAACTTGCTGCGATCGGGAGACCAATTGATGAGACGGACAAATCCCACTGGTTCCTGCGAGGACTTGGCCCCGAATTCTCGAGCTTCACGGCGGCGCAAATGGCTCAGGATCCCTTACCTGATTTCACGACACTATATGCTAGGGCGCAAAGTCACGAGTTATTTCATAAAACTGTTGATTATTCTTCTGTATCGCAGGCTGCCTTCACAACAGTCACCCATGCTCGTGGACACAGATCCAACAACAATCGTGGACGAGGTTCTACCAGTGGTAGAGGGCGTAGTAACCGTAACAGTTACGGTAATGGCTGGTGGCAGGGGCCGTCGGAATTATACTCCCAAATGCTTTTTCTGTCATGAAACGGACCACGACGCATTTAATTCCCCGCGGCGTTTTGATCGAAGCTACGACCGTTCTTCTCGGCCGTCGAACACAGTCAACCTAGCCGAAGCTTTCTCCGCCGGTTGTTCAGTCTCTCAGACGAACCCTTCAGATTGGTACCTGGATACAGTGGTTCGGCTCATATGGCTGGAGATGCATCCACTCTTGACAACCTGTCCTCCTATTCTGGTGCAGATCACGTGACAGTTGGTAACGGTGCGAACTTATCTATTACCCATACGGGTTGTCTATCTCTCTCGCGTAACTTACATTTAGCAAACTAACTCGAGAATTTCCTGTTCAAGTTCTTTTCACTGCTTCACAGTTCCGTATTCAGAATCGGGATACCGGCCAGCTAATCGCAATAGGCAGACATGATAGAGGACTCTATCTGCTGGACTCTCAATCACAAGTCTTCTCTGTGGTTTTGCACAATAAGAAACTACATGCTTCTTTTGAATTATGGCATTCTAGGCTTGGGCATGTAGCACATTCTACAGTTTCTTTGTTAAATAGTCTTGGTTTACTTTCTGTTACTTCAGTAATGCCGTTGCCAAAACTTTGCAGTACTTGTCAGTTGGCCAAAAGTAGCAGATTGTCGTTTGATAATAATGAAAAAAGAGCTTCAGCGGCCTTGGACTTAATTCATTGTGATCTGTGGGGCCCCGCGCCTGTTACCTCTATAAATGGTTTTCGATATTATGCCATATTTATCCACGATTTTTCCCGATTTTGTTGGTTTTATCCTCTACGGGCAAAGTCTGATTTCGTTGATGTGTTCATGACTTTTCAAGTCTTTGTGGAAAATCAATTTTCAGGGAAAATAAAACAATTCCAAAGCGATGGTGGGACGGAGTTCACTAATAATAGGTTGCAACATCATTTTGCTTCTTGTGGAATACACCATTCAATGTCATGCCCGCACACGCCAGCCCAAAATGGTCGTGCAGAGCGCAAACATCGACACATCACTGAAATGGGTCTTCCGTTGCTATTTCACTCATCAGTTCCCATGCACTATTGGGTCGATGCTTTCAGCACGGCGGTTTATACCATCAATCGCCTTCCCACGCTAGTTCTCGACAAGAAGTCTCCATTTGAATTACTTTTTGGTCGACCGCCTGCATATGATTCGTTCCATGTCTTCGGCTGTCGGGTTTTTCCCTGTCTTCGAGATTATGTCAAAACTAAGTTTCAGCCCCGTAGTCTGCCGTGTGTTTTCGTGGGCTACAGCACATACCATAAAGGTTTTCAATGTCTGGATACTACCTCGTCTCGTATATTCATCACGCGACATGCTAAGTTCGATGAAACATGCTTCCCCTTTATCTCATCGACCAGTTCTCGCGCCTTCTACTATGCTGGACATATCTGAGTTTCGAAATGTGGGTCTTCATGAACCAACCATTGATCACACAGCTGATGCTCAATCTCATTCATCCACTGGTGGTCGCCAATAAATGCCATGTCAGTTTTGTCCTGTCGTCGAGGATATTGAAACGCCACCTCCACCTAACCATCCTTCACAAGCGCCAACTCCTCCAGCCACTCCACCACTGTCGCATGCAAACCCTACACCACCACAACCTATAGTTCCCTTGCGAACTCGAGCCCAATTGGGCATTTTCAAACACCGATATCCCGCCGACATCGCTCTTGTGGAGTCGCACTTTTTATATTCTGCTCTTACAGCTGTCTCCGAACCTAAAGGGATCAAGTCAGCTCTTAAACATTCTCATTGGGTCCAGACAATGAATGACGAAATGGAGGCGTTACGTTCAAACAACACATGGGACCTTGTCCCACGACCCTCGAAAACAAATATTGTTGGATCGAAGTGGGTTTATCGCACAACATTTCTTGCAAATGGCTCTGTGGACCGTTACAAAGCTCGGCTCGTCGCTCAAGGTTTCAGCCAAGTTCCTGGGTTTGACTTCACTCACACCTTCAGCCCTGTGGTCAAGGCTTCGACTGTTCGCATCATATTATCTCTTGCCATAATGAAGTGTTGGCCACTCCACCAACTAGACGTCAAGAATGCTTTTCTGAATGGATTTCTCGACAAACCCTAACTACGTTTGTCGTCTTAAGAAGTCTCTCTATGGACTTCGACTGGCCCCTCTCGCGTGGTATCAGCGCTTTCGCAGTTTCTTGCTTCAGCTTGGTTTTCTATGCAGCACTGCTGATACTTCTCTTCGTCTTTCGACGAGATGATATTCTCATTTATCTGTTGGTCTATGTTGACGACATCATTGTCACCAGCAACAATACCCCTGCGTTATTAAAGTTGTTGTCTCGCCTTCGAAAGGAGTTCGCTATAAAAGATCTTGGGAAGCTCGGATATTTTCTTGGATTGGAAGTTACATATCCCTCATCCGGTCTCTTCTTAAGTCAGTCCAAATATGCTCGTGACATCCTTACTCGCGCGAATCTTCTTGATTCTAAACCCGTATCCACACCACTTGCTCCAGGTGCCAACTTTACCGCCGTAGGAATTGATTTTCCGGATGCTACTCTCTATAGATCCTTGGTCGGAGCATTACAATATTTGACAATCACTCGTCCTGATATAGCTTATTCTGTCAACACAGTCAGCCAGTTTCAACAACGCCCTACTACTGATCATTTTCAGGCTGTCAAACGTATCCTTCGCTATGTTAAGGGTACACTCAGTTATGGGTTGTCCTTCACACCAGGATCTTCTTCCTTGCTCGGATACTCAGACGCTGATTGGGCACGATGCCTAGACACTAGACGATCAACCTACGGATACGCTATTTATCTCGGGCCCAACCTTGTCTCATGGAGTGCCAAAAAGCAACCAACGGTGGCTAGTTCCAGCTGTGAATCGGAGTATCGAGCCCTCGCTAATACATCTGCGAGTTGATATGGGTCTGTAATGTGCTTCGTGATTTGCATGCACTTCCTTCCTCGCCGCCTGTTTTACTCTGTGACAACAAGAGTGCATTATTCCTTACTCAGAATCCGATATCGCATAAGAGGGCAAAACACATTGACATTGATTGTCACTTTGTTCGTGAGCTCGTTGAAAGTGGTCGTCTGACGACTCAGTTTGTTCCGTCTTCTCTTCAGCTCGCTGATATTTTTACCAAAAGTCTGTCTCGGCCACTTTTCGAAATGTTTCGGTCCAAGCTTCGCGTCGATCGTCATCCAACGCTTGGCTTGCGGGGGGTATTAATGATAATGATATCAAGATTAATGATAATGATATCAAATCTTGATTTATCTTTTTATATTCGGTAGTTATTGTATTTCCGTAGATAGTGATTTCCTTGTATTATATTAATAAGGTTCATATCAATACAAATCATTCATTGAGGCAAATTATCTTAGTCTAACAATATGACATCCAAATAAATAGAAAAATATTGCTATTTTATAATTTTAAGGAACTCTATAACATTTTTTTATATATTCTTATATATTTGTAATTTTTATAAGAATGTTTTAATTATTAAACAAATAAATGAATACCTTATTAAATGAATACCATTGTAATTTTTATAAGAATGTTTTAATTATTAAAACAAATAAATGAATGTTTTAGTCATTGAGGCAATACATCCCACGTCAGCATACCCATATCCGATATAATGGTTTACTTCTCTCACTGTTAGGCCTACATAAATGAATATAATTAATGAGTAATACCTTATTAGTACCTTGTGTTTTAAAATTCCCCTTTATACCACTCCAATTATTTCTTCTTGTTTAGTACCTATTTGAAAATTTATTCCTGTTAAATACTTAAAATGGTCTTTTCAGCATTAAAAAGACGAAAATACCCATGTCTCACACATCAAAAAAAGTTGAATAAATTATTTCACATTAATTATACCAATAAAACTTGTTATTATACCAACAAAATTGAAACTATACTAGAAACTGGTAGAAATTATACCATAATGTTTTCGATATTATACCAATAAATAACGTTATTATAATTTTATACAGCAAAATTGGGGATTATACCAACTGATTATTGCTTATACCAAAAATTATGGAAATTATACAATATATTTTCTTTATTATACCGATAAATAACATTATTTTAATTTTACACAGCAAAATGAATATTATACCAACTAATTTTTGCAATTATACCATAAATTATCAAAATTATACCATCTATTTTCGTTATTATACCAATAAATAACGTTATTTGAATTTTATACAGCAAAATTGGACATTATACCAACTAAATTTGCTATTATACAAGAAATTGTGGAAATTATACCATCTATTTCGTTATAATGCCAATAAATAACGTTATTTTAATTTTATACAGTAAATTGAACAGTATACCAACTATGTTTTGCAATTATACCAGAAATTGTGGAAGTTATACCATCTATTTTCGTTATTATACCATCTATTTTCGTTTAATTTTATACAGCAAAATTGGAGATTATACCAAATAATTTTGCTACTATACCAGAAATTGTAGATATTATACCATCTCTTATTAGGGTTCAATTCTATTGGTATAATAATGATAACAGTTGGTATAATTTCCAATTTAACATTATTTTGTTGGTATAATTAGAAAACAGTTAGTATAATAATCAAAACAGTTGGTATGATGTCCAATTTAATTTCAGGAAATGGTATTTTCGTCCGTTCACTTTTTGAGGTATTAAACACTCAACTTTTTCGCAGATGGATACTTAAAAAGGAAGAATTTTTGGTAGGGGTACTAACAGGAAGTTTAAAACTTTGAAAGGACTGATAAGGAATTTGTGCAATATTAATTAATTGTAAACGACAGTTCAAAGGAAAGCAACCGCACTGCTACATTACACAGACAACTCTACACCAGCAGTTTAACATAAATATACATAATTTACTGTGTGTTTTGTATATGTAAGAAATGGGCTGTCGGTGTTTTATTATGCTTTTCCATATGTGACCTAAGGCTTTGCCCTTACCAAACGAGGATAATGAGCAGCATATTTCTTGCTTGTTCATTGAATTTGTCTTTTAGAAAAAAGAAAAGTGCTTCAAAGAAAAGGGTTTTATATTACACAAATTCTTTGAGGTGAAGTGACGAAATGGAGATGGGCTCTACGATTTTGTAGCTTATGCTGAGTAGTTGAGTTGCTTTTCAGATCTCTCGGATTTTTAAGTAAGCTCTCATTTAATGCCTTGAACCCTTTCGTTTCCTTATTTACTTTTATTGTTTTCTTGATCTTGTTTCTTCTTTATCGAGGGCTTGGTCTCAAGATCGCAGCTTTATATGCTTCTTTGTGTTTCTTGGTATTGTTCTTGAGATATTTGCTTGTGGGGCTTTATGTTTTCAGCTTATGTAAGCCTAATTCTTGGTTCTTTAGCTGGATCTGAACTTCAGAATGTGAAAGCCTCTGTTTTTATGTAAAATCACGAAATTCTTGAAATTAAGTTTGAGATTTAGAAATACTCATTTGGGTGAAATCAAGTATGTTCTCGCGATTGCATCTGACGTTATTGGACGATCTTGTTTGCTCTCAGCTTCCATTATGATCTATTGAGCAGCAGTTTGAGCTATTATCTCAATTTGCAAATACTTCACTGATAAAGTAAACATCTAACTGGGATATTGTGTGTATACAAGCATTATCTTCGTTCATGTATTCGATTCTTTTCGTAGATACGACAAGCGGCATGCAAATACGCAAAAAACAACTTCTTAATTTGGTAACTCGAATTATGCCTCGCAAAGTTAGTTGGGTTTTTTATCCCTCTTTTTTCGTTCAAAGCTCTTTCCTTTCTCTTGCAGCGATTAGATATTTCAGACACGGAAAGATAACACAGACACTGATCAATTTCCTTGGACTGCAGTTTTAATCTCATTTGCATGCTGAGACATTGTAAGAAATGGGATCTGTGGCGCTCGATGCTCACTTCATTTGCTCCTACGACTGCATAACTTTAGGGCTTAAGAGCCTTAGACTAGACAACTACGAAAAGCCACAAGTTCTTACACTTATTTCATCTTCTCTCCAACGATCTGTCAAGACAAACGAAGCCTTACTAGAGACTTCAGATACAACTAAAGACGTCCCAACAATCTTCCATGGCTTAAGGGCACCTTCTCTTACCATTCATCAATACGTGGATCGAATCTTCAAGTATTCTTGCTGCAGCCCTTCATGCTTCGTTATCGCACAAATATATTTGGACAGATTCATTCAGAAGAGAAAGAACCTTTTCTTGACTTCACTTAACATCCACCGACTTCTCATCACCAGCGTGATGGTCGCTGCAAAATTCATGGACGATGCGTAAGTTTTTTTAGCCTACTTTTTATTTTCTCAGACGCTTAATATTTATTATCTTTTTAGATTCTTCAACAATGCGTACTATGCGAAAGTGGGAGGCATAACCACGAAGGAACTGAACAGGCTTGAGCTGAGCTTTCTGTTCGGTTTAGATTTCAGACTTCATGTCTCAGTGAAGACATTCGAGGAATACTGTTCGATGTTGAAAAGGGAAGGAAAAGGAGAAATGAGGCTTATCGAGCATTCGATTCGAGCGTGTGGAGTAGTAGAACAGAGTCATCGCCATGTCAGCAAAGATGAGCCTTCATGTGCGCAGTCTATTTCGAGGTGAAGATATTGATAGATAAGGAAAAAGTCCCTTTCTTTTCGTGTGGCTGTGGAGCATTTTTTTCTTGTGGATTGTTTGTAAACAAATACTGCAAATGTTAGGTTTGATTCTTGGTCTGTGTTGTTGTTTGTATTCAGCAGTTTGTGTTTGGAGTCTGAGTTGCAGTGATATTAGAATGAGTCATGTGTAAGAATTGAGATTGAGAACGTTGAATTCAGACCATTACCATCTTATATTTGGATGTACTTACAAAGAGTGTGATGATAAAGATTTACGAGGATGAGTAATGTTTGGATTTGGATTTTTTTTATGTATATCGAATGTTAGCTTTTCGCATATGATAATAAAGATTTACACGAGGCTCGACAAAATTCCTCGAGGGATGCATTTTGCATGAAAGAAATCTCTGACGACAGGAGTGGACCATTAAACACAGATTTATTTATATCACTAAAAAACTAGGAATGATTCCTTTCCTAGGTTGAAAGAATTGGGAAGAAGAATCATTTTAAATCTTGGAAGTGGGTTTGGATTTGAATGTTAATTTTCATTTATTGATATCGAGTATAGGGTGATTTACAAATATAGGCATCTTTTTAAAGATCTTATGTTCAATTCATCTTTAATTCGGATATAAAATTAGTTCATAAAAAGAAAATAAAATAAAAAGATAGCTATTCTTTAACAACTTTGTGTATTTAATAAAAGTAATTCAAAAAAAGAAAATAAAATATAAGGATGCCTACTATTGAGATCAAATGCACATAGTGACTACTTTTATAATTGACACTTGATAAAGTGCCTAGTTTTGTAATTAATTCTCGAATATATGATATCTATTGAATTTTCCTTAAAATAAAGAATTGCCAACGTCAATGGATTGTTTGACTCGAATAATACTTGCCATTTAGAAATTTAGGTGAAAATCATAATGACTGACTGACTACATACCACCACAACCTAGTCCACCTCTCTCTATATAAACAAGAGTCAATCACCTCATTTTCTAACACAAGTCTCCATCTCACCATGTTGAAGCTCTACACTCTTTTGATGGGTACATTGCATCATATTTACATATTTAGTTTGCTATTTGGATATTGAATTGTATATTTAAATAATTGCAGGGTTGATGATGATAATGGGATGCCAAGTATTATTGGTAATATGTGGTGATTGTACGGAGCTGCGCCCAGAGGTTCCTTGCAACAACCAGACGCCGAGGGGAGTTCTTCAGTGTGATCGAATCTGTAAATTGGCTCATGGTCGCAAAGCCGTGGGTCAATGTCTTAATATGATCCCTCCAAATGTTCCATTTTGTGGATGCTTCTTTTGTACTACCAAATAATCAAATGAAATAATCAATTTTCAATTTTTATTCCCCATACAACACATTCACATATATGCATATACATATATATTGTTACACTAAACACAACAAATATTAAAGAACGAACGGTAGATGCTCCCTCTTCAACATCATAGGAAAGGAAGTTGTCATCAAGAGAGAAACCCACATAAACAAAAATAACCCAAGAAAGAAGCAAAAGAAAATTAAATTCAGAAGTTAGACAATTTCTTATTTAAAGTATCAGTCTAACACTCCATTAACCACATGAATTGGGAGATAAAAAAAAAAAATCGGATAGAATTAAAGAGAGAGAATGGGTGTTATATAGAGTTATTGTAATTTTTACAAACTTCTCTATGCAACTTGCAAAAGAATAAATAATCGCTCAATACACTACTTTAGCCAACACCTAATATGTTTTAGACAAAACGTCAAATGTTCGATTTCATTCGAATTTGTTGGTTATGATATCTGTCTAGAAACGATATGATTAGACATTAATCTCCGTTGGCTTGGAAGGGAGGATAGTTGTATGCTAATAATGGTTTATGTAAGAAAAAAAAAATCTGGATTTGAAATCATCCATCGTTGTGTCAGCTTCTATATTCATTTTACAAAAAAACAGATAGAATGTGTCGTCATCCACTCCACCTTAACGCCTTTCTCTCTTGATTCGTGGCCTGCAGTTTGTGTTTAGCCTCCGTGCTGTAATAATTTGGATTTCATCGATATTTTGTGTATCTTTCTTGCAATAATGACTGGTCAAAGTCAACAGATATTGTTTGGTGATTGCCTTTATTATTTCAGAAATATGTGTATGTTATGAAATATTATGAGATAATATTAAAATGTGGATGTTTTTGTATTAGTTGAATTATTGAGATTTAGAGTGTATTAAGATTTGGGGTATGATATTGAATGTTGTAAAATTAGTTGAGATTAATACTGATAAGATGAGGTGTATAATTGTAGTAAATGTTGTAATATTAGTTGTAATAGTGAATTTGTAGTAGTATAAATATGTGTTTGGTTTGTGTAAAATGTATTTAAGAAGTATCCAATAAAGAAGTTGTTATCTCTATAATATTACTATAATCATAATTAGTAAAATACCTAATAGCTATAACATTTTTATAACACGTTATCAGCACGATCACGCTCCATCATCGAGAATCAACCTCCGTCGTAGAGATCAACCTTCACTATCGAGATCAACCTTCGCTGAAGTTCTTCAACGAGTTTGGTCGAGGTACCGTAATTTTATTTTGTGCTTAATTGGCTTAATAGTGGTATATGGATTCCCATGTTACTTTTTACTACTTCTAAAACTTCTATAATCAACGTATAACGAAATGCCATGGCACGAGTGGTTTCACGGATTATCGTCACTAAAAGTAATGTGAGGTTCAGATTTCGATTTCCCGTCGTGGCATGTGAAAATATTTTTGACAAGTACTACAAAAATATATTAAAATATTTTTATTTATATTCTTGAATATATTTCGTACTATTTTAATTTTATCAATTAACTATTATGATTTTAAATTTTATTAACCATGTCGTTTTATGCAAAGATGGATCTCATGCTCCTAACTCTATTTACGGTGATCATTACCGCTATCTGGGTAGTATTTTTACGAAATTATTCAAAATATTAATTGCAATATAATAAAACAAAATTGTGTAATCTTCTTACTACAATTACTCAAAATATATTTTATTTTGAAGGATGTTGCTCTGTCAAATGTTGAATTGTTGCATATGTTTATTATTACGGGGCACTTATCTGGATATGGATAATTTCATCAAAATGTTTTCAAAAGACGATACTATAGGAGATACTAACGAAGATACTAAAGAATAGTGTTAACATATGTTTTATATTTCATGATATTATGCGCCAAATTTAGTTTGATAAATTTTTTGATTTTGATATATTTGATATATTGGCCAATGATTTATCCGTTTTTAGTTTATTTTTTTATTTTTGGCCTTTGGCAACTGTTGCTCCTTAGTCCTTACAACAGTCGCCAATAAATTTACCCGTTATTTATTTTTTATAATTCTTTTCGTAATGGGCGACCGTTGCGGTCTATGTAATACCCGTAAAATCTAAATACAGGATTTACAATATAATTAGTGGTATAACATCTTAATTAGAGATTTTGCTAAGTAAATTAAATAAAGAGGTTAGGACTATAATAGGATCAGTTATAACACGTAAGTTATTTTGTGAATTTACTTTCTAATAATATTTCGGGTATCATAGCTAAGTTCGGTTAAGCCATGTAAAATCAACTTTCGAATAATAAATTTCATGCATAATTATGTATGTGATTATATGACTGCATTATGTGGCTATTTGATTTCATGCCTGTATTATGTCTAACTTAACAAATAGCTAGATAACGACTTAGAAGAATTATTGAAACAAGGATAAAAACTTGTGAATGAATGAAGGATCGAAATGTAGAAACTTTTGGAAGTATGAGGTTCTTTCGAGAATCAGTATGTGAGAATTTCGAAAGGATGTAATGAGAAGAACTGAATGATAGGATGAGTGAATTTCGAAATTAGTGATTTTCGAAAGAGGGTACACTTAGTTGAGAAATTCGAAACCAAAGAATTTCGAAAGAGGAGAATTGCGAAATGAAAATTGCGAATAAGAGACTTTCGAAACCCTATATGTTGGAAACCTAGGGTTTTCTATGTGTTGCGAAAACTTAGTGTGGGAGGAAAACTGAAGTAATAATATAATAATACATATTAGTTAGCATAAGATAAGTGTTAACATGACATCAATGTCATTTGATAATTTCCACACGGTGACTATGGGATAAAGAGACAACGAAGTAACTCATACCTCATTTACAAGACTTTCGAAAAATATAAGATAAAAGAGAAAAAGGAGAACAACGAAGGCTTGGGGCTCAACAAAGCATAGGAGAGGGTATAATTTCTTTGCCTTGAATTTATGTTTTCTTCACGTTATAACATGTATTGAGTATTAATAACATGCACGAAATTTTCAAAACGCTCATGTTTATTTTAGGCTTTGATCTTTGAAGTTCTTTTGATATTCATAATGTTCTGAAATATGTGTTTTAATCGAAGGTGTAGATTTTGTACAAAAAGAGTGTTTTTCGTAAGATATGATTTTCAAAGTAATGATTTTCGAAACCATATAAGTTTTATAGGAAGAATTTCGAAATCAAGTGTGAGAAGAAAACAATTTCAAAACAAAGTCGAAATGAATTCCGAACTCATTTCGAAATTTGTCTTGAACATTATTTCGAAGTTTATTTTCGGGAAAATATTATAGGAAATTTCGAAACTTATTTCGAAAGTGTTAATGTCTATCAATTAAAATTTTGAGGTAAGGAATTTCGAAATGAAATTCGAATAGAGTTTCGAACTCAAGTTCGAAATTCATTTCGAAATCTATTTCGAAGTTTATTTCGAATATCTAATGTATATTTTAACAAATTTCGAAACACATGTCTAAATAGAATTTCGAAACACTTTACGAAACAAATTCCGAAACACTTTACAAGGCATTTTGAAATCATTTCGAAAATCACATGTAAACTTAGAAAAATTTCGAAAGCAATTTTGAACCTAGGAAAAATTTGAAACCCTCAAATAAGATTTTCGAAACCCTAACATCTTTGAAGAGAATTTCGAAGCATGCATTTTTCCATAGATAGTTCGAAAGTCATTTTAGCCATATAACTTAGATATTTCGAAATTCACAACTAACCTAGTTCTTACACTAACTTAGTAAGTTTTCATGAATAAGGAGTGGACCAATAAGAAAAGTAGCTGACATTAGCAAATACGTCAGATACCAGGTAAGTGAAAATCCCAGCTACAACACATAAATTCTATGTGCATGAATTACACGATAATGTGCTTCTATGACCTGGAGTGAATCCTTATATGATTTATTTATTTACGTGAATTAATTATTATATGAAGTGGCATGACAAGCACTTGGCATTATTAACGTACGCATCATCACGTGCATATACGAAGATTTCAAAACACGAACATGTATCACACATGATCACTTGTACACGATAAATATTTGCATCTAATGGCTCTTCTATGCTACCGTGGTGATTTTA
This sequence comes from Craterostigma plantagineum, assembly GCA_027422505.1. Lineage (NCBI taxonomy): Eukaryota > Viridiplantae > Streptophyta > Magnoliopsida > Lamiales > Linderniaceae > Craterostigma > Craterostigma plantagineum. The sequence continues at coordinate 12,252,578 of JAPQWV010000020.1, forward strand.
TGTCACCTATTTCAAGACATGACATGTAACAAGACAAGACATGCATGTGCGGAAAGTTGCGACCTGGAAGATACAACCTGAGGAGACAAGCAGCACCGAGGGTATAATTGGTGTTAGCAACCTCAGACTGAGTCTACCAGAGCGAGCGTCCGTGCTCGGTAAAACTACATTGGGATTGAAAATGCGCCTTAGGGTTAGCCTCTCAGTGGAGTATATATATATCCCTGGTGGATTCGATGGTGCATAGTAAGATAAGCCAAGGGCCCTACATGACAAGACAAGAATTACATGGCACGAATAGAAAGCATTGGCGCGGATGCCTTTGCAAATTACGACACGATTAGAAAGCATTGGCGTGGATGCCTTTGCGTTTTAGGGCACGCGCTTTGCATGCATAGTTTTCACTTGCTAAGCTTTATAAGCTCATCCACGTTGTTATGTGTTGTAGGTACCATAAAGTCGGACGTTGAGAGACGTCACGGCTAAGGCAGGCTGACGACGGTACTCCATGGTCTTTTGAGGGCGAGGTTTGTACATGGATGACGACTTGTGGGGCAATGTTAGGATATTTCGATATGATAGATATTTTGGGGCCCACGACCTTTGTATAATTTGACGATGTAAATTATATTTTGTCGTAATATATCGTATGTTAGGAAGAAGTTTTTATTAGACGGTCTCCCGCCACTTACGTTGCAAAAATCCACCACCAATTATTTGAAAGTGAGGTTCGCCACAATCTACAACACACGTCGGTGAGTATTTTTTGACAATGGGCGTCCGTTTCCCTTAACAACCGACGCTGATGAGTTTATAAACTCAGATCTTCTTCCCCGTTTTTTTCATTCCCGCGCGAAGCATAAATCCTCCCCATTGCGAATTTCCGACCGACGACCACCAAAAATCACCGTTTGAGCTTGAAATATGACCAACCCTCCATCTTCAATCCCGACCTTCTCTCTGTATTGCATTCGCGCGCGACGACCCCGGAACCTCCAATCTCTAATTTCCGACGAAGACCACCGAAATCAGCGTTTGAGCTTGAATTCGAACACCAAACCGTCCATCTTCATCTCTGGTCTGTGGAAGTCGATGGAACGACGGAGCTAAGCCAATCCACGCTTAGGTTAATTTCGAATTTGGGCTTTTTTTTTCAAAGTCGAATTTGGGTATTTAATTATTGAGCTTGAAGTCGAAGGAACGACGGAGCTAAGCCAATTCACGCTTGGGTTAATTTCGAATTTAGGTTAATTTCGAATTTGGGTTTTTTCTCAAAGTCGAATATGGGTTTCAATGTCTTTGACGTTTCCCAATACTCCATTCGAGATTGGTTGTTCTGTATTTAGAATCAATTGGTCTTATTTCTGTGGACGTTGTAATGCATGGGATGGATTGCTTCTTGTTTCAATTTCTTATATAATATGAACTTCATCTGCATTTCGCCATCATATATGATTATTGTTGTGATTAGTTGTATATTTGTTAGACCTGTCAAAACGGGCCAGCGGGGCGGGGCGGCCCGTAGCCCGCCAAAGCCCGCCAACTAGCGGGTCGGGGCGAGCTAGCCCGACATCCGGCGGGCTTAGCCTGCATAAATTAATTATATAATTTATATAAAAATATATATATTTATCAATTAATGTGTTATATTTATAATTGGCTGGCCTGCCCGCGGGCCCCCCCTTCGAAGCCCGTGGCCCGCCTCCTGGCGGGCCGCGGGTAATATTGCCGGCTCTAATATTTGTATGCCTTGTTGATGCTTAGTGATGGCTGGTGATACATCATTCTATGCTTGATTATTCTTGTGATTTGAGGCTTTGTGATGGATGGTGATACATCATTCTATACTTGTTTCCACCTGCCATAAAGTCACAATATATTTAGTAATGACCCTTGAAAGTTGTGCTTGTAGAGAATAGCTCGGCCTAAGTTGGTGGCGAGGGCGAATTGGACGGATTTCAAGGCATCGGGCGGTAAATCAGATTCGACAAAGTCGGGCGTAATTTTGCCAAAGACAGCTCTTGGAGTTTGTTTGAGGTTAGTGTTGGAGACGTTGAGCAACTTCTTGTTTTGGTTAAGATTTTGTTTTGGTGATTTTTCGTGAAAATGCTGTGAGGGAACGCCTTATTTGTTTCGTTTTTGCCGTGCTTGTGAGTTTTGGTCTGAACCGATGACCATTAAAGTGTTGGGTTGAACCTTATTTGTTCATTTTTGCCGTGCTTGTGAGTTCCTCCCGTTTGATGCTAAGTTGGCAATTTCCTTGTTAGGCATAGCATTAGCAACCAAGAAACTAGATTCTGCAACTATTAGAGCAAAGGCTATTACTTGCAACACTACTCCACCTTTATTCATGGCTTATAATTTTGTTTTGGTGATTTTTCGTGAAAATTAGGTTTTTGGTCAATTTTTCGCTATCGCTTTAGGTTTTAATTTTGTTTGTTATCTAACCTTGGTGGTTTGAGTGGATCGGGATTGGATGTCTAGCAAGCAAACAAAGGCTGAGTATTGAATGGTGTAGAAGAGTTTATGAGTTTTCGTGTCCTTGTCGTAATTAACATAAAGTGGTGGAATAATGAGACTGTTAGGGACCATCTGATAGTTTCGGGTTTAAAACCTGGTTATACAAATTGGACATGGCCCAGTGAGTCTGTAGCTAGTCGTGTGGCCCCACGATTTGACATTATCGTCAAATGTGGTATGTAAATAAATATATAAATATTGATTTAATTTAATTAATTTGTAATTTTCTATGTAGGCACTTCCTACGCCGAGAGAATTCGTCATTGGAGTCCAGCAATTATCAATGCATGACGACGATATCGCACACCTAGACGAGAGATTGGTTCGGGGTCTAGGCAAGTATTGTCGGTATCTGTTCGACAACCTCTCCTCTCGGATTTATCGCTTAAGTTGCTCTTTTGTATTCTCTATGAGAGATGTTTACTACAATCCGGGAGGAGAGTCGCTATTCTCCGGCGTCGATGCCACAGATTTTAATCACTCTTTAAGGGCGAGAGCTTGGATTCTGGCGTCATTCAACCTTTCTTGAGGTATGTTCATTTCTAAATTCTCCGCCGTAAGTTTTATTGACTATTGTTTATTGTACGTATCTTCGTCTGGAAATTGCGTCGGAGATTGCGTGCTTCAACCCTAATCGGTTAAGCCTGATGAAAAATGACCCTACGGAAGTTGAATACATGACTATGGTTTTCAAAAATTCGTACAACGCATGCCCGTACTCCGCGCCTTACTGTGAAGGGTAGTATAAGATTTGTTTTATTTTTTTATATTAAAAGTTTTTCTTTTACATGGTTTTTTTGTTGTACAGTATAAACTTTATAAATTAATACTCGACAATTTAATAATTCCGGCCGGTCCCGACTCGGATATAACGTACGAAATTAATAAATCTCTAAAACTATAAGATAATAGACTTTTGATAATTTCTAATAGGTCCCGTATAAATTATAAATTAATAATTCCATATGTAAAGACATTATCATATTACATGAACGAATATTACCTGAAAAATGACAAGTGTCATTTATTTTTTTTGTTGAAATCAATTTCCCCTTGCATATTGTCTTTAATTGTCCTTATCATTGTAAGAACTTCTGACATTGTTTTCATAGGTGCCATATTGTTTGTACGATTTGTTTGTGGATCTGTTTTCATAGTGTATTATATAGACGATATATTTAGTAATATTACTTAAATATACATTAACACCATACGGGTATGATAGACTTGGGAGATTGAAGGTTTGATTCATAATTTGACGTTCATTAAGGACATATGACATTGAAGGTTATTTGATGTTTGGGAAGTTTGAAAGGTAATATAGACTATAAATTAATAAAATATTAATTCATCGGTAAATTAATAATTATTAATTTATCGATTAATTAATAATCTTTTAGTTAATAAATTTGGCCGGTCCCAACTGTATTAATTTATATACTTTCTATTGTATTTATAGTGATCATTGGATACTTCTGGTCATCGATTATGGCGCCAACACTGTATATGTTTTCGACTCGTCGGCACCTAAGGTGGGATTCAGAAAGATTGGAATTCGTGATCACGGGAATAAGTAAGTGCAATATAAAGAATAGTATGCATACTTTTATTTTATATGAGATGCTTATAATTATGACTTTTGAATTTCAGTGCAATGAAGGTCGCGACAATGTTTGGAGCGTCTCAAGTTAAGAAGAAGTCTTCCTCTACTACTTGGAAGCTTGCAAGGTTCACATTTCTTTTGACCGATTTCTGTTGAAATTATAACGATAATAGGTAAATATATAATATGATATTTGTTTAAACTTAGTGCCTATGTGGGAACTTCGTCGTGCGCTACATGTACGACATTGCGAGAGATGTCGGCTACCATCGGCATTATCTGACAAAGGTAGGATAAATTTAAAGCATCGATCATCAAATATCTTCAGTTATAACTTTTACGAATCGTGTTAATGCTTTAGGTATTGGAACACGCCGTCTACAACAAAGAAGCACATGAAGAAGTTCGAGAGTTGTGGGCGAGGTACTTCATTGAAGTATGTCTGCAAGAGAGCACATCGTTTTAGGTGAAGACTTCTTATATTGTTTTGTAATTCACTTGAGACTTTATGTGTTGTGTATCATTTGGATTGAGTTGTTATGGTTATATTGAGACTTCATTTGAGACTTGTTATGGTTACATTGAAGTTGTTTATGGAGACTTGTTATGATTATATTGAGTTGTTATGGTTATATTGAGTTGAACTTCCCAATCTGTGTCGTGTATCATTTGGAATGTTGTTTGGATTGTCGGTTGCTTATACAGGTTTTTGGGGTAGCAAAAAAAAATAAAATATTTAAAAAAACAGCAATTTGACCGTTGTTGCCAAAACTGTCGCCCATGCACTTTTTTTATTTTTATTTTTTTCCAACTATGGGCGACTGTTGTTTGGAAGAAACAGTCGCCTATACCATGACTTTCGCCCGACTGTTGTATAACAACAGACGCCCATCCTAAGTTTTTATTTTTATTTTTATTTTTCTACTTTGGGTGACTATTGTGCCGATAGTCAAGGTATGGGCGTCGGTTAACAACGGATGCCGATAGCACCGACCTATCGGCGTCGGCGACCAACGGTCGCCCATTACCAATAACAACAATCGCCAAAAGTGGCGACTGTACTAGAGTATGATGCGACAGAAATGGAAATTCACGTTGACATTTGATAAAGAACCAGATTATTTTTCAATTTAATGAATTATTATGTACCTCTTGCTCTAGAGGATATACTTGAATTATTAAAATTTGCAAGTATTAAGATTGGAAGTATTATATTGAATGTTGTAAAAATTAGCTGAGTATTAATGTCGATAAGATGAGGTATATAATTGTAGTAGATGTTGTAAATATTAGTTGCAATAATGAATTTGAAGCAGTAGAAATATGTGATTTGGATTGTGTAAAATATATTTAAGAATAAAGAACTTATTATCTCTCTAATATTATTATAATCGTAATTAGTAAAATACTTATAATATTTTTGTAAGAGTGTAATAGTAATAACAACCATAATGACTATAGCACCACCTTTGTCCGCCTATATAAACATAAACAATCATCACCTCAATTTCTCACGGCCTAAAAATTAGTCTCTCGTCTCACAACAATGTTGAAGCTCTACGCTCTTCTGATGGGTATATATATTGCCTAATAACACACATATTAATTTCGTATTGTCGTCTCTCTCTCTATATATATATTATATAATTGAATGGTGAAATTTGATTCATTGAAGGGTTGATGATGATGGTGAGCCAAATATCTTGCGATCGCGGTTGTACTTCGGATGTGCGAAAAGAAGTTCCTTGCAATAACGCTAGTCCGAGAGGAAATCTTCAATGTGATAGAATCTGTAAAATTTTTCACGGTCCATTGGCCGTGGGCGGATGTATTGATAATAAGCCCCCCCCCCCCAACTTGCACGTGCTTCTTTTGTACCTAATAATATGTTTCCGTTTTTATTAATAAGATATGTATTATTTGATTTGAGTGTGCTAATAAAAGAAAAAATACCAAATAAATAAAAAGGTATTGTGAGATTTTTTAAGACAATCCTTTTGGTGACCAGATTAAATTTCATCTCGTTATCGTCTATATTTACTACCCTCCGTCCCAAATCATTTTATACATTTTACTAAATCGGGCGTCCCACATCTTTTGTACATTTCCTTATTTAGCAAAAAACTATCACAAACGATCAATATAATAATATTAAATATTCTTAAAAGACGTGTCAAAATATACACTTTTTTACCTTTTAATTGTACTATATTATTAAATATTCAGTTTCTTAATTCCCGTGCCAACTCCCAAATGTCCATAAAGGTTTGAGACAGATGGAGTAGTATAGTTAGCACACTCAATGCGGCTGCATATATCAAACTATTTATATTTTGAACATTTTGTATTATTAATTAAGTTGTATAAAAAATAAAATAAGGATAAACTTGTAGTAAAATTAAGTAAGGATAAAATTATAATTAAACATATCAAACTGACAGACTAATTTGACAATTTTTATCCAGCTTACGCTGTTTATATTGACTAGTATATAAGGCACCCTCAACAGCAACATGTGTGCAAAAATAACAATTTATTTTATATTTTGAACATTTTTTTATTATTAACTAAGTTATTAACAAATAAATATTATAATTTAAGGATAAACTTGTAATAAATTAAAATATAACTGTAGAGTATACATTTAATTGTGCTTGATATTATTAGTTGTCCTTGTAATTAGGGGCGTTTTGTATAGTAGTCCTTAGATTAGGACTAGTTTGATATTTATACCAAGTTTGTTTGGTATAAATACATGTAAATCAATTGAGCTTAAAAGAGAAAGTTTTGGAAATTGATCCGAAAGGCTTGCAAATAGAGAGAGAAACAAAAGTAACTTTCTCACTCTAATCGAATTCTCTCTCTCGTTCTTCAAATGAGTTTTTCGATCGAATCTTATTGATTATCATTATCGTTGAATTACTTTGAATTCTTGCCTAGGATCTTAGAGTTGTTAATCATAGGACCTAACAATTGGTATCAGAGCTTCTGCCCGGAACACAATTTAACGGAGCAAATTATCAGAGGGCCCCCGGCAGATTACCATGTGAGCCTCCCCAACCAGAACACCAACCAAGCCTTGACGACGCGATGATAGATGTTGTCGCTCAGGAGCTTCAGCAGGAGTCTCCCTTGGTCGAAGAGCCGATGCCCGACGTAGATGAGACCTTGATAGACGTCGTGGCTACCGAGATGGCGCTCGAGGCTCTTGAACATGAATACCAAGTGGAAGTGCCCGTTCATGTTGGCGTGCTCGAAGAAACCATTGAGAAGGTTCTTCTACCAGTAGCACTGCCCGAAGTCGAAATGGGGCAAACCTCTCTTCCACCGGTGACGGATCAGGCACTTGAGGACGTCCATCGAGACTTCACTCCTCACACGGCCACCCCGTCTGACACGGAGTCTGACGAGGAAATAAGCCTGATAAGGAGGACTCCCAGGAGACTTCGCATTCAACTGGAGTCCCTCTTCCCAGCCGTCACCAACGCACCAGATACTACGCTGACCACATCGACAAGTGTTGCTGGCACTTCTTCGCTCAATCTTGAGCCGCAACAACATCTCGTGGTGTCTGGTTCGCAGGCGCAACCCGAGCCTGCAACAACGCCCATAGAGCCGATCTTCAAGATTCGACTCAAGGATTGGATGTAAGTCTCATACAGTCACAACCTCAAGTGACTGTGAGCCAACCTGAAGAGTCGGTGTCTACTCAAGGGTTGATAACAGGCAACATTAGTCATCCTGATCCATCCAAGGAGGCGTCCGCACCCTTTGTGACGAACGAGCAGTTCTAGGCCGCTCTCTCCGTCGCTGTACAGTCTATGGAAGACAAAATCACGGAGAGAGTACTCTAGGCAATCGAGACATCCCGAAGAGATACCGGGAAAGCACCTGTCTCTGAAGGCACCTCGTCACAACCCAACCTCACACCTCCACAACCCATACCCACCGACCCTCTGCAATACTCTTCCATCCTAATCAACCCATACACTATCCCAATCACCGAGCTCCATGACATCCTTCTGGCCCCCCTCATCGGTCTTACAATACGGTCGCCTCAGGAAGAGTCCCTCTATACGCGACTGGTAGATCATCCTGAGCCACCTGCCCAATCATGCCGAGGCCAAAGCTCCCACTCCCGGCGCAGACATGACGATCCTGACGATCAAGACCATCATGAGGGGGAGAAGAGGCCGAGGACATCTACAACTGGCCAAGGACAAGGCTCGGGCGCTACGCAGACAAGCGTTGGAGCTGGTGAAACCCAAACACAAACCCACCAAACCCAAACACAAACCACCCAAATCCAAACTACCCACACCACGCACCGCAAAGCCCACATCGACCCACCAACCTTTCACCTCAGGACGCCTGTGCCCACACCACCGATCTACTCAAGCCCCTTGCTTCCGGAAGAAGAAGCAAGTGCTGCGATGCTTGTAGCTCTAGCAGCTACCCAAGCCACTCCCTCCGTCGCTCCAGACCAACCGGGACCCTCTGGACATGGTGTCAATCCAGACGAGGTCCTAGACAAGTATATCTTCGAAGGACAGTGGATGACTCATTCCATGCCCGAGGAGCATCAAAGACGACGGATTCACGACGTTCGGCGCTTTTTACAACAAGCATCTATAGACCTCGTGATCATAGAAGACGACGAGCTTCAGGAAGGTGAAGACTACGAGCGAGATATCCCAAGGCTACCAGAGTTAATCGCTCAACAGGTGGTTCCCTCTCCAAGGCTAACGCCAGGGACCATTCGGATCGACACGCCATGGGAAAACATCCGAATAGAAATTCCCTTCCTAGAAGAAGTTCGTGAGAACATTTGGAGGTCTCCGGACAGAGTCAAGAAGCCGAACTAGTTCGAGTTTAGAGGGATATCTCATTGGGATCAGCAGAAGAGGATGACCTACCTCTGGATGCTGACCAAACTAGGACCTGATGTTAGGCTGGGGACGACTAAGGCACAAGCCAAGAGCCGTTATAAGAGTCTCTCTCCAATAAGCCAACTACTCAGCGTCTACTGTGACAAAGGAGGACTTCCAACACCTCATTACACAATTGAGCTCGTAGATAGAACTCGAGAAGATCTAAGCGAGAGCGACCTACCGTACATCCTTACTGAAGAAGTGTACAACTTATATCGGCAATATGTGGAAAAGTACAAAGGTCCTCAAGGCTTCATCAAGAAAGAAGGACTCGAGGGTCTCTACCGGTTCATGATACGCCAAGTCAAGTACTATGCCGCACACGACCTTCAGATGGCTCTGGAGAGCAACATGAAGAAGGTCAACATGACCGTTCCGCTCAACAAAAGACATCGAAGGGCTTCCCAACAATCACGTGCATATCAGCTCAGTCCTAGGCATCACCTACCACAATCCAATAGCAAAGAAGAATAGGTTGATGCTGAAGACTGAAATCAACAAGTTTTGTGATGGGACGCTCAAGGTCATTAGGAGGAATATCGGCAGAGGTTGGAAGAAATCAACAGAGACACCATGCTGAGGATCCACAGGTTCGTGAGAGAACAGCCGCTTCTAATGGAACTACTTGAAGATATAGAGGAGCGACTGGAGCTGAGGATCACTCTGAGGAACTACGACTATGCGCTGGGCTTGCACAGATCGTATTATGCCCGACGAGGACAAATGGCGCAGAAATGAAATCAAGCACAAAGGGGGAGATTGTAGAGTATACATATTGTGCTTGATATTATTAGTTGTCCTTGTAATTAGGGGCGTTTTGTATAGTAGTCCTTAGATTAGGACTAGTTTGATATTTATACCAAGTTTGTTTGGTATAAATACATGTAAATCAATTGAGCTTAAAAGAGAAAGTTTTGGAACTTGATCCGAAAGGCTTGCAATTCAATTTCTAGAGAGAGAAACAACAGTAACTTTCTCACTCTAATCGAATTCTCTCTCTCGTTCTCCAAATGAGTTTTTCGATCGAATCTTATTGATTATCATTATCGTCGAATTACTTTGAATTCTTACATAGGATCTTAGAGTTGTTAATCATAGGACCTAACAATAACGATAAAACTATAATTATGTAACTAAGAGTAAAATTTGTAAATAATCAGGACATATCAATTTTGCAGTTTATATCCAACGTATGCTTTCTATATAAGAGTATAGATATTTTTGCACACACAAATGCGTATGCTATATAACAAATAAATATATACTAAAAATAGAAGGACAAAATTAAATTAATATAAGAAATGTAAGGAATGGTTTTTTTTATGTTAATGTTAATATTTTAATTAATCTAATTGGCAAACTAACTTGACTGTTTATTCTCAGCCTAGGAGTATAAATATTTGGGGCTTGCGACATGATAAGATAAAGGGTCATACTATTCACATCCCCCATACCACTCTTTACACCCCAAACACTTGACTTTTGTAATAATAATTTTAAATAATCACATGATTCAACAAAATATTTTATTAACTTATTTTCCATTATCAATAATATTAATTACATGGACTATTCAAAAATTATTAATTAAGTCATTTTAACCAATGACACGTTTAGAACTAGCAGAAATGCTCGTGGTCCGCGGGCCGGCCCGTCCCACCCTGGTACTGTCAGATGGACCCGCAGGCCGTGGGCCCGCCAAAGTGACGGGACGAGTTGCCATTTCTCAGGCCCACCAGAGGGCGGGCCTATGCAGGTAAGCCCGCGCGGGCCGCTTGCAGGCCCGTCAAATATCAAAATATTTTTTTAAATAAAATTAATACATAAATGAATTATATACGTTTTTTATATTCTTTGAGATCAAATTTTAATTTAATCAAATTTAATAACATAAATATTTTTATTAAAGAATTTAAATTTGATTAGACTAATTCAACTTCATTAGTTTATTTTAATATTTTTTTATATAATTGATTTTCATTGACGGGTCGGGCCCACCAGGCCCGCTACCCGCCAGTAGGGCAGGACAGACTGCCATTTCTCAGTCCCGCCAGAGGCGGGCCTATGTGGGAAAGCCCGCACGGCCGCGGACAAGCTCGCCAAAATATCATAAACTATTTTTTAGAAAATTAATATATAAAAGAATTGTATAATTTTGAGATCCAATTTTTAGTTTAATCAAATTTAATAACAAAATAAATTTTTATTAAAGAATTTAAATTAGATTAGGGGTAACTCAACTTCATTAGTTTATTTTAATATTTTTTTCTTTTTTTATATAACTTTTTTGGTTTTATTTTTTTGGACGGGCCGGGCCCACTTCCCGCCAGTCGGGCGGGGCGGGCCTTCATTTACCATGCCCGCCAAATGGAAGATTGCATTTTTTAATCGCAAGTATTTATTTAATATTACTTAAATTCTTAAACTTCTTTTTTCCTATCTATTTGAGGTATGTAATTGGTATATAATTAATATTTATTCTACTTATTAATTAGGCGATGCAAATAGAAAAAAGGAGTGCCAGTAGATTTACCCTAACATAAATTGTGAGATGAAATTCAGCACGTGTTATCTACAATGAAAGAAGAAAAAGTGATCAAAATACAATTAAAATCTTAACACGATTGACACTTGTCGAAGTCTACATTCATTCCAGAAATACGTGTCGTAACCAAACCTGTCCAAACCGCAATGATCCATCCATTTAAACACTACAAAATCCTTCTCTGATCTACCTTGAAAGAAAGCATATTTGATCTTCCTGAGGAAAAAACAAAAACAATAAAAAAGAAAATGGGACAAGGAGAAGAAACCAAGACAAGAACACAACCAACCGTCGAAATTCAGGTGAACTATCTTTGATATTACGTCAATTCGGACTCGAAAAATCTTTTTATTTTTTATTTTTTGTATTTTTATTACGCATTTTGGGCAGGAAAGAGGTGAAATCTTCTTCTTCTACCGCCCAAAAGTGGAGAAAGAAGAAGCCCACGGCCCGCAAGACGTTCAGCGGCTCTACCTCGTCCTCCGGCCCGAGTCCGGTGAGCGGGCCGTCGAGGAAAAGCAAGACCCAAACTCAGGCAAGGAAGTGACAAGCAAGAACAGCGAAGAAGACGACGACGGTAAGAAAACAGAAGGTGTGCGTGGAAGCTCCAGAGTTAACATAGAGAAGGAGCCGTTGCTAAGGCTCGTCGTAATGGGTCGGAAAACCCTACCCGACCCGGCTAAACGGAGCACGCCCTATTGGGGCTTCGTTGAGATGGTCACTACCAAGATCGATCAGCTCAAAGACGCCCTTCGAGGAGGTTGTAATAATTCTCTTCTTCAGCCACTGCAGACAATGTAAAGATTTGATTTTTATTCTTCTCTCTCACAGTGGAATACGACACTAAATCGAAAGGCCATAGGCACTTACCCGACTCACGGCCATTAGCAGAAGGCATATACAGAATTCTCAGGCACAGCCCAACAACTGATAATAAAAGAGGCAAAAAGCTACACACTCACTTGATTTACAAGCTCGAATACCCGCCGGAAAACAGAGAGCATCCGCCGGCGCAAGAAGCCATGAACATATCCCGCGAGGCATCGTTCGTTATCCAAATAAGAAACCCTGAGATTCAGGGCGGCAGGTCGGGCTTTAGAGGGCTTCAGAGCAAGAGAAAGGCGGGCTTTCCGGCGAGGCTTCAGGGGCTTTTCGGTCATAAAAGGTTTCGGGAGGCTGATCCGCCGGATTTTCTCAACTTCGAAGGGTGTGAGTTTCTGCTCGTATCGGCGTCCGATGACGTGGAGGAGGAGCTGGGATTGGAGCTCAAGGCGGAGGAAGGCGGCGGTGATGGTGCGGAAGAGTGTTCGGACTTGTTGAAGATGTTTGGCGATGTGGGCCCGGCCCGGCCTTTGCTTGAAGGTTCTTGGGCTTGAACTGGGATAAGTGTTTGGTTTTCGGACAGTAGTTTTAGTTGTTTGTGAATTAGTCGTATGATATTTTCTTGTCTGCTTAGTTCTTGGTATGATGGGCAGTGCCTCGTTTTGTATCTAACTATGAACTCCATAGCTTATGACGTTTTGTTGTAGAAAAGAAAATATCGACTTGGCGAGAGATGACGATGAATATCATAGCATCGTTCTTTTTCCCTATTTTTTTTTTAATATAATATGGATATCATACGTTCTACAAGGTTGTAGGAGACGCGATGCATCGACCCATATGCTTGATTCGAAAAATATTACTTGTTCGTTTAAATGTCAAAACAAGTATTAGGTTTTTCTTTTCTACTATGTTCGATTGGTACAATTATATATAACTAGAATCCTCACTGCGTAGCTGAGCCGGTGAAATGGGTCATAATCTTGGTTTATCATAATTGTGGATGGATATGAATAAAAATTACGAAAATCATCATTGAAAAATATGAAATCTATACATAGATACCTACTTGAATAAAAATTTTACAGATAGGTACCCACGTCAGAAATTTTTACAGATAGGTACCCATTTAATTTTTACCAGTTTCTTCAGTCACGACGTACCTTCCTCTGTGTGTATGGCATACCATAACACGTTAATATAGGGTACCTAAATGTGTTTATACGACGTATCATATGTGTTATAGATGTCGTACCTAAATGTGCTAATACGGCGTACTATTTGCTCAACATCTGATGTACCACAATACGTTGATATAGGGTACCTAAATCTGTTGTATGGCGTACCTGTGGCGGATCGGGTACCTATCTGCAAAAAATTTATTCTCATAGGCACCAACATATAACATAAATTTGACAGGGTAGTAAATTACAAGTGTAGAACCCGTTGAAAAATAGGAAAACATAGAGACCGTGTTAAAATGATAGTTGAGTGTCCCCTACAAAAAAAAGTGATAATATACCGATCTAACTATAAGTTTTTGTGGAATTCATATTTTTAATTGTAGTCAGGTCTTTTTAGCATTACCAATAACTAGTACTATCTGCAGCCTCTATAAGTGTGTTTAAAATATAATTATTTTGAAATTTATAATTTATGTTAGTAGATAAAATATAATTTTTATATATATAAAAGGAAAATAATGATTAGAGGTATAAGTATAATAAATAAAAATGGCTTAATTATTTTTTTGGTCCCGTATGTTAGGGGGGTTTGTGTTATAGGGACCTGTATTTTGAGGTTTGGCAATATAGGGACTCTAAGTTTCGAAACGATGGCATTTTTAGGACAATATACGCCCCGACCCGGACCCGCTGACGTGAAACCCGACCCTCTGACATGTCTGCTTAGTCATTAAACTGATTAGCGGCGGAATTTGCGACGGAAATTCCGTCGCTACGGGGTATTAATAAAGCAGTATTAGTGACGGAATTTCCGTCGCTAAAGTGTGAAAAAAAAAACAAAACAGTTTTAGCGACGGATATTCCGTCGCTAACTGTAAAAAAACTAAACCCCCTTTCTGCCGGCGTCGTACAGCAATACAACCCTTCCGATCTCAACTTCGTGGCTTCAGTCAATGATCTCCAAGACGGATTTTTGCTCTGCTTCTTGTCCTAATCTGTTTTCGTCGCAAGACTTGTGTCGGATCTCACCGCGATTCCCGGCGAAGCCAAGCTTCAGCCCAATAAGAAGCTCAAATCGGAGGCCAATAGTGCCGGCGGCGGAGAAATTAATGACGCCCCACCAGCTCAGCCGCTCGTCTTAGTCGATTTTCAGCAAAACGGCATCAGACTCGTCCACAAGCCCTCGCCTTGCAGCCCGGCGAGCCACCAAGCTGTAGCCGACTGTATTATTTTGATTTTTTAGTTTAGCGACAGATTTTTTACTTTAGCGACGTAATATCTGTCGCTAATACTGTTTTATTTATTTTTTGTATTTTTTCGGCCTGTAGCGACGGAATTTCCGTCGCTAATACTGCTTTATTAAGTTTTTTATCTTTCACCCGGTAGCGATGGTTTTTCCGTCGGTAATCAGTTTAATGAGTAATCAGACATGTCAGCGGGTCGGGTTTCCACGTCAGCGAGTTTGGGTCAAAATACCGGGTCAGGGCGTATACTGTCCTAAAAATGGCGTCTTTTTCGAAACTTAGAGTCCCTATATTGCCAACCCTCAAAATACTGGTGCATATAACGCAAACCCCCCTAACATACGAGACCAAAAAAATAATTAAGCCAATAAAAATTGAGTGGTTAAATGTGATGATTATTTAATTAATGAAATTAGAAATAGAGAGGTTAAATTATAAATATCTTACCGACCAAATTAGCAGTTAATAGCCACCCCTTACCGTAATATAATAGTATTATAGATACTTGTTCACTATTGTAAAATGTAAACAATAAATAGAACACTCAATCTCATGATACTAATTAGCTGGGCAAATCAGAATATCCACTTATTTATTATGTCCGTCGCTTCTTGAGCAAAGACGAGGTTTTATCTGCACCGTTGGATTAAGACGGACGATGAAGATCTGAATGATTAAGAAGCAGTACAATAGAGCTACTACTAGGGGTGGGCGTTTGATACAAACCGTACCATTCCGAAATTTCGGTTCTATGATTTCAAGAACCGAATACCGAACCGAAGTCAATCGGTTCGGTTTGGTAAAAACCGAATTTTTTTCGGTTTTTTTCGGTTATTTACCGAAGTACCGATTGAAAGAAAAAAAATGAATTTCGTCTGTTTCTGCGGGACGGCGGAGACGAGAAGAAGACCATGAGGGCGGCGCGGCCGAGAACTTGGCGAAACATGCTGGCGCTGCCTTGGGCATTGGCGGTTTCGATCCACTGCAAGCACGACGTAACACAATCGCTCGAACCTTACAGCCGTTGAAGCTGCTATTTCCTAATCAAAGCGAAACTTGTGTTTTTGGGAAGAGCGAGATTGAAGTTAAGGTTTATTGGAGAAGAAGATTAAAGAAGAAGATTAAAGAAGATTGCTGCTTGATATGTGATGTTGCGTTTGATTTGTGTAGAATAAGATAAAAGAAACCCTAATTGCCCTAAATGGACCTCGTAGTGGGCTGTTTCATTAGCTAGCCTCTGTATTAATAAATAAGGTAACCTCAATTAAATCCTCATTCCCTTATTTTCTATCAACTGACTCCCCATTCCATATTATTTATTAACAAACTCCCTAAATCAAAACAATCATACACATAACACCCCATGGACGATTTTGCCCCTCTATTATTTATCTTTCTTCGCCAACCCACTAATTGAAACACCCACGTAACACAACAACCCTGAACTGGTAAAGCTCTCGACGACCACGTAATAGCCCCTGCCTGTGCCGGAAAAAGCTCTGACCTTGCCTAATCTACCGTGGGTTTCTCGGTCTAGTTAAGTTGAGGTAGTTTTTTCTTGTTTTTTTTCACTGTGGCGCGGATCGATCGAGCCGCTTTGTAAAGGGACGCAGCGGTGTAGGGGCTTGGTGATTGGGATTGTGGGTAGGTCGAGGTCGGCCGTCGCCTTGGCTAGTCGGAGCTTGGCGTTTCAGATGAGCGTGCTGTATTTTGATTTGGAGGAGGTAGAATTGTAGTGAACGTGTTCGTATAAATGTCTACAAAAACTACAATTCTAACATGGTTGTCGTAATTTGAGGATTTTTTTTGTTGAATCTATGTCTGAGTTTCAGATGAGCGTGCTGTATTTTGATGTGGAGGAGGTAGAATTTTTTTTTTGTTGAATCTATGTCGTATAAACACGCCGGCGAGTTGTAATATGGCTATTGAAATAGAAGTTTTTGTAATATTGTGTTGATGTTGTGCTATTGCTGGTGTCGAATAAACTTTTGAATTGTGTTTGTTGGTGGGTTATGATATTAATGCTAGAAGGTATTTTTTTGTTCTTGACCATGGTACCACAAGACAATAACATTTGGTACTCCGACTATGTTACCATATTTATAGGCAGTGTAGTAAAATGCGGCCTAGGCGGGCCGCCGCCTAGTCGCTAGTCGGAAGCAACCGTGGCGAACATGTCTTTAGTCGGGCCAATTACTCGACAAATCCGCCTAATCGGCGATTAGCCCGCCTAATCAGCGATTAATCCGCCTAATAAGCGGAGTAGGCGCCGGATTAATTCAAAAAAAAAAAAATAGAATACTTAAAAAAGATTTGACTGTACCAATCCCTCCAAAAGCGCAAAAGGGATATTGAATACGGCACTAAAGGCATTCATATTTGGTCTTTGTTCTTGTGTGGAGTGCCCTTTATATAGAAACATTTCCCACTTCCCTCGCACTACACAATCGGTGTGGGACAAATTTAGTGCAATTTCTTCTGTTACGTACTGCAACGTGGTCAACCCACACTTATTCCATATATTAAATATTTAATTAACAAAGTGCATTTGTATACATATAATTATGTGATACAAATATTTTCTTTCAAACTACAACTAAGTTATTTAAATTACCATAATATTAATATATATTTTTTCTATTAAACTATGACAGTTTGTTACATATGGCTAAAATATGTAATAAAAAATATATAAAAAGAAAATAAAAATAGTCATTAAATCGATTTGCACATTAATTAAATAACAAAGACAATTATATATATAAATCTTTTTTTATTTAAGCAGAAAGCTTGTTGCATATGCTAAAAATATAGAAAATATATAAACTAAAAACTAAGATAATTCCTTTCGACATAATTAATATGCGTACTTAAGTTTTGTTACATTGTTGTGATTGATATATTGTTTAAAATGTTTAGATACATTTGATGTACATTAGCTTTCACATAATGTTTACATATTTAATATGTATAAGTATAAATAATAATAAAATATATATACCGCCTAATTTCCGCCTAGAAACCGCCTAGGCCCCGCCAAGACGGCCTAGGCGCTAGGCCCCCTCGGGCGCCTAGGTAGCGCCTGGCGCTTTTTACAACCTTGTTTATAGGTATTATATACTGGTACTACAAACAACCTAGTGATGGTACTATAACAGCATATATACCGGTACTACAATTGTCCACATAAAGGTACTGCAACTATATATTTGTACCACAAATTAGAGGGCGTATTTCGAAGCCGCTAGCACGGTACGAAAAAGATACTACAAAAAATCTACTTACGGTACTACAAAATCATATAATATGGTATTGCAAAAGTCCATATGTAGGTACTACAAACGTCTTTATGTTGGTACCACAAATTATAGTTGGCGTATTTCAACGTCGTTCGCGTTATTTTTTGGTCCGTGACGTATGGTA
This sequence comes from Craterostigma plantagineum, assembly GCA_027422505.1. Taxonomy (NCBI): domain Eukaryota; kingdom Viridiplantae; phylum Streptophyta; class Magnoliopsida; order Lamiales; family Linderniaceae; genus Craterostigma; species Craterostigma plantagineum. The sequence continues at coordinate 12,270,850 of JAPQWV010000020.1, forward strand.
CGACACTTGGCACAGAAAGATACTACAAGTAACCTACGTATGGTAAGACACTATCTTACGATACGGTACCACGAAAATCTATATATTGGTACTACAAAAACGTGGTACGAAAATGATACTACAAGAAATCTATGCATGGTACTACACTAGCATATGTTATGGTACTACGAACATCTATATATCGGTACTACAAAAATCTGTATATTGGTAGTACATGCATTTTAGGGTAGGAGTCTCGATAGTTACACATGGTACGAAAAGATTCTACAAGTAACCTACGCATGGTACTACACTAACATATGTTATGGTACTACGAACATCAATATATTGGTACTACAACTTCTATATATTGGTCCTACAAGCGTTTTTAGAATAGAGGAGTCTCGATAGTTACACATGGTACGGTTAATATTTAGAATTAGGGATTATTACGTTGAAATCCCAACTTTCTTTCTATTTAATATGATACTAGTAAGAAGATCTTAGTGCATAGTCAAGGTATTTTATCGATCGAAAGTTAGTGTTTATACTTTATGTTATCGTGTGTCTAATTCTATTATGTGATGTATTTTGGAAGTTCGCACGCCTTATTTGCATAATCTACGTGTTTTCGATAAGTAAAACATGGTACGAAAATGATACTACAAGTAACCTACGCATGGTACTACACTAGCATATGTTATGGTACTACGAACATCTATATATTGGTACTACAAACATCTGTATATTGGTACTACAAGCATTTTTAGGGTAGGAGTCTCGATAGTTACACATGGTACAGAAAGAACTACAAGTAACCTACATATGGTACTACAGTAGCTCACGATACGATAAAACAAACATCTATATGTTAGTACTACAAACATATGTATGTTGGTACTACAAATTTGAGTAGGAAATTTTCGACGCCGTCCGAATTTTTTTGCTCCGGGACTATGTTACCATAGTTATAAATACTTTAGTGATGATTTTGTATCAATATTGGTGGGTTAGGGATTATTACGTTGAAACCCCAACTTTCTTTCTACTTAATATGATATTGGTAAGAAGATCGTACTACATAGTCAAGGTATTTTATCGATTGAAAGTTAGTGTTTATAGTTTATGTTATCGTGTGTTTAATTATATTACGTGACGTATATTGGAAGTTCGCACGCCTTATTTGCACAATAATCTACGTGTTTTCGATAGTTAAAAACGTGGTACGAAAATGATACTACAAGTAACCTACGCATGGTACTACACTAGCACATGTTATGGTACTACGAACATCAATATATTGGTACTACAAATATCTGTATGTTGATAGTACAAGCGTTATTAGAGTAGGAGTCTCGATTGTTACACTAGCACGGAAAGATAAAACAAGTAACCTACTTATGGTACTACAGTAGCTCACGATACGGTACCTCAAATATCTATGTGTCGGTACTACAAACATATGTATTTTGGTACTACAAATTTGGGTAGGAATTTTTCGACGCCGTCCGAATTATTTTTGCTCCGGGACTATGTTACCATAGTTAAAATACTTTAGTGATGATTTGGTATCAATATTGGTGGGTTAAGGGTATGGTACCACGAATATCTATCAATTGGTACTAACAACCTATGTATATTGGTACTACAAATTGGGGTAGGAATTTCGATTGTTAGAAACGTGGTACGAAAAAGATACTACAAGTAACATACATATGGTACTATACTGTCGTAGAGTATGGTACCACGAACATCTATATGTTGGAACTACAAACATATGTATATTGGTACTACAAATTTCGGTAGGAATTTTAATCGTTAGAAACGTGGTACGAAAAAAGATACTACAAGTAACAGACATATGGTACCACACTCTCGTACGGTATGGTACTACGAACATCTATATATTGGTAATATAAAAAAATGTATATTGGTACTACAAATTGGGGTAGGAATTCCGATTGATAGAAACGTAGTACGAAAAAGATACTACAAGTAACAGACGTATGGTACTACACTCGTAGGGTATAGTACTATGAACATCTATACATTGAAACTACAAACATATGTGTATTGGTATTACAATTTGGGTAGAAATTTCGATTGTTAGAAATGTGGTACAAAAAAGATACTACAAGTAACATACGTGTGGTACTACACTATCGTAGGTCATGGTACTACGAACATCTATATATTGAAACTACAAACATATGTATATTTGTACTACAAATTTGGGTAGGAATTTTTCGAAGCGTCCGAGTTATTTTTGGTCCTTGAGTATGTTACCATAGTTATAAATACTTTACTGATGATTTGGTATCAATATTGGTGTGTTAATATTTATAATTATGGATTATTACGTTGACGTAGTCAAGATTTTCGATTGATTGAAAGTGAGTGTTTATATTTTATGTTACCATGTGTTTTAATTTCATTATACGACGTATTTTGAAAGTTCACATGCCTTATTTATAAAATAATATACGCGTTTTCGATAATTTAAAACGTGGTACGGAAGAGATACTACAAGTAACCTACCCATGGTACAGCATTAGATTATGATATGGTACCTTAAAAAACTATATAGTGGTACTATACATATATCTGTATTGGTACTGCAACTTGTGGTAGGAATTTCGATTGTTTGAAATGTGGTACGAAAAAGATACTACAAGTAACATACTCATGGTACTACACTTGATTATAATATGGTACCGCAAACATCTATACATTGGTACTATAAATATATGTGTATTGGTACTACAATTTGGGGTAGGAATTTTGATTGTTAGAAACGTGGTACGAAAACGATACTACAAGTAACATACGTATGGTACTACGCTATCGTTGGGTATGGTACTACGAACATCTATATGTTGGAACTACAAACATATAATATATATATATATATATATTGGTACTACAAATTTGGGTAGGAATTTCCTTGGTTAGAAACGTGGTACGAAAAAGATATTACAAGTAACAAACGTATGGTACTACACTATCGTAGGGTATGGTACTACGAACATCTATATATTGGAACTACAACAATATATATATTGGTACCATGGGTAGGAATATTTCGACGCCGTCCGAGTTATTTTTTGTCCTTGACTATGTTATCATAGTTATAAATACTTTACTGACGATTTGATATCAATATTGGTGGGTTGATATTTAGAATTAGGGATTATTACGTTGAAACTCCAACTTTCTTTCAACTTATTGTGATACTAGTAAGAACATCTTACTCGTAGTCAAGATTTTCGATCAATTGAAAGTGAGTGTTTATATTTTATGTTACCATGTGTTTTAATTTTATTATGTGACGTATTTTGGAAGTTCACATGCCTTATTTGCACAATGATCTACGCGTTTTCGATAATTTAAAACGTGGTAAGGAAAAGATACTACAAGGAACCTACCCATGGTACTACACTAGATTATGATATGGTACCTCAAACATATATATATTGGTACTATATATATGTATATTGGTACTACAATTCTGGGTAGGAATTTCGATTGTCAGATACGTGGTACGAAAACGATACTACAAGTAACATACGTATGGTACTACGCTATCGTAGGATATGATACTACGAACATCTATATATTGGAACTACAAACATATGTTTATTGGTACTACAAATTTGGGTAGGAATTTCGATTGTTCGAAACGAGGTAGGAAAAAGATACTACAAGTAACATACGTATGGTACTACACTATCGTAGGGTATGGTACTACGAACATCTATATGTTGGAACTGCAAACATATATATATTGGTACTCCAGATTTGGGTAGGAATTTCCTTGGTTAGAAACGTGGTACGAAAAAGATACTACAAGTAACAAACGTATGGTACTACACTATCGTAGGGTATGGTACTACGAACATCTATATATTTGAACTACAACAATATATATATTGGTACCACAAATTTGGGTAGGAATATTTCGACGCCGTCCGAGTTATTTTTATCCTTGACTATGTTATTATAGTTATAAATACTTTATTGATGATTTGATATCACTATTGGTGGGCTGATATTTAGAATTAGGGATTATTACGTTGAAACCCCAACTTTCTTTCTAGTTATTATGATACTAGTAAGAACATCTTACTCGTAGTCAAGTTTTCCGATCGATTGAAAGTTAGTGTTTATATTTTATGTTACCATGTGTTTTAATTTTTTTATGTGACGTATTTTGAAAGTTCACATGCCTTATTTGCACAATGATCTACGCGTTTTCGATAATTTAAAACGTGGTAGGGAAAAGATACTACAAGTAACCTACTCATGGTACTACACTAGATTATGATATGGTACCTCAAACATCTATATATTGGTACTATACATATATGTATACTGGTACTACAATTTGGGGTGGGAATTTCGATTGTTAGAAACGTGGTACGGAAAAGATACTACAAGTAACATATATATGGTACTACGCTATCGTAGGATATGATACTACGAACATCTATATATTGGAACTACAAACATATGTATATTGGTACTACAAATTTAGGTAGGAATTTCGATTGTTCGAAACGAGGTACGAAAAATATACTGCAAGTAACATACGTATGGTACTACACTATCGTAGGGTATGGTACCACGAACACCTATATGTTGGAACTACAAATATATGTATATTGATACTACAAATTTGGGTAGGAATTTTTCGACGTCGTTCGAGTTATTTTTGGTCCTTGACTATGTTACCATAGATATAAATACTTTACTGATGATTTGGTATCAATATTGGTGGGTTAATATATAGAATTAGGTATTATTACGTTGATACCACAAATTTCTTTCTACTTATTATGATACTAATAAGAAAATCTTACTACGTTGTCAAGATTTTTGATCGATTGATAGTTAGTGGTTATATTTTATGTTACCATGTGTTTTAAATTCATTATGTGCCATATTTCTGGAAGTTCTCATGCCTTGTTTGGACAATAATCTACGCATTTTCGATAATTAAAAATGTGGTAGGGAAAAAATATTACAACTAACCTACTCATGGTACCACAGTAGCTTATGGTATGGTACCACGAACACCTACGTTACTGCAAGTATATGTATATTGATACTACAAGTTAGGGTTGGAGTTTCGATAGGTAAAATACACGGTACGGAGAAGATACTACAAGGAACCTACGTACGGTACTACACTAGCTAACGATATGGTACCACGAAAATCTATATATAGGTACTGCAAATATATGTATATTGGGTACGCCATGCGTTTTTCAGGTATTATCAAAATAATTAGAGCATAAACATGTCTCAAGCAGATCCTCAATAAATATAAAAATTGTCTAGGGATATGTTTATATAACCTCAACCACATAACAACATATCAGTCTCAACAAGTCTAAAATCTTACGAACATAGACAATATCATTCAAACAAGTGGAACATAAACCCAATAGGATCTCTAAATGGAGCAACGATATGCTTCGACTTCCACATCGTCAAGATACATTCCATGATCTGTAGGTCCGACGATGTATTTATCCATGGACATTGCAACATGTACACCGCAATCCACGCCCCCGGATTCTTCTCCCTTGCTACGTAAATAAATAATGAATTTATAGTACCATTAATTATGTAATGCAGTACCTAAAAACATGAACAAACAGTACCTATTCAATTAGTATACGGTGTAATGTCCAGATAATCCAAAAAAAAACAAACACAGATTAACTTCAATGGATTAAAGCTTTGATAGTTTCTGTGATCAGTGCTTTGGAGGCGTATGTGTGTATTAGAGTTTTGAACAATGGAAACTTAACTAGTGATAGTTAGGGTTTAAGCTTAAATACATTGTAAGTATTTAAGCCCATTGGGCCCCTAGTAAGCCCATTACAATTACAACCCATCTAAGTGAAGTATAAACTCTAAAAACATAGTAAAGAAATAACAAGACTTAGAATAAATATTTTGGACACTTCACAAATATTCCTAACATTCTCCCCCTAAGTGTCCAAATTACAAATATGCCTATTATCTAAGTCTTCATGTCTTCTCTTAATTCATATGATCTCAATCTTCTACGAAAGGAGATTTTGTCAGAGATGATTTCGATCATCTTATGATACTTCTCTTGTACTTCAGATTCTACTTCTCTCATTTCCTCTACGATCCTCTTGAGCTTAGCAAGAATAATACGGAGAGTTCCATCACAGAACTTGTGGATTTCTGAAGTTCTCATCAGTCTCTTTTCTCCCTTGTAATTGAAGTAGATTACTGAAGGGTCTTCTCCGTCAAAGATATGGCCTTCTCCATAGCTCTCTGACTCAGGTGCTTCAAAGGAGGGCTTCGTGAGATTCACTCTTTTTTATGTTGCTTTCAAGTGCCATTTGGAGGTCATGTGTAGAGTTGAACTTGACTTGACGCAACATGAATCTTTTTAATGAAGCATAACACATCCTTAATTCTGGTGTCCTGAGTACTCCAAGCCTCCTATAATCCCCTACTAATTGATCAATGTCTTCACCTCTGAGATAGGAGAGATCCCCTTCATTCAGTTCTTCAGCTGAATTATCTTCACGTAGTACAATGTAAATAGGGAAATCAATGTCTCCAAATCGCTCATTTTGTACAGTCAGAATTTGTTTGATTCTGGGTCGTTTTGCCTCAAGTCTTCGAAGATCATCGACGTTCGTTGCTTTTCTTCTGAACATCAGCGTTCGACGGATAGAAAGCAGGTACTGAACGACTTTTGGTCGTGGGAAATGCATTAAACCTCTGAGGTCAAGCTCATCCACCTTCAAGATCTTATCTTCCCTCCTCCAGATTTTCCTTCGTATTTCTTCTTGATAAGGAGCATTAACCTTCACGTCGACCGTGTGTCGGAGAAGTTCGGGAAGTTCGGGTATCTCTGCTTCATAGTCTTCACCTTCCTCGAGCTCCTCATCTTCAATTTGAATTAGACTAATGTTAGCTTTCGAGAGAAAGTATCTAGCATTGTCCATTAGGTTTCTGGCCATAATCGGGTTTTCAGGGTGAGTTCTCCATTCCTCGCAAAAGATGTACCTCTCCACAACATCATGTGGATTGTAAAGTTATTCTACGGGATTGTAGAGTTCTTCGACTGAAGTGTTTGGATTGTCGATCTGAAGGGATGGGATGGAAGATTGGGGATGGATCGTATGACTTGTGTGGCTTGTGGGATGTGGGGTTGTGGTTGTTTGAACTGATTGGGTGGACATCCTCAAGAAGCCAGATTCGACTTCATCAAGGGAAATTGTCTGGTTCGGCCCTGGCATGGCTTGTCTGCCCCTAGAGGATCTTGAACCTCCTCCACGAGTTAGAACCCCGCGTCCTCGTCTGCCGCGAGTGACCGGACACCCTCGTACGCCGCGAGTGACCGGAGACTTGATTCTTGGTCTCTTCTCCCCCTCAGGTCGATCCTGGTCATCAGGATCGTCATGACGACGTTTCTAACTTGAGCCTTCTTGACGACATGTGGTCGGGGGAGGTATGATTCCTCCTTTAATAAGCTTTTTGTAGAAATCTTCTTCGTCCGGAGTCCGCTGATTGTCGAGTTCGAGAAGGCGAGAGATACCTACGTTGTAGAGCTCAAGTAGAGGCATGTTGTATGGACTGGGTTCAGGAGTTACTCGTGGTGGTGGTAGTGAGATGAGACGAGGCTGCGACGATTGTTCTCCCACGGGTGCCTTTCCTTTGTCTGTGGAGGCTGATTGCATGGCATCCTTAATGAGTCCTCGAACCCGTGGTAAGGTGATGGATTCAAAGAACTCAAAAAGGCGATTCTCCAGGTAGGCCATCGTCACAGCTTGAGGAGTTGAGGATTGTGCACCAGCGCTTGTTGTGTTAGCTGTTATCACACGTTCAGAACTAGGTTCTGGACGGCGGCCCTCGTCAATCGAAGTCTGGTGGACTTTAGTTCCCACGGGTCTTCCGACCTCTCCTTGCGACACATCTTTAGAAGATGGTGCTCGGGTCGTTATGGGCACATCGATTAGATGGGCTTGTGTGGAGCTTTCACCGGGGCCACTTCCCGTTAGCACTCGTCCAGAACTAGGTTTTGTTCGGTGGCTCTCGAATGCTGTGCTGCTGATGTCATCATCATCCGAGAGGCTTCCGTCCAATCCTCGAAGGGCCTCGATCTGAGGCTCTTCTATGGACGTTGATGCCTGAGGGACAGGCAGAGACTCGGGCTGTGTCGTGGGGATGATTATTATTTGTTCTGGAGTGGAAACAAAAGCCGAGGTGACAGTTATTTGGGGAGGTTCTGGGGATTTTGAGACAAGTGTGTCGGGAGGCAGGTGAATGGTTTGGTTCTGTTGAGTTTGCGCCGTTGGGTCGACTGTGGCGTCTCCTATCCTAGGGGGTGACCCGGCTGTATCTGACTGGGAATTTCGGTTGTTTCTAACATGGGAATGACAATTCGTGGTTGTTCTGGTTGCTCTATTGATGGTCGTTCCTCGTGAGGTTGATCAGGAATGATTGGGTGTTGGGTCGGTTGGGATTGTGGAGGTACTAGCGGTTGTTCTAAGGGTGCTCTCAGGTCCTCACTCGCTCCCTCTCTCTCTCTCTCACTATCCCTGGGACAGACTCTGGGGGGTTTTCCAGAGTCGTGGGGATATACACATTGTATTTTTGTCTATAAGCTTCGATTTTGTCTGGGCTGGCTAGGGCTAGTAATTCTAGTGGGATTGGCATGGCTGTTCGTGAGTATTTCTCATCGGTCTTCCCTTTTTGCAGAAATTTGAGTTTGGGTGGACTGTAGTTCTCTTCTGCTGGTCGTGGAGGTATCCCCGGTGTCGTGGTCAGAAAATGGTGGATCATTAGTGAGAACCACCGGGGATAGGGCAGGTTCTGTGGCTTATTTGCTTTGGACTTCGATCTATGGTGAAGCTGGTCATCCAGGTCTGAGATGATCAGTTTGGCATAGTCGTAATTCTTCCTGAAGGCGATTCCATGGAAGATCCGAAGAATCGTGAGATTGCATCTGTCCCAGTCGGAGTGCTTTGGTGAGAAGCACTTGTTGACAATTGCAAAAAGGGTTCGCCATGGGTGTGGAATCATTGATTACTGAAAATGGGAAACAAATTCGAGTGAGCAGTAGTAACCCCTTCGGAGCATATCAGTGATGAACTCGTCCTCGGATGCCTCATGTTCGTACTCCGGTTGACTGGTTAGGCGAAGGATTTGTCGTATGAAATCTTTCGTGATCCTGACGGTTTCATTTGCAATCTGAGCTTCATAGGAGATGCTGTTATCCTGGGCAATCTTAGTCGTCATTGTTCCCCAGAATTGTTGAAGGTAGACTGTGGGGACTTGGACAGAAGCCGAGAAAGCGAATCCAAGGTGATGATTCCTCAGAATGGATGGGATGATCTCGTCCTGACATTTGAAGGTACTCAGGTCAAGTTGATAATTATTGTCCTTGATCACGATCCATTTTGAGGTTGGCTACGCAAGATCGACCGGCGTCATCATTTATTTCGTGTTTTTTTTTGCAAACTGCCTTTAAAGCTTTTGTAAAGTTTCACGAATCAGTTTGAAAGGATTGAATTGGTCAAATTTTGACATCGTGAAATTTTGAGTTCAAGAAAAATTTGATTAAGGGGTTTTGCGAATTACGTATGCAATTTTGCGGGTAAACAAAACGGTTCTGCGAATTCAATTGGAAACATGACAATTCACGAAATGACTTGATCAACAAAGCAGCGAAAAGCGTCAGTTCGCGAATTGGTCAAACAAGTCAAAAGTGAGTTTTAAAATTGAAGGATTCGCAAAAAGCACTTCGCAGATTTGGCATTGGCAAAAGGTAAAGAAATTTGGCGAACTTAACAATTTGCGAACTGGTTCGGTCAAATGGCGAATTGACTTGGAAAATGGTATTTCGCGAATTGGTCAAAAAAGTCAGATTCGCGAAACTTAAAAATGGAATTCGCAGTCCTATTGAAGTAGTGAAAGGCTCTTCGCAAATTTGACTTGGTCAAAAGCAAAAGGAATTCGCAAAAACACATTTCTGATTCGCAAAACAAACTTTGAATGATCAAAAAATGGTTTTCTTCAAACACCGTTCGAACCCTATATTTAAAATTTCACGATTATCCGACAGAACCCAGACTTCTGAAAATCGAAAGTAAAAGGATGATAGTTTTTCAAACAAAACTTTAAACTAGGATCGTCCTAATGAAAAAAGCAAAACCGATTTTCCCTTTTTTATTTAAGAAACACATCGTTACTCTTCTTCCTGGACAAAATCGATACCTGCAAAAGCAATGTTCACTGAAAAATCGTTAGATGTTGGGTTTCTTACCACGACGAAGTTGGTGAGTGTGTTAGAAGAGACTCTGAGAACGAATCCGGTGAGGTGTTGAAAGGAATTTTTTTTGAGGAGAGTTCGTAGAATTTTTTGAGTTCGTGAAATCAGATTTGGTGATTTTGCGAATTAGGTTTAAGTAAGTTTTGTGGGCTGAGAAAATTTAGATTTGGGCCGCGAAATTTTTAGGTGAAGGCCCACTTTTGATTCGTGAATTGCGAATTTGTGCGAGCTGTAGATTTCGAAGTCTTAGATTCGCGAACTTGCGTTGACAATTTTGACTGGTCAGCATTTGAACCGATTTGCGAAGTGTACCATCAGTGACTTCGGGAAAGTAAATTTGCGAATCAGAGAATTCGCGAATTGAAGGGTGAAAGTTCGCAAAAAAATCTTTGACAAGTCGAAGTTTGAGAGGATTCGCGAATTAGCACTTTGCGGAAAAGTGAAATAACGTTCATAAATTTCCCAAAACTGAAAATGCGAAACTTTTGATCAAAAATTAGAAAAATAAATAGACAGAACTCGAACCAACTTCGTAATTCCATAATTTTTCGCAAACTAACTCTCACATTATCATCATTCTCGCAGGGAAAAATGGACTGGATGCAGCAGCAAGTATATGAATCTGAGGAACATGTGGAGTTAAGGCTTAACTTTGAGCGCAATATGGATAAACTAGCGTTTCTTATTTTTCTTCTGTTGTGCTTAATCGTCGTCTTACTAGCTGTTCTGTTCTGGGCACTCATTGGGCGTGTTAGCTTTTGAGATTGTTTTGAGTGTTTTGAGAATTCATGAAAACTCGTTGAGAATGTTTTGAGAGCTTATCTTTTTGTATTATGTATTTGGAGATTGTTTTTCGCATTTCTGAGAGACTCGTGTAACTCTGGAATATCAATTAAGCGAAAGTAATTACTCCCCCTCAATGTTTTGGAATTTTGGAATAGTTACCCCAAACTCCCCCTAAATAATATGCCTATCGAGAATCTTAAAGCATTTAATTATTAGATTACTTACTCCCCCTCGATGCATGGATATCGCATTTCTCCCCCTCGACTTATTGGAAAGCAAGAAACAACAATAATAAGTGAAAATAAACTAAAATCTAAAAAGAGAGAAAAAAGAGAGAAAAAAAGATAATTAACAAAGAGACACGCACAGAGTTGTAGAACTGAAAACAGAGCAGATGGACACATGATGAACCGTAGGGAAGCATAATCAAAATTAGAGATTGAGATTCAACATTCCAATTTTGCCACTAAGAATTGGAATCGTTTCGCATCCAATACTTTCGTAAACAGATCGGCTAGTTGAATCTCTGTATTGACAAAACACATTTCTACTATGCCTCTTTCTACTTGGTTTTTATGAAATGATAACGTAGGTCTATGTGCTTAGATCGTGAATGGTGAACAGGATTGCAAGTAATTGCAATGGCACTTTTAGAATAACAATAAATAGGAATTTTATTGAAATCAAACCCGTAGTCTCGTAGTTGGGTTCGATCCACAAAATTTGGTAGCAACAACTGGCGGCAGCCACATATTCTGCTTCTGCCGTGGAAGTTGACACACAATTTTGTTTCTTGGAAGCCCAACAGACAAGCTTATCTCCAAGAAATTGGATGTTGCCTGATGTGCTTTTCCTATACAGTTTGCATCCTGCGATATCTGCATCAGAATAACCTATTAGTTTCATACCAGAGTTTTTAGGATACCAAAGTCCAAGGTCTGGTGTGCCTTTCAGATACTTCAATATTCTCTTGACAGCATGGAGATGTGACTCCTTTGGATTGGCTTGGAATCGAGCGCATAAACATGTGGAAAAGAGAATATCTGGTCGGCTGGCAGTGAGATAGAGCAGAGACCCAATAATGCCTCTATAATGCGTTGGATCAACAGGCTCGCCCAAGTGATCTGCATCAGGGGTGCATGAGGTTGACATTGGAGTGTTGGAAGATTTGCTCTTGTCAATCCCATATTTTATGAGGATGTCGTGAATGTACTTGACTGGTTAATAAATATCCTATCCTGAAGTTGCTTAATTTGCAGTCCGAGGAAGAATGACAATCATAATCATCTCAAACTGTGATTTCATCAACGTGCTGAATTCGACATAGAGTTCTGGATCTGTAGACCCGAAGATGATGTCATCCACGTAAATCTGCACAAGCATGATTTCGGGACCAGCCTTTTTGACAAACAGTGTGGTGTCAATTTTTCCTTTAGTGAAGCCTGAGTTGATAAGGAAGTCAGATAAGACCTCGTACCAAGCTCTTGGTGCTTTCTTTAGTCCATATAGAGCCTTGTCGAGTTTGTAGACGAAATTGGATGTTCTTGATTAAGAAATCCGTCTGGTTGTGAGATATATACTTCTTCCTTCAAAATTCCATTCAAGAAGGCAGTCTTTACGTCCATTTGATAGACAGTAAAGTCTTTGTGTGCCGCATATGCAAGAAACAGTCTGATGGCTTCAATTCTTGCTACAGGGGCAAAAGTCTCATCATAGTCAATTCCTTCTTGCTGATTGTTCCTTTAGCTACAAGTATGGCTTTGTTACGAATTACCACACCTTCCTCGTCTTTCTTGTCTTAAATACCCATTTTGTTCCGATTATTGTCTTACCTTTTGGACGAGGAACTAAGTTCCAGACCTTGAGACGCTCGAACTGATTGATTTCCTCTTGCATGGCTACTATCCAGTTTGGATCATGTAGTGCGTCAATTACTCTGGTAGGTTCTGTTTGACTCAAGAAACAGGTAAAGTTACACTCGCTTGAGAGCGAACCTCTAGTCTTTACTCCAGTAGTGGGATCTCCAATAATTTGATCTGTTGGATGACTTCTAATCCTTTTCTTCTCACGAGGTAGTGTTGTAACATCTGTTTCTGATCCATCATTTAGTGGATACTCAATCACAGAAGTAGTAGGATTGCATGCGGAAGTTGATGAGTCCTCTGTCTATGTTGCTGAGATTGGGGTGTCGACGTTTGAAGGTGGAAACGTTTGTTCAGGAATAAGATCAAATTCAGGAGTTGATGGACAAGCACTGGTTTCTGTATTTGAAAAGGAATTGGTGGTTGGCCTGTTTAGAGAGATGTATATGTGCTCAAATAGTTAATCCAGATTCATATCTTCTTGAGCTTGTTGACTGAGACACGTTGGGTTTCTGTGTCGAGATTCATCAGCTGTGTGTTGTTGATCTTGCCTTGCTTTGTTTAATTCTGGTTCTGAACTAATGTATTCAGAAACACTACTTGAGGACTCGCCTAATTCCATCTGTGGTTGAGTAACACCATGTTGTGTGTGGTCGGGTCCCGAGCTGTTTAGTCCAGATTGAGTTTCTAGACCCTCATCAAATGTGACATTTGCACTTTCAATGATCATTCTCCTTGCACGAAGATATACCCTATATGCCTTAGATTGCGCAGACTAGCCCACAAAAATTCCTTCAATAGCCTTTGGATCAAGCTTAGATTTGTCTTCTCGGTCATTAGCAACAAAGCATTTGCATCCAAAAATCCTCAAGTGAGCAATGTTGTGGGTAATCAGTCATTTATTAATTCATAAGGAGTCTTTCCAAATCTTAGGTGAAGGTTGGTTCGATTCTGAGTATAGCAGGCGGTATTCATGGCTTCTGCCCAAAGAAAATGAGGTAGTGAAGATTGTATAAGCATCGTTCGGGCAGCTTCTACAAGCGTTCGATTTTGCCTTTCTACGACTCCATTCTGTTGAGGCGTGTGGACGTCAGAGAATTGTTGGGTAATCCCTATAGAGTCATAAAATTCACTGAGTTGTTGATTTTTGAATTCCGTGCCATTGTCAGATCGAATCGCTTTAACACTGCGCTGTAGCAAGTTCTGCGTTGTCCTAATGAGATTTGGAACGTGGTCAACTGTCTCTGATTTTGTCCGGAGGAATCGGACCCAAGTATAGCGTGAGTAGTCGTCTATAACAACCAGCATATAACGCTTTCCATTGATACTGTCTGTTCGCATTGGGCCACAAAGGTCGTTGTGTAATAGCTCTAGTGGATGTTGAGTCGATGCTGTGTGTTTTGTAGGATGAGTTGCCTTTTTCATTTTTCCTTTCTCACAAGCCGGGCACAGATGTTCCTTTTGTTATTTCGGTGGTGGAAGTCCAATAGCCAATTTGTTAGTCGCCAGCTTGTTGAGAGTTTTGAAATTTAAATGGGATAGCCGCTGGTGCCATAAGTTATTCTGAACTGCTGTTGCGCGGGAGATCAGACATATATTCGTCTTTGGTCTGACTTTTCTAATGTCAATGGTGTATAGGTTTGTTCTGCGAGTTCCAGTGAGTAGTTCGTCACCATTGGCATTGAGAATTTTGCATGTTCTCTTCTGAAACATAACTTGGAGTCCTATGTCACTGAACTGTCCTATAGAGAGGAGGTTGTGAGTCAGCCCTTCAACATACGAAACTTCCTTGATTGTGAGTCGATTGCATATCGCCATAACCAAGAATTCTGGCTCCATTGCTATTACCAAAGCGTACCAGCCCACCTGGCCTATCAACGTAGTTGCTCAACAGTTCTTTTGTCCCAGTCATGTGTGTGGAGCAACCAGAATTTAAGTACCACACATGAAGGGCCTGCAAAATAAAACTAGAGGGTTTTAGGTACCATTTAAATATGGGTCCACCTCTATTGTGTTTGTTAGTCCGTTTAGACTCCCAAGATTTTCCTTTGTTAGAGGATAACACAGAGTCACTAGTTGTTACTAGGGCTGGGGTTTTCTTCAGTGTTAAGCTTTGGAACCCATTTTTGTTCTAGTGAAGGTCTCTTTGTCTTAAGCTTAGAGATGAGTTTTTTAGGTTTTGCAAGTTTTACAGGTCCCATGGTAGGTTTTGGTTTTGATTCTTTCCCTTTCTTTATATTTTTGGTTTTAGAAGTAGTTTTGTAAGTTTGTTTGTAGACCTGATCATGCATGGAAAACTTTGTTTTTGATTGGAAAGATAAGTTTTGCGATACATTCCGAAATAAAAAAGTTACAAAAGTTTTTGAAGGAAAATAATCAATAAGACAAGGTGTATTGAGATCGCGGTTTTCCTTCAAGATATCTTCCTTTCTAACCCATACTTGACCTTTCAATGGCTCTTTTGTGGATCCTGAAAATTTCAAGGCATTAGTGCAAGAAATTTTGTCATGCGAAACTACGGTATAAGAAATTGTGTGTAATTTTAATTTTTCTTTAAGTGAGGAGATTTCTCTAGAAGTTTCTGCCTTTCTTCATCAAAGGACTTTCTCTCTCTTTCGAGAGTGGAGTGTAGATCACTGGTTTTCTTTATGCAATCAGGCATATATCCTGTAGCATACGTAATTCCTCACTTGCTGAATCTCCTGAGGTATCTCCTTCATTTGGACGTGGAATATTAAACTCAAATTCAGTTATTGCTGGACAACTTCTTTCTTTATAACTATCATTTAACTCTGTGTAGTTAAATGATGTTTGAGTTTTACTATGTGTTGATGTCTCATACTGACAAAAGGCATGAGATTTGTCAGGCAACCTGTCTGCATGAATTTGAGATCATATAGATAAGGTGAACTTGATATGCCTTGTTTTAACTTACAAGGGTTTTCAAAACCTAGTCCCTTATAAGGATTGTAGAAATCTACGTTGGCTGGTTTGTTCAAGAAGATCGTTTGTTCTGACTGATCTCGTCGGGTTAAATTGTCCTCTAATTTTTTTATTTTAGAGTACAGTCTTTCCTGTTCCTTACAGAGTAAGTCATATTTAGTTGTAGCGTCCATTGCCTGATCTCTATGAGATTTCATTTCCTTTTATAAATCCTTGGCTTTAGCTTCGGATTTTTGCACTTGTATTTCTAGCTTAGCAACCTTTTCATTTGCTACAATTACACGATTCTTCTCACATGCATAATCATATCTAAACTTATCTAATACTAGTAAATTCTTCTCTAAGTTAGCTTCTAGTTCTTTGATTTTTCTTTTACCTAATTTGTTAGATTTATATAAAGATAAAAATTCATTTTTCATCTTAAGTAAAGAATTATTATCTGCTTTGCTTACCTCCACCATGTCTGAGTTGTTGGAGGTTTCCTTGTCTGACTCACTTCCTACGGCTCCAGCTCCATCTTCTTCGTCATCCAGTTTGGCCATCAGTGCCACATTCTTATTCTCGCTATCTGAGGTATCTTCAAGCCAATGATCCTCTTCTGCCATTAAGACCAGTCCTTTTTCTTTTTGTTCAGCTAATTGAACTTTCCAGCGGTAATAGTTAACATCCTTTTTCTTGGGCATTCTGCATTCTCTGGCAAAGTGTCTAGTCTTACCGCAGTTGAAGCATTTGCCGCCTTGATGAGGAGTTTCATAGTTGTTTTCCTCATCTTGAGTCTTTCCTTTAGAGTTGGAAGACGTTCTTTGACGATTGGAAGAGGATCCAGTCTTCTTGTAATATTTCTTCTACACAAAATTCGAGACTAGAGCGAGTTGCTTAGCAAGATCTTTGAGTGTGATCTCCTGATCTCCATGTTTCCTAAGATCCTTGAATTCGCCATCAGAATCAGAGTCTCTGCCCTCCTTAACTTGTGATGACTGGATGATTTCTTTGTCCTTGGATTGTTTTCTTGATGATCGTTCAGTCGTAAGAGCGAGTGAGTCGCTTCCTATTGATTTGATTTCCTCCCTTCGTTTCTCCACGTGATTGGAATGTTGATTGAGGTAGTCGTATAATATATGTGAAGATATAAATGTGCCTAAGAGGGGGGTGAATTAGGCCTATAGAAAATTTTGCTTCTTTTCACAAATTCTAAGTGTAGTGACTTGGATATGCCTATTGATGCTTGTGATGTGTATGCCTGATATATCCTAGTTCGTCGGATGTGTTTCGGGTCTGTCTCACTGTGATAAAGAAATAACTGAAAAGTAAATGCGAGACAGGATTTTTATAGAGGTTATATCCCCAACTGGGGTTTACTCCTCTCCTTGGGGTTTGCTCCACAAGAGTTTAACCAATCACTATAATGCACCGTAGGTGGATACAAAACTGATTGGTTAGCCCAATACACAACCGAAACAAGTCGAACACTAGCCAATACTAGGTTACCACACGCCGAGTTTCGTTCCTCGGAATCTCCTTGATCCTGACAGACACAGCTCGCTACCGAAGGGCCCCCGGAACTCGTCCTTCCCTTCACGTGTGTGTAAACGTAGACCTTGCCTCCTTGGTATTGCTCACGTCCGAAGACAGAATATATGGAGGGGATGATGGAATAACCTGATAAATCACTCGCTTAGTGATGGATATGCAGGTTAACGCTCAGCCAGGCAGAAAGCTATCGCAAATGGAGGCTCAGGAATCTCTCAATAACTGTTTCTGCTCAAGACGCTTATATTCGTAGGTTCGCAAATTCTTAGTTCCTTGAAACTCTGAAGTGTAGCTCATATATAAACCTTTTCAATCAACACTTCACATGGAAAATCATATAATATAATAATCACCAAATCAAGCATAGTTTCCATGTAATTTTCGAGTCAATCATACCATATAAATCACGATTTTAATAAATCATTGCAACGGTCATATAGCACCTTTAAGCGTGATTATATTCCATATAAAAACTCAATTTCGTTCTCAAGCAATATTCAAGCATTTCCCATATCAGAAATTTCCATAAGTGATTCCCTGCTATCTGTTTCTAGCGTAAATCATTCCAGATTAACTTTCCAAATATAGCATACGAGATAGCATCACATTAGCACGTTTTCCATGTATAGATCATATTATTAGATCAATATATTTACCATGTTTAGCACATAAATCAGATCAGAGCATGCTTAATTCGATTTATCAATCATGACTAGAACTTTCCTTATTTCAGATATCACATCCGTTTATAGCATATAACACCTTATTCAAAAATCAATCAAATCAAATCTTTCCAAAATATATTAATCCAATCAGCATAAGGAAAGATATTAATTCAATATTTCTCATTAAATTCAGTGGAAAGCATGCAAGAATCGCACATGTAATTTTCGTCAGGAATAACAGATTTTGAGCAGATATAACACTTTCCATATATAAACAGCATATTTTCCTTTTATAACTCAGTAGGATATCTCATGCATTATTTCCATATATAGCACAGTACGATATATCATATCATATGGGCTGTCTATAACATGCGATCACATAGTCTCATCAACAAATAACAAACTCATATGCGAATCAAATATTCAACACTTTAATCAATTTATAGCTCATTATTAATGCATGGTCGAATATTATCATGAACTTAGACGTTATATTACTCATAAATCGAATTGCTTAATTTATAGACCTAACGTCATTACAATTACATCGTTCATCAAAACTCTCTAACACTCATGGACCAAAAAGATCAACATTCTCCCCCTTTTTGATGATGACATGTAATTGATGCAGGACAGAAGCATGTAAGCATATTCAATTTCGCAAGTCCTAGCGCATATGTCTAAGTGTTCCATAATTGCAAAACAGAGCATATGATATTTCCTAATCAATATGATACATATTTGCTCCCCCTGCCTAAGTGCAGTTATCTCTATGACATGCAAAGATATATCATGAACTAATTTTGCTCCCCCTGTCTAAGTGCGGATATATCCTGTCATTTTCTATGTTATATCCTGAGTGTAAAATTTTGAAATTACCCGTGAGTGTGCTCCCCCTGCCTAAGTGCGCATTTTCCAAGCATGATTCAAGCAATCACATAGTCCCGCAGCAGGCACTTAGCACTTATCAAGAAATCTCACACAAGTCAATTTGCACAGTTAAGTATCAGAGTATCACTGTATCAGAGCATAAGATCAGATAGCGCAGTATAAGATCAACACAGATATATCCAGAGATCAGATCAAAATTATTAAGCATTGGAGATATATCATAAAAGCAGCAAAATATTATATAGATTAGGGTTCAACGAGCTTCCCTGCACCAAAATACTTAGATGCTCAACGCCTAATACTTACCTTACTACTCCCCCTTCATTATCAAAATGGTGGGAGGGATACTTAAGAACTAAACTGATACTAGCATGCTGGAATATCCTAAGAGTAAGTAAGAGCAGAATGGAATATGAGGGGCAGCCTATTAGCTTGAGGAAGTTTCAGAATCGACTGGTTTAGGAAGGGACTTCTTGACCAGCTTGGGGAGCTTGGACAGTTTCAGCGATAGCTCGGTATACTGTTCTTTAAGCTTGCGGAAGCGCTTCTGATGATCAGCCTTGATATCGGAGATATCTCGGCGCAACACATAGATACCTCTCGTCCCTGCGCTTAGCTCATCTTCGTAGTAGTCGTCCTCGTCGCTTTTGACCTTTGCTTTTCCCTTCGCAGCAGACCGTTTCTGAGCACTACCGACTGACCTGTTCTCCTTTGCCTTGAACCAACCTTGGCTCTTGGAGTGATGAATTCTCATGCGCTTAAGGGTCACAAGGTCCACTACATGGACTGCCCTGTCTTCCCAAGCCGACGGCAGAATAATACCTTCGCACTCGAACAGGTGAGTAAGCAGCATTCCATAGGGTAGCGCCTTGTTTTTGCTCTCGATGGCCTGAATCATGTGCTTCAAACGATATATCCTAGGTTGAATATGCGATTCTGGGATATCATGTATACCGTGAAGGTGCTCATGAAGTTCATGGTGGTCGAGTGGCCGCCACTGCCTATTTTCGCACTCCAGAGGTCATGTTAAGCAACTTGTGCAGGAAGAAAAAGTCGATAGGGAGCTTGTTCAGGGCTTCTCCGTCAGAAAATCGAGGTTTGGTGTGTGTATTCCAGAGTATACGGAGGACATCACTGAGACCAAACTCATCAGCGTGGCACCAGTCATTCATGTCATAGTGACGAAGGCCCTCATCAGCAACTCCCAGCATAGCATTCATCTTCTGAGTGGTCCACTCGATCTTATGGCCAAGAACATAGGAACGGATGTTGACATGCCCTTCGAACTCGTCGTAGTCGAAATTGGCATAGAATAGTTTGACTACTTCAGGGTAGTAGGGTGTGTTGAGACTTAGGAATTGCTCCCATCCAAAATCCTTAAGCCAGGTGATTACGTTCCCAGGGGCAACTTGTCGAAGGCAACTCCACGGCCGCGAGCGATATCTCTGTTGCTGAAGCTTTTGTAGATGGTGCGGTTACTTTATTCTAGAAAAAGCAGTTCAAGTGGGATATCATTAGGTTTGGACAGATCGATAGGCGGGATGTCAGAGGATTTTGAACTTGGTGCAGGAGGCGGCGAGGCCTTTTCAGGTGGTGAGGGCTGTTTCTCAGGATCGCGGAACTTGAGGCAGGCTTCTCTGGTTTGGGTGTCTTTGCCGTGGTACTGGTAGGGCTGAGGCTGGATTTCTTTGTCTTTTTCTTCTTCTTCTTGACAAGTTTGACCGGAGGGAATCTTATCAGTGGATTTCGCTTTGGAACAGGTTTTGCGAGCAGAAGGCGATGAGGCTGAGGTTTGTTCTGGTGATTTAGGAGGAGATTCAAGTGAGGACTCATCAGACGTGGGTTCCTTGCGTTTTCGGCTGGAAGATTCTTTGGTGGCTGCCTTGGGTGTGGATGTTTTAGCCATTTTCAGAAGTGAGGGTTTGAAAGGAAGTTTGGGGAAGATGAATGAGTTTATAAAGATAAGGAACGGTTTTGAATTTAAAGAATAGGGTCGGTTTATTTTAGGAAGAGATAAGGGTGAAATTTGAAATTTGAAATTTGAAATTTCGAAGTTGGAAAGTGGAAAACTGTCAGAGATATCGAGCTGATTTGACCGGATCTCATAATTATGGAAGGGATTTGACTGGGCTGAATAGGAATATATTTTAAATAAAAGAGTTCCCTAGATTAACTGGACGATTGGAAATATATCTACGATTTCCTTCCTTCCAGAAGATCGGATATTCCTAAAATAATCTAGATAGCTGAAGGAATGTCTCGGAATGGGATAACTACGAATTTCTTCCTAAAAATACGAGGATCACACTTATGGAAAATAACTATAAGATCCACGGAATTACTTCAAGGGCTGAATTAGCATCTTAAGATAGGGTTACTACGAATTTCTATCTAAAATAGAATAACCCAGAGTAAATAAGAGAATTAGGCAAATTTACTAACCTTATTTAGCTCGATAATTCCCAATCGATCACGGATATCGCAAAATCTTGCCTCAATTAGGGGTTTCGTGAAGATATCAGCGAGCTGATCATTTGTTCCTACGAATTCCACACTGATATTTCCTTTCTGAACATGGTCTCGTATAAAATGATGTTTAACCTCAATATGCTTAGTACGAGAATGATGCACGGGATTCTTAGTAATACTAATGGCACTAGTGCTATCACACAGAATAGGAATTTTGTCATAACCTAACCCGAAATCACTAAGGGTTTGTTTCATCCAAAGGACTTGTTGACAACAATTTCCTAAGGCCATATATTCAGCTTCGGTTGTGGAGAGGGCGACATCATTTTGCTTTCTACTAGACCAAGTTATCAGGGAAGTCCCAAGTAATTGGCAAGTTCCACTGGTACTTTTTCTATCTTCCCTACAGCCGGCATAGTCAGCGTCGGAATATCCCATTAATGGGAAATCATCCGTATAGGAGTACCACAGACCAAAATTGACAGTACCCTTTATATATCTAAGTATCCGCTTGATTGCGGTCAAGTGGGATTCCCTAGGGTCAGACTGATATCTCGAACACATACCAACAGCAAACATGATATCAGTGCGACTAGCAGTTAAGTAAAGAAGGCTTCCGATCATACCTCGATATTGTGTTTGATCAACAGATGTACCTGATTCATCAGTGTCTATTTTTGTGGTCTGATGCATAGGGTGGAAATCGCTTTGGAATCACTCATCCCGAATTTAGTCAGCAATTCCCTGCTGTATTTCGTTTGGGATACGAAGGTTCCATTGTCAAGCTGCTTTATTTGCAACCCGAGGAAGTAGTTCAGCTCACCCATTAAGCTCATCTCAAATTCCTTCTGCATAGACTTAGAAAATTCCTCGCAGAGAATGATATTAGTACTTCCAAATATGATATCATCAACGTAATTTGGACCAGTATCATGTGATCACCTTCATACTTAATAAACAGCGTGTTATCAATAGTTCTAGTCGAAAATCCTATGTCAATCAGAAACTTACTTAGCCTTTCATACCATGCCCTAGGAGCCTGCTTTAAACCATATAATGCTTTATTTAATTTAAAAACATGATTTGGAAAATCTTTCCTAGCAAAGCCCGGTGGTTGTTCTACATAAACCTCCTCATTTATAAAACCATTTAAAAATGCACTTTTTTACGTCTATTTGAAAAAAGTTTAAAACGTTTAAAACATGCATATGCAAGTAAGACACGTATAGACTCTAATCTAGCTACCGGTGCAAAAGTTTCATCGAAATCAACATTCCTCCTGGGAATAACCTTTTGCAACTAACCTCGCTTTGTTTCTTGTGACATTACCGTGTTCGTCGAGTTTGTTGCGGAAGACCCATTTGGTTCCTATGATGGATTTATCGTCTGGTCTTTTTACGAGTGTCGACACTTCGCTCTTTTCGAACTGAGATAACTCACCTTCCATGGCAGAGACCCAAGATATATCTTCCAGAGCTTCATGGACTGTCTTTGGTTCCATCATTGAGAGTTGAGATGCCTCAGTATCTTGGTTTCGTGCAGTTGCTCTAGTTTTGATTCCAGATCTGATATTTCCTATTACTTGATCTGTTGGATGACTGGAAGCATGTTTCCATTTTCTAGGTTGCAGCTCCCCAGCTTCTGGTTCCACTGTTTCAACATTTTCGTCTTTTGGAATATCTTCCTCATTGTCTTTAATATCCTGCAATTCTGCACAAGGCAAATCTATACCTTCCTCATCAGTAGCATCTGCGTTAGGCATCTCATCAAACTTAACATGTATGGATTCCTGAACAGTCAGCTTTCTTTTATTATAAACACGATATGCCTTAGACGTAAGACTGTAACCAAGGAATATCCCTTCATCAACCTTAGAGTCAAATTTTCCTCTCTTATCTCTATCGTTCAAGATAAAACATTTACATCCGAACACATGAAAGTAACCTATATTTGGAGTTCTGCCATGCCAGATTTCATAAGAAGTCTTCTTTAATATCGGCCTAAGGAAGACACGGTTAGACACATAACAAGCTGTACTAACGGCTTCCGCCCAGAACTGTTTAGGAATATCATACTCATGTAACATAGATCTAGCCATTTTCTGTAATACCTTGTTTTTACGTTCAACTACACCGTTCTGTTGGGGGGTTATAGGAGCAGAGAAATTATGGCTATATCCATATTGATCACAGAATGATGCAAATGACTTACTATCAAATTCCAAACCGTTATCGTTGCGTATCCTACATAGATTCATTTCTTTTTCATTCTCAAGTCTCTTTATTAGTGATGCAAAGCTATCTAATGCCTCATTCATATGAGCGAGGAATATCACCCATGTATACCTGGAATAGTCATCAACAATGACAAAGGCATATCTTTTACCTCGCAGTGACATCGTTTGAACGGGTCCAAAAAGGTCGAGATGCAGTAATTCCATTGGTCTGGATGTGGATATTATATTCTTTGTTTTGAACGATGTCTTTGTCTGCTTGCCCATTTGGCACGCCTTGCATGTTTTGTCCTTGACGAACTTTATGTCAGGAACACCTCGTACCAATGCATTACACGTCAGGTGAGACAGTAGTTCCATATTGGCATGTGCTAAGCGTCTGTGCCATAACCAGGTGTTATCCCGTGTCACTGCTAAACACTTGACATTCTGGTCAGAAATATCATCCAGAGTAATACAGTAAATATTTCTATCTCTAGATGCACTAAACAATACTTTATTTCCATTTCTAACAACGCACTTGTCGTTTTCAAACGTGACCGCATGACCTTTATCACATAGTTGACTAATACTAATGAGATTATGTTCTAGATTCTTAACTAACATACGTCATCTATAGTAGTATGTAAAGTGTTACCGACAGTTCTAACTCCTATAACCTTAGCTTTTGTGTTGTCGGCGTAGGAGACATATCCTCCATCATACGCTTTCACCGACACAAACTTACTGATATCACCTGTCATATGGTGGGAACACCCACTGTCGAGGTACCACTTGTTCTTCTTACTGGATTTTCTTCTTTGTACCTGCATGAATCAGTTCTTTTCTGAGGTGCCCAATTTTGATTGGGTCCTAAACGGTTAGCAGCAAAATAATTCCTGTTAACACGTGGTGTATCATGTATCACAGGTTGTGATCTCTCAGACACAGGCTGGCCAGAGTTAGAGACTTCAGGAACTTTCTTAGGTCTCCAGACATATCTATATTTATCAGCTTTCTTCAAGAAACAATGGTTAGCATAATGACCAAGACGACCACATGAAAAACATTTAGGTTTCTAACATTTTGGTGAGGTGCAGCGTGTTTATGTGTCGTGGAATATCCTATTCCTGTTCTTCCGATATGTGCAGGAATGCTAAGTAACATATCAAGATTTTGTTGTCCTTCAAGAAGTCTAACATTAGTACGAGATTTTTCTTCTAAGAAATCCTTAAGAGCAGACATGTCTCTAGATATATTCTTTTGCTTCCTAAACTTCCCGCAATTACACAAAGCTTTCTCTTTTTTAAGAGTCTCTAGCTCGGCTCTCAGGCGCTCATTTTCTAGATCTGTTTGAAGCTTCTCTCTAGCTACTTCATCTCGCTGCCTAATTAGACCCTTTAGTTGTGAGTTGAGTGACTTAATCCTTCTTTCTGCATTTTGAATTATTTCGAACATCTCTTCTTTTTCATCTACTTCAAGGACTGAGGAAGGGTTATCATGATGTAGAATACTATTTGTAATTGTGCTTGATTTCATTAGTTGTCCTTGTTATTAGGGGCGTTTTGTGTAGTAGTCCTTCGATTATGACTAGATTGATATTTATACCAAGTTTGTTTGGTATAAATACATGTAAATCAATTGAGCTGAATAGAGAAAGTTTTGAGAATTGATCCGAAAGGCTTGCAATTCGATTTCTAGAGAGAGAAACAATAGTAACTTTCTCACTCTACTCGAATTCTCTCTCTTGTTCTTCATTTGAGTTTTTCGATCGAATTCAATTGCTTATCTAAACGATCGAATTACTATGAATTCTAGCCTAGGATCATAGAGTTGTTAATCGTAGGACCTAACAATTGGTATCAGAGCAGATTCGTTCTGTTTTGAATCGTAAATTGTTAGAATTGGATCGAAACCTTCCCTTGGATCCCATCCCGGTAGTGGACCAAAGCAGAGCTTGGCCCTCGTGCATCTTTAATCCTGTTCACTGTTCATCGAAGAACAGTTTGGCGCGAAATCTATTTTCGATCCAATAGCTTAATTCTGTGCTTAATTGACTTGAATTTGGTGTTTCTGTGCTCGTTTAAGTGATAGATCATCATTGCGATCAGTTCTGTAGCAGTTTGAACTTCGATTTCTAGGATTGAATTGCTTTTGCGTGTTACTGTTTGCGAAGAACATGAAGAACACGTTCTGATTTTGATCAAATTTGATATATTTTGCTTCATAACGTGTTTAATTGCTTGTTCGTGCGTGATTAGAACTTAATTGCGAGCAATTGCCTCCAATTTCACTATCTGATTCTTTGTTTTTGCTCGAATTAGTGTTAATCGTATTCTGTTAATTTTTCTCGATTGCTCAAATTTTTCTCGCTAAGTTTTGCGATCCTTGATTAGTTTCTCGATCGATACACTTAGCGCGAGAATTTTTCTCGATCAGAATACGAAGTCAGCGCTAGAATCGTCATCAGCAGAAACGATTTTAGTTAGAAATATTTCTCGCGCATTATACAGCGAAAAACTTTTTCGAGGAAGACTTATTTTGACTTTGCATGCGTAAAAACATTCACTCGAAAAACTTTTTCAGTCAAACCTTTTAACGTTTGACCAGGCGAAAATCATTTATACGCGAGAAACTTTTCTAGTCAACAGATTTATTTTGACTTGTCGAGAAACTTACTAACGTACTGTTTATTTACGATCGAAATAAATTCACGATCAAGAAATTTTTCTTGACCGAATGATTTTGAGCAATTTATTTCGCTCGTAAAATATCTCGCTGACAAAATTTCTCGCACGAGAATAGTACCCAGTACACTCTATCTCAACGGAATTAATTTCGATCAAACTTTAAAGATCGAATCGAAAATAATTCTCGATCTAATTTTCGAATCAAACGCTACTAACGAATTTCTTCACTTGTGAAGCACATTACATCATCTTCAACCTTCAAAACAATTAACGAAGATCCTTCAACAACTCGACTGCAATACAAACATGGATGCATACTCACTCGGAAATGACAACCGTCCGCCGATCTTGCAAAGAGGCGAATACACAGTTTGGAGAAGCCGCTTTCTGAATTTCATTGCTCTAAAAGATCAAGCTGAAAATCTACTGAAGTCCCTTGAAGAGGGACCGGCACAGTTCTGGGTTCATGTACCCGGGGACGAAACGGCTACTCCAGTAATTCCAGCTTCTAGGCGACTAAAGGAGCCTAGAGAATACTCTCTGGAGGAAAGAGCCCGAGCTAAGGCTGATCTGGTAGCCATGGATACCCTTATGCAGGGCATCCCCAACGATATATACAGACAAATCGATAGCCTTACATCGGCCAAAGGGATGTGGGATGAACTGCATAGGATGATGCAAAGAACGGAAGTTGGCATAAAGGCCAAGAAGGCGAACATTGTCACAGCTTACGACTCATTCAAAGCAAAGGCGGAGGAGAGTCTAAACGAGATCTACCAACGATACCTCACTCTTCTCAATGAGATGAGGAAGATAGAAATAACGAAGACAAACATGGAGACAAACATAAGATTTCTATCCTCTCTGCCCACGGAATGGAAGAAAATATCCACTCAAATACGACAAAACAAAGATCTAGAGGAGTTGGATGTCCATGCCGTGTTCGACAATCTCGCTCAGCATGAGGAAGATATCCGCGAGATCACCAAAGAGCAGAAAGGTAAACAAACCGATGACACGGTTGCCTTAGTCTCGGAGAAGAGGAGCATAAGATCAAGAAAGGATAAGATCGTTAGGCCACCTTCATCATCAGAGTCGGAAGAGGAATCGGACTCCGACATCGAGCCGAACATGAAAGCCCTTGGAAAACAGTTAGCTCTCATTGGACAAATGATGAGCAAGAAGTACTTCAAGAAGAAGTCTTCAACCTCAGCCAATAGACTTCGAACTACAAGCTCAAAGAACAAAGAACGTGCTCCGGAGAGTTCTGAGGTCAAGAATCCCAAAGAGACTAACAAATGTTTTAATTGTGGCAAAGCAGGTCACTTTGCCAGAGAGTGCACTCTCCCGAAGAAAAGAGATGAAAATTACTACTCCAGGAAGCTTCAATTGACAAAACAGAAAGAAGCTGGAGTAGCTCTCATGGCCGAACAGGACCAACGGCTCGAGGACACGTCGAGCTCCGAAGAAGAGAACTTAGTCCTTGTGGCCCGTCTCGACAACGAACTGGACGCCGAAACATCCACTCATACGGACGATGACAACGCATCCACGTCTTCAAATGAGGTAGTCACTCCTTCCACATTATTGACCATGTTAGAATCATATGAAAAGCAATGTGCTAACATGAAACGTGAGCAGAAAAGTATAAAGGAAGTAGAGAACGAACTTGAGAGAGCTCAGGAGAAGATAGATAGTCTCGAACAAGGACTTAGGAGCTCTAGTGCAAAAATAGATGAACTTACCAAGAGCCTTGCAATTCCAGATTATCCTATAACACTCAACAGATTAAACCTTCGTAGAATGTGAATAGTGTGCTTTAGAGGTTTAGTGTTGAATACATGAGATTTTAGCAAATGGAAAGTTGATTAGTGATGGTTAGGGTTTAAGCTTAAATACCTTGTAAGGTATTTAAGCCCATTGGGCGCCTAACAAACCCATTACAACTACAACCCATCTAACTGAAGTGTAACGTATAAAAGCATAGTAAAGAACTAACAAGACTTAGTACAATATTTTGGACACTTCTAAAATATTCCTAACATTCTCCCCCTAAGTGTCCAAATTACAAATAAACCTATCTAAGTCTTCAAGTCTTCTTTTTCTTCGAGCGGGGAGGAGGCCGAGGTTCCAGAAGTTCGTAGGCTGATCTTCTGAGTCCAAGTCTTAATTCATATGATCTCAATCTTCTACGAAAAGAGATTTTGTCGGTGATGATTTCGATCATCTTATGATACTTCTCTTGTACTTCAGATTCTACTTCTCTCATTTCCTCTACGATCCTCTTGAGCTTAGCAAGAATAATACGGAGAGTTCCATCACAGAACTTGTGGTTTTCTGATCTTCTCATCAGTCTCTTCTCTCCCTTGTAATTGAGGTAGATTACTGAAGGGTCTTCTCCATCAAAGATATGGCCTTCTCCGTAGCTCTCTGACTCAGGTGCTTCCAAGGAGGGCTTCGTGAGATTCATTCTTTTTATGTTGCTTTCAAGTGCCATTTGGAGGTCATGTGTAGAGTTGAACTTTACTTGACGCAACATGAACCTTTTTAATGAAGCATAGCCCATCCTTAATTCTGGAGTCCTGAGTACTCCAAGCCTCCTATAATCCCCTACTAATTGATCAATGTCTTCACCTCTGAGATAGGAGAGATCCCCTTCATTCAGTCCTTCAGCTGAATTATCTTCACGTCGTACAATGTAAATAAGGAAATCAATGTCTCCAAATCGCTCCTTTCGAACAGTCAGAATTTGTTTGATTTTGGGTCTTTTTGCCTCAAGTCTTCGGAGATCATCGACGTTCGTTCCTTTTCTCTGAACATCAGTGTTCGACGGATAGACAGCAGGTACTGAACGACTTTTGATCGTGGGAAATGAGTTAAACCTCTGAGGTCAAGTTCATCCACCTTCAAGATCCTATCTTCCCTCCTCCAGATTTTCTTTCGTATCTCTTCTTGATAAGGAGCATTAACCTTCACATTTTCCATGGAAGTTGTAGCTCGTCAATTCCTTTGTGTGTATCTGGAGGGCAATCCTCGTCTATGACCGTGTGTTGTAGAAGTTCTGGAAGTTCGGGTATCTCTGCTTCGTAGTCTTCTCCTTCCTCGAGCTCCTCATCTTCAAGACGAATTAGACTAATGTTAGCTTTCGAGAGAAAGTATCTAGCATTGTCCATAAGGTTTCTGGCCATAGTAGGATTAACAGGATGAGTTCTCCATTCCACGCCAAAGATGTACCTCTCCACAACATCATGTTGATTGTAAAGTTCTTCGACTAAGGTGTTGGATTGTCGATCTGAAGGGATGGGATGGAAGTTTGGGGACTTATCTGGCTTGTGTGATGTGGGCTTGTGGTTGTTTGGACTGATTGGGTGGAAATCCTCAAGGAGACAGATTCGACTTCGTCAAGGGCAATTGTCTGGTTCTGCCCTGGCGTAGCTTGTCTGCCCCTAGAGGACCTTGGTGGTGGGTTGGATTGTCGGGAAGAACCGCCTCCACGAGTTAGGACCCCGCGCCCTCATCCGCCGCGAGTGACCGGATACATGACTCTTGGTCTCTTCTCCCCCTCAGGGCGATCTTGGTCATCAGGATCGTCATGATGACGTTTCTGTCTAGAGCCTTCCTGACTACATGTGGATGGGTCAGGTATGATTCCGCCTTTAATCAGCTTTTTGTAAAAATCTTCTTCGTCCGGAGTCCGCTGATTGTTGAGTTCGATAATTCGGGAGATACCTACGTCGAAGAGCTCAAGTAGAGGCATGTTGTATGAACTGGGTTCATGAGTGACTCATGGTGGTGGTAGTGAGATGAGACGAGGCTGTGACTGCTGTTCTCCTACGGGTGCCTTTCCTTTGTCCGTGGAGGCTGATTGCAGGGCATCCTTAATGAATCCTCGAACCCGTGGTAAGGTCACGGATTCAAGGAACTCAAAAAGGCGATTCTCTAGGTAAGGCATCGTCACAGCTTGAGGAGTTGAGGATGGTGCTCCGGCGCTTGTTGGGTTAGCCGTTGTCACACATTTAGAACTAGGTTCTGAACGGTGGCCCTCGTCAACCGAAGTCCGGTGGACTTTAGTTTCCACGGGTCTTCCGACCTCTCCTTGCGACACATCTTTAGAAGATGGTGCTCGGGTCGTTATGGGCACATCGATAAGATGGGCTGGAGTGGAGCTTTCACCGGGGCCACTTCCCGTTAGCACTCGTCCAGAGCTAGGTTCTGGTCGGTGGCTCTCGGATGCTGTGCTGCTGAGATCATCATCATCCGTGAGGCTTCCGTCCAATCCTCGAAGGGCCTCAATTTGAGGCTCTTCTATGGGCGTTGATGCCTGAAGGACAGGTGGAGACTCGTGCTGTGTCGTAGGGATGGTGATTATTTGTTGTGGAGTGGACACAGGAGTCGAGGTGACAGATATTTGAGGAGGTTCTGGGTATTTTGAGACACGTGCCTGTTGGGAGGCAGGTGAATGGTCTGGTGCAGGTTGCATTTGCGCCGTTGGGTCGACTACGGCGTCTCCTATCCTAGGGGTTGACCCGGCTATATCTGACTGGGTAGTTTGGATAGTTTCTAACACGGGAACGACGATTTGTGGTGGTTCTGGTTGCTCTTTTGATGGTCATTCCTCGTGAGGTTGATTAGTAATGAGTAGCTGTTGGGTCGGCTGGGATGGTTGAGGTACTATCTGTTGTTCTATGGGTTCTCTCAGGCCCTCACTCGTTCCCTCTCTCTCTCTCTCTCTCACTTGTTTTCGCTCTCTCTGTCTCACTAACCCCTGGGTTAGACTCGGGTGGGTCGGCCTGAGTCATGGGGTGGGGAATGTTGTACTTCTGGCAGTACTTTTCAATGTCATCTTGGCTAGAAAGTAGTAAGATGGCGCGCGGAATTGGCATTGGTGTGCGCGACTACTTCTCGTCGGTCTTTCCTTTTTGAAGAAATTTGAGTTTGGGAGGGGTGTAGTTTTCTTTTTGCGGCCTTGTTGGTATCCCCGGTGTTGTAGTCATAAAGTAGTGGATCATTAGTGAGAACCACCGGGGATAGGGCAGTTGATCTCTGATGAAGCTGATCGTCCAGGTCCATTGTGATTAGCTTGGCATAGTCGTATCCTTTCCTGAAGGCGATCCCGTGAAAGATTCGTAGGATCGTAATGTTGCATCTGTCCCACCCTGAGTGCTTTGGTGAGAAGCACTTATTGACAATTGCGAAAAGAGTTCGCCACGGATGTGGAATCATTGATTGTTGAAAACGGGAAACAAACTCGAGTGAGCTATAGTAACCCATTTTCAACATATCTGCGATGAGCTCGTCCTCGGATGCCTAATGTTCATAAGTTGGTTGAGTCGGCAGCTGAAGAATTTGTCGAAGAAAGTCCCTAGTGATTCTGACGGTCTCGTTTGCGATTTGGGCTTCATAGTAAGTGTTGTTGTCCTGAGAGATTTTGGTAGTCATAGTCCCCGAGAATTGTTGATGATACACAGTAGGAACTGGTACTGATGCAGAGAATACGTATCCTAGATGGTGGTTTCTCAGGATGGATGGGATGATCTCTTCTTGACACTTGAAAATGTTCAAGTCGAGTTGAAAGTTGTTGTCTTTGATTACAATCCATTTGGTGGTTGAGTAGACGAGATCTATTGGTGTAGTCATTCTGTCGAAACTCATTATAAGAGAAAAACAAGGTTGTGAATAACGTCTTATGAGAAGATATTTGAAATTCTTAAGAAAAAGATGATTTAATTAACAAGGAACTTTTCGGCCCCAAAAAAATTCGTATTTCACGAATTTGAAGTTTTGAAATTTTGGCAAGGGTTCGCGAATTTAAACAGTTAGTTCAAAAGACTTCAAAATTGATTTTGCGAGTTTGCTTCAGATCGAATTTGAACATGCAGTTTTGCGAACACAAAGATATGCGGGTCTGTAAAAGCCTGAAGTTCTTCAAAAATTTCACTAAGTTAGTTTCGCGAATTAGTTTGAAATACTGAGAGGGTTCCGTTTGCGAATTGACTTAGTCAATTTATAATCGTGAAATTCAAGAAATTCGAATTGAAGTGCGAAAGACAATTCGCGAGTTGTAAATTTGCGAACCACTCATTTTGCGAATTCAGAGGTTTGCGGGTCTGTTGAGGGGAATAGCGAATCGACTTTGAATCATTGAAAATTTGCGAAGTGGGAATTGCGATTAGAAAAGATTTGCGAAATAGAGATCGCGAATTCGATAGTTCGCGAATTGACCAGATCAACCACAACACACAAAACACTGGTTTGCGAATTGCATCTGAAGAAATTGGCAGTTCGCGACTTTCGAATTCGCAAAATTTAGTTGGTCAAATAGTCAACTGTAAACAGTGAATTCATTTATCCAACTTATTTTATGGATTGATTCGCAAAACACATTTTCAATTCGCGAATAAACAACTGAAAGATCAAAATGAATTTTCGAAGAAAAAACATAGAAACCCCTCTTTCACGATTGTAACTTCAGTCCGCGCAATTGTAACTCATTTTTCACGATAAAATTAAACATATTATGAAACGAAATGAGTATTAAACACAACAAGATCAACCAAAGGTCAACACAAAAAGAAATCCCTGTTCTTCCTGAGATCGAACCTGCAAAAACGAAGAAAACCCATAAACAAATAAGTTAAATACCGTTTCTTCCTTACCCCAAGGAGATCTGTGAGCGTGTGAGAGTGAGATTGAAGCGAGAAGACACAGAGGGAGTTTGCGACAGAGAGATTTTGCGACAGAGAGAGATTTCGAGTTCGTGAAATTATGATTTGGGAATTTTTAGGGTTTCGCGAATAGGGTTAAGCCAGATTTGCGGGCTGAGAAAAAGATTTGGGCCGCGAAATTTTTAGGTGGAGGCCCACTTTTGATTCGCGAATTTCGAATTTGTGCGAACTGTAGATTTCGAAATCTTAGATTCGCGAACTTGCATTGACAATTTTGACTGGTCAGCATTTGAACCGATGTGCGAAGTGTACTGCGAATCAGAGAATTCGCGAATTGAAGGTTCAAAGTTCGAAAAAAAATCTTTGACAAGTCGAAGTTTGAGAGGATTCGCGAATTTAGCACTTCGCGGGAAAAAAATGAAATAACGTTCAAAAATTTCCCAAAACTGAGAATGCGAAGATGAATCTAAAATAAAAACAACTTAGCCTAAAGGCATTAATTTGACTATAAAATCATAAAATTTCAGATCTGCGAGTTTCTCAAAAATGATTTATCTAAGCCAAATTTCGAAAATCGACAAAGAAAAACATCTCTTTCTTTTGCGGCGACGAATCCTTAAGTCAAAAATTCGTCTTCCCTGTTGATTATGTTTGATTGGAGCATTAATGATGTTATGGTTCATTTTATGCCTATAAATAGACAGAACTCGAACCAACTTCGTAATTCCATAATTTTTCGCAAACTAACTCTCACATTATCATCATTCTCGCAGGGAAAAATGGACTGGATGCAGCAAGTATATGAATCTGAGGAACATGTGGAGTTATGGCGTAACTTTGAGCGCAATATGGATAAACTAGCGTTTCTTATTTTTCTTCTGTTGGGCTTAATCGTCGTCTTACTAGCTGTTCTTTTTTGGGCACTCGTTGGTCGTGCTAGCTTTTGAGATTGTTTTGAGTATTTTGAGAGTTCATGAAAGCTCGTTGAGAATGTTTTGAGAGCTTATCCTATTTGTATTATGTATTTGGAGATTGTTTTTCGCATTTCTGAGAGACTTGTGTAACTCTGAAAGATCAATTTAAGCGAAAATAATTACTCCCCCTCAATGTTTTGGAACTTTGGAATAGTTACCCAAACTCCCCCTAAATAATATGCATATCGAGAGTCTTAAAGCATTTAATTAGTTGATAACTTACTCCCCCTCGATGCTTGGATATCGCATTTCTCCCCCTCGATGTAATGCTATCAGCATTGGCTTTACATCGACTTATTGGAAAGCAAGAAACAAAAATAATTAGTGAAAATAAACTAAAACCTAGAAAGAGAAAAAGAGAGAAAAAAGATAATTAACAAAGACACACGCACAGAGTTGTAAAACGGAAAACAGAGCAGATGGACACATGATGAACCGTAGGAAAGCATAATCGAAATTAGAGATTGAGGTTCAACATTCCCAGTTTTGCCACTAAGAATTGGAATCGTTTCTCATCCAATGCTTTTGTAAAAAAATCGGCTAGTTGAATCTCTGTATTGCCAAAATACATTTCTATTATGCCTCTTTCGACTTTGTCTTTTATGAAATGATAACGTAGGTCTATGTGCTTAGTGCGTGAATGATGAACATGATTGCAAGTAATCGCTATGGCACTTTTAGAATCACAATAAATAGGAATTTTATTGAAATCAAACCCGTAGTCTCGTAGTTGGGTTCGAATCCACAAAATTTGGGAGCAACAACTGGCAGCAGCAACATATTCTGCTTCTGCTGTGGAAGTTGACACACAATTTTGTTTCTTGGAAGCCCAACAGACAAGTTTATCTCCAAGAAATTGGATGTTGCCTGATGTGCTTTTCCTATCCAGTCTGCATCCTCCGAAATCGGCATTAGAATATCCTATTAGTTTCATACCTGAGTTTTAGGATACCAGAGTCCAAGGTCTGGTGTGCCTTTTAGATACTTCAATATTCTATTGACAGCATGGAGATGCGACTCCTTTGGATTCGCTTGGAATCGAGCACATAAACATGTGGAAAAGAGAATATCCGGTATGCTGGCAGTGAGATAGAGCAGAGACCCAATAATGCCTCTATAATGCGTTGGATCAACAGGCTCGCTCAAGTGATCTGCATCGAGGGTGCATGAGGTTGACATTGGAGTGCTGGAATATTTGCTATTGTCAATCCCATATTTCTTAGGATGTCGTGAATGTACTTCGACTGGTTAATAAATATCCCATCCTGAAGTTGCTTAATTTGCAGTCCAAGGAAAAAGGTCATTTCACCCACCATACTCATCTCAAATTGTGATTTCATCAACGTGCTGAATTCGACATAGAGTTCTAGATTTGCAGAGCCGAAGATGATGTCATCCACGTAAATCTGCACAAGCATGATTTCGGGACCAGCCCTTTTGACAAACAGTGTGGTGTCAATTTTTCCTTTAGTGAAGCCTGAGTTGGTAAGGAAGTCAGACAAGGCTTCGTACCAAGCTCTTGGTGCTTGCTTTAGTCCATAGAGACCCTTGTCGAGTTTGTAGATGAAATTTGTATGTTCTTGATTGAGAAATCCGTCTTGCTGTGAGACGTATACTTCTTCCTTCAAAATTCCATTCAAGAACGCAGTCTTTACGTCCATTTGATAGACAATAATGTCTTTGTGTGCCGCATATGGAAAAACAGTCTGATGGCTTCAATTCTTGCTACAGGGGCAAAAGTCTCATCATAGTCAATTCCTTCTTGCTGATTGTATCCTTTAGCTACAAGTCTGGCTTTGTTAAGAATTACCACACCTTCCTCATCTTTCATGTTCTTAAATACCCATTTCGTTCCGATTATTGTCTTACCTTTTGGACGCGGAACTAGGTTCCAGACCTTGAGACGTTCGAACTGATTGATTTCCTCTTGCATGGCTACTATCCAGTTTGGATCATGGAGTGCGTCAATTACTCTTGTAGGTGCTGTTTGACTCAAAAAGCATGTGAAGTTACATTCATTTGAGAGCGAACCTCTGGTCTTTACTCCAGTAATGGGATCCCCAATGATTTGATTTGCTGGATGACTTCGAATCCATTTCTTTTCATGTGGTAGTGGTGGAACATCTGTTTCTGATCCCTCATTTAATGGATACTCAATCACAGAAGTAGTAGGATTGCACGCGGAAGTGGATGAGTTCTCTAGCTGTGTTTCTGGGATTGAGGTTTCAACGTTTGTAGTTGGAAACGATTGATCAGGAATAGGGTTGAATTCATGAGGTGATGGACAAGCACTGGTTTCTGTATTTGAAAAAGAATTGGTGTTTGGCCTGTTAAGAGAGATGTATATGTGCTCAAATAGTTGATCCAGATCTTCTTGAGCTTGTTGACTAAAATACGTTGGGTTTCTGTGTCCAGATTCATCAGCTGTATGTTGTTGATCTTGCCTTGCATTGTTTAATGCTGGTTCTGAAGTAGTGTATTCAGAGACTCTCTATGAGGACTCGCCTAATTCCATCTGTGGTTGAATAGAACCTTGTTGTGTGTGGTTTGGTCCTGAGCCATTTAGTCCGAATTGAGTTTCTGGACCCCCATCAAATGTAACATTTGTACTTTCAATGATCATTCTCCTTGTACGAAGATATACCCTATATGCCTTAGATTGCAGAGAGTAGCCCACAAAAAATCCTTTAAAAGCTTTTGGATCAAGCTTAGCTGTCTTCTCGGTCATTAGCAACGAAGCATTTGCATCCAAAAATCCTCAAGTGAGCAATGTTGGGTAATCTGTTGTTCATTAATTCATAAGGGGTCTTTCCAAATCTTAGGTGAATGTTGGTGCGATTCTGAGTATAGCAGGCTGTGTTCATGGCTTCTGCCCAAAGAAAATGAGGTAGTGAAGATTGTATAAGCATTGTTCGGGAAGCTTCTACAAGTGTTCGATTTCGCCTTTCTACGACTCCATTCTGTTGAGGGGTGTGGACGGCAGAGAATTGTTGGGTAATCCCTAGAGAGTCATAAAATTCACTAAGTTGTTGATTTTTGAATTCTGTGCCATTGTCAGATCGAATCACTCTAACATTGCGCTGTAGCAAGTTCTGTGTTGTCCTGATGAGACTTGGAATATGATCAACTGCTCTGATTTTGTCCGGAGAAATCGGACCCAAGTGTAGCGTGAGTAGTCGTCTACAACAACCAGCGTATAACGCTTTCCACTGATACTGTCTGTTCGCATTGGACCACATAGGTCGATGTGTAAAAGCTCTAGTGGATGTTGAGTGGATGCTGTGTGTTTTGTAGGATGAGTTGCCTTTTTCATTTTTCCTTTCTCACAAGCCGGGCACAAATGTTCCTTTTGATATTTTAGTGGTGGATTTCCAATAGCCAATTTGTTAGTCGCCAGCTTGTTGAGAGTTTTGAAATTTAGATGAGAGAGTCGCTGGTGCCATAAGTTATTCTGAGCTGATGTTGCGCGGGAGATCAGACATATACCCATCTTTGGTCTGACTGTTCTAATGTCAATGGTGTATAGATTTGTTCTGCGAGTTCCAGTGAGTAGTTCATCACCATTGGCATTGAGAATTTTGCATGTTCTCTTCTGAAACATGACTTGGAGTCCTATATCACTGAACTGTCCGATAGAGAGGAGGTTGTGTGTTAGTCCTTTTACGTACGAAACTTCCTTGATTGTGAGTCGATTGCATATGAGATCGCCATAGCCAAGAATTCTGGCTCCATTGCTATTACCAAAGCATACCAGTCCTCATGGTCTATCAACGTAGTTGCTCAACAGTTCCTTTGTCCCAGTCATGTGTGTGGAGCAAACAGATCTAAGTACCACACATGAAGGGCCTGCAAAATAAAACTAGAGGGTTTTAGGTACCCATTGAAATATGGGTCCACTTCTATTATGTTTATTAGTCCGTTTAGACTCCCTAGATTTTCCTTTGTTGGTGGATGACACAGAGTCACTAATTATTTCTAGGGTTGGGATTTGTGTTCCTGCAGTCTGAAGCTTTGGAACCCATTTGTGCTCTAGTAAGGGTCTCTTTGTCTTAAGCTTAGACATGAATTTTTTTGGTTTAGCAGGTTTGACAGGTTCTTTGATATCTTTTGGTTTTGATTCGTGTCTTGACTTTGTAATTTTGTTTTTAGGAATTGTTTTGTGAGTTTGCTTGGTGACATGATCATGCACGGAAAGAAGTGTTTTTGATTTAGAAGATAATTTTTTCGATACATGGCGAAATAAAGAAGGTACAAAGGTTTTGGAAGGAAAATACTCAATGACAAAAGGTGTATTGAGATCACTATTCTCCTTCAAGATATCTTCCTTTTTAACCACTTGACCCTTCAATGGCTCTTTTCTGAGTCCTGAAAATTTCAATGTATTAGTGCAGGAATTTTTGTCATGCGAAACTAAGGTGTATGAAATTGTGTGTAATCTTAATTTTTCTTTAAGTGAAGATATTTCCTGAAGAAGTTTCTGCCTTTCTTCACCAAATGACTTTCTCTCGCTTTCGATAGTGGAGTGAAGATCACTGATTTTCTTTATGCAATCAGGCATATATCCTGTTGCATATGTAACCATCGGTGCCGTACTTTCTGAAACACCTGAGGTTTCTCCTTCATTTGGACGTGGAATATCTGACTCGAATTCAGTTATTGCTGGACAACTTCTTTCTTTATAACTATCATTTAATTCTGTGTAGTTAAATGATGTTTGAGTTTTACTGTGTGTTGATGTCTCATTTTCACTGACAAAAGGCATGAGATTTGCCAGGCAACCTGTCTGCATGAATTTGAGATCATACAGATAAGGTGAACTTGATATGCCTTGTTTTAACTTACATGGGGTTTCAAAACCTAGTCCTTTATGGGGATTATAAAAATCAACGTTAGCTGGTTTGTTCAAGAAGATCGTTTGTTCTGACTGATCTCGTCGGGTTAAAATGTCCTCCAATTTTTTTATTTTGGAGTACAGTCTTTCCCGTTCTTTACTTAGTAAGTCATATTTAATTGTAGCGTCCATTGCCTGATCTCTATGAGATTTCATTTCCTTTTCTAAATCCTTGGCTTTAGCTTCGGATGCACTTGTATTTCAAGCTTAGCAACTTTTTCATTTGCTACAATTACACGATTCTTCTCACATGCATAATCATATCTAAACTTATCTAATACTACTAAATTCTTCTCTAAGTTAGCTTCTAGTTCCTTGATTTTCCTTTTCCCCAATTTGTTAGATTTATATAAGGCTAAAAATTCATTTTTAATCTTAAGTAAAGAATCATAATCTGCTTCACTTACCTCCACTATGTCTGAATTGTTAGAGGTTTCCCTGTCTGACTCGCTACCTTCAGCTCCAGCTCCATCTTCTTCGTCATCTAGTTTGGCCATCAGTGCCACGTTCACATTCTCGCTGTCTGAGGTATCTTCAAGCCAATGATCCTCTTCTGCCATTAAGACCAGTCCTTTTTCTTTTTGTTCAGCTAATTGAACTTTTCAGCGGTAATAGTTAACGTCATTTTTCTTGGGCATTCTGCACTCTCTGGCAAATTGTCCATTCTTACCGCAGTTGAAGCATTTGCCGCCTTGATGAGGAGTTTCAGAGTTGTTTTCCTCATCCTGAGTCTTTCCTTTAGAGTTGGAGGAAGTTCTTTGACGATTGAAGGAGGAACTAGTCTTCTTATAATATTTCTTCTGCACGAAATTCGAGACCAGAGCGAGTTGCTTAGCAAGATCTTTGAGGGTGATCTCCTGGTCTCCATGTTTCGTAAGATCCTTGGATTCGTCATCAGAATCAGAGTCTCCTCCCTCCTAACTTGTGATGACTGGATAATTTCTTTGTCCTTGGATTGTTTTCTTGATGATCGTTCAGTCATAAGAGCAAGTGAGTCGCTTCCTATTGATTTGATTTCCTCCCTTCGTTTCTCCACATGATTGGAATGTTGATTGAGGAAGTCGAATAACGTATGAATGCTAACTTTGGTTAGGTCGTTCATTTGTCTTATCATAATTGTAGTAGCCTCCCATTCTGGATGAAGTGATCCTAAGAATTTGATATTGATCTCCATTACACTTTTTGTGACTCCATTCATCTTTAGCTCGTTTAGAAGAACAAGAAATCGATGGAAGGTTTCTTGGAGAGTTTCCCCTTTGTTAGCATGAAAGCGGTCATAAGAGATGTGTGTGTTCGCCATTCTTGCCATTGTATTGACTTCTATCCCCTGCATCATAATTCGAAGAGCATCCCACATTTCTTTTGCGCTATCACCACATTCGAGTTGCATCAAAATGTCATTGGGAATGGCTTGCATCATGTACGCCACTTTGTCTGCCTTTAGTCGCAGTTTTTCTTCATCGCTGCATTGGTCAGTAGTTTTCAAGATCCTCTGTTTCTCTCTTGCAGGAGTGGTGTCAGTAGTGGCGGGAATTATGGTCCAATACTGTGTAGGTCCATTGTAAATAAAATTGTCCTTGCTTTCTATGAAGTTGATGAACCTTCTCTTCCAGACTGCGTATTCTCCATGTCGGACGATGGGAGGTCTAACATCATTTCCCATACTGAAAGAGTCCATTTCTTGTGTTTTTGGATATGATCGTTAACGTGTAATGTGAGGAAAATAGGTTAAGGTCGAAGTCAAATCTGAGAGTTGACTTTGTAGAATTGGATAAGCACGGGTGTTCGTAAAATGAGGATTGGAATTTGTCCACGAATTTGGTAGGGTTGTTTTTGCGAATTGGTTAGGATAGGTGTCCTCGTAAAACTTGATCAAGTTCGTGAAATGGCACGGGTTCGTGAAACTCGCTGCTCCAGTTGGTTCGCGAAGTTCAATCCGCAGACTTAAAGTTCGCGAAGTGAGAGATCGCGAATTGACTTGAGAGGCTGATTCGCAAAAAGATGATCGTGAATTGAGTACTGAATTCGTAAAATTGTCCTGATTCGGGAAATTGTTCGGGTTCGCGAAGTGAAGATGGATTTGCGAATTGATGAGATGAGCTGATTCGCAGAAAATGAGTGGTTCGTGAAGTTGATGATTCGCGAAATTATCCGGGTTCGCAAGGTGATGATTCGCGAAGCTGACTTGAGAACTTGGATTCATGAAATTAAGATCTTTCAATTCGCGAAATTTCACCTTGATTCAGAATTCGTGAATCTAGCCAGTAAGTGAACTAATTCGCGAACTAGGAAATAGTGACTAATTCGCGAACTGAAAATTAGTGAACTTTAAACCCTACGCAAGCACCGTTCGCGAACTCAAGAACAGAAGGAATAACAGACTCGTTCTTCTATTTTCAGACAAAAATTCCAACCAATCTGACTCAAACTCGACCGAAATTGACTTGGTAATTCTCAAAACTGATAACTGGCAGCCTTAGCGAAGCAGAAAACATCAAATAACAGTTTGAGCCCATGAATTTGAGTTTTGTGACGGGAGCTGAAGAGTCAAACTGAAGGAACATTGCTTGATTCTTTAAAGCTTGAAATGAAGTTTCCTCACCTACACGCTTGCTCTGATTCCAATTGTAATTCCAGATTATCCTATAACACTTCAACAGATTAAACCTTCGTAGAATGTGAATAGTGTGCTTTAGAGGTTTAGTGTTGAATACGTGAGATTTTAGCAAATCGATACTTGATTAGTGATGGTTAGGGTTTAAGCTTAAATACCTTGTAAGGTATTTAAGCCCATTGGGCCCCTAACAAACCCATTACAACTACAATCCATCTAACTGAAGTGTAACGTATAAAAACATAGTAAAGAACTAACAAGACTTAGAACAATATTTGGACACTTCTAAAATATTCCTAACAAGCCTCCAGTATAGAGAGACTAGTCAACCTCAACTAGGACAACAGAGCGAAAAGATTAAGGAATTAGACGATAGGCTAGCAAATAACTACAATTGCTTGGTTAGAAATCTCAACGAGAAAGCCACTTTAAATTGTAGGATAACCGAAGCCATCTCTAAGATCACTAACTTAGAAGCTCAATTAGAAACATCGAATGCTAATATTAGTGAGCTTATTAAGGATTTCGATGCCTGTCAAGCCGCGAAACTAACCGTGGAAAATAATTACGCTCTCCTAGGTGAGGAACGCAAGAAACTATATGCCAAAGTGAAGAAATTAGACGATATAGTTACGCGTAGGGGACAGTCCGAACAGACGATATTTTTGAACAAGCCCAAGGATATAGAGTTCTATAATCCAATAGAAGGCATAGGTTTCACTAACCTGGTGTTTTACAAAAGAAAGAAATATATGATGTTAAACACATGCGCTTAGGAATAACCTCTCTTAGAAATTTTACTGAATCGTCTTATGCAAATACTTTCGATTCGTCCATTAGACAAGGTCCACATGGTCCAGAAATCCCCTTTGACTACAAAGAACTAAAAGAAAGGGACAAAAATAGGAAAGAAACTCTAACACCTGTCTGCAATTTAGTTCAAATTCTACCTCCTGATTCTCAAACACACCACGAGGAAGTTAAATCCATTAATTATAAAAATTCTCTCTACAAACCTCCTATCATAAAACAGATAGAGGAGTCACAGGCTAAGTTAGAAAAAGAACGAGAGAATTTCGAAGCTGAAAATAAAAAATTCTTTAAGGAGATGGAAAATCTCAAGGCTTCCTCGTCCCCCAAACTACCTCTCACGCTATTACAAAAAGCGTGAAAAATGAAAAATCGCCTTTGAAAGATAAATATTGTAATAATAATTTTGTTAAAAGTGCTATGACTAATTTCACTTTACCTACGTCTACAGGGAGCGTAGCGTCAGCACTAAAAACAAAGGCGAGAGTGTCTAGCACTAAGATAAAGAAGGAGCCATTAGATTTAAATGTTTTTGGGCATGCTAATCCTTTTGTTACAATAAAAGACACTCGTAGAAATAAAAGAGTTATTTCCACTTTTAAGATAATTGCTTCTACTTATTCACTTCAGCCGATCACCTTTAGAAGCACCAACTTCGAAATAGGCTCTACGTCAAAAAATAATCATTCTGAAACAAATGCCACAAGAAAGACATGTAGGAAACAAGATCCAGCCATAAAGAAAGCTTATGGCGCTATACATGAATGTGCTCACCTATGGTATCCCGTAGAAATTAAATCCCCCAAGCACCTTAGGAGACTATCACAAGAAAAGATCTTTTCCTCAGTCAAACCCTCCAAAGCATTTGTACGAGCTGAAATTAACCTTCCCTGTAAGGTTCAACCCAAATGGGTTCCTAAATCTCCGCCTAGGACGACAAAAGCCAAAAGAGCCAAGTCTCCTATAGAGGCAAAACCCAAACCCACTTTTTCGAAAGTGCAATAGGTTATTAAGACTCTTCCAAAAATAGATTTAGGAGTCATATCTGAACCCAAAACTAAATCTGCTAATCCGAGAGGACCCATGTTTAAGTGGGTACCTAAAGCTCTTTAAATTGTTTTTGCAGATCCATCATGTGTGGTACCTCGACTCTAGTTGCTCCACACATATGACTGGTAATCAAGAGCTGCTGAGCAACTACAAAGACCGACCAAACGGAAAAGTCAGATTTGGGAACAACGATTCAGCCCCGATTCTAGGACTTGGGGATATCACTCTGAAGAATCTGACCATCAAAGATGTCTCGTACGTCGAAGGCCTCCGCCATAACTTGTTCAGCATAGGCCAATTCTGTGACAAAGGCTTCCAGGTGGTCTTCCATGCTAACCGGTGCAGAATTTTGGATAGTCAGGACACAGAACTCCTTCAAGGACTTCGGAGATCCAATCTTTACACGATCAACCTGACATCTGTGCGGCCCTCGACAGCTGTATTCCTCATTTCTCAGACGGATTTACAGAGGAACAGCTTACGGCATCAACGACTGTTTCATCTGAATATGAAAGCTCTCCAACGTCTTTCTACGAAAAGTTGGTTCACGGTCTTCCAACTATACAACTACAAAGGGAGCATCACTGTTCGGCATGTCAATTAGGAAAAATAAAGCGAGCATCTCATCACGTCAAGCAAATCGCGTCTACTTCTCGACCATTGGAACTAATTCACATGGATCTCTGTGTTCCGATGCAGACTCAGAGTATCAATGGAAGAAAGTATGTCCTAGTGATTGTGGATGACTATTCTCGCTACACGTGGACTAAGTTTCTCCGAACAAAAGATGAGACCGGTGACTTGATTATCAATTTTGTGAACACAACTCAAAATCTGCTGCAACAGACTATTCAAGTCGTTCGAACAGACAACGGCACTGAGTTCAAGAACATTCACCTCAGTGTATTTTATCAGAAACTTGGAATAAGTCAACAATTTTCAGCCGCCAAAACACCTCAACAAAATGGGGTCGTTGAAAGGAAAAATCGAACACTAGTGGAAGCCGCTCGTACGATGCTGAGCCAATCGAAACTTCCACACTTTCTATGGGCTGAAGTAGTCAATACCGCTTGTTTTACTCAGAACAGGACGGTGGTTCACAAACGGTTCAACAAGACTCCGTACGAGATTGTGAATAATAGAGTGCCCAGCATCTCTTTCCTTAAAGTCTTCGGGTGCAAGTGCTTTGTGGCGAACGACAGAGAGCAACGTGCAAAGTTCGACCCTAAAGCATTCGACGCTACATTTGTCGGGTATTCTTCAACATCAAAAGCGTACCGAGTACATCAAGTCCAACCGAACTATTAAGGAAAGCTATAATGTCACTTTCCACGAAGTTTCCTGCTCAATTCAGTTCAGGACCCGTGCCTAACCCGATGGCTTCTGGTCAATTCAGTCCAGGACCCGTGCCTAACCCGTTGGCTTCTGAAGACAACATTTCAGAACCCGTAATCACTGGTGTGTTGGCACAAAACCAACAGAAGATGGCAACAACTTCAGGATCAGTGTCAGACGAAACAACGAGACTTGCAATAGATGACTTGGATTCTCTCTTCGAACCAGTATATCGGTCATACACGCCTACACCAACAATGAATTATCTACCAAACGAGACCGACGTA
Organism: Craterostigma plantagineum; assembly: GCA_027422505.1. Lineage (NCBI taxonomy): Eukaryota > Viridiplantae > Streptophyta > Magnoliopsida > Lamiales > Linderniaceae > Craterostigma > Craterostigma plantagineum. The sequence continues at coordinate 12,315,833 of JAPQWV010000020.1, forward strand.
CGAAGCTCATCTCACACCTCTACCCCACCCGATTCAGAATTGCCACAGAACACCGAAGAACCTATAGTGGTCGTCGAGGAAGTATCATCTGAGACTATCAATCCAAGTGCAGTATTGGAACTTCCTCAGACAAATGATCAATCTGAGACAATAGGCAATCTAGATCCACAGATGGCTGATGCATCGACTTCAGCCTTGCCTCATGAGCGCAAGTGGACGAGAGGCCACTCGGTTGATCAGATAATTGGCGATCCTTCGTTTGGTGTGAGGACACGTCGTCAACACAGTCTTTTCAGTTGCTTCCTGAGCCAAAACGAGCCTACCAAAGTAGCAGACGCACTTCGAGACCCGGATTGGACAATTGCAATGCAAGAGGAAATCAATCAATTCGAACGTCTTCAAGTGCGGACCTTGGTACCCCGTCCACATGGGAAAATAGTGGTCGGAACTAAATGGGTTTTTAAGAATAAGAAGAATGAATATGGTGAAGTGATCCGGAACAAAGCAAGGCTAGTTGCTAAGGGATACAATCAACAGGAAGGCATTGACTACAACGAGACTTATGCACATGTTGCCCGTATCGAAGCTATCCGCCTCCTGCTGGCTTATGCGGCTCACAAAGACTTCAAAGTCTATCAGATGGATGTTAAAACCGCATTTCTCAACGGCGTGTTAAAGGAAGAAGTCTACGTCGCTCAGCCGGAAGGTTTCGTTGATCAAGAACATCCCGATCATGTCTATCGCTTGGACAAAGCTCTCTATGGACTAAAACAAGCCCCTCGTGCTTGGTACAATGTCCTGAATGATTTCCTCGTGAAGTCTGGATTGATACGAGGAACGATAGACACAACCCTTTTAATTAAATGGCACGACAAAGATCTGATGGTCGCCCAAGTATACGTCAACGACATCATCTTCGGATCAACAAATCCTCGGCTCTGCAAGAAGTTTGGAGATCTCATGAAGAGCAAATTCGAGATGAGTCACATGGGAGAGATGTAGTTTTTCCTAGGACTCCAAGTCAGGCAGCTCGATGATGGAATTTTCATCAGTCAGACAAAATACATCAAGGATATCGTGAAAAAAATTTCATCAAGACCAGAGCAGGCCTCTCAGCACTCCTATGTCATCAAGTTGCAAGTTGGATGCCGATCCCGCTGGCAAGTCGGTCGACATCAAACTGTATCGCAGTATCATTGGATCTCTTCTCTACCTTACTTCGAGCCGGCCGGACATCATGTTTGCCACATGCTTGTGTGCCCGTTTTCAAGCCGATCCCAAAGAATCCCATATGCTCGCGGTCAAAAGAATTCTACGCTACCTTAAGGGCACCTCTACCCTTGGCCTATGGTATCCAAAGGGTACAAATTTTAAACTTATCGGCTACACTGACGCTGACTATGCAGGTTGCCGAATGGAAAGGAAAAGCACGTCCGGTGGTGCTCAATTTTTAGGCGAAAAGCTGGTTTGCTGGTCATCCAAAAAGCAGAACTGTGTGTCAACTTCGACGGCCGAAGCAGAATACGTAGCTGTCGCCAGCTGTTGCTCACAGATGCTGTGGATGCGGACACAGCTTCGCGACTATGGGTACAATCTAAATAATATACCCATATATAGTGATAGTCAGAGTACAATCGCCATTACCTGCAATCCTGTTCATCATTCACGCACAAAACACATAGACATTAGATATCATTTTATCAAAGATCGCGTAGAAAAAGGCACGATAGAGATGTACTTTGTGAACACGGAGTTTCAACTAGCCGACATTTTCACCAAGGCATTGGATGAGAAACGAATTCAATTCCTTGTCGGAAAATTAGGCATGTTGAATCTTCCGTAATATGTGCATTACCTGATCTTCTGTGCTATCACATGCTCTATTCAATGTGCTTTCTATGCTTATTTGTTCTTATATTGCGTGATAAAAATAAATATAAAAATAATAACAATAACATCTATATTTCTAAATACAATATATTGGGGTATGACGAAATCCTTTAGGATGCTTTGATCTAAAGTCACTTAGAATTTTACCCCGACATGCGATTGATTTAATTGCTTAATTTTGTCAGTCTAAGTCGCATTCTTGTGTCTAAAGGTCATTAGGTTGCTCCACTAGACATAAAGCCACTATAATGTGAGGATTCAAGCCTTGTTCTATTTTTCTCTCTTCGTATCTATTTCTCGAGTGAGTCACACATCAATTGCTTGTCTTAACTAGTGATACTTGGCTTCATACTCATCTTGAGTTATATCGTTAGGAAAATGATAAGGGAGTTTAGGATATTCCTCATTCGGCCTTATATAAATTTCCCCACGTTAGCCCTTAGTCATCCACTTTGAGCCTTCTCCCATGTCCTTTTCTTCATTTAAAACCCATTCCCAGCCTTCAACCGAACTTTATACTCTTCGAATGGTTGTTCAAACGAGAAAATGAGGGGGAGATAACAAAAGAAAAACTAAGATGATGACAAAAGAAGGCATTGCTCAACGCGCAAAAATCTGACCAAAGGAACCGGCCTTCCGACTACCTTGTAGAAAGTGGCATGGATCCTGCTGTGAACTTCTCCAACGATAATCTCGTACGCTCGTCAAAACGGCTGGAAGAGGAGCACCACAAAGTGAACTTCTCCAACGATAATCCGGTCTTATATCGGGAAACGAGAAGAGGAGTGCAGCCTCGGGTACGAATTCCATAACCGAGAACTTCTCCAAATTGATAATCTCTGAAACCTCAATAGGGATTAAGAGAAGAGGAGCTCAGTATCGGCCGGAGAACCAACAAGAAGAACTTCGCCTACGATAATCTCCTCTAGCCTCATGGAGAAGCGGAGCTTCAGCTTGAGCATAACATAAAAAGGGATAGTTCTTAAAAGAAAAAAGAGGGAGAAAAGATTGAAAAGAAGAAAGACGCCGAAAAAAAAGGGAGACGGACGTAGGATTGGAAGACGGTGAAGAGATAAGCTCATTTTCCTTTAAATTCCTTCCGTTCTAAGTCCTAGCCAAATTATAACCCTTACAACCCTTTGATTCCACATAGACGGTCTCTCGCTTAGGTGAAATGATTAAAAATGCATCGATCACAGGTAAATTGACTTAAAATTGCTTGTATTGACTTGAGTGATAAAAATATAAAAATCCCAAGATAGCTAAATGAGAGCAAGAGCGAACCTGGTGAGAGTTGTCGAAATGGATCAGTCTATGGACTTAGGACTTTAGTTTGACGACATGACTTGACGGCATTTTCCTCTTTCAAATGTCTTGTAAAATTTTAGGCGTGACGATTGATCGAAGCAAAATAATCTGACCCCATATTAAAAAAAATTAAATATGTACAATAATAAACAATAAATAATAAAATTCGCACATTTTGACATGAAATGTTATGTTTCATATGCATTGAATTGAATAAATGCGAATTTCTTTAGTATATCGCACATTCTAAATGCAATTTTAGATTGCATTGGTACTGAATTGTTTAAATGCGATAAATTTTTCACTGCTTCTACCCTCACACAATATTTCAAAGTACATGTTTTCGGGGACCATGTACACATGCTTACTTGGTAAATTTGTGTGCTCGTGACTTGAATTGATTTCATATGCTTGCATAATTAATCAATTCGTGTGCATTATTTGAGGGGGAGCAAGTATAGGACTTGTAGATTAGCTCCAAATATTTTTGACGTTTTTCTCTGAGTATTTCAGATCTTTCAAAATTAAGGAGCAAGACGTCGACACTACAAAGAAAGGAACTAAATATTTCAAAGATAAAATTGCCAAAAATAATTGTTGATTAACTCCATCATTACTAACGCTTATCTCTAAGTGGTACAGATTTTTAAATTTCTGCCAGGGGAGCTAGATGTTACTACACAGAAAATACAGGGAGTTAATTGCATTTATTTTAATTACTAAGGGGGAGCCTTACAAAGGGTTTTATTTTGAAATAGGGGTCAATCTGAAAATTTTAGAAGTACTTACTATCGAGAAACTAGATAGAAGACTTAATTAACGATAATAAGTTTCTCGATCGTAAACAGTGTTGGGAACAATTTTGATTGGCCGCGATAATTTGCGATCGAAAAATTTGAATTGAGAGCAATTTTCGATGTCAAAAATTTCTCGAACGCAAATAGTAATGGGCCTGATCCATTTAATCTCAAAACGTCCAATTGCAAACCCAACATTGAATTAACGCTAGTTAATAAAAGTTAACATTTGTCAGTCGAAAAACTTTTTTCTCACGCAAAACCTAATCGAAAGAAAAAAATTCTCTCTCGCAAAACTTTCTCAGACGATACATAATCCTTCAAAAGTCTTTCAATTTTTCACTTCAAATCGTCTGATTGAGGTAGAAATTTGATTCGGTTAATGATTGCGAATGTTATAACTTGATTTGCATTTCTATTCTGTAGTTTTTCGCATATTTAGTTAAGATTTTTCGATTGTTCTTCAAAAACCATTTAAACGTATACTGTTTCACTAAATCTAGGCATGCTTCTTTGATTTCTGAGTTAAATGCCTGTTGTTTAGACAGATTCGAGGTTTTTGATGAAACAGATAGCGTAAATCATTGGAAAATTTCCATCTGTGATGATAAAATGAGTTTCGATGAAACTGGGTATTTTGAAGTTTTGAAGCTGTCGAAGAACTTTGTCGATCGCAAATAGACTTAATTGAATTGAGAACCTATTCGTGTCGATTTAGTTTTCGATCGCAGAATTTTGACTTTGTCATCACGATAAAAGATTTTCACCGTTACACTTACCATCGAGAAATCCAATTATAATTTTCAACGAGCAAAAAACTTATGCACTGACTGGACAATTTAAGATGCAAATTTTATCGAGCGCAAAACTTACTATCGCAAAATAGAATTTTCGATTTAATTTCAATTTGGTCGCAAAATTTTAACAGTGAAAAATTAATTTTCCAACACTTAATTTTCGATCATAAAATTTCTTGACCGAGTGACTTAGTCTTTCATTGACAAATTTCTCGATCGAAAAATATTGAAGCGACAATTTTTACTTAGGATCGAAAATCACATTTCGCTCGACAAATTTCAAATCGAAAAATTTTATTCAAATGAGGAAAATTTCTCGATAGTAAATTTAACTGAGAAATAATTTCTCGATCGTAAATTTACATGGAATTTTTCTCGATCGTAAAATTGATCGACTACAGTCTAGATTTCAACTTCAACACTTAGAAAATTTTTCTCTAAGTCTTTTACTCTGTAGCGAAAATCGCAAATAAAATTTCTCGATCGAAAAAAAAAATTTACACGGAAACGTTCAATTGAAATCAGTGTGTAGGAAATCAAATTGCAATTCAATTTTATCGACCGAAAATTTTCTCGCATGAACAGTGACTTACTGATTTAACACTTACCAAAATTTCGAACGATTTTTCACGCGACAAATATTTTATTCGAAATTACAATAATGCCATCACGATTTTTTGAAATTGAACATACGCTATGCATTTCATATGATTTCAATTCAAAATTCATAAAACATGCTATTATTTGCTATATTACTATAGTTTGATGACATTTATTCATATTTCGACTGAAAATAAAATTGAACTAATAAACTTTTACATATCTTATATTTCAGATGGATCGCTACCCAAGATACAACCACATTTACGATCACAATCTGTACTCGAAGGTTCAGGATACGAACTTTCAGCTCGATCTGGACGCATTTCGATGCCCGGACGAGATCATCGTATCCATCCTCAGAGGCCACCCCATCTGGCATGCGTTAACAGTCACCGCATCGGTGCCGATGGTCTATCTCCAGCAGTTCTGGGGATGCATACAGGGAGTAGTAGCAGATGGGACATTCTCCTTCATGACCCGAATCGGGACGCGGCATGATACTGGACTTGCCTCACAATGATAACTACGACCCGCTCCCGACGGACGCAGAGATGATTTAGGACTTTCTGCACATGGGATACCAACCGCCGCTCACAAGATTGGCCCAGGTCCAGAGCAACGGAATCCCACACCCTTGGAAGATACTATTCGGAATAGTGAATAAGTGTCTGTCGCCCAAGCACGCAGGATTCGATAAGAGCAACAGCAATATTTTGAAGATCTTCCACGGGATCGCCTTCTCAAGAAACTATGACTACTCACAGCTGATCTGGAACGATCTCGCGGACCAGATTCGGCTAAAGGAGAATCGAAGGCCGAAGAACGTGCCCTATGCTCGATGGTTCAGTGTAATCATCAGGGAGTTCATGGAGCTACATGCAGAGAACATCCCTCGGCTGCCTCCTGGTGGAAACTACCAGCCGGCCAGGCTTAAGTTTTTCCATAACCCACGGCTCACGGACCTGGACCAACCGTCGATGCCAATTCCACTCAACTTACTCAGGCTCGCCGACCCCGCGAGAGCTGAGTATCAGAGATTCTGCCGGGAACACAACTTAATGGAGCAGATGATTGGAGGGCCCCGGGCAGATGTACATGTGAACCCTCCCCAACCGCAACAACACCAACCAAGCCCTGAAGACACGATGATCGATGTTGTCGCTCAGGAGCTTCAACAGGAGTCTCTTTTGGTCGAAGAGCCAATGCCCAACATCGAAGATACTTTGATAGACGTCGTGGCTACAGAGATGGAACTCGAGGCTCCTGCACTCGAACTGCAAGTGGAAGTGCCCTTACATGTTGGCCTGCTCAAAGATACTTTTGAGGAAGTTCTTCAACAAGAGGCACAGCCCGAAACGGAAATGGGGCAAAGCTCTCTTCCACCGATGACGGATCAGGCACTAGAGGACGTCTATCGTGACCTCACTCCTCACAGGGCCACCCCGTCTGACACAGAGTCTGACGAGGAAATCAGTCTGATCAGGAGGACTCCCAGAAGACTGAGAATTCAACTGGAGTCTCTCTTTCCGGCTGTCACCGTCGCACCAGATACTCCGCTGCCCACAACGACAAGTGTTGCTGGCACTTCATCGCTCAATCTTGAGCCGCAACCTACTCCTGTAGTATCTGGTTCGCAGGCGCAACCCGAGCCTGCAACAACACCCATAGAGACGAATCCTCAGGATTCGACTCGAGGATTGGGTGGAAGTCTCATACAATCACAACCTCAAGTGACTGTGAGCCAACCCACAGAGTCGGTGTCTACTCACGGGTTGATAACAGGTGACGTCAATCGTCCTGGTCCATCCATGGAGGCGTCCGCACCCTTCATGACGACCGAACAGTTCCAGGCCGCTCTCTCTGCCGTCGTACAATCAATGGAAGAAAAGATCACAGAGAGAGTACTCCAAGCACTCGAGGCATCCCGAAGAGATATCGGGAAAGCACCTGCCTCTGAAGGCCCGTCGTCACGAGCCAACCCCACACCTCCACAACCCACACCCACCGACCCTCTAGCCACTTCCTCCATCCTCATCAACCCATACACAATCCCAATCACCGAGCTCCATGACATACTTCTCGCCAGTTTGATAGGCCTGTCCATCCGATCGCCTCAAGAAGAATCCCTCTTCGGCGATTGGTGGATCATCCTGAGCCACCGACCGACACCTGCCGCGGCCAAAGCTCCCACTCACGGCGCAGACATGACGATCCTGACGATCAGGACCCTCATGAGGGGGAGAAGAGGCCGAGGACATCTACAAGTGGCCAAGGACAAGGCTCGGGCGCCTCGCAGACAAGCGTTGGAGCTGGTGAAATCCAAACACAAACCCACCATACCCAAACACAAACCACCTACCAAACACAAACCACCCAAACCGCCCACACCACGCACCGCATCGCCCACATCGACCCACCAACCTTTCACCTCAGGACGCCTCCGTCCACCCCACTGATCTACTCAAGCCCCTTGCTTCCGGAAGAAGAAGCAAGTGTTGTGATGCTTGTAGCTCTAGCAGCTACCCAAGCCACTCCCTCTGTCGCTCCAGACCAACCGGGACCCTCTGGACATGGCGTCAATCCACACAAGTCCCTAGACAAGTACATCTTCGAAGGCCAGTGGATGACCCATTCCATGCCCGAGGAGCATCAAAGACAACGGCTTCACGACGTTCGGCGCTTTCTACAACAAGCGTCCATAGATCTCATAATCATAGAAGACGACGAGCTTCAGGAAGGTGAAGACTACGAGCGAGTTGTCCCAAGGCTACCAGAGTTAATAGCTCAACAGGCGGTTCCCTCTCCAAGGCTAACGCCGGGGACCGTCCGGACCGACACGCAATGGGAAAACATTCAAATTGAAATTCCCTTCCTTGAAGAAGTTTGTGAGAATATTTGGAGGTCTCCGAACAGAGTGAAGAAGCCAAACGAGTTCGAGTCCAGTGGGATCTCTCATTGGGACCAGCAGAAGAGGATGACCTACCTCTGGATGCTGACCAAACTAGGACCTGATGTTAGGCTGGGGATGACTAAGACACAAGCCAAGAGCCATTATAAGAGTCTCTCCCCAATAAGCCAACTACGCAGCGTATACTGTGCCAAAGGAGGACTTCCAACACCTCACTACATCATCGAACGAGTGGACAGGACCCGAGAGGAACTGAGCGAGAGCGACCTGCCGTACCTCCCCACCGATGAAGTGTACCGACTTTATCAGCTATACGCGGAGAAGTACAATGGTCCTCAGTGCTTCATTAAGACAGAAGGCCTCGAAGGGCTCTATCGGTTCATGTTGCGCCAGGTCAAGTACTATGCCGCACACGACCTCCAGATGGCTCTGGAGAGCAATATGAAGAAGGTCAACATGACCGCTCCACTCAACAAAGGACCTGAGATCGAAGGGCTTCCCAACAATCACGTGCACATCAGCTCAGTCCTAGGCATCACCTACCACAATCCAATAGCAAAGAAGAATAGGTTGATGCTAAAGACTGAGATTCATATGTTTTGCGATAGGACGCTCAAGGTCATCAGGAAAAACATCGAGCAGAGGTTGGAAGAAATCAACAGAGACACTGTGCTGAGGATCCACAAGTTCGTGAGAGAACAGCCGCTCCTAATGGAATTGCTTGAAGATATCGAGGAGCGACTGGAGCTTAGGATCACTCTGAGGAACTACGAGCATGCGCTGGGCTTGCGCAGATCGTATTACGCCCGACAAGGACAAACGGCGCAGAGACGCAATCAAGCACAAAGGGGGAGATTGTAGAATACTATTTGTAATTGTGCTTGATTTCATTAGTTGTCCTTGTAATTAGGGGCGTCTTGTATAGTAGTCCTTAGATTAGGACTAGATTGATATTTATACCAAGTTTGTTTGGTATAAATACATGTAAATCAATTGAGCTGAATAGAGAACGTTTTGAGAATTGATCCGAAAGGCTTGCAATTCGATTTCTAGAGAGAGAAACAATAGTAACTTTCTCACTCTACTCGAATTCTCTCTCTTGTTCTTCATTTGAGTTTTTCGATCGAATTCAATTGCTTATCTAAACGATCGAATTACTATGAATTCTAGCCTAGGATCATAGAGTTGTTAATCGTAGGACCTAACATATGAGATTCATCTTGCCTAGCATATAATTCATTCAGAAATAATATTTTCTTAATAGTGGATGAATCCGATACCTGATCATCATCAGCGGCCATATAGGCGAGATATTCCTCCTATTCGCTTCCGGCCTCTTCCCAGTGACCATGGCCTTCTGTTTCTTTATCTTTTTGTCACCATTTTCCATCGGGCAGTTTGAGGAAAAGTGGCCTGGCTTATTGCACTTGAAGCATTTCTGTACATTGTTGCCGGATGACGATATTCCCTTGTTCCTAGGCTGGAACTTGGAGTTTTCCTTGAATTTTCTTCTTAGCCGAAATTTGTCGAATTTCCTGGTTAGCGGAGATCTGTTCTAGCAGGTCTTCCTCAGTTTCTTCTTCTTCGCCCTGAGAATCGTTGTCTTGTTCAGTGTTGAAGGCGATGTTTGGTTAATTTCGGACTGGTGGTTTTTCCTTGATGGAGATCTGAGTCGTCTCGTAGGTGGTCAGAGATCCGATCAGTTCTGACACTGAAAGTCCGTCCAAGTCCTTTGCTTCGTAGATGGCAGACACTTTGGGATTCCATTCTCTAGGAAGAGATCTCAGGATTTTTCGCACCTTCTCACCATCTCCTATTTTCTTTCCCAACGAGAACATTTGATTAATGATGCTGGCATACATGTGGCTTATGGTCTCGTTGTCCTGCATATTGAACAGCTCGTATTAGTGAGTCAAGAGGGCTATCCTTTCTTGCACAACTCGAGTGGTTCCTTCATGTGTGACTTGAAGCATGTCCCACATATTTTTGGCAGATTCGCATGAGCTCACGATTGTACTCTTCTCTTGTGAGCGCGCAAGCTATCATGTTCTTTCCTTTGGCATTTAGGGAGATTCCTCGCTTGTCTGCTATATTGTAATCAGGGCCTTTCTTTGGAGTTCCATCTTCGTTTTTGGGAATGTAAGGTCCTGTTGCGATGATACCCACAGTTCGTAGTTTGTAGTGATCAGGAATTCCTTCATGCGTTTTTTCGTATGGCGTAGTTTGTCCCGTCGAATGGTGGCCTTGAATGGGATTGTCCCTTTGCAAAAACATCAAAACTCGAAGAAGCCATTAGATCTTTAACTCAGGCTTGTTAGGCCCGTCGTTTGAGTAACCCGCTCTGATACCAAATGAAGATATAAATGTGCCTAAGAGGGGGGTGAATAGGCCTATAGAAATTTTTGCTTCATTTCAAAAATTCTAAGTGTAGTGACTTGGATATGCCTATTGATGCTTGTGACGTGTATGCCTGATATATCCTAGTTCGTCGGATGTGTTTCGGGTCTGTCTCACTGTGATAAAGAAATAACTAAAAAGTAAATGCGAGACAGGATTTTTACAGAGGTTATATCTCCAACTGGGGTTTACTCCTCTCCTTGGGGTTTGCTCCCCAAGAGTTTGACCAATCACTATAATGCACCGTAGCTGGATACAAAACTGATGGGTTAGCCCAATACACAACCGAAACAAGTCTAACACTAGCCACTACTAGGTTACCACACGCCGAGTTTCGTTCCTCGGAATCTCATTGATCCTGACAGACACCGCTCGCTACCGAAGGGCCCCCGGAACTCGTCCTTCCCTTCACGTGTGTGTAAACGTCGACCTTGCCTCCTTGGTATTGCTCATGTCCGAAGACAGAATATATGGAGGGGATGATGGAATAACCTGATAAATCACTCGCTCAGTGATGGATATGCAGGTTAACGCTCAGACAGGCAGAAAGCTATCGCAAATGGAGGCTCATGAATCTCTCAATAACTGTTTCTGCTCAAGATGCTTATATTCGTAGGTTTGCAAATTTTTAGTCCCTTGAACTCTGAAGTGTAGCTCATATATAAACCTTTTCAATCAACACTTCACATGGAAAATTATTTCATATAATAATCACCAAATCAAGCATAGTTTCCATGCAATTTTCGAGTCAATCATACCATATAAATCACGCTTTTAATAAATCATTGCAACGGTCATATAGCACATTTAAGCGTGATTATATTCCATATTTCGTTCTCAAGCAATATTCAAGCATTTCCCATATCAGAACTTTACATAAGTGATTCCCTGCTATCTGTTTCTAGCGTAAAAAATTCCAGATTAACTTTCCAAATATAGCATACGAGATAGCATCACATCAGCACGTTTTCCATGTATAGATCATAGTATTAGATCTATATATTTACCATGTTTAGCACATAAATCAGATTAGAGCATGCTTAATTCGATTTATCAATCCTGTCTAGAACTTTCCTTATTTCAGATATCACATCCGTTTATAGCATATAGCACCTTATCCAAAAATCAATCAAATCAAATCTTTCCAAAATATTAATCAATCAGCATAAGGAAAGATATTAATTCAATATTTCTCATTAAATTCAGTGGAAAGCATGCAAGAATCGCACATGTGATTTTCGTCAGGAATAACAGATTTTGAGCAGATATAACACTTTCCATGTATAAACAGCATATTTCCTTTTATAACTCAGTAGGATATCTCATGCATTATTTCCATATATAACACGGTACGATATCTCCTATCATATGGGCTGTCTATAACATGTGATCACATAGTCTCATCAACAAATAACAAACTCATATGCGAATCAAATATTCAACATTTTAATCAATTTATAGCTCATTATTAATGCATGGTCGAATATTATCATGAACTTAGACGTTATATTAATCATAAATAAAATTGCTTAATTTATAGACCTAACGTCATTACAATTACATCGTTCATCAAAACTCTCAAACACTCATGGAACAAAAAGGTCAACAGTATGAATGCTAACTTTGGTTAGATCGTTCATTTGTCTTATCATTATTGCAGTAGCCTCCCATTCTGGATGGAGTGATCCTAAGAATTTGATATTGATCTCCATTATACTTTTTGTGACTCCATTCATCTTTAGCTCGTTTAGAAGAACAAGAAATCGATGGAAGGTTTCTTGGAGAGTTTCCCCTTTGTTAGCATGAAAGCGATCACAAGATATGAGTGTATTCGCCATTCTTGCCATTGTGTTGACTTCTGTCCCCTGCATCATGATTCGAAGGGCATCCCACATTTCTTTTGCGCTTTCACCACATTCGAGTTGTATCCAAATGTCATTGGGAATGGCTTGCATCATATATGATTTCGCCATTTTATCTGCCTTTAGTCGTCGTTTTTCTTCATCATTGCATTGGTCAGCAGTTTTCAATATCCTCTGTTCCTCTCTTGCAGGAGTGGTGTTAGTAGTGGCGGGAATTATGGTCCAGAACTCTCTGGGTCCATTATAAATAGATTCCAGCAAGTTTTCTGAATTGTCCTTGCTTTCTATGAAGTTGATGAACCTTCTCTTCCAGACTGCGTACTCTCCATGTCGGATGATAGGGGGTCTAACATCTTTTCCCATGCTGAAAGAGTCCATTGCTTGTGTTTTGGATATGATCGTTAACGTGTAATGTGAGGAAAATTAGGTTTAGGTCGAAAATTTTGGTCAAGGTCAAATCTGAGAGTTGACTTGAAGCTTTGTGTAATTTGTGAAATTGGATAAGTATGAGATCGGGTTTAGATCTGGGTTTGCGGATTGATCGGGTTTCACGAATCAGGGTTTGCGGGTTGGTAAAAATCAGGTTCGCGAAATGAAACGGATTTGCGAATTGAAGCTAGAATCGTGAAATGAACAAATCTCGAAGTGACTGGATTCGTGAAAGATGGATTCGCGGAAGTGATCAAATGAACTGATTCGTAGATGATGTGTGATTCGCAATGCTGACTGGTTCGCGAATTGGAATACGAGTTCGTCAAATTGATCTACGGTCAAGATTTCGCAAAATGTTGGACCCGCGAAATCTGTGTTCGTGAAAAATAAAATTCTAAATCTGAGACGTTAATTCTGAAAGATCTGACGGCCCGTAAATTTCCACCAAGTTAAGTTTAGAACTTCCGATTCGCGAAATTCCTTTCAAGGTCAGAATTCGTGAAATTTCTTGTAAATTCACGAATTCCTTAAACCCTACGCAGGCACCGATTGCGAATCAAGAACAAATGATGAGTCGTAGCTGTTCTTTACCTTGGGGCCAAAATCTCGGACAGATAATCTCAAACTCAACGGGAAAAATCTGAAAAATTCTCAGGAATGAAAGTTATGCAATGTAGCTGCTTGAGTCGCGTAGCAGATGCTTCTTAAACAGCTATAGAGTTCGATTTCTGACATGTGACGAAGTCTGAATGACCTGCAATAAACAACTTGAAATCTTGATTTTGGGTTCCCTAGTGAAGTTTCATCACCTACACGCTTGCTCTGATACCACTTGTAATGTCCAGATAATCCAAAAAAACAAACACAGATTAACTTCAATGGATTAAAGCTTTGATAGTTTTATGTGAACAATGCTTTGGAGGCGTATGTGTGTATTAGAGTTTTGAACAATGGAAACTTAATTAGTGATAGTTAGGGTTTAAGCTTAAATACCTTGTACGGTATTTAAGCCCATTGGGCCCCTAATAAGCCCATTACAATTACAACCCATCTAACAGAAGTATAAACTCTAAAAACATAGTAAAGAAATAACAAGACTTAGAATAAATATTTTGGACACTTCGCAAATATTACTAACATACGGTATCAAGACAACAAACAATTAAATTACGTTTGCAGTACCACCGAACAAACTTAAATGGCACTAATATACATAACATACCCAGAAACGGACATAATGACAGCATTGAAACTTATGGTACCCAAAAACAATCAAGCCTCGTAACAAGACAGGCACAAATGCAAAACCTATATGAGATTTCATCTAAAGCGTAATAGAAACTAAAATCCCTAATTTTAAAGATATCAAAACCCAAATCGAGCGACGAAAAAATAAAACTCTAATTTCAGCCCTAAACCCCAAATTCAAGCACTAATCAAAGAAGTGAGCATTGCTCGACATGAAATCCTTGAAGAAATGCACATATCGAAGCCATAAGCTCTACAATAAACTCAAATGCCAAAAAATAAAAATAAAAATGAAACTTACAGTCGAAACTTGCTCTCTCTCTCTCTCGTTCAATAGAGGTGTGGAAAATGAAAGCTTGCTCGTTCGCTCGTTCTCTGTCTCGAAACCCTATTTTGAAAGATATCAAAACCCAAATCGAACAACGAAAAATGGAACTCTAGTTTTAGCCCTAAACTCCAAATTCAAGCACTAATCAAAGATATTAGCATTGGCCGACATGGAATCCTTAAGAAATGCACCTATCGACACCCTAAGCTCTACATTAACCAAGAATGCCAACAAAATCGAAAAATAAAAAAAAATGAAATTTACAGTAAACTTGCTCGATTTCTCTCGTTCAATAGAGGTGTTGAAGCTGTCGCTCGTTCTCTGTCTCGTTCTCTGCTCCTTCCATCAAACGCTGTGAAGTTCTATCGTTCTATCGCTTGCTCGTTCTCTCTATCGCTCTCTTTGTCGTTTTCTCTCTCTATCTCTCTCATTCTCTACAATTGAAGAAGAAATGTCAGTGTTGACCTATTCAATTAGGTTTTTGGTAATATTTAAGTTTTTCAAGGTTAAAATAGTCCATCAAGTGCTTTTTGATATAATTGTTTGAAATGGGGAGTTTGGTGATAATTAAATGGGAATGAGGGAGTTAGTTGATTGATAGTTTGGGGTAGGGGGATTTATGTGTAGATTTGCCTAATAAATATTATATCTATTATCTAGGGTCACGTTAAACATATAACTTATAAATTTAATATATTTAAACTTAAAATAGGTAATTCGGTATACCGAAAATACCGAACCAAAAAACCTATACCGAACCGAAATACTGAAATTTTAGAACTAATGTACCGAATACCGAACCGAATTTTTCGGTTCGGTTCGGTTTGTACCGAAATTTTGGTTTTTCGGTAATTCGGTTCGATTAACCAAATTGTGCCCACCCCTAGCTACTACTGTCGAAAGAATACCCCACGTGACTTCTGTTTCTTTTCCGTTTCCAAATAAAAGTACTCGCTCGCACTTTGCAGATCCGATATATACATATGTAACGGTATACTAGTACATAAATTATAAAATTATAGAAATATAATAGTACAACTCGCGGCACTGCTCCCTTTACCTCCGAAAAAAAAATCAATATTATAAAATTATAGAAACATAAATTAAATAGGAAGAATAACATGAAAATTTATGAATATTAAACAAAAATGTACTTAGGGTAAAACAGTAAAATAATTGACAAACAAACCAATTGACAGTTTTTAGATCCGATAAGCTCTTTATATAAGAGTATAGATTGGACTGTGGTTAAATATCAGAGTGGTCCGTTGACGACAGACATGGGAGTGGTTTATACATCTACTGTTGAGGGATATTGGTGATGAAAGTGCAGAAAATCTGGCATTTATAAGTGATAGACAGAAGGGACTAGTTGATGCAATTTTCAAAACTAGCTCCACATTCAGAGCACAGATTTTGTGTCAGACACATATACAACAACTTCAAATGGAAATTCAAGGGGGTAGAGTTGAAGAAACTGTTCTAGAAAGCAGCCTCCACTCACAGTTTGGTTGAGCACCAAAAGGTCATGAAGTAGATAAGGAATGAGTGCCCCAAGGTTGGTGATGAGCAATCCCCTTATGAATGGCTAAGGGACATTCTTGAACATCAGTGGGCTAGAAGTCATTTTCCATTGACTACTAAATCTGATGTCTTAGTGAACAATCAGAGTGAATGCTTCAACAACTACATCATGCCTGCAAGGGAGTTACCAATCATTGATATGATGGAGTGGATCAGAAAGAAGTGCATGTCCAGAATTCAGAAAAAGAGAGAATGGATGTTGAAGTTTGAGAAAGATTTCTGCCCAGATATTATGAAGAAAGTTGAAGCTGAAAGAGTAAAGAGTGCCAATTGTTTTCCAACTTGGGGAGGAGGTATGCAGTTTGAAGTCATTCATTTTGAAAAGACTCGTGTGGTGAATTTGGAAGAAAAGAAGTGTACGTGTGGGAAGTGGCAGAGGGTTGGATACCCATGTTGCCATACCATTGCATGTTTGGACCTTCACAGACTCGAGTATGAAGCTTACATTGATTAGGTTTTCAGCAGGGAGGTGTATGAAGGTCTATGATCATCACATCTCACCTGTCCCTGGGATGCATGACTTTGAAGTCTCTCCACTTGGACCAGTGGCACCACCATATGTTCAAAAAAGAGCAGGAAGATCAAAGAAGAAAAGAAGGCCCGATGCAAATGACCACAATCGAAGCTCAACATCCACTAGAAAAGGTCTGACTGTGACTTGTGCAATTTGTTTGCAACAAGGACACAACAGAAGGAAGTGCAAAAACCAGCCTCATCCTAATTCAGGATTCTACAAGGTAACTAACTTCAATTTTAATCAGTTTAATGAATGGATGCTACAGAATCTGTGCTCCCTTTTGTAGGCTACGGGTGATTCACAATGTGCTCCAATGGATGCTACAGAATCTGCACCATTATCTACCATGCCTGATACAGAATCTACTCCAATTCCTCCAATGACTGCAACAAATGTTGCAGATGCAGACCCTGCTCCTATTCATCCAATGGCTGCATCAAATGTTGCAGTTACAGACCCTTCTCCTATTCCTCAAGTGGTTGCACCAAATGTTGCAGATGAGGCTGCTCCAGACCAAGCATTTCGAACTCAGGTATTTACTCCATCAACATTAAGATTGTATCATCTATCTGATCACTTTCCTGATTCTGCACAGGGTTCTAGCACTAATCGAAAGGGATCAAGGAAGCAAAAAGCACCAAAGAGAAAGGGAGATATTGCAGAAGGTAGCTCTAGAGCGTTTAAGAGCTTGTGCAAGCCCACAACCTCAAGTTTGGCAAGAGGTGTCAAATTCTCATGCAAGTCAAGTTCTACAGCCCCAAGGCAACAAAAAAAAGGAAATTAGCTTACTTTTCTGTTTGGAAAATGTATGCAGGTTGAGACATGTGTTTTTGTGTTGAATCTGTTTTGTGTTGTGTTGGTTCTATTTTGTGCTGTGTTGGTTCACTTAGGAGACACGTTGTGTTGTGTTGGTTTTCTGTCTGGGACATTTGTTCTGTTTTGGAATGTGCTGATTTCGGTCTGAGACATTTATTCTGTTTTGGGAAGTTCTAAGTATGAAGCTTATGTTGATAAGTCATTTCATAATCTACTACAAACCGAAAACATTGAAATATTCAAGATTACAACATTGCACTTGAAAAGTGTCACAAAAACCTGCTACAAAGACTGAAACATGCTACTTGAGGAATGTCACTAAAACCAAGATCGAAATATTGCCAAACATGTACTTCAACATTCTTGCATTGTCTTCGAGCGCCCCAATTCTTTTCTCGAAGCGATCACATGCATCAATGAGGTCCCCAATCTGCTCTGTGTTTATATCACAGCTTCTTGATTGCACGTCTTCGGACGACGGCATTTCATCTTCCCCTTTGCTCTCAAACGGACGCAACCACATGAAAAAATCACATTTGTAGTTCTGGCAATTGGAAAACAGTTTACCTCTTGTGGGCTTATTAGGACCAACAATTCGCACAGCAGCCACTTCACCACATTTGCAAATGTGATTCTTGTACCTCAAATCCAACTTGACAACATTCTGTGATGTTGAAGACATGCTGCAAGAATGCGAATACAAAATACATGAATGAAGGCACAAAATCTAAAAAATAGAGAAATTGATAAAACTGAATGCATTTTCAGACCCAATCCTATAGTCAAGACCTAAATAACAAGGATTGAACAAACCCAACCTTCACTGTCGTCGTGCAGTCCCAATCGAGCTTTTTTTTTTGCACTCAACCCTAATTAAATGATTCGTTCAAGTGTTGTGAAGAAGACGACTATGAGGTTACTATGAGGTTATTTCAGTCATTTTACCCTAAAAAATTACTGTTGTACCTATCATAAATGCAATAACAGCGCGTGTACAACAATCACGGGCAGTATAAGCTGCCCGGGGGATTTCGCGCAATGTTTATGAAAGCATAAGGGACACGCATCTAATAAAAAAAGCATGATGTATATTGGTGAAATTCGCGGAAAATACGAGGAGAAAAAGTGACTTTTACCCTTTTATTAATTAGAATGATAGATGCAATATTATATTATATAAGAATGGTGTAAAATTATTATGTAAATGTTAAATGCGAGTGATATGTGTTTTTAAAATCATATGAAAATATTGAATAAAATAAGTTAGTTATCTCTCTAATGTTCTCTTTCTATTTTTTTCTCTGTAATATTTATATTCTCTTTAATATTTTCGTATTACTTAATAGTTCTCATATTTTTTATAAAAAAACATTGGTTCAATTAATTCGTGAGACGCAGGCCAATATTTTTGTAATTAATGCCTGTAAAAAAATAAAAACATTAAATATATTTATATTTTAATTTGTAAATATAATTTGCGCCTGGTGGAAATAAGGCACTAAATGGCATTTGTACCATATTTCGTCGTATAACGAATTCCAGCAATTTAAATATGTGCGTGTGTATGTTTCAGTAACATATTCTAACAAAATATTTTGGAAAATAAAAATGTGCATTAGTTGATAAATCTGGCTTGCTGAATCGATGAGATTAAATAATGATATTCATGTTATTAGCAAATATATATATATATATGAAAAACTAATGTTCTTTTCCTCTTTGTGGTGTAACAACAATCCCAAAGCTGTATATTACTTTAGTGCACATTAGTATTTATGACGAAAAATATTATCCTTGACAATTCCAATACTTTAAGGATACGAATTGAAAGTGATGCCGTCGAAAAATGACCTACCGCGAACGTGGGCTAACGAGCTCCTTCCCGCCTTAACCTCGTCGTGCGTCTTGGCTGAAAACTGTCGAAACAGGGTAGATTTTGGGGGTCGTCTGCCCTCTTGCCTTGGTCAAGAGGGTGTTTCCATTTTTCAGGTGCAATATAGTGAGGGAAATGATGTAGAAATGATGTGAAGTGATTAAAAGAGCTTGAGTTAGCGCAAATGGTAGAGTGACGGTCAGGACGGATGGCGCACCCTACGGGTGACCAACGATATTTATAACCTTCCTAAAAGCGTACCTGGTCATCGGCGGTTCTTCCATGTTCGGTCGGTTGCGCGCGTGTGGGGGTCGTGTGTGGCCACTATCTCTACTGGTTTCCGGGTCCTTTACGGTTTCTTCTCATTTAGTCGGTTATGCACGCGTAGGAGTCGTGTGTGGCCACGATCTCATTTTCCTTAATTCTAGTTGTATGCCATGGGACCTGGAGGGGGCGGCTTCCCTTGTTCCTCGAGCTTTTTCCCGAGGACCACTCTTGCGGCCGCCCTTGCATTGAGAAGGCTTCGGAGTCTACAGTGCCTCGGGAATTTCTCCCGAGGACTTCATTCGCGTCTACCTTCGCGGTTCAAAAGGCGGGAGTGAGGGATTTCTCCGGAATTATTCCTGAGATCCTTCCTCATGGCGTCCCTTATGACCCGAAGGTAGTCCCTATCTCCTCAGGGAATTATCTCGAGGACGTTCTCTTGGCTATCGCGGTAGCATGAAGGCTCGTGGTCCGCGGCTCCCTGGGAAATTGTCTCGAGGACGTTCTCTTGGCTATCATCATAACATGAAGGCTCGTGGTCCGCGGCTCCCTGGAAAATTGTCTCGAGGGGTCGGAGTCCCCTGCTCCTCGAGATGCATACTCGAGGACATTCGCGAGCCGCTATCGTGGTTTGAAAGGGCTTGGTCTCGTGGCTCCTCGAGAACCTTCTCGATGCATCCTTGTGACTCAGAGGCTCGACCTTCACGACCCCTTGGGGAAGGTAGGGCTTCATAGGTCCAAAGCGTGCTCCCCTCGCGGCGACGTCCCTCAAATTGACTAGATTCGCTGGTTTGGTTCGTTATAACTAACTTCGAGTATTTTGCTTTTGACCCGGAGAATCCGGGGATAACAATAGTCCCCCTCGCAAATAGTCCAAAAGAGTTGTGAATTTTGGACGTTGAGTGGTCATGGCAAAATACTCGAGCAGCTTTGCTCTTCCCTCTCGAATGAACGAGTGTTTTTTCCTCAGCCCCTAGCCAGCGCCTTTCCCGACCAGAGGCATAAATCTCGACCAGCGGTGATCACCAGAGGAGTGATATTCAGGCCAGAGGCGCGACTTCATACCAGCAGTCATGATTTCTCGACCAGAGGGCAGTTTCCAGACTAACAGACGTGACTCCCATACCGGAAGCGGATTTCCAGACCAGAGGCACGAATCCCAGACCAGCAGACGGGACTTCCATCCAGAGGCGCGAATCCCAGACCAACGGATTTGATTCCATACCAGAAGCACGAATCCCAGACCAGCAGACGTGATTTCTAGACCAGAATACGTTATCGCCCAACCTGCTGCGTGAATTTTCGATAAGTGGATGTAATTTCCAGATGAGAGGCGTTATTTCCCGGGCGATTTCTAGACCAGAAGACATAAATTCCAGACCAGAGGCATTACTTTTCGGCCGAAATGCGTGATTTCCATGTCAGAGGGCGTAAAGTCCGGAACAGAGACGTTACTTCACGGCCGGTTACGTAATTTCCGGAACAGAGGGCCGGACAGAGGCGTTATTACCCGGCAAGAGGCGCAATTTCTCAAAACAGAATTGTAATTTCCAGACACGGGCGTTTTTCCCGGCCAGATGCGTATTGTCTCAGATCGAAAGACGTAAATTCAAGACCAGATGCGTTACTTCCCGACCGGATGCGTGATTTCCGGATCAGAGGGCGTAAATTCCAGAACAGAGACGTTACTTCCCGGACGGATGAATAATTTCCAGAACAGATGGCATCCGGAACAGAGGCGTTATTACCCAGCAAGAGGCGCAATTTCTCAAATCAGAATTGTAATTTCCAGACCAGGGGCATTTTTCCCATCCAGATGCGTACTGTCTCAGATCGAAAGACGTAACTTCAAGACCAGAGGCGTTACTTCCTGACCGGATGCGTAATTCCACATCAGAGGGCGTAAATTCCAGAATAGAGACGTTACTTCCCGGCCGGATGCGTAATTTCCAGAACAGAGGGCATCCGAAACAGAGGCTTTATTACTCGGCAAGATGCGCAATTTCTCATATCAGAATTTTAATTTCCAGACCAGGGGCATTATTCCCGGCCAGATGAGTACTGTCTCAAATCGAAGACGTAAATTCAAGACTAGAGGACTTCCCGACCGGTGCGTGATTTCCAAATCAGATGGCGTAAATTCCAGAACATGGACGCTACTTCTCGGTCGGATGCGTAATTTCCAGAACAGAGGGCGTAAAGTCCGGAACAGAGGCGTTATTACTCGGCAAGATGTGCAAATTCTCAAATCAGAAGTGTAATTTCCAGACCAGGGGCATTTTTCCCGGCCAGATGCGTTCTTTCTCAGATCGAAAGACGTAAATTTCAGACTAGAGGCGTTACTTCCCGGCCGGATGCGTGATTTATTTCCAGACCTAAAGATGTGATTTCCGTACCAGAAGCGTGATTTCTCGATAGAGGAACCGATGTCCATACCAGCGTCGTTGTTTCTTGACCAGAGGCGTGATTTCCCGAGGAGAGAGTTGGTTGAAGTGCTTATAATCGCAAATTCCCTGACTCGTATTTTCCTGGCGACTTCTTCCTCGAGCGTGTTGGTAATGGTGTCTCCGAGAATGAAGCTGATCGAGCTGCTCCTCGCGTGGATTTCCTTGACTTCGCTTTTCGAATTTAAATTCCTCCTGGCGACTTCTTCTCGAGCCAGTAGTAATGCCGCTTTCTTGTTTTTCTTCCGTAGATGCTTTTTTCTTCTTGTTTTCCGTTTTTATCTCGCAAGCTATGTTATTGAAGCATACTATTTTTTAATTTTAATGCTACGTACCTCTCTCTCGCCATCACCTCGACCCTTCGCGGTATGCATAATTTAGCCTGGTCGCCTCGAGCCTAAGGGCTACACCTTTTCTCCATGAGTCGCCTTCTTTCTCGGGAGCTCCTTACCTCGAATGGGGAGCGTCCTCCCGAACCCGAAGATAGATCTGATGCCTCATGAAGAGGGCTTTTTATGCCTCTTAGAGAGGGAGTTTCAGCCTCGCAAAGAGGGATTTTCAGCCTCACATGGAGGAATTTTCGGCCTCTTAGGGAGGGATTTTCAGCGTCTTAGAGAGGGATTTTCAGCCTCGCGAAGAGGGATTTTCAGCCTCTTGGGGAGGGATTTTCAGCCTCACGGAGAGGTAATTTCAGCCTCACGGGAAGGGATTTTCAGCCTCTTCGAGAGGGATTTTCAGCCTCACGGGGAGGTATTTTCAGCCTCTTCGAGAAGGATTTCAGCCTCATGCAGAGGGAATTTTAGCCTCTTTAGAGAGGGATTTCAGCCTCGCGGAGAGGGAACTTCAGCCTCACGGGGAGGGATTTTCTTCTTCCTTGAGCCAAGGTCTTCTTTTTCGTCTCTTGGGCGATGTTCACAGGGATTAATTTTTGTGTAGCCCGAACAATGCGAAAAAGGAAATAGCTTCATTAATACCCCAAGTACGTACAATATTCGAGAAAGTAGAAAATTCAATAAAAATTGAAATAAACATAGACTTAATGAGGGTACTCCCCTCTAGAAATGATATTTCTGCAGCTTCTTAATGTTCCAAGGTCGACCCAGCTGCTTTCCATTGGCGTCCTCGATCGCGTACAAAGTTTCTCTTCCCTTCAGGTGAGGGGTTGGTGTTCTGGTTCTGCGTTCCACCCGCTTTCCGTGCCTGGGTATCGTGGTCCACCATCTTTCCCCACCAGCTTTGCTCGGGCCTCCGGGTTTGTGGCGGCCAACTTTTCTAGTTCCCTATTTAGTTGGAAGCACTCTTCCGTGGTGTGGCCGTACTCATTATGGTATTCACAGTAAGTATTCAAGGCAGGCTTCTTCTGATGATCGCCGATGTCAGATGCGGTATTAGTTACCTCCATCTTGCCTGATTGAATCGCCTAAGGTAATCCCTCAGGCTTTCCTTTTCTGCCTGTCGCATGTTCAGTAGTTGTACGGCCGAAGAGGGGTGTCCCCGGCTATTGGGGAAATACTTGAGGAAGTTGAGGTAAACCATTGCTGAGCCCCCTTGGTTAAAGTAGTCACGAAGAGTTCACACTCGACAGCATCACCCAACTGGTACAACGCTGCGTTTCCTTCAAAGCCGGGTAAGTGATCCTCAAGGTGTCCGGCTACGTCGTACTTACTCATCTCGAAGGTACGGAAGTGGTCGGGTAAGGGCGCAGTGATCACTTCTTCGGAGAAAGATGATGCCCGAGGAACAAGCGGCGTCTCTTTCGGATGTGTCAATTCCTGCAGTTTTCGGATCTCCTCTTTCAGGTTCTCCATTTCAGCCTCTTGTTGCTCGACCCGTCTCCTCTTCTCGGCGCATATGTTATTTAATTCTTCTCTTTGTGTTCTTTCTTCTCCTCTTGGTTCTCCGCATTCTTTTTCGTTGTCTCCCGTTCCAGACTCGGCATCACGTTCTCCTTCAGGTCTGTGTTGGTTATTCCCTCGGGCCCTTTCTGACATTAATACTCCCACGTCTGTCCCGTGATTTCTTGCATTGCCGCTGTCATCTGCTGGCGAGGTTGGCTAGGTTCAGCTCGTTAGGAATTATTTATTGCGTTCAATTATTTATTTTATCTTAGCCTTGTAATTTTATTTAAGTGAATTGGGCTATTATTTGTAAACCCTAGTGAACTTATTTGTAATGGGCTTTCATGAAGCCCATGTACAATATACCAACATGTAGTATATGTACGAAAACCGTAACACATTAAGTGTGTCTTCTGTGTGAAATTATTACAGAAAGAGAAAATTTTAAGAATGCTCTCAACCCTATCAAGAACAAACGCACGCACAACACCCCACGGATTCAATTCTTCCATCTCAAAATCGTGGTAAACTCTCTTAATCTTTGTATTGTTGGATAAACTAGGAATTTCTATTGGTATCAGAGCCAAACGCGCTCGGATTTGAGAAAATTTTTGAATTCCTTTTTTTTTTGGGTGTTCTTCGAGTTCTTCACTTATTTCGAAAATTTTGATATGTTTTGGTGTTTTGGATGATGCTTGAGTTTTTAGGATTATAGATATAAGTGTTAAAGATCATTTCTCAAACCTTTCTTGAACAATTTTCTGGGTTTGGAGATCGGTTTTTTGATATTTGTGCGTGAGAAAGCAGTTCGCGATTACTGTAGTAATTCGCGAACTGTAAGCAATTCGCGAACTCTAGCAATTAAAAAAAGTAATAATAAAAGGTCTGCGAATTCACTTTGCAAATTCACATTGCGAATGTACTGTAGCATTTTTTGCGAATTACTGTAGCAATTCGCGAACTGTAGCAGTTCGAAAAAAAAAAAAAAAAAAAAAAATAAAAGGTCTGCAATGCACTTTGCGAATTCACTTAGCAACTTTGCGAATTCACTATAGCAGTTCTTTCGAATTCACTGTAGCAATTTCGCACTGTAGCAATTTTCGCACTGTAGCAATTCGCAGACACTGTAGCTTGCGAAGTTTATCCCACTGTAAAAGTTTTGTGGGTCGGCACTGTAGCAGACACTGTAGCTTGCGAATTCACTGTAGCAGTTTTGCGAATTCACTGAAGCAGTTTTGCGTAGCAATTCGTAATCACTGTACGAGTTCGCAAAACCTTTGAAACACAGTTACTGTAGCAATTCAAAAATTCCAGTTCACGAACTTATTGTAGCTCGCAAATTGTGATTCGTGAAATTATTTAAAAAAAAGGTAAGATATATAAATAAAGAAAATTAATAAAAAAATATAATAATTAAAAAAAATTAATTATTAAATTAATTCATAGCTCACAAGTCACAAAGGCACTATTGCTCGCGAAGTCACTGTAGCTCATGAAGCTACTGTAGCAATTCACGAAATATATTAAATATAGATACATATATTTATATATAGTAATAAAAAATTATGTATAACACTAAAGCCTTTTTGTACTGATTAAAAAAATCTTCAAATCCACAAAGCGTGTCAACGATCACGTATCCAACAATCAACTAAGGACATTATTGGCAAATTTAGAGAAGCTTTAGTAATCTTCACGCAATTGTCGAAATTATCTCAAATTTTTCAGTGCACACAAAAACTTCAAGCTATCTTTTGACATTTTTAGGAATTGAACGTTCAAAAGTCATTTTTGAAGAAAATAATTAACTTAAATTAATAATTTATTATGGATGCTCAAGCTAAAGCATAAAATAAATGAGCTAAATCATTTTGAACTCAAAGCAACTGCGTGGAATGCAAACACTGAACAATATGAGATTAGCCTAGATTACCGCAATAACTGTTACACTAGAGCTATCCCTTTAGAGAAAATTATTGCGAAACTAGTCAACCAAAATTCTTTCTCAGCGCTTGATGGGGAAAACAATTTATATCGTAATAAACCTATCTCATGGTGGGAAATTCCGATGGTTGCTAGTAAAATTTCCGAATTAAACAACCCTGGAATCGGAGTAGGTTTTCAAGCGGAAAAGGAAAAACTTTTAGAGGAAATTTCAAATCTCAAAAACTCCCAGCCCTTACATGTTCCAAATGATCATGCTATAGAAATATCTTTCTCTAGACATGATAAGAGTATTCAAACAAACGATCTTGTTCCCAAACCTCAAAAGGCTAATACTCATTCTAAGTCACATGTGACGACTTTAAAATCCATGGCGTCCCAAAAGGAAACGATAAGTAAAAGCCTTAAGCATAATACTTCCAAGGAACTGAAGAAAAACAGGAAGGAGAAGGGAATGGTCTGGATGGGTGAACAGGATTATTGGCTTGAGGACACCTCAGACAGTGAGGAAGAGAATATGGCACTGATGGCTAGGTTGGACGACGAAGAAGATGCAGCTGAAGCTGAAGAAAGTGACTCAGAAAGGGAGATCGCCAGCAACTCTGATATAGTTGAGGTAAGTGAAGCAGATTATGACTCCTTACTTAAGATGAAAAATGAAATCTTTATATAAATCTAACAAACAAGAAAAAAGAAAAATCAAGGAAGTAGAAGCTAACCTAGAAAAGAATTTAGTGGTATTAGATAAATTTAGATATGATTATGCATGTGAGAAAAATCGTGTAATTGTAGCAAATGAAAAGGTTGCTAAGCTAGAAGTACAAGTGCAAAAATCCGAAGTTAAAGCCAAGGATTTGGAAAAAGAAATGAAATCTCATAGAGATCAGGCAATGGATGCTACAATAAAATATGACTTACTCTGTAAAGAACGGGAAAGATTGTAGTCCAAAATAAAAAAATTAGAGGACATCTTAACCCGACGAGATCAGTCGGAACAAACGATCTTCTTGAACAAACCAGCCAATGTAGATTTCTACAATCCTTATAAGGGACTAGGTTTTGAAAACCCATGTAAGTTAAAATAAGGCATATCAAGTGCACCTTTTCTATATGATCTCAAATTCATGCAGACAGGTTGCCTGGAAAATCTCATGTCTTTCGTAAGTAAAGATGAGACACCAACACACAGTAACTCAAACATCATTTGATTATACAGAGTTAAATGACAGTTATAAATATCAAAATTGTCCAGCAATAACAGAATTTGAGTCCGATATCCCACGTCCAAGTGAAGGAAACACCTCGGAAGATTCAACGAGTGAGGCACCGATGACTAAGTATGCAGCAGGGTATATGCGTGACTGCATAAAGAAAATTAGTGATCTACACTCCACTCTCGAAAGAGAGAGAAAGTCCTTCAATGAAGAAAGACAGAAACTTCTAGAGGAAATATCTTCACTAAAAGAAAAATTACGATTACACTCACTTTCTTATACCTTTACTTCGCCAGACAAAATCTTTTGCACAAATACTTTGAAATTTTCACGACCCATAAAAGAGTCACTGAAAAGTCAAGTCCGGGTTAAAAAGGAAGATATTTTGAAGGAGACCAGCTATTTCAACGAGTCTTTTGTTATAGATTGTTTCCCTCCAAAAATTTCTGTACCGTTTTTATTTCCTTACGTATCGCAAAACTCATCCTTTCATTCCAAAAATCATTCTCCCACGTATAACCGTTTCTACAAACCAGCTCACAAAACTACTTCAAAAGACACGTCTTTAAAGAAAAAGAAACAATCAAAAATAAATGCTAAGGAACCCACAAAACAAGAAAAAACTCCAAAATGCGTCTCTAAAGCCAAAACAAAGAGAGATCCACTCCTACAAAAATGGGTTCCAAAGCTTAAGACTGAGGAAACCCAAATTCCAGCCCTAGAAACACTTAATGACTCTGTGCGTGATAGTAAGTCTTCCGTTGACTATGATAAATTTAGGCTAGGTAGAGAGTCTTTATGGACTAACAAGTACAACAGAGGTGAACCCATTGTTAAATGGGTACCTAAAACCCTTTAGTTTGATTTTGCAATTCCCTCATGTACGGTACACGAAGCTGCTCCACATACATGATCAAGGGATGAGACGCGAGCAACTAAATTCACGCTAACAAATTTGGTAAAATTCTAAATATGCATAAAATTTCATGATCTATTCACTATGCATACGTGCTCAAATGAATAACATACCTAATACGTTGGTGATATCTAGGATGAACTGCACTTAGTTCCTGCTTTCCTCAGCCTAGTAGACATGCTAAAATAAGGTTCCAAAAAAATCGTAAATAATTATATTCAGAGGGACCTTTCTTTAGAAAAACAAGGGGAATACTGAAAGCCCAACGTGAGCCCAAACTCTTAAAATTCGCGACTGATCGTTAAATAAATCTTATCTTTTCGCGAATTAACTTTTTCACTCTTTCAACATCTAGTTTCGCGAATCCAATTGAGATTCAATTCAGCAATTTTGACTCGCTAACATTTACTTCGCGAACCAATACTTCAATTTTTCAATCATCTGATTCGAAAACTATATTTCATGGAGTCGACATGAAATCAATTCGCGAACCCCATTAGGCCTGTCATTCAAAACTTTCACAGCCCTGTTTCAATATCATTTTTTCTTTATTTGTCCCGCGAAGTTCAATAGTTTAATCTACTCTAATTCGTGAACTGCCCACTTAATGTATCGAACTCGCCAAATTCTCTCGCGCAAAACAGATTTTCAACCTTTACAGATTTCACAAATGTTAGTCGACTATCGACAAATTTTCGCAACTTTAATTTAAATCACCAAAATGGTGATTTCATATTTTTGCTCATGTTTAATCGACTTTAAATGTTGTTGTTAGGCGTTTAATCGAGTTTGAGTAAGTGAGTTATCAAATGTTTTAAGACTCTCGATAGGCATCTTATTTGAGGGAGTTTATTCCAAATTTCCGAACACTGAGGGGGAGTAAGTGTTCTTCGCAAACTGATCTTTCAAAGTTACAAGAACCACTCCAAAATGCGAAAAACAATCTCAAAATATGTAATACAGGCAGGATTAGCTCACAAAAGACTTATAAATTACTCGAAACAATCTCAAAAGCTAACACGCCCAGTGAGAACCCAGAACATAACAGCTAGAAAAGCGGCGAATAAGCACAACAGAAGGAAAAGCTCAAACGCCAGCATATCCAAGTTGTGTTCAAAATTACGTCTGAACTCTGCATGTTCTTCAGTCTCATTCTCTTGATCCGGATGCATCCAGTTCATTGGTATGTGCAGAAGTGATAAAACTATGAGAATGTAAGATGAGCAAATGGTAAATATTGATTATGATTTTGCGAGTCCCGTCTATTTATAGGCACAACAAATAAAAAAAAACATTAATGCTCCAACCAACATAATCAACAGTACGGATGAAATCCTGACTTTAGGGCTCATCGCCGCGAAAGAAAGCGATGCTTTCTATGTCTTAGTTCGTGAAAGTTCACTTTTCAGCTCCAGTTCGTGAAGAACTCGAGTCATGAGCCTTTGAACTTTCACATTGCGAATCCCTAATGCGCCTATCTTTCAAATTCACTCTGCGGCCCAAATCTATAGTCCCGCAAAGTTCCCATTGCCTGTCCAACTTTTCGCCAAATAAAAACTAGTTTGCAAAATACACTTCCGGGATAAAATCCCTAATTCGCGAACTCAACTAAGGTTGCGAAGTCTAAATTCGCGAATCCCCTCAAAGGTTGACCCGTCAACACTCACTATCAACCAATTCGCAAAACTGATCCGTGAACTTTACTTCGTGAAATAGTAATCATTCAATTCGCGAATCCTCTGTGGGCCTACATCTCAAATTTTGCGGCCCAAGTTCAATCAGAATTTCAATCTTTCGGCCAGCGAAGCTCATCAAATTAACCTAATTCGCGAATTTCTCTAGCCTTTATTTGTAAGCTATGTCTCTCAAATTAGCGGGGAGAAATTTCTTGCCAGACGTAATGGTTATCAAATTAGTTAATTTTTGTGAATTGCGAATTTTGGCAAAGTCTCACTCAAGAGAAGAGAGCATCTATCGATTTTTTGGGGCAAGGATTTTTTTCTTATTTTCTTAGCAATTTATAAAGTTCCGCATCATTTTAGAAAAACATGTCTGATTTGGGCACTTCGAAAACACTTCGCAAATGGGCTTTTGAAATTCTTGCGAGATTTTCTGAAACCTTATTTACGCAAAGATCGACCTTGAGGAACTCGTCGATTTGGTATTTATTAGGTTGGTTGATCTGGTCAAATTGATGTTGTCGGTTATTTTTAATTTTGTGCGTTTGATCAGTTAGAAAATTTTGCACATCACATTTGTCCTGATTCGCGAAACCTGCATTTACTTCTTTCAACTAGGAGAATTTCTTTTGTATAATCAAGTTGACAGATTCAGTTTCGTGAATCAGTCTCATGATGTCATCAAGTTTCGCGTGTCAGATTAAGAACTCGGAGTTTCGCGAATTCAGTTCACTTTTCATTGAAACTCACGTTTTGCGAACCTTCTCCAGCTTCGCGAACCAGTTCGAATTTGTGAATCATGCGAACCCATCCATTTTGCGAATCCAAATTCCAGTCCAGTTCGCGATCTAACTTCTCAAATCCAGCTCTATTTTACGAATCAAGATTTTTTCGCGAACCCAAGCACCCATTTTATGTATGCTTCAAAAAGACTTTAAAGTCCAATTTTCACATGCATACATGAGCTGAAATGCATAAATACCCAAGGTATATTTTCTTTATGCATACATCTTAAAGAATTTTTTTAGCTTAAACTTTTACGTATGCATCTGAGCTGAATTGATAAATGCCTGTATCGTTTAAATTGTACATTTTGAATTCTTGCAAGATTTTGAAATTGATTAGGCATATTCCATGGTAAACTGGTAGATACCATTTTATTCAAATTGAGCTAAATTTGAGGGGAAGCAATTTTTTTAAATAAAAAAGAGGGAAGCACTCCCATATTTGTGTTCAAGGGAGCAATTATTAAATTTTTTAGGGGGAGCGAACTTAAATACTTGAACTTGAGGAAAGAGATTCGAAAGATAAAGATCCGTCTTTTGTTGCATCTATTGAGGGGGAGGTATTCAGTTTTAAGACGCATGGTCCAGAAAAAATATATATATATACACATATATATACGTAGTATAATATATAATATACTATTACATTATTAATACGATAATACATATATATATATATATATATATAAAGAGGAAAACAAAAAAAAGAGGGAAAATAAATACGAAAAAAAAAAGAAGACGAAGAAGAACAAAGAAAGAAACTGCCCCCTCAAGCACTTCGATCTCCAAGACGGACTCCAACAAAAAAAACAAGCAACTCTCGAGAGTTCAAGAAATCCAAAAGGCGATGGTGGCTTCTAGTGCTAACTCGAGAATAACCTCAACCGATCTGCCCCGAACTGCTGACCAAAATCAAGCAGCACACATCACTTTGTATCGGATGTATGGATTTCAAGTTCCCATGGTTCAGTCAGACCAAACCAAACTGAACCTAACCCCGGAACACAGCCGAGTGTTAGCGACGATCTCAAACTCATATCGCTACCCATATTTGAAAAATCTTGACAAGACCGAAAAACGGTAGATACAAAATTTTCTTACCTCACAAATTGTCGGACCAAGCCCCATAGGTACAGGTGCTAATTTTATTAGCTCCCGGGTAGAAGTCGCCGCATTAGGTCCAACGGCGCTTGCACAACCGAGCTTTACCCACTCATCGATCTCCCAACAGACCGATATTTCATTAAATCACGGGGAGCCACGTATGCTATCACTGCTTCACTTGGAAGCGGGAGATATTGAATTAAGTGGTACTTAGCCGCACACCACTGAACGTTCTTGAACACATCGAGTCTAGGTGTCCTCACTATCTAAATGTTTTATATTTTCTAGGACACATACACTTTTCTTTATCTGGACTTTGTGACCAGATTAGAACTTTCGTAGACATGTCCTACTACGACATGCTTCGATGATCGAAAGGAAGTCCTACCGTTGCAAGGTCAAAACAACAACGCTTTTAGGCCATCATTCTTCGAGCTAGTCTCAATAGCGATGCAAACGAAATGCCTATGTGGCTTCGGTTTCTCAAGCCCTGTCATTATAGGCCACGTCTCAGAGTTTGTCTCTGAAGCAGTGTTGACGGATTGCCTTAGTGTTTTCGTCTGGTTATTTCCTTTACCGACCTGTCGTTTGTGTCCTTTTGGAACCAGATAAACTTCTTCGAGGCCGAACCAGACAACTTCCTTCGAAGACGACGAATCTGACACCGAGAAGTAGAGTAATCGTGACTACAAATCAACTCCATTATCTTGTCCCGACAATGCGATCTTCTTGCCAAGGACGATGTCCTTTTTTTCCCATGAAGATTTCCCCAGCTCAATGTTCTTGGGGGAAAGGAATACTAAAGCAAAAGGGGGGCAACATCACGACGAAAGTGTAATATAGATCAGAAAATGCCAAATCTCAAGCGTTGTCAAAGAATCAAGCCGAGACCACATAGTCCAACGATTGAAGTTGTCACCTCAAGTACGACTCTCCGATTTTAAGTAAACACCCCAATCACAACGTAAAGGTTGAACAAATGAAGGGGAGTTGTACCAGTGTTGTAGGGAGAGATCAGACACGAAAATTTAGGATACAACCAACAACTTCAGCATGGACTTCAAGCATCAAAGCTGCCGACTCGTGTACAGCTCTTCGAGTTTAATGAAAACTCCCAATCCCAACACAAGGTGGAGCAAATATAGGGGAGTTGCGACAAGTGAAGGTAGAGAAGGAATACCTAAAGAGAAGATTCGACTCGTGTACGTCTCTCTAAGCTTAAAGAGAAATCCTCAATCCCAACTAAAGGTTGAATAAGCGTAGGGGAGTGGTGATTATCCAATGGAGAGATTGAACACAAAAAGATACGATCCAACAAGCAGCTTTGAACACTTAAAAGAAAAGAAGTTCACGAGACGGTGAGCTTGAAGATCTTTGAAAGAAGAGGTCAGAAGACAAGACAAATGAGGATGTGATTGAAGAAGAACACGCATGCAAACGCTTTTGCGAACGCAACTCTGATACGTGTTCTTTGAGGGCTCAGGACGATTACAAGACGAAGATAAACAGCGCTAAATTGCAAATTGAAGACAAATGGGGAGATTGTTAGGAATTATTTATTGTGTTCAATTATTTATTTCATCTTAGCCTTGTAATTTTATTTAAGTGAATTGGGCTTTTATTTGTAAAGCCTAGTGAACTTATTTGTAATGGGCTTTCATGAAGCCCATGTACAATATACCAACATGTGGTATATGTACGAAAACCCTAACACACATTAAGTGTGTCTTCTGTGTGAAATTATTACAGAAAGAGAAAATTTTAAGAATGCTCTCAACCCTATCAAGAACAAACGCACGCACAACACCCCACGGATTCAATTCTTCCATCTCAAAATCGTGGTAAACTCTCTTAATCTTTGTATTGTTGGATAAACTAGGAATTTCAGTTTTCGACTGTCACCATATTAAATTTCTACTTGAGAGAAACTAGAGTTTCCCACAGACGGCGCCAAATTGATGCCGTCGAAAAATGACCTACCGCGAACGTGGCCTAATGAGCTCCTTCCGGCCTTAACCTCGCCGTGCGTCTTGGCTGAAAACTGTCGAAACAGGGTAGATTTGGGGGGTCGTTTGCCCTCTTGGCTAGTCAAGAGGGTGTTTCCATTTTTCAGGTGCAATATAGTGACGGAAATGATGTAGAAATGATGTGAAGCGATTAAAAAAGCTTGAGTGAGTACGAAAATGGTAGAGTGACGGTCAGGAAGGATGGCGCACCCTAAGGGTGACTGACGATATTTATAACCTTCATAAAAGCGTACCTGGTCATCGGCGGTTCTTCCACGTTCGGCCGGTTGCGCGCGTGAGGGGGGTCTTGTGTGGCCACGATCTCTACTGATTTACGGGTCCTTTAAGGTTTCTTCTCATTTGGTCGGTTATGCACGCGTAGGAGTCGTGTGTGGCCACGATCTCATTTTCCTTAATTCTAGCGGTATGCCTTGGGACCTGGAGGGGGCGGCTTCCCTTGCTCCTCGGGCTTTTTCCCGAGGACCACTCTCGCGGCCGCCCTTGCATTGAGAAGGCTTCGGAGTCTACAGCGCCTCGGGAATTTCTCCCCAGGACTTCATTGGCGTCTACCTTCACGATTCAAAAGGCGGGAGTGCGGGACTGCTCTGGAATTATTCCTGAGATTCTTCCTCATGGCGTTCCTTATGACCCGAAGGTAGTCCCTATCTCCTCAGGGAATTGTCTCGAGGACGTTCACTTGGCTATCGCGGTAACATGAAGGCTCGTGGTCCGCGGCTCCCTGGGAAATTGTCTCGAGGACGTTCTCTTGGCTATCGTCGTAACATGAAGGCTCGTGGTCCGCGGCTCCCTGGAAAATTGTCTCGAGGGGTCTGAGTCCCCTGCTCCTCGAGATGCATTCTCGAGGACATTCGCGAGCCGCTATCGTGGTTTGAAAGGACCGGGTCTCGTGGCTCCTCGGGAACCTTCTCGATGCATCAGCGTGACTCAAAGGCTCGACCTTCACGACCCCTTGGGGAAGGTAGGGCTTGATAGGTCCAAAGCATGCTCCCCTCGCAGCGGCGTCCCTCAAATTGACTAGATTCGCGGGTTTGGTTCGTTATAACTAACTTCGAGTATTTTGCTTTTGACCCGGAGAATCCGGGGATAACAGAAAGTATTACTAATGTTACTTGCTTTCATTAAACCTAGGACTAAAACTGATTGATATTAAGTAGAGCAGTCAATTATATTTATAAAATGAGCCACGTCGAATATTTCGTATGGATTTCATTTTTCAAAACTAATTTTGACACAGACGAAATATTTTGATAAACCAAAATATATTTTGAAGTCAAACTGCTTGCAATTGATGAAATCCCCATTTCCAGTTGTTATATGATTTTAACATTTTGTACGGTTGGACTTCAAATCAATATGAAAACTCCAACAAAAAAAGTTAATGTAAAAGTGGATGAAATATGTGTAATCTATAGAAAAATACCTAATTGAATAAAATTTTTACACATAGGTACCTATGTCAGAAAATTTTTTAGTTAAGTACCCGTTCGATTGGGGGTACCATTTTCCTGGTGTTAACGTACCTTTTCATATGTGTATTGCGTACCGCGTTATGCATCTATATGGTACCCGTATATGGTACCTATATATGTTACATACGGTACCTTGCGGCAAGCTGTAGCGGGGTACCAATTCTACCTGTATTGATGTACCAAAATACGTTGATATATGGTACCTAAATGTGTTGTATGGCGTACCTACTGCGGATCGGGTACCTATCTGCAAAAAATTTTATTCTGTTAGGTACCTATATATAAAAAAAGCCGACATGGTACTGATTTACAAATTTTTTTCAAATGTGTATTTATGTATAAAAATCCCATGAAATATTACATTTAATAAAAAGGTAGACCAAAAGAAAAATGTAAAGAGAAACAAATGAACCACGTGGCACGGTGACCCGTGAGGAAAATGACAGATGTGCCATGTAAGCATCAGGAAGTTTCAACCGTTCGATCAGTTTCTAATCTAAGGGACTGTACTCCATGTCCTGATTGAGAGGGAATCGGGGCCGTCCATCTCGGCTCAGGAATAGGTTTTGAGTGGCATAAAATACAAACAGAAAGAGATTGGAAGGGAAGAGAAGACTGTCTGTAGAGAGAGGAGAGAGGGTGAGAAGAATACACACAAAAGCACAGAGAGCATCAGAAGAGACAAACCACACACGCCCTCACGCAGGGATTACAGAGAAAAAATCTGAAAAAAAAAATTCAGCTTCGCCTTCTCAATCTCACTGTCTTCAGCTCATCGTCATTTTTCTTTTGATTTCGATTCCTGTCTTTCCATTTTCCGGCGATTTCTCCGGTAAACTGTAAAAATCCGGCGAGCTGTGGATTAAGCGTCTAAGTCTAAGGGAAGCATGGAGAGAGACAGAGGTTCAAGGAGAACGGCCTTATCTGTGGGTAGCTGCTTACGGAGGAGGATACAGAGAGTCGGTGCTCCAAGAGACTCGTCTGGTGAGCGATGAATCATTATGCGTTTATCTCAACTGAATTGTATTTGTTGTATGACCGACTTTATTCTGCAGAAGGGGAGCTGCATGAGAAAGGGAGATTGAGAGATCGATCGGAGAATAGGAAGGAACGAGATCGGCTGAATTTGAAGAGGATGAGAGCGGAAAGGTCAAAGGAGAAGTACAAGGAGAACTACACGACTGACGACGAGTACAAGGAAGATGAGCAAGGCGGGAGGACAGTGGTTCATCGGACGAACCAAGGTGGAATCCGTACTCTCCGGTCGTCGGTGGCGGTTATTGGCGCCCTTGCCGATGAAGTGATAGGCGCTGTTGTTCCTCGGAGGAATCGCTCCAGTGAGTGCTCTGATTCTATTTCTTACTTGAGCTGTTTTGATTGTATTCGTTTTCTTTCACAGCTTTGGTGAGATCGTCGCCGGCCGTCGCTAGTGCTTCCAGTGTCGGTGGTGATTTCGGGGCGTCTTTAGCTGAGAAGAAGGTGG
Source organism: Craterostigma plantagineum (assembly GCA_027422505.1). Classification (NCBI taxonomy): domain Eukaryota; kingdom Viridiplantae; phylum Streptophyta; class Magnoliopsida; order Lamiales; family Linderniaceae; genus Craterostigma; species Craterostigma plantagineum. The sequence goes on from JAPQWV010000020.1 coordinate 12,352,360, forward strand.
TTAGCTTAATTTGCAAGTTTTAATATTTCTTTGTTTTCTAATACTCCCTCGGTCCCGGTATATTTTGGACATTTGAGATTGGGTTCGGTTTTTAAGAAATATAATATTTTAATAGTATAGAGGAAGAAAAGTGTATGGGTGTGACACGTCTTTTAAGAATATTTAATGTTATTATATTGATTGTGTATGATAGTTTTTTACTAAATATGGAAATGTATAAAAGATAGTGGGACGCCCGATTTGGTAAAATGTACAAAAGTTACCGGGACGGAGGTAGTAATTTCTTTTGTCAGAGGAATATTACTCTTTTTTGTTTTCTTTCTCTTTCACTTAGAAATTATTGGTATCGACCAGCGGATCAAACTCGAGGCCTTCTTCAACGACTCAAGAAGCTATTGAGATGGAGGTCGCTGAAGCGCTGTTCGATCTGCAGCAATATCAGCCGTCCAAGTCTGGTAGAGAAAAGTCGGCCGCTGCTGATAGTGATGGTGTGTTTTTCTTTTTTGGGGAATATACTGTTATACTAATTTATGTCAGATAATAAATGTTGATTTGCTGGATGGCAGGTATGAAAATATCTCGGCTAGCTGAGAGTGAAAAAGATGAATTCATAGCATTTTCAGTCCAAAGCGAACAATCAGTGAAAGTGAAGGCTGAAGCGGAGGTGGCTGGGTCAAGGGAAGGGAAGGGCAAAGAGGGAATGGTTGATGGGGGGTCCACAACTGACGGTGAATTGCCATCAATTCCCAAAGCCGAGGCTGTTACCAATCCAAAGCCGACCTTCACAATAAGGTGAGCATTTTCTACGATTTAGATATTTGTTGGATTGATCTTGATTATGAATTATTTTTGCTCAAATATTTCTCGTTGTTACATTTGTAAATCTGCTCATGCCTTTCTGTTTGAGCAATTTTAACTATGCCTATGGTGGCTTGCCACAGAAAGCACGTTGCGCCTGATGTTCTTCAGAATGCGGAGAAACAGCTGGGTAAAGACTTCAGGGCGGGTGATGTATGTTTGTGCATATTGGTTATTTCTTTATACGGAAAATACTAAGAAATTCGTTGTGGATAGATTGCTCAAATAGCTCATTCAAGACTAGACAAACACGTGGGCAATGCGGCTACTAAAGTCACGGTGGACAATGTATCGACTGATCCCGAGGTTGCGTTGCAGAATGCGAACAAGGCACGCGAATCTTTCTTCTTCGTCTTTTCTTTTTAAGCTGTTTATGGTCACCTTCAATCTTGCTTTTCGTAATTCAGTAAATATGTTAAAGATGATATATGCCTTTCAGATGAGTGCAACCACCCTTCATGAAGCTCCAGTTTCAATCCAACTGAAAATGGAGAAGGAAGGTGCGATTAGTAGCAACCAATCGATTAGCAATGTCAGGGGCCACCAACCACAGCACGATTTGAGTAAGAGTACACAGCGGCAAAACTTGATGGAGCAGAGGAATCATTGTAATACTCCCTCATGTTCGTATTTCGATTCGCCAAATCTTTGTCCATCATTCTTGCTTTTGGAACTCAAACGAACGGCAAATGTTTTCTTCATCCGTACTTTGATGTAGTACTTTTTGTGATTCAGCGCCGTCTTCCTTCTCGCCGTTATCATCTGGGATTCACGGGCTGTCTTCTGTACTTCCCTACACAGGGTGTGTGATCTTGAGTTTTATCAATATATATAGTAAGTAATTACTTCATATTGAACTTTTGTTTTGACAGTTATTCAATTTGCAGGTACAGACCTTCTCTGCAAACTTTAGATAGGTCATCTACAGAGGTGAAAGTTGTTTGTTCACTTGTTTTGCATTGATAAGCATCATAGGTCATGACGCACTCACACGCTATGGGTATTTGTCAATACGCAGTTCCCTCCGTTTAAATTCTCAGAGCCACTGAAGAGATGTGCGACTCATCAAAACATCGCCAGGGACATACGTAAGCACAAACTAAAGATGGAGTCCCACAACCGCGGACAAAGCGACTGTGGTGGTGTTTCTGTTGCATCCTTATATGGTGGATCTCAGATGCTTGATGGGAATCATTTGTCTCTTCTCAACAAACCATGGGTAGGAATCAGTCAACGTGGGCAATGTTTGCAGAACATTACTAGTCAAACCGACAAGGACAAAAACGTTGCTGCTTTCATCAACTCGAAGAGCAGTCACGTGCTTAACCCCCGTAATAATCCACGCGGAATGCAACCCGATAGTTTTTTGGTAAGTTCCTTCTGCCAAGTGAATCTCTAAATTCCAAGGATTATTATTAATTGATGTCTATTTGCAGCGTGGCCCGAGTTTTATCTTCCCTTTTGGCGGTCACCATCTATCGTCATCTGAAAGCAAGGCATCACTGACTTCCCTGGGCTTAAACAATCATCCAACGTTTGCCGCGTCCAAAGAAGCTCCTCCTCCTACTTCCCCATCTTATTACATGGGGGGGATGACGTTGAAGAGCAGTAGTAGTTCCTCCATCATCCCTATTGCTGCTGCTGCAAACAACATGTCAATGCTTCGCTTAAGAGGCGTACCGTACAACTTTTCTTCTCCAACTCCAGGCCATCATCAGAAATCATTTCAAAATGCATCATCCCATAGACAACAACCACTGCAGCAGCAGAGTTCGAAGCCTACTACTACTACAAGGTTGATGAACTTTGCATCATCCATCCCTCCTCGGATAATGACGACGAAGAGCGATGGTAGTAAGGCTGAGTTTGTTTCGCCTGAAATGCAGTGGCATCATCATCTTCAGAATCAAGTACTATTCCATCAGATGCAGCAGCAGGCGAAACATATGGCTCGGGACAAGGATTTTTTAAGTAACAAAAGGCAGAATCTCGAGAAGTTTCCTCCCGCGAGCGATGGAGCAGTTACCAAAGAAACGACGACGACAGAGGCTTCTTCGACTACTACTGAGTCTCCTCCTTTGTGTAGAAGAGACGTGGCTTCCATTTTAAGAGGAGGCAATGCACCACAACAACGACCTTCCGAGCCCAAGTGCTAAGCCAAGACAACACTCTCTGATTTGGCAGAAGGGGCATATATACTTTTTTTTTTTTTAAATTTTATTACTGATGACTTTTTTCCGGCTGAATATTTTTTGTTGCAGAGAATATAGCATAGTGTGTTTCTTCTTTTTCCCCAAAAAAGGCAATGAAGATATTACAACACTCGGTCTCAATGTATGTCATACAAAAGAAAATACTTTTATGACATCCCCCATGAAACTTTAAATTAATTTCCCATACCCACAATCCTAAAGAAGGTTTGTTGTCGTCCACACCCTATCTACTATTTCCCGACAAGAGAAGCCAAGTTGGTATCTACTTCTTCTTTCGCCTTACGGTCGAACGGTTCTTCTCCGATGTACAGATCGAGGATCGAACGGCATAACAGTTTGCTCTCTATGCATCCAATATCTTCACCGTCAACTGTATTTTACGTACAAAGCCATGAGAAAACAAAAATGGCAGTCAATCAAGTAAGCATATACGGCAAACTTGTGTTCATAAGCTAATCAGGAGAAGATTTTATTCCAATATGCGCTGACAAGCAAAGTTGATGATGCTATAATAACAACTAGCTGACAATGCGATCAGTATATTCAAGTTTAAAACAAAAAGGAAAAATCTCTTACTTGTCGTTCGCAGAACATATCCGGGTTCCCTGGAAAGATCGATGATGGATCCTTTAGGAATTCTGTATTCATCTTTGAATTGGGAGGTGAACCTAAGCATAAGGAAGATATTGTTCTTTGATTGATGAAACTCACAACTTGCTTTCGAATTAGGAACTTAACTATATTTCATTCCCTTGAATCAAAGGGGCAGCCTTTTACAAATTTTGATCATTTTTTGTTTGTCAATTCAATTATTCCCCAATTTTACAATGTATCAAACATAGCAATCCCATTTCATGTCATATAAGCCATATCGATCGCCTTGACAATAATTAAAGAGCGATACAAAAGAGGGAGGAAATCGAATTGGAAAGCTCAACCAAACTTACCTTTGCAGCAGTTCTTTGTTATCTGATCCACTGAACTTTTGCAATCTGCTGCCAACTGACTCTTCAAAAGCACTTCTAACCGAACGAATACTCAATCTTCCGTAAACAATTTGAAGCCTAATCGTCATACTTATATCGCTCTCCATCAGATCATGCTTCAGCCCTTCGTTTCCCTTTAATTCATCAGCAGAAATGGATCCATATTTCTCACCAAGACACTTGGCTAAATCAGCATCATCAGCATATACACCTTCCACACAAGATTCGAAAGAGGAATAAATAGAGCCCAAGAATTCGATTCGACAACAGATAAAAATGAACGCAGACACCTGATTCAAGAAATGTGTTTTACCAAAAGCATAGACATCAATGTTCTTCAGCCCCAATATGGCTTTTCTCCTCAGCCCAACTCCAAGGAGCCTCTGATTATCCCTAACTACAGATGGAAATGACGTTCCTGTCCTCGATTCGGACACAGACGCCACATTTTTCGACAGGGAAATGGAACCCCACATCGGCAAAAGCGCATTTCCATTTGAAGCCAAGAAATCGACGGCGTTTCCGAGAAAGGACGAGTTTTTGGAGCTGTGCGAATGAATGGCCAATCCAACTCCGACGGCTGAAGCGGCGGCGGCGGCCGCGCACGCCGGGAATGCGGCGACCGCGGAGAAGAAACGGCGGTTTGAGTCGCTGAAATGGGACGGTCGCGGTGGCTGAGAAAACGAGAAGGGGAAGCGAAACGACACCATTTTTGTCGCGTGCTTTGCTGGTCGAAGTTGGTTGCGAGAGTTGTAATGAAGTTAAATCGATTGATCTATTCTAAAGCCCATAATGTGCCTTATTGGGTTGCTTACGCAAACATCGTTTTTTTGTAATAAGCCCAATAATTTGGTTTTATTTATGTCATTATGTGAAGATCAAGACTGAAGTTAGAGGTTTGTATTTGATTTTCGACCCTCTTATGAGCTGATTCTTGAAATAAAAAAATTATGTCACCAACGAGGAAATAAGGGCAATGATCTTTCAATCAATTGCGTGGAACAAAAGAATCTTCAATAGTGACAATAAGTTAGTGATCACTGATCTGTCACAATATGTCGTTATTGTCGAAAGGGATATATAGGTCACGTGGCCTATTTTTTTTTTTTTTGAGTCTTCATAGTTTTTTTTTGTTCTTTGTATGATACCATCATTGTTGAATGCAGAATCAAATTAAAGAACTGATTTTAATAAATTACCTATCTCAGTTTTTAAAGCAGGTGAACAAGAATTATCTCTATAAATCAGCACATCACTAATATAATAATGCATGCAATGGGAAATTAATTATGCTGAAGTTTTTGGTCATCTCATAGTCGACGATAAGGCTCAGATTTGACTCAAAACTGAATTCAATAGAATTATATGTCTACAATTTGCATCGAGATTTTTTTTCGATCATTAAGGCTCCATGCTTTTGCATGTTATTTCTCGATTCGAGTTCAGTCCAAATTGCTCGAGTGGACTCTACAATACAATTATGTAGTTTGTCCAAGACAAGTTTTTTTTTTATTGCACAAGGACAAAATTAACAGCTCGTGAACAAGATATTTAATTATTTAAATCTTGTCTTATGCATAAGACGCTAGATGTGGAGATGTATCAAAAACTCAACCAAATGAGACAGATTTCACTGCTTTTGATTTTATTGTAGAGATTAAAACGGAACCCAGCCATAGATTTTCTTTTTGTTAAAAGGAAAAGGACATGGATTATCTTTTCAGCTTCACGGGCTTGTAGTTGTTCATGCATAGCAATGGAATGATATAGTTTTATTAATTAAATGATCCGATCGAGTAACTTAATGTGTGATTTAGACATGATTTAAGATTATACTCTCAGATGATTTATCAACATCAAACCCATATCCATATCAAGTTACTAATAAAAGAGAGAATTTTTTCATTTTAAATTTTAAATGTCTTAAGAAAAAGTATTAGAGGACCACTTAATAAATCAGTTGCTGTGAGAGGATAATGTCAGTTACATAAGCTGAATCGCCGTACTTTGGGTACCAAAACGCCCCACACATCAACTGTCCATTACACCTTTATCATTCAAAACATAACAATATATATAAATAATCCTCCACATATATATAAAGAACGGTTGAGTTTCAATAAATACTCTACAATTGTTATTATTAGTAATATCCCTAACAATTTCAACTTGTCAGACAAACTACCACTGATCCAATGAATGATTATAAGATATGAGCTGTGTTGTAATAATACTCACTGATTAAATCAAAACCACATAAAATTACACTATGGACAATAATCTACGAGCAGATCTTTGTGTACTGAAATGAGATCTGAGCATAGATTATCCCAAAAATAAGATGCGTGCTGTATATGATATGGACCGTAGTACTTGTGCTTTATTACAGACATTAAATCATATCAATCTTGCCTTTGCCCTTCGTTTTCCGGCGACCGCCGTCGGTGATGAGTCCGACGAGGACGTCGGCGAAGGCTCCGATGATGAACTTGTGAGTGCTCTTGGGATTCAGAGAAAGATAGCACATCAACAGGTCGTGAAGGTAATCCCAGCTCTCCCTGACGTCGTGGACCTCACGCGCCTCCACCATCTCCTGCATCGACCGCCGGAAGTCGGAGTATGGGTCGGGAGAATGGGTGGGCACCGCCGTGATGCCTGCGTCGGGAGGAGCGGAGGCGGCGGAGGAGGACGACGCTGAGGCGTGCGAGGACGTGGAGTCAACGATTGAGTTTGACCGGCCCGGGGATGAGAAGAAGAAGCGCCGGGAGGCGAAGGCCGCGGAGAGGTCCGGCGTGGGATCTACGGCGGAGGGGCGGTCGTCGGAGACGGAGGTGTGGTCGGCGCTGCTGGTGGCGGCGGTGGGATCGTAGAGAGAGTTGAAGTTCTTGATGACGAATGGACGGCTGGGATGCGCCGCTGGGGGGTCAGGGGACGGTGGAGATTTGATCCTGGTGAAGCAGATGCTGAGATTGCTTGGCATTCTTTCGTTTTGAGAAATTAAATGTGAGATATTTGTGCGTTTGGTGATCTACGAACACTGCTGATAGATAAACAGCAAATTGAGTTTTTGTAAGGAAATAGGTTTTAAGAATATTTTATTTCTAGTGAGTGGTGTGAAGGGAAGTGGGCGCTATATATAATGTCGTACAATTGTGGGGCAATTTTTTTTACTTTTTATTTCATATATACGTTATGTAAACTAATAACAATATACACGAGTTGCAACCTTAATTTGTTGTTCGTTATATATGCTATGTTCTCAATGGTGCTTATCGCTTGTTTCTCAATATTTAATGACAAGTAACTTGTAGTAAAACACTTCAAATTCGATGATCAAATAGACAGTTCGATCTAATGCTAGAAATTCATTCAAATAGGAGTTGGGTTTAAAACTAACTCAACTCAGATTTAAATTTAATCTTGAATTTTCTCTATCTCATAGGCTTTGATGATGTTTTTATTTTTGAATTTATCATTTTTTTTACCCCTGATTAGGACTGCTTGACTTGGGTTGGTGAATGGCGATTGCAAGCAAATGCGTTAGTTTAGATAACTTCGTGCTGTAACTCGTTCGTTCTACGTAAGCTACATACTGCGATATAACAACCGTAACATACAATATCGAAGTAGCCCCATAAAAAAAAAGTATTTAATATTATATATATAGATATATATATATATTATATACATATCTATCTGAAATTATTGGCTGGTTAACGTTCATTATCATGATGTTTCGATTACTATATGTTCGTTCCCATTGTGAATTGTCCTGCGATCAACATCTGAGATATGATATCTTTTATCCCAATCTTACTACTTCACTTAAAAGTTAAAAGTATTACTCTCCCAAAATGTTTATGAACATTTGGGTGTTGGCACGGGAAAAGAAACTGAATAAATAATATAGTACAATTAAAAGGTAAAAAAGTGTATATTTTGACACCTCTTTTAAGAATATTTAATATTATTATATTTGTTTGTGATAGTTTTTTACTAAATAAGGAAATGTACAAAAGATGTGAGACGTCCGATTTAGTAAAATGTATAAAAATTATTGGGGACGGAGGGAATAGTAAATATATGGGTCTCAGTTTCAACACGATGCAACTACTAAAACATTGCATACAGTCAACTCATAAAACACGAAACTTTTTTAGGGGCTTTTAAGAAGAATCAGGCTCCTTTTAAGTTTCATAATAGAATCAGGCCCTGTCAGTATCAATTCGGTATTAAGGACCCATTATCTTTCAGCTTTAGCAAAACCGACCAAATATTTGATCTGACCAAAATACCCTTACAAAGTTATATAATAAAAGGTATCCACAAGTTTTCTGTTACCATCGTTAACCATATTTAAGTAAATAAAAAAATTCGATCAAAAATTCTCGCAGATTTTTATTTTTTTCGAACGATCCCCGGAAACGAAACTCGATCTATCCACGAGGGTTTTTATTTCGATATTCAGGTCTCGAATGTAAGGAGTCGCACATAATCGAATTATTATACGCATCGGAAATTAAAAATTTTATATTAGCATATCAAACCGATTCCACCAAGATCCATGCGAGTTAAATTTAACTCGTTCGTAGATATCATACATGATATTGTCTTGAGATGAGGACTTAGTTAAATACCAAACGTATGGTATCTCTACCGATATCCACCAAGAATTCGATCAGTGAACCGTCCTTTCTCCGGCTAGAAAATACTCGGACGATGTATCTTAATTCACTAATACCCAAGAGCTCGTAAATATAAAAAAGAAAGACACGTTTGTAACGATGTATCTTAATTCACTAATACCCAAGAGCTCGTAAATATAAAAAAGAAAGACACTTTTGTAGGGTCTCGGCTCCCATATTTATACACCTATCATGTCATAGGATAAGATTTTCTAATATCTTTATTATATTAGTAAAATATCATAACATTATTATATTCCATAGTTAGCGCATATCACTCCCATTAGTATATCAATATAACATGGGATCAAATCTCATTTAATTTATTACCATCGGGATTTCTCGCTAACGGTAAAATAATTATGACGGTAAGATAGCCCGCGCATTATTGGGCGCGAAAAGAATGGAACGGGTAAGTTAGGCTGGCCTGAAGATAAACTGAGGTTAAGGGTAGATACGCCCTCGGACGACGCCCGAGTAAATACCGCCCGAAAAGAAGAGGAAAAAGTGGGACGAAGTGCGGAACCCGAGGAACCTCCCGAGAAGCTACAGCGGCTGGGGAGGCAAGGTTAGACGAAGCTCGAGTAAGGCCGCCCCAAGAAGGAAATGAGGGCAAGAGCCCGATCAGTATGGGAGAGCTCTTCGGAGGGAGGATATGAACCCTGTTAGCGCTGAAGCCATATGATCGGGACCCGATCAGGGGATAAAACCGAAGAAGGAAGAGGTGCTCGATCAGGGCAGTTGAATAAGGAGGAGACGTTGTCGTGGGGAAAATGAATGAAAGAGGAGGGGAGAACGTGAGATCGTGGGGAAAACCACGTTCCCTCTATGAGGTCCGCGAGAAACATGGGCCAGGGTGGAAGACTAGGTCAGGGCAAGGTGAAACGAGTTTAGTAAAGGACGGTTAGTTCATTTCTCAGGTACGTTTTCCAAATAACAAAATTGATTTACGAGCCAACACACCTATTCTTCACCCGTTTTCTGACTTAAGCATCGGAGGGAATACACCGGCACCAACCCCGGCCCCTTCTGACGTGTTTTTGAGTTTGTGGGTGTTAGGTTTGATAGAGATAATTGACGGAGACTGAAAAACTCACGCCCGGGAAGCTACGGGGGAAGAACAGTTGCTCCAGCTGCCATTTCAGAAGGTCGTTTTACGCGGTCCACATCAATTGGCGCCGTCTGTGGGACGATATATCAGTAACATCATGGTGGATGCCGCAAACGACGATCGATCACCGCTGGTAGAATGAATACTCACGCTGGAAGAAATGGAAAGAAGAATGAGGGAGAGATTTGAGACGGAATTCACCGAGATGGGAAAGTTAAGGGCTGAGGTGGAAATGTTGAGGGCCGAGTGGACGTGAAAAACTCGGGTCGAGTCGCCGGAACGGCCTGAGACTGAAGAGGAAGAAGTAGAAAGATTACGCAGGGAAGCGGAAGTTCCGCGCAAGGAGGAATAGGACAAAGAAGCTGGGGAAAGGCTGTCGAGAGAGGAAGTAAATGTTCTGCGAGCCCGGAAAAGGGGGTGACGACGGAGGAACAGATTACGGAATGGGAGCGAATGAAAGAGGAAGTTCAGAGATTGAAGGAATTAGCTAATCCTCAAATACCCCTCCCAGTCCAACGCGGCTCCCCCTTTTCACAGGAAGTTATTCGGGCACCCTTGCCGGGCAACTTCAGATTCCCCGACATGAGTCGATATGATGGCTCGGGACCTCCCGAGGACCACTTGGCCAGCTTTGAAGGAAACGCCGCGCTCTATCAATTAGCGGATGCGATCAAATGCTGCGTGTTCGCCATGACCCTCGCGAAAGGAGCCCAGCAGTGGTTCACTATGTTACCAGCTGGCGAAATCCACAATTTTGCAGACTTTACTCGGGTCTTCATAAGGCAGTTTTCTAGTAGCCGAAGAAGACCCTTCTCGGCTGTGAATCTGTTGAACATGAAGCAAGGAGACTAGGAGAGTCTACGAGACTATCTAAAACGATTCAACCGGACTATGATGGAAGTCCCGACCGCCACTTCCGACCTGCTGATTGGGGCTTTCCACAATGGGCTGAAAGAAGGATACTCTACCGGTCGTTGGTAAAAAAGTATCCGACTACGGTGGAAGATCTGATAATCAGAGCGGAAAAGTATGTAAGGGTAGAAGAAGCGCACAACTTCAAGAAAGGGGATAAAAAGAGAGCGATTGGGACGGTAGATGTCGCTCGGGGGCCAACCCGTTCCACGGGCCCGAAGGAGGAAAATCCTCAGGGGGAAACCCAAAGAGGATCCAGGCCCTGCACTACCCAGTGGAAGGTGAACAAAACTCGAGCATTGGAAATATGTGAGGAACGGTACTCCCTTAGGAGGCCAGCTAAAAGTAGGAATGGACCCAGGAACCCTGTGTCAAAATCATATTGTGAGTTCCACCGAGAGTATGGCCATACGACTGAGGCCTGCTTTCACCTGAACGACGAGCTCGAGAGGATTATAACAGCCAACCCTGAGGCCCGAGCGGAGTTAGTGTTTGGTGGGGAGGCGGGCGTCCCGCGAAATATTTTAGGAGAGACTTTGAAAACAGATCGGGGAGGAACCAGGCATACGCGAATGACAGACCACAAGGCAGGCTTCATAGGTCTCCGGGGACAGGCTGGGCATAGAAGGGAAGATAGGCCCAATCAATAGCGAGAAAATGATCAGCGGATGCCAGAACGTACTCGAGCTCCCGCGGAAACGTATATACCCACACGCAGAATCAATATGATATCTGAAGGACCCGCGATCGGGGATTCAAACAGAGCCAGGAAGGCGGAGGCAAGAAAATTGGAAAATTGGGAGTAACACCGGTACACAAGCGCTCAGGACCTGTCATCGCATGGGCCCGAGGACTTCCATGGAGGAGATGATTCACATGAGGACGCCTTAGTAGTCCGACGGAAATAGCCAATCATGATGTGGGAAGGGCGTTTATCGAAAATGGAAGCTCGGTGAACATCATCTTCAAAGAGACCATGGATCAAATGGAGTTGGGAAAGTATCAAATGGACCCTGTGGAGACAGCTCTGTTCGGGTTCACAGGACATGCCGTCGAGGCTGTAGGCTTGATCCAACTACCTCTGATGTTGGGATCGGGTGAACTGAAAAAGACCCGAATCACCCCCTTCTTAGTAGTGGACATGGAGTCATCTTACAATGTCATATTGGGACGCCCCGCATTGAGTTCGTTCGCAGCCGTTGCCTCGGCCTTACATCAAAAGATGAAGTTCCCAGTAGGAAATCAAGTAGGAGAGGTACTCGGGGATCGGAAAGTGGCACGCAAATGTTATGTGGAGGAAGTGAGGATCGAGCTAAAGTCCTTGAAGAGCCGACGAGATAGTGTCCCTAAGACCCGAGGAACCTTCTACGCAATACACACTATTCAGAAAGTAGGAACAGAAGGGGAGATAGAGGAAGTCGTGATCAAACCCCCTCAGGAACAGTTAAGATTGCCTGGGATCTACCGACTGGGCCAAAAGCAGATCTAATAAAGCAACTGCAGGAGAATGAGGACGTGTTCGCCTGGTCAACAGATGAGTTGACAGAATACCCCGCGATATGATGGAATATCACTTGAACATTTCCCCTATTGTTCGACCAGTCTTCCAAAAGAAAAGACATCTAGGAGCACAGAAAGACACTATAGTCAAGGAGCAGGTCGGGGAACTCCTGAAGGCAGGATACATACGTGAGGTTCAATTCCCGACCTGGTTATCAAACGTGGTGTTGGTTCCCAAGTCAGCAGGTAAATCACGAATGTGTGTCGACTTCAGGGATTTAAATAAGGCATGTCCGAAGGACTGTTACCCTTTGCCGAGGATAGATCAATTGGTGGACTCCACGGCAAGGCATGAGCTGTTATCTTTCCTGGATGCCTTTCAAGGTTATCATCAGATCGGGCTGGCTGAGGAAGACCAGCCCGAAGTCAGTTTCATTACATCGGAAGGAACCTTCTGTTACGTGGTCATGCCTTTTGGGCTAAAGAACGCAGGAGCCACGTACCAAAGACTGATGGATCGGGTCTTCGAGGCTCATATCGGGAGGAATGTGGAGGTATACGTAGATGATATTCTGATCTAGTCCAAGATGGAGAATAGCTTCTCGGGTGATCTGCGGGAAACCTCCTACGGCTTGAAGACACGGATTGAAGCTGAACCCTACAAATGCACGTTCAGAGTGCGATCGGGGAAGTTCTTAGGGTACATGGTTACCGGTCGGGCATCGAGGCGAACCCGGATAAGGTGAAGGCCATTGCCGACATGGTATCTTCCAAAAAACTTAATGAAGTTCAAAGGTTGACAGGAAGGATCACGGCCCTGTCCCGATTTATCTCACGATCTGCCGAGAGAAGCATGCCCTTTTTCAAGATGCTGAGGAAAGTGAAGGATTTCGAATGGACGCCTGGGTGCGAAAAAGCCTTCCAGGAGTTGAAGGAGTACTTGAAGGAGCTGCCAGTTTTGAACAAGCCGAAACCCGGGGAGGAACTCACTGTCTACCTTTCAACCACACCTCGGGCAGTCAGTTCAGTTATGGTCCGAGAAGAGGAAAAGGTGCAGAAACCCCGTCTACTTCGTCAGCCACCTCCTGAAGGGCGCAGAAGTTCGATACACCTCTCAGGAGAAATTATTGCTAACCCTAATGATCACGCCCAGGAGGTTAAGGCCGTATTTTCTGTCACACCCGATTGTAGTGCTGACCAACAACCCTTTGGGGTTATTATGCCCGACCGGATATTTCTGGAAGATCGATCAAGTGGGTCACCGAGTTGGGGGAGTACGGTATTCAGTTTCGACCTCGAGTGGCCATTAAAGCACAAGCCTTAGCTGATTTCATCGTCGAGATGGCGGAAGAAGGACCAACTGAAACGTGGAAGATCTATGTGGATGGATCCTCTTGCCAGTTCCGAAATGGAGTCGGGCTAGTAATCATCTCACCTTGTGGCGAAGAGACTAGTTTGGGGATAAGGCTAGACTTTCGAGCCTCCAACAAGCGAAGCTCTTTTGCTCGGGATGAGGACAGCTGTAAGGATGGGGCTGACCCGAGTGACTTTCTACTCCGATTCACAGTTGGTGGTTCAACAAACTGGAGGAAATTTTGCCATCAAGGAAGATAGGCTGGCGGGGTACGCAAAGTCCTTTGAAAAGTTGAAGGAGAAGTTTGAGGAGATCAAGTTGGAATTCATTAATAGGAAAGAGAACGAAAAGGCGGACAGAATCGCCAAATGGGCCAGTGCGCTAAGTTCGCCCGATGGAGGGATTAAAGTAGAAAGAGCGCCCCAGGTCCATCAAATCGAGGAAGCGAGAGAACTAGAACCCGAGGATTGGCGATACGATATATATCGTTATCTCGAGAAGCAGATCCTGACCGAGGACAAGATTCAGGCCCGAGTCACACAGAAGAGGTCCGCCCGTTTTACTGTCATAGATGGGATCTTGTACAAAAGATCTTACTCGGGCCCTTTGTTAAGGTGCCTGTCAAAAGAGGAGGCCAAAGAAGCCGTAAGGGACATTCACGAAGGAAGTTGCGGGAGCCACATTGGAGGAAGAGACTTGGCGTGAAAGGCAATGCCAGCAGGCTTCTTCTGGCCTACCATGAGGACAGACTCGATCCGGGTGGTGCAAAGCTGCCTCAGATGCCAGAAGCTCGCAAATTTACAGAGGGCACCCGCGGAGATGATGAAAGCGATTGTATCGGCTTGCCCATTCGATCAATGGGGTATGGATATAGTCGGGCCGTTTGAGGGTAATGCCTCGCAGAAGAAATTTCTCCTAGTAGTGATTGACTATTTCTCCAAGTGGGTGGAGGCCGAGGCCTTGGCACGGATCACTGAAGCTGCAGTAATTGCTTTCCTGTGGAAGAATATACTATGCCGGTTTGGGATCCCGAGAAGGCTGATAAGCGACAATGGAAGACAGTTCAGCGGACGCAAGCTAAAAGAATGGTGTGAAGGCTATGGGATCGAGCAAATATTCACCTCAGTGGCTTATCCACAAAGTAACGGCCAGGTGGAGGTAACTAACCGAGCGATCGTCCAAGCATTGAACATATGACTCGATGGGTTGAAAATGGCATGGTTCAATGATCTACAGGGTGTACGTTGGTCCTATCGAACACCCCCTAGGGCCGGGACAAAAGAGACTCCATTCAGCCTAGTTTACGGAAGTGAGGCTGTGCTGCCCGTGGAAATAGGACAGGAAAGTGCCCGAGTAATAAGGTACTAAGAGGAGAATGACCAGCTTTGTGCTGATGAACTAGACCTGATCGAGGAAGGAAGGCAAAGGGCCGCGCTCAAGATGGCGGTGTATCAAAAAAAGATTACTCGAGCTTACAATCGAAGGGTATGCCTGAGAAGGTTTGAGGAAGGAGAGCTTGTCATGAAGGAAACACAACATAAAGGAGAGAGAGAGAGGGAAGTTAGACCCGAAGTACGAAGGGCCGTACAAGTGATCAAGAAGATTGGACAAGCCGCCTACTATCTAGAAGACTTGGAAGGAAAGAAATTGGCTAGACCACACAACGCCCGGCACTTGAAGAAATATTACCCGTGATGCGCCATCGGGCTCGCACCTGATCCCCCTATTATACTTACGCTTTATTTATTTTCTTAGTTAGGAGGTCTGCTTAGCACAAATTGTTTATCTTTATTTATGACCCCTTGCATTTTTTTGAATGAAGTTATTTATGTCCGAAAGAACGCGGAGTACGAAAATGAAGAGAAGTCCTCGGATGAGGCCTGGTCACCCGTGAGGGTGAAGAAAATCTCCAAATGAAAATGAAGAAAAGTCCTCGGATGAGACCCGATCACCCGTGAGGGTGAAGAAAATCTCCAAACGAAAATGAAGAAAAGTCCTCGTATGAGGCCCGATCACCAGTGGGGGTGAAGAAAATCTCCAAACGAAAATGAAGAAAAGTCCTCGGATGAGGCCCGATCACCTGCAGGGTGAAGACAATCTCCAGACGAAAATGAAAAAATGTCATCGAATGAGGCCCGATCACCCGAAGATGAAGGAAATCTCCGTATAGAGCACGATTGTTGATGAATTCGAAAACAATTGAAGGTGCATAAGGAAGCAGGAACGATTAAGAATAAAGTACAAAATACGAATGCAAAAACGCGTAATAGGCGGGGAATAATTCTCTAACGGAATATCGAGAAGTCAGGAAGACAAGAGGAACTCCCGAGCATCGTTTTCGAAAGGACACCGCGCGAAATCGATTACAGGCTTATCGGGATGACCCGAGGAATACGACATAGGATTAACCTCGATTTTAACTTATAAGTTTTGAGATGGTAACGAACTTTGGATTCGCAAAAAGAAAACATGCTCGAGAATGTGGACGAAATGATATGACGAGCACGAAATGCCGAGGGAAAATGCCCGGTTACGCTAATGTAATATAGTGTTAGGATATTTAATTGGTTGTGTCAATAGTTTAAGTCTTGGGATTAATTATGTAATTATCTTTAGCTTGGGCTTTGGACTAGATAGTAATTTTTGTGTTATTAGTGATTGGGCCTTAATATACCTAGGGTTAATGTGGTATATAAGGTTTTACCAACTCACTTTGAATGGTAATCAAAGATAAAAAGGCTTACTCTTATTTTCACACACTACACACACTCAAAGGTGAGAAACTCTCCCTTCTTCATTCCATTTAGCCTCTTTGATTCCTTGTTTGGTGCATTTCGCGACCAACAATTGGTATCAGAGCCCAACGCGACCGGATTTGCGTGTTTTGAGCAAGATTTGAGTGAAAAATTGCTTGAAAATTATTTTCGGCCATTCTCTGATTTTGGGCGATTTCGACCTCGATTTGTTGTTTTTAGACATCCCAAAGGTTGATTATGTGTTTAGGAATGTTTTTCTGATGTTTTGGAACAAGTTTCGTCGATTTTGAGTGAGATATGAGCGAAAACGAGCCATTTTTCTGGTAAATGTCGCGCTGCCCATGCTTTGTTCTTGGCCGAGAAATTTTCTTACCCGAGAAAATTCTTAGCCGAGAAAATTTCGCTGGCCGAGAAACTTTCACTGAACGAGAAATTTTCTTACCCGAGAAAATTCTTAGCCGAGAAAATTTCGCTGGCCGAGAAACTTTTGCAATCCGAGAAATTTTCTAAGGCTGAGAAATTTCGAAACTGAGAAACTTTCTTTCTCAGGTTTAGAAATTTTTTGAAACCGCAAAATTTTGAAACCGCGAAATTTTCTAAGGCTGAGAAATTCGAAACCGAGAAACTTTCTTTCTCAGGCTGAGAAATTTCTATCCGAGAAACTTTTTAGTTGCGAAACTTTCTCAGTTCACACTTCACGATTTTTCGCGGTCTCTCTCACACAGCTGCTTTTTCTCAACCCGCGAATTTTTCAACCTGAGAAACTTTTAAAACTGCGAAATTTTCCAGAACTTCGAAATTTTCGCGACTCACTCTCTCAACGAAATTTCTCGGGACAACATTTCTCGCACATTTTCACACATCATTTTTCGCACCCCCCGAGAAATTTGCACCCAACCTTTAAACTTGATCCAAACACACCAAAATTTGCACCCAACCTTCAAATCTTGCAAAAATCACTCATTAAAAATACACTTAAGCGTTTTTTACCACCAAAATTTCTGGCCCCCCCGGATTAAATAAGGTTTTTTTTTTTTTTAAAAAAAAGGGTTTCTACCAATGGAAAATTTATATCATTGGATAGAGAAAAATTTTCTAAGGCCATTGGACTTTGTCTATTTTACACTTTTAAAATTTTCCGAAATAAATTTTTCTGGGCCAAATTTTTCGGTATAGACGACGTTTTTGTAAAATTTTGAAGGCAAATCCAAAACGCGGCAACGATCACCGTACCCAACAATCGACCTAGGACGGTAATTGGCACATTATAGAAAAAGTTTAGGTCACCCCCAAACTTTTCGGAGCCGAATTTCCAAATGCCAATTTCACACCCAGCATGTATGGTACCCGGGTTGCTCCACATACATGACTGGTACACGACGTGAGCAACTACCCCCGGCATGAATGGTACATGGGTTGCTCCACATTCATGACCGGTATGCACTGCGAGCAACCAACCCCATCATGCACGTTACACGGGTTGCTCCACGTGCATGAAGGGATGTCAGAGAAGTGAGCAATCATCATGACTTCTGTACAAATCCGTGCAGAACCCGAACCTACAAAGAAGGGTTGACAAAAGTTCAACCAACCATCAGTGGGCGCGCCATCCAATCTCGATGCTTAGGCGATGTGGATCTCATGTACCAGACTCCACCGTCCACCCACTGCCATCCATTCCACCATGGTGCGCTACATGGAGACGTCCTAAGCCACCGTGATCCTCTTTACGCCCTCACCACCACCACCACCTGACGAGTCTCAGAAGTGTCTGATCAACAGTTTTGGGCCACCCTCGTCGACATCACTCGTGGTTGCCTTTCAACGCGATCACGCCACGTCACCATAGTTCCCATGGATCAGTGAAACCCCCCTGATCCTAACCCAGGAACGAGCCTACCCTAGCCTCTCTAGTCTAGGTCTAGGTCGCGCGACATCCTTCTCCACGCAAAGATCCAATCAACGATCTCGGGAGGATGACGTAAGTCGCTTGCAGGAGTTGCGATCCAACGACGAGATGATCGCACTCCTCTATCATATCTCACCATAACCCGGACCTCGCCCATAGGTACAGGAGACGACCCGTTCGTTTCCCGAGTAGAAGTCGCGGCATCTGGTCCAACCGCGCAATTAACCCCCCAACCACTCAGCTATCCTTTCGCAGATAGCTGTTTCATTCGCACAAGAGGAACACGTTAGCCATCACCGCCCCACTTGGAGACGGTTGATGTTGAACATGCAGTGTCCCGCCTCTCACTGCACCTCTTCCACTCACATAGAGTCTAGTGTCCTCACCCACCGAAATTTTCCACTTTATAGGACACAAACACTCTTTACGCACCGCAGGTTCTTCGTGAACTTGCCCGAACGCTTGATGACGTCCTTGTGACCGAGAGCAGAAGACCCACGACAGCCACCCTCACCACAACTGTCGATGGGCCACGGATACGAGCTTGTCTCATCGTCCGTGCGAACGGAAAGCCTTTGTGGCTCTCCGGTTCTTTCTGACCTGTGCAAACAGGCGGCACATCGGACACATGTTTCGATGTTGTGACGAGGGAGCGTCTTTGTGACCCCCGCCTGGTTAGTTACCCCGTTCGTGATGGAGCCCCAACTCATAGCAATCAGCGAGGAACTTACACATTCCATGCCGCGCTCAACGAGGATCTATGAAGGAAAAGGTCCCATCACCGACACCACTCCACCACGCCTACGCCTACGCCACCCACCACATGCTGCTCCGTCTCTCCAGTGTTCAAAACTGAACCCGGAGGAACATCAATTGCTGCTACTCCTGAGAATCCCACTTGATTGCCTCACTCAACACCACACCACATCACCATCACCACCATCAACGCCAGAGGCAGACTCGTCCCACGGACGACGTGACGATCCCAAAGACGGAGATCATCTCAAGGGGGAGTAAAGGAGAAGAACTGAGTTGAAGATCGTACAGCAGCATCAGCAGCAACCATCATCCACCTCCGCTCACACCACCTATGCCACCCCTCACAACACCTACTCCACCACCTCCACCAACTACGCCCCGCCGGAGGCTTCCACTACCTCCGCGCACATTCTTATGTGTCAGGCTATTATGTTCATAATGGAACACTCAAAGGAGCCATGGCACATCTCATCCACCACATTCCGCCACTACTGCGCTGACCACTCTGACGACCGGGCTCCCTGCTCTTGAAAGTCACATTTCAATGGAGCCTTGGCACATTTTTTTACGCCCCACACCTACCTTCTTCTGGAGCCAGACGAGTCAACTTCGTGGCCGAACCAGACAACTTCCATTCGAAGACGACGAACCCGGCGTCGAGAAGAAGAATATTGGAGAATCTTAACAAGTGAGTCCTAGCCGAGCCATCAATGCCTCCGCAAGAAGAGGAGATATCCCTTGTAGGGGGAGTTTGCTAGGAATCGAGATCTCCAATATGCCCAACAAAGATATCCCGCGCTGAACTGAAGATTGAACACTAAGGTGGGAGATTGTTAGGAAATATTTTGTAGTATTCAATTTCATTGTATTATCTTTGTTGATTTGCTTTATTAAACTTTGGGCTAGTTCTTAATTGGGTTAGTTCTTAGTTATTCATGTAATGGGCCTTCACAAGAGGCCCACCTATTATATACCAACTTGTGGTATAAATAGGAAAACCCTAACACATAGTTAGGAGTGCTTGTGTGTGTAGATCAAATAAACAATTTTAGAGTGAGAGAGCCTCCTCAAGAACACCACCAAGCCCCACACGACCCGAACCTAAATCTCGATCATTCGGCGTGTTTAATCCGTCCGAAGTCGTATTGTTGGTGAAATCCTGGACCAACAAGTGGTATCAGAGCAAACGTGGATCGATCTGCATCGATTTGAATCCAGTTTCGCTCGATTCCAAGCAAGATCAAAGGTGTTTTTGAGCAAAAAATTGTTTTCGGGCATTTTGAGCTTGTTTTGGGGTTTTGATGCTTCGCTTTTATGTTTAAAACCTTTCCCCAGATCGAGTCTACGCCTAAAATGTTTTTAGAACACTTTTGGATCAGTTTTAACGAGTTTTGAGCGAGATTGAAGCAAAAACTTTTCAGAAAAAGGACATCTCGGCCACTCTCTGTTTTCGGTCGATTTGACCCATTTTTTGTTGTTTTTAGTTCACAAATCGGTCGATCATGTGTTTAGGGAAGAATTTCTAAAGTTTAGGATCAAGTTTGAGCGATTTTGGTTGAGACTTGGGTGTAAACAGACGGTTTTTCTGGAAAATGTCGCGACAAAGCAATGGAACAGTACTTGATGTTCTTGACCGCGAAATTTTGCTGAATCGTTCAAATCCGCGAAAGTTTCATCTCTGCGAAGTTGAATCCGAGAATTGTTAAACCGCGAAACGTCTCTTTCACTGAATTTTTTTTTTCGCAACGGTCTATGCTCACAATCCGAGAATTTTTACACCGCGAAAATTTCGCTTTCACTGCAGTTTCTCGCAACAACCTATGCTCAAAATCCGAGAAAGTTTGAAACCGCGAAAATTTTTCTAAGGCCCAATTTTTCTCAACTTCGTACTCTTTAAAATCCGAGAATTTCCAAAAACCGCGAAAAAATTTCTCTAAGACCCAATTTTTCTCAAGTTCGTATTCTTTAAAATCCGAGAAACTTTATACACGAGAAAGTCAATTCCAAGAATCTTTCTAAGCCGCGAATTTTTTTTCAGCCGCGAACTTGTTGAAAATCTTCACATCCGAGAAAGTTTTTCTAAGCCGAGAAAGTTTATCTCATCTGAGAAAGTCTTTCAAAACCACGTCTCTTCCAAATCCGAGAAAATTTCCTAAAAATCACACTTCACCACTCGATGCGATTCTATTTAACTTGCGAAATTTTCTTGTGAAGAATTTAAAACTCTCAACTTAGAATCATTCCCACACGCGAAACTTTTAAATCCGAGAAAATTTTCACCTGTGATTTCTCGGATAACATTTCACTAATCACGTCTCCTTGAGCTGCGAATTTTTTTTCCTCTTTCGTGTTAAGTCTTTCTAGTGTTAAAATCTTCTTGGGTTAAATTTTTTTTTTCAAACTTTTTAAGATTTGATCCTCACACTTTAGAACTATCTCCCTAGACCACTTTTGAGATAAAATTTGTTTTTGCTCCCCAAGTCTCAATTTAAATTTCTAGAACTACTCCTAATTTCAAGATATATTTCTCTTTCATACATTATCGACCATCACACATGCTCACTTAGTTCTAAGAAATTCTTTAAACAATTTTATTCTCAAAACTCTACTCATCAAACTCGTATTTCTCATATCGTTCGTTACTAACTTTCTTATCTACGCAAGATCAATACCACGGACGATTCGACTGCACCAACCATGTCTACCACGAATGACATCTCCATAGTGGGCTCCGACACCAGGCCTCCGATGCTGCGACAAGGCGACTACAGCATATGGACAAACCGGTTCCTCACGTCCATCAGGAACAAAGGCGCACCACTCTCTCAATACCTTCTGGACTCCATCTTCAACGGCCCAGCACAGTTCTGGACAACCATCCCTGCACAGCCAAACGCAGACCCTCCTATGGATGAACGCCGCACTCCAAGAGGTCCCATCAATGAGGATGAACTGGCTCGTGCACAGGCCGACGAGACTGCCAAAGGATACCTCTTCCAGGCTTTTGGAAACGAGGTCTACGGTCACGTTGAGTGCTGCACAACTGCTAAGGAGATATGGGATGAACTTGCAGAAATTATGGCAGGCACAACTGAAAGTGCACAGGCGAGGAAATCAGCATGTCTCTCGCAGTATGAACTCTTCCAGGCCTATGAAGGAGAGGAACTGCGTGACACATACCTCCGATACTTGAAGATCATCAATGAACTCAAGAAAGCCAGGATCTCGAGGGACAAATTCGATATCAACAATCGCTTCCTTGGTAGCCTCAAACCACATTGGGGCAATGCAATCGTGATGATGATTCAGAGTAAGGACCTCTCCAACACTTCCATCCATGGTCTCTATGACAGTTTGTCTGCCTATGCTCCTTACGTGCAACCTCAGTCCACCAACACTCGAGTCGACCCACTGGCACTCCTCTCGAACAAAACCAATGAACGATCTTCCACCACTAAGATCAAACAGAACAAAGGGAAGCTACCAGCTGTTGTATCTGACACCTCTTCAGGATCCGAAGCCGATACAGAATCAGATGAAGATGTTCGTGATATACGCAAGCAACTGGCAATGCTCACTAAGTTGGTCTCAAAAAAGATCGGAAAAAAATCCTCATCCTCCTCCAATCGCCAAAGAACCTATAGCGGCACCACAAAAACCACTCCCACAGAGGAAACTAAGCCGACAAAGAAAGCAGAGGACTCCGCACCTCAAAAGTCTGTGAAGTGCTTTCGGTGTGGAAAGACAGGCCACTTTGCCAAAGAATGCCACGCCCCACGCGTGAAGGACTCCGGGTACTACGACCGAAAGGCCAGAATGACCCGCAAGATGGAAAGTGGGAAAGCCCTACTCACCGAAGAAGCTGAATGGGTGAATGACACTTCAGAAGACGAGGAGCCTAAGGATGAAGATTGCTGCATGGCAAGGCTGGTCGAACATGACGAGGACGAGGAGATGGGTCACACCGGTGAAAACACAGCTAAGACTCCTACCAACGCTGAGTCTGAGGTACGAATCTCGCAACTCGATGATGTGTTTAATCACCGACACACCATTAAGAAACCCACCGTAGACGCTAGAGATTATGATGAACTTAGACTAAAATTTGAAAACAACTATGCCTTACTTAGTCTAAAAGTAGAAGAACTTGCTTGCGCAAACGAACGTCTAATGGCCTCTGAAGCGTTAGTCAAACGTCTGCAAAGTAAGAACAAACAAAGTGAGACTAAGGTTAAGGAATCTACACTAGCCATTAGTTCATGTGAAACTTCTCGCCTCCTGACGGCCGCCCAATATGAACTCCTTACGAAGGAAAGAATTAGACTATACCGCAAGGTGAAAGAACTTGAGGAGCAACTTCACCTTAGGAAAAAGGCAGCAAACATCTTATGTCTATTAAACCAACCAGTTGAAACCGAATTCTACGACGCCCGGATGGGAATCGGACTGGCCAGCAACTGCGATCCAACGCCGCTAATTGTCAAAAGGTATAACATGTACAGTACAGCATTCCTATAAACGAGGAAAGGGACTCCCTCACAACTCATGCCATTTGTAAGATCCTCCTCTACTGTGCTGTCAGAAGAAAAGAGGAAACAGAACATACTTTGGGCAGAAATCGCATACGACTACACAGAACTGAATGCTAGTGATAAGACTAGAAAGCCCTCACTCTCTGAAGACATCAAATCTCAATTCCCAACCGAAGAACAGGAAATCGCTCTCCGAGAATCACTTTCTCGCATCTATGTCCCAGAGAAACTTCTAGTCATAGCAGAACTAGAACGAACCATAGAAGTAGAGCGAAAAGCCTTTGCAAAAGAGCGAGAAGATCTAATTTACAAAATCTTTACCCTAGAACAATCTCATAATACGAACAAACCTTCTACGTCAAGTCAAGTACCCGACTCTCAAACATGTAAATGTAAGAGGACGGCGAAGATGACTCCTGAAGCCGACACATGTTCTAACACTAACTCTAGTATTCTTATGGATACAGGGAATGTGAGCTCGACGTCTCTGGAAGGGAGTTCGTACCAAATAAAGGAGAATCCGCTCTTCAATGACAAGAAGAAAAGCCCATCCTATATTCATTCTACCTCTCTATGTACTGAATCCCAATGTCCTAAGGTCGTAGACAATTATGGTACCAAAACTCATCTTTCTTTTACCAAGCTTATGTCTATGTGCTGCTGCAATGAATTTGTCCTCCCACGCTTCCACGAATATGAAACACATGAACACGCAACACTCCGACCACGCAAGCGAACTTCATCTACGACGTCTTTGAATTCTCCCATCTCGCCTAAACCTAAGGTCAAGCGAAAACGCCTCTCGTCGTCAAACGCAAGCTCACCTACTACTCGCAAGCCAAAGGCGACCAAAACCGACGCACAAAAACGAAAACCACATTCCACACGCCATTTCATGTATAAGGCACCACACATGCAAGCACATATTAGGAAAATATGGGTTAGAAAAACCATAATCCCGCCTAATCAAACAAACGACAAAGGGAAAGCTAAATTAGAAACAACACAATCTGATTTACAAAACACATTCCCTTAAAGCGCATAAAAACTTTACATATATCACAAGAATGTCCCGTTTGTAAACGGGGACCCAACGTTTGCTAAATGTTTGCAGGTCTGTCATGTGTGGTATCTAGACTCAGGTTGCTCCACACACATGACAGGGAATAAGGAGCTATTGTGCAACTTCGCCGAGCGCTATCTCGGAAGGGTCTCCTTCGGAAACAGTCAAATGGCGCCGATTCTAGGAACTGGCGATCTCGTGCACGATAAACTGACAATCAAGGGCATCTCCTATGTCGAGGGTTTGAGCTACAATCTCTTCAGCATTGGTCGATTCTGCGACAAAGGATACAAGGTTCTCTTCGAATCTGACATCTGCAGCATTATAGATGCCTCAGGACAATCTCTTCTTTCTGGAACGCGCACGTCCCACCTCTATGTACTCAACCTTACGACCTCTCGACCAATATGCCTTCTCTCTCGAGCCGCACCCAAGTTGAATGATTTTTGGCACCGACGTCTTTCACATCTCAATTTCAAGACCATCAACAAACTGCGTCAGAATAAACTCGTCAACGGTCTACCCCAACTGACATATCATAAGGAACAGCTCTGCTCTGCCTGTGAATTGGGAAAGATGAAGCGATCGTCTCATGTCTCTAAGGAAACACCGTCCTCTAAGCTCATCCTCGAGCTCTTACATATGGATCTATGTGGCCCAATGCCTACGGCCACACTCGGAGGAAGACGGTATATTCTGGTGATAGTCGACGATTTTTCACGCTACACGTGGACGAAACTCATTCGCACAAAGGATGAAGTTCCTGATATAATCATTGAGTTTGTTGTTACGTCCCAAACTCTTCATCGACAGAAGGTTCGGATTATCAGAACTGACAACGGAACTGAGTTTAAGAACAAAAAGCTCAGTGATTTCTATGCCACTCAGGGCATCACTCAACAGTTCTCAGCTGTGAAGACACCGGAACAGAATGGTGTTGTTGAGCGCAAGAACAGGACACTAGTTGAAGCAGCTAGGACTCTTCTCATACAATCCAGACTTCCTCATTCTCTTTGGGGCGAAGCTATTCAAACGGCTTGCTACACACAGAACCGGGCTTCCATCCACAAGAGATTCAACCGCACCCATACGAGATGCTGAATAACCGTCGTATCCCCGATATATCTTATCTAAGGGCCTTCGGTTGCCGATGTTTTGTGGCCAATGATCGTCAACATCTTGGGAAGCTTGATCCAAAAGCTCTTGAAGGCATCTTTGTTGGATACTCACTAAACTCAAAGGCATACAGAGTCTATCTGAAGGAGAAACGGTCAGTAATAGAAAGCACGAATGTCACTTTTGACGAAAGCGAAGGCGATCTCACAGCTTCTGGCCATATCAGTCCAGAACCAGGTCTTCTACAGACGTTGACAAAAGGTCAACCTTCAACGGCGGGAACTTCCTCATCTGAGGGCAATTGTGGTGAACTAGATCTTGATCTGCTCTTCGAGTACTTCTACCCAGTTCCTAGGACTCCCGTCGCCACCACTCAACCTACTGCTGCACCCACTCCACCTACACCACCAGCTACCGTCAATAACGTCATCCCTCCAAACTTGAATGCACTCAATCTCAACGAAGACGACATACTACCCAACCCTGGGAATATTGCTGACTCTGACGCAGAACCCTCTCAATTTAATACAATTGAGATCTCTTCTTCGGACATCGGGCCCCAACCTAATGAGTTTCAAATAGACACAAATGCGGCCAGCTCCTCACAAACCAACGTACCACTTTGGGCTCGCTCTCACCCTACCAATCAGATTATTGGGGATCCCACATCCGGTGTTTCGACACGTTCGGCTACGATGAATGAAAGTTTGTTTGCTTGCTATCTCAGTCAAGTCGAACCATCACGAGTAGCAGAAGCTCTCAACGATCCTGATTGGCTGATTGCAATGCAGGAGGAAATAAATCAGTTTGAACGCTTACAAGTTTGGGAACTCGTACCACGACCTCACAATAGATCCATTATCGGCACAAAATGGATCTTTAAGAACAAAAAGGATGAAGATGGTGTTGTTATTCGCAATAAAGCAAGACTAGTGGCTAAGGGGTACAACCAACAAGAAGGGATCGACTACGATGAAACTTTCGCCCAGTTGCCAGGATCGAAGCCATACGAATGTTCCTTGCCTTTGCTGCTCACAAGAACTTCAAAGTCTACCAAATGGACGTAAAGACTGCATTTCTGAATGGATTTCTCAAAGAAGAAGTGTACGTTGATCAACCTGAAGGGTTCTTGAGCGAAGAGTTTCCTCATCACGTTTATCGACTCTACAAGGCCCTCTATGGACTAAAACAGGCTCCCGAGCTTGGTATGACGTCCTTTCAGATTTCCTTGTTCAGTCTGGATTCAAGAAAGGATCTCTGGATACAACTCTCTTCACAAAGCGGAGTGACCCGGACATCATGATTGTACAGATTTATGTCGATGACATCATTTTTGGATCGACTAAACCTCAACTGTGCGAAGAGTTCGCAGAATTGATGAAAGAGAAATTCGAAATGAGTATGATGGGTGAACTGAATTTCTTTCTTGGTCTTCAAGTAAAGCAACTCCCCAACGGAATCTTCATCAATCAGTCCAAATACATCCATGACATCCTCGAGAAGTATGGAATGAAGGATGCTAAGACCGCTGCTACACCTATGTCACCCTCTGGCCGACCCGACGCGGACACATCTGGTGTTCCCGTTGACCAAACCGTTTATCGAGGGATAATAGGATCTCTTCTGTACCTTACTGCTAGTCGAACGGATATCGTCCTCTCGACAGGAATCTGCTAGTCGGTTCTGAATCGAACGAATATTAGGCTTTTAATGTTTAAATCCAACAAATATGTATTTCCCATCCTATTACGAGTCGATTGAGTCCAAATTATTGCATTTTGGTTAAGATTTGAGTAGGTCTAAGGCAAAAAATTGATTGCGCTGTCTCGCACTTTTTCAACTGTGTTCTTCACCGCGAAAAATTCTCAGAAAAATTGCTTTAATTGTTAAAATTCGCTGCTACAGTTAGATAGGCCCCGCGAAACTTTTATTTTACCCGAGAAAATTCTTGGACTACAGTGAGTGAGGTCTCGCGAAATTTTATCTGAGGAAGTTACATACGAGAATTTACATATGTTAAAATTTCGCTGCTACAGCAAGTGAACTCCCGCGAAAATTTCATATACTTCACTTCATAATCCAGATTTTCGCATTTTCACTTTTCGCGCATCTACAGTGAACAAATTTTTTCAATCCGCGAAACTTCCATAACCTGCGAAGTTTTTCCTTATATGCTAGATCTCTTATATGCTGAGTGCGAAAATTTCATTACAGCTAGATGCATGCGAAAATTCACTCTGAATGAGAAAACACATCAACGTGCGAAATTTTCATTATATGCTAAGTGCGAAAATTCATTATATGCTGAGTGCGAAAATTTCATTACAGCTAGATGCATGCGAAAATTCACTCTGAATGAGAAAACACATCAACGTGCGAAATTTTCATTATATGCTAAGTGCGAAAATTCATTATAGGCTGAGTGCGAAAATTCATTACAGCTAGATGCATGCGAAAATTCACTCTGAATGAGAAAACACATCAACGTGCGAAACTTTCATTATATGCTAAGTGCGAATTTCCTTGAAACATGAGAAAATTCCTTGAAACAAAGATAAGTTGCGAATTTCTCCTCATTACCTACGAAAATTTTGACAACGTGCGAGATTTCTTAACTTGCGAAAATTTTCCATACTTGCTAAATTTACGCAAAATGTGAAAATTTTCTTATATATAATCTTGGGCAATTCTATGTCTATTTTTATCATTTTCGTGACTTAGTCAGTACTAATCTTATTACGATTACTGTATAGCACAGATATGACTGACAAGGATCAAAATACACTTGAAGCACTTGAGGCGGCTGCCATTCAAAGAGAGGTTGCTCGCATCGAACTCCACACGCGCACTTATGTCCCACCACCCGAAGAGATCTTCCCACTAAGTCAATGGGCGGCCCTGATTCCCAACAACTATATGGTGGACTTGAACAGTTTTCGGTGCGATGCCCCGTTATCATAGAAATTCTCAAAGGGCACCCACTTCGCCACGCCCTCACTCATGGCGAACCAGAAGCACAGGTGTACCTTCAACAATTCTGGCATACGCTGCAGATAGCTGGACCAATGCGCCTTGCCAAGACATTATCCGCCCATATCGATCAAGAAACGGTGGTCCTCACACCCAAAATACTCCAAGATGTTCTTCAACTCCCGGTCTACTCACCCTACGATCCACCACCAACACACGACCAACTCATTGAAGACATAGACAGACTGGGCTATCAACCAGATACCAAGAAGAAGAAAGGCCCACTTGTCCTCAGTGAAGTCACCACCCGCAATCTACCACAACCCTGGCGGACACTGTACCTGCTGGTGAACAAGTGTATGTCAGGAAAACATGCTGGTCAGGACCGCGGAAACATTCAAATCCTCACAATCATGACCGGCATCGCTCACAACCGCAAATACAACTACGCCGACATCATCTGGGTGGACCTAGTCTCAATGATCCAGCGACGCGACCGGGAAGTCGCCAAGGGAGTCCCGAACCGCTTCGTCCCATACATGCGATGGCTCCCAGCTCTGATCAAGCACTTCCGCCTGCACTCAACCAACATCCGCATCCGTCCGGCAGCAGAGCACTTCCAAATCCCAACTGTCGAGAAGTTCGCCAAGAAGAACACACCGGCGAAGGATCGACACGCAATGGTGATTCCGGACGACGTGCTCGCCTACGCCGACCAGACCAACCCGCACGTCCAAGAATACCGAGCCTCAACCGCATCCTTCCGTGAAACCCCGCACCCTCTCTCCACTGTCCCTACGGAGCAGATAAACCCCCCTGCTCCTAACCTCGGGACTAGCCAAACCCCCACCACCGCCACCAAAGAGTCATCAAGTTACGCCGCATCCTCTTCCACCCGCGTTCCGAAAAAACGGGCGCGTAAGGATGACGTAAGCCGTCCCACGGAGCGTCGATCGAAACAAAAACACGATCGACCTCCTCAGCCACAAATAAGCCGAGCCGAACCATTAGGTACAGGAGGTGATGTGTTCACCTCCCGAGTAGAAGTCGTGGCATCTGGCTCAACCACGCAAACGTCCCCACCAATCCACTTATCTTCCTCTCTACAGGAAGATATTTCATTGCACGAGGAGCCACTTATACCATCGACATCCCACTTGGAGGTGATCGATGTTGAAACAAGCAGTCTCTCGCCTCAGACTGCATCCTCTTCAGGCACATCGAGTCTAGTGCCCTCACTCCCCATAACTTCTCCCATTTCTAGGACACATACACCTCTTACCGCACCACAGAGTCTTCGTGACTCTGTCAGAACGCTCGCTGATGTCTCTGTGACTGAGAGCGGAAGACCTAGCACGGCCAACATCACAACAACCGTGAGCCTAGGCCATCATTCGATTGAGTCTGTCTCATCGACGATGCTAACGGGAAGTCTGAGTGACCCCGACTTTTCCAGACCTGTGCAAACGGGCGGCCGATCGGCGATATTCACCGAGTCGGTGTCAGTTGGATTTCTCCGTGATTCCAACCTGGTTACTTTACCCCAATTCGTCACCGAGACAGCGCTAGAGACACGTCTTCAAGAGTTTGCAAAGACTCTTGAGGCGTCAATTTTAGATAAAGTCTACGCGCGTCTCGAAGCGTCCACGGTCGATAAAGGCAAAGGTGTGGCCCCGGAGACGCCACCACCAAAGCAAAATGAGGACGCAGAAGCTGTTCTCTCCTCCATTTCCGCCAAGGAGCTCTTCTACATCCTCAGAGCTCGCTTCGAGTCAATGACGGAACTTGACGAGGAGGAACAGCAGATGAAGAAGATAATGACGCAACCATTGTCTTGCCGCGCTCAAGGCGAGACTAGCGGGATCAGGCGCGACGATCAAGACGATGATCAAGATCGCCGCGAGGGGGAGATAAATAGGCAGCTAGGCGCACAATCTCAAGGACTCATACAATCGACGCCGATCTCCTCCTCTGGACCTGAAACGACACCCGCAACAGAAACCTCACACCCCACTAGCCAAAAATCCCATCCCATTACCCCGAGTCATTAACCAAATCACCCTCACCACTACCCATCACCGTCTCCGAAACTCTAATCGTCACATCGGCGTTAGAGACCATCTCCACACCGTCTCCACCCACCAACACAAAACCTCTAACTGTCACATCGACATTAGAGGCCACCACCACATCTATACCACCCGTTACCCAAATCATCCTCGCCAAAACCATCTCATCAACTGAACCACCTGAATCTCCACCACAACCATCCCCACAATCCACAAACTCCTCCGAAACAACGCCCTCGCCACCACACAGCGACACTCCTCTCAAAACCGACCCCAACATAGCTCCCGAGGACGTCTACTGCGCACAGAACGAGATCGAAGCCTACATCTTCAACGATGAATGGCTGTACACACCCGTCGATGCAGTAGCAGCCAGGAAGCTGGTGGAAAACGCTCGACGTCTGCTAATGGAAGCCTCACTAACGCTGATCAACACAGCAGACAACGAGGACGGAGAGGAGTACGACGCTGAACCGGCCGAGCTTGAGGACATCCTGCAATTCCAAGCGCAGCAAACTGAGGCCCCTGCTGCTCAAACGGATGCACCCACGGTGGATATACCGGAAGCACCGTGGGAAAACAAAAAGATCACCGCACCGTTTCAAGAAGAGATCAGGAAGAGGATCTGGCGACGCAAGGAGCAGATCATCACCACCTTCGACGAGTATGAGCTGATGAACATCCAAAGTTGGAGCGAGAGAAAGAAGCAACTCTATCGATGGAGCTGTGCCACAAATGCACAAATAGGACGCTATCCGATGAGGAAAACATCGCTCAGGAAATGAGTCGGGCCCCCATCTGCAAAGTCACTGACCTTCGCCAAGAATCCAAAGGACCTGTCCATTACCCAGTATTCACGGTAATGAGGCAAGATGAGAGCTACTGTGAAGTCAGTGAGGCGGACTTCAAGTTTCTGCGCCTGGGCGACCTGTACAGCATGCTGGAATCCATGAAGCAGTTCAGACTCGTCCTCAGAAGTTCTGGACATCTCATACGTGCTGAACCGGTCACCATGGGATATGTGGCTATCAAACGCCACATGCTCCGACAGGTCAGATTCTTCGCCACCCATGATCTGCAGATGGCGGTGGAGCACAACCTAAAGAAGGTGAATCTGACTCGCCCATCTTTCAAAAACGCGGACGACTATCGAGAGGGCGATGTGATCGACGGAGACGATCCGGCGGTCGTCTACTCGAACTATAAGGGAAAGATGAGGATGCTGCGCTGCTCTGAAGTGGCAAAGTTCTCAGATGGAACGCTCACCATCATCCAAGACAAACTAATGAAGATCTGCCGCATACTTTCAGAAGAAGATCCCCTCTGCCGATCCAAGTTCGCGAAGCTCATTGACGCTATAGCTGATAGAATGGTTCTTCGAAGGAATCTCCGCGCTTTCGAGTTCAAGCTAGGGCTTCGCGAAACACTCACACGGTAATCCACCATCCCAACGCCCAAGATTCAAGACTCCCAACAATTGACACAAAGGGGGAGATTGTTAGGATATTTAATTGGTTGTGTCAATAGTTTAAGCCTTGGGATTAATTATGTAATTATCTTTAGCTTGGGCTTTGGACTAGATAGTAATTTTTGTGTTATTAGTGATTGGGCCTTAATATACCTAGGGTTAATGTGGTATATAAGGTTTTACCAACTCACTTTGAATGGTAATCAAAGATAAAAGGGCTTACTCTTATTTTCACACACTACACACACTCAAAGGTGAGAAACTCTCCCTTCTTCATTCCATTTAGCCTCTTTGATTCCTTGTTTGGTGCATTTCGGGACCAACATATAGTCTGAAAATTAAAAGACATACCAGAGTCTGGAAAAGAGAAAGACAAGAAAGGAAAAAACAGCCTATTCTGCCAAACAAAATAAAATCTTCAGGATGGAGCGGCCGATTCGGCCTGATGGGGCTCCATCGTCATCTCCCCTACCCCGGTCACCACCAACTCGACCGGGGGTGCTCTCTCCTCCTCGGGGCGGGGAACCTCTTCCTCTTCTTGAACGGGGGCCTCTGGAATTTCTTCGAGCGCTCGATCAACTTTGTTTGTTTCAGCGAGGGGCACGGAGGCTTCAACGTGCAGCTCGGGAGCTTCATCGGGAGAACGGAGCGTTTCCTCAGTTTCCTCACTTGAGGAGGTGGCCACGATCTCCTCCGGGACGGTGTCCTCGGAACCCCCCTGAGCTATCGTCTCGGGTTTATAACCCCCATCGGGAGGACACTCGGCGAGGGCCCGATCGGCATCTAGGAAGTCGAACTTCCACTTGGGGCGCGCCCAAACTTGACGGAGTTGATGGAGGCACTCCCAGAAACCGTACTTGAAGTACGTGACGACTTGTCTCCCATAAACCTCTCGAGATAGATACTCCTGATCGATGATCTCCTCCAGATCGCGTAAGTTCCTTTCCGCCTTCTCCCCAGCCCATGTCTCCTTAGGAAGGGCTTTTATCGCCTTTTCCGACTCAGCACGAGCATTTTTCACTTGCTTCTTCAGCTCGTCTTCCCTCGATTCGGCCTCCTCCTTGGGCCAAGCCAGTTCCTCCTTCAATTTCTTCTCAGAGTTGGTGAGTGTGGTGCAGTATTCGTGCATGAAAAGCATCCTCTCCAGGGCCTCGGCACCACAAGCAAAACTCTGAGAGACAAAAGAGGAATAGTGAAGTTCGAAGGAATGTGGTGCATGGGGAAGAATGAAGAAGAAAAAGAAGGAAGTTGGTACCTAACCCATATGCTGGTGAAGAGAGGGAAGAACTCCCGAGGGTTCATGCTCGAGAGATGAGACTGGTTGGCCTCATTCCGGAAACCCTGGAGAAATTCCACACACTGAGCCCCGCGGGGACGGTGGAAGTAGTCGAGCTGCTCGACAGGGTCCGTAGGGGAAGGGGAGTCCTCAGCGGCACCCGCGCCTGCCCGGGCACTAGATTTAGCTTTCTTCGCTGCAGAACTGCTCGGGGCAGTTGGCGCCTTACTTTTTGGGGCCGCCTTCAGGGATCCCGAGGAGGAGGCCGAAGCTTTACCCTGGCCCTTGTTGAGAGCCCGAGTAACGGAGGCATGAGGAGGAGCCTGAGAAGAGCCTCCCTTCTTCATCTGCTCTTGTATTTTGAGCAGATCGGTAAGGTCCATGCGTAAATCTATCAGGAAGAGATCAAGTTAGAGATAAAGTCGAGGAAGAGAAGTAGAAAACTGATAAGATATACCTATTATCTACTTCTAGCCCTTTGGAACAATAACCAAAGTGGCAGAGCAAATCATACTTCACAAGCTTAGGGGCGCTGAAGCTTCGACCCCCGAGGACTTCCATGAACCTCTCAACCTCTGAATCGGGGGCAAGAGGAAGAGGAGTGGATAAAGTTACGGCCTTGGGCCATTTATTAGTGGTGTCGTTCTCGGGACATCCCTCGGGAGATCGGACGTAGAAGAATTTCTTCATCCATCCCTTGTGGGAGGAGGGGTTCCCGAGTAGGAATTCCTTAGGAGCAGTGGAAGAGAAGAAGAATTTGCCGGTTTCCTTCTGGTTTATTTTCAGAAAAGAGAGAAGAAGGGAGAGAGAGAAAGGGAGTTGGAAATATTCAATAAGAATCGCCATAGAAAGGAGAAGACTGTAAGAATTGGGAGTCAGTTGACTCGGGTATATTTGGTAATGGTTGCAAAGTTCGGCTATGAAAGCGCAAGAGGAAGGCGGAGGCTGTAATACCCGTAAAAATTTAATACGGAATTATTTCAATGAAGTTCGAAATTACAAGATTTATTTTCGAACAAGATCCAATTTCTTCATGAATTGGGCCAAATTCACAAATTGAACCAAATTTTTTAAATGGGCCGAAAATGAGAAATTAAAGCCCAAATATATATATATATATATATAATATATTCTTGGATTGGGCCAAGAAATTTATAAATTGACCGAAAGTTTTAAATGGGCCGAAAATAATAAAATAAAGCCCAAATATATATTAAAAAATTAAAAATGGATGAAAATAATGGAGGGAGCAAGTGCAGGTGGAGGATGACATGATACCCACAATATTCTCCTCCATGCATGTATTTCCATGAGAGTTAGGTCTCTTTGAATAAATAACAAAAAAAATAATCCAACACCTAATACATGGAGGGGCATGTGGAAAGAATTAAATAAATAAGGGAATTTGGAAAAGAGAAGGGGAGTGGCCAAGAGAAAGGAGAGAAGAAAGAGAAAGAAAAAAAAAGAGAGAGAGAGAAGAGGGAGAGGCCGAGAGAGAGGGAGGGAGAGAGGGAGAAAGAAGAAGAGAAAAAGAGAAAAAAAAAAGAAAGAGGAGGAGAAGAAAAATCTCCGGAAGTTCGGGATCGAAGCTCTCGGGTCGGGATCTCGCGACATAACCCGTTACGTAGCTCTCTACGGATTAAGGTAGGTGAAGATCACCTACATACGTAAACAATATTAGAATTTGTGAATTTTACGTGGTTTGCATGTTATTCATCGAATTCTTCGGGTTTATGTGTAATAATTTGCTTGCATGAATTTTTCGTTGGTTAGTTTAGGGAGCATGAGATTGAGAATTTTTAGAACTATGAATATTTGAAAATAGGGATAGAGGACTTTAGACTAAGAGGATAGAGCATAACTTGGGAAGAATTAGGGTTTTCTAGGGGTTTCTTTATCCATTTCGGCCAAGAGGTTCAAAAAATCGTATCTTACAATCTAGACATCGGATTACAAATTCCTTTGGGCATAATTAAGATTTGCAAGTATTGTACCTGTGCTTAAACTTTCAAGTCCATCAGACATCGTTTACCTTTTAATCATTGAGAAATCCGAAACTGTCGCAAAACAGCCGTATAAAATAGTTATTTTTAAAATTTGGGACTTAATCGAAATTTTACAAAATCCAGGGAGTCTGTGTTGTAAAATTCCGAATAGAGGATATTTTGTAAAGAAATATAAAGCTTTTAGGACAGATTTAAAATTCGGAATAAATAATTGGTTCTTTGTGTAATTTTAAAAATTCGAGTACTTAATTGAAAAGTTTCAAAAATCCGGGGGCTGTAAATGTAAAATCCGAAACAAGGGCTATATTATTGAATATAGTAAAATTTCAGCTAAGGTTAAATTGGAAATTTTCAGAAGTTTTGGGAACTATATAAATATATTAAATTTCGGCTAGGATCAAATTAGAATTTGTCAAAAGTTTTGGGTACTAAATAAACATGTTAGATTTTGACTGGGGTAAAAATGAAAATTTCAGAAACTATTGGGTTTTAAATAAATGGATTAAAGCTTAGTAGGGGTAAAATACAATTTTCGGAATTTTCAGAGGATTAAATAAATACTTAAAATTCGGCTAAGGACTAAATTGCAATTTTCAGAAGTTTTGAGATACTTGGTAAATATTAAGCAATCGACTAGGGACTTTTTGTAAATTACAAGAACCTCCGGAAAAATTTAAATAAATATTAAAACTTAAATTGGGGTCTTTATGAAATTTCTTAAATCTTTTCGGGATTAAGTAATTGTAAAATCTTCGAATGGAGCTAAATGCAAATCTTTAATAAATCCTGATCCTAAAGAAATATTTAAGAAACTCGGTCGGGGTTAAATATAAAATTTCGAAAAAAAATTCCAAGAGTCTTGGGTTAAATGGAGAATTTTCGAAAGTCTCGGGGCTAAACAATTATTAAAACTATCCGGCTGGGATTAATTGTAAATTTTCAAAGGTTTCGAAGCAAAAATTGTAATTTCTGAAGATTTAATATAGAGCTGAAAATAATTTTTTAAATTTGGGAAAGATTGATAATTTCTAAAGTATTTTTGGAACTTAAACTAAAGCTAGCGTTGGGGTGAAATCAGAGTCGTAAGGTAGATAGAATTAAACTTAGAACTTTTAGTATAAGATCAAGAGGGAGTTCGGTAGTTACGGTTTCGGGCCGATTAAAAGTCGGAACGCAGGCTTTGGACCCGAATTATTTGTTGAGTGTTGATTCTTGGAATCGGACCGAGCTGATACCTCGGGCCGATATGTAATATAGAATTGTGGAAAGGATATGTTATATGTTGCATTTTTATTTGCACGGCATTTGTATACACGTGTTACGAGGGGAGTGCGGGGTCATGAGAGTATTGTGCGGAGAAGTGAATGAGATGGTTTACGAATGAGAAATGGTAGATGAGTTGTATGAGTGAGGTTATGACTAAGGCGCACTTTATATGGAGGGAGTGGGGCCTCCCGAGCTACTGACCCCTTGTGGGGAGTGGGGCCTCCCGAGCTACGGACCCCTACGCGTGCGTGTTGCCTTTAGTACCTAAGCCTCGGGCCCTGATGTGATGTGATGAAATGAGATATGAGAAAAGAGTCGAGCGTATATTTTATGAGTTATGTCGGGATTGGAGTGTGAGAGCATTTGCATTACATGTTTTCATCTACTGGCAAAAGCTCAGGGTTTACGTATGAAGGTGAGGCGGCTGATGGCGGTGACTCCACGGTCTTTGAGAGCGGGGCAGTACATGGAACGCGACCTGTGGAATATTTTCATTCATGTTTCGTATTGTTACTGTTTGGACTTCAGTCTAATACAACAATGTGTGTTGTAAAATATTTTTATTTACGGGTTTAGACTTTTGGGCTTCGGCCCAGTACTTGAATATTTTATGAAATAAAAAGTTTTTATTAAATGGGCTTTCCACTGCTTACGCTGCGTAAAACCCGCCAAAATACGTATTTAAGAAGTAGGGTCGTTTCAGAGGCCCATGTCCAGCTGATCCAAAAAGAAGGTATGAAATCCCTCAGGAGGGCAGCTGACTACGTCCCGAGGCCCGGGAATCCTGACTTCGAAATCAGGACTCAGCCCTGCCCGATCGATAATCAGAGGGATGCGAGATGCCCGAAGAGAATAAATGTTCACTTCATGCCAGGGGAGCTTGATCTCCTCGCTAAATTCTTCCATTTGTGAGGTCCAGTCGGCTAAAGCTCCGAGATAGACTTTCTCGCTCGGGTACCCTACAATCTGGGGGGGAATATCGAGGTCAGGGAATTTACTCAGGACCTCCATGGCATTGAGAAATGAAGCGAAAAGTGATGAAGAAGAAGATGGGGATTCTGGGCAGCTTAAGGTTGAAAATGAAATCGAATGGACTGAGGAAGACGAAGTCGCGGGGCTACTCATTACGAAAGGGGACGAAATCCTAAAATAGCTAATGGGATAAATACAGAGGCAAACGAAAGAGAAAAAGAAAGGAGGACGGAATAAAACTGGGAATATCACCTATGGCAACGGTCATGTGACTCAAAGGCGAAAATCAAGGCAAAGATAAACGGAATCAACCAGTGAGAAGAAGAGAAAGGAGTAACTTACTAGTGGTGATGGCAGAGAAGACAGATTGCAGGGAGGAGGATGAAACGTCGATTTGGGGAAGAAACTGATGTGTCGATGGCGGTTTTTGAGAGAGAAGATTGAAAAATAAAAGAAAGAGGATGAAATGGGAGAGGCGAAGATCGAAAACCCTAAGAGAAGGGGAAAGGGCACGAAAAATAAGAAAAAGAAAGAAAAGGAAAAAGGGAAAAGAAAAGAGAGGGGAAAGAAAGAAGTGACGTCAATCCTTTGGATGAGAACCACGTGGCGAAAGTGATCTAATCGTGATCTGATGGGGCGGCAATTTTCCCGCCCAAAGGGAATCGCGACGTGGCTCGAGGAGGTATGGCTAAAAGAGGAAGGGTGTTGGGACGCCCGAGTACTAGGACGCCCGAGAAGGTTCATCGAGAGAGGGCGGAAGGCTTCGCGACCAATTATTTTACCGATAGCCGACGTCCAAATACTTGTTACACTCTTTTTGGACTATTTTAGGGTGGGGGACTATTGTTACCCTCGGGATTTCACGCTAACGGTAAAATAATTATAACGGTAAAATAGCCCGCAAATTATTGGGCGCGAAAGGAATGGAACGGGTAACTTAGGTTGGCCTGAAGGTAAGCCTCAGAATTAAGGGTAGAAACGCCCTCGAACGACGCCCAAGTAAATACCGCCCGAAAAGAAGAGGAAAAAGTGGGACGAAGTGCGGAACCCAAGGAACCTCCCGTGAAGCTACAGCGGCCGGGGAGGCAAGGTTAAACGAAGCTAGAGTAAGGCCGGCCCGAGAAGAAAACGAGGGCAAGAGCCCGGTCAGTATGGGAGAGGTCTTCAGAGGGAGAATATGAACCTTGTTAGCACTGAAGCCATATGATCGGGACCCGATCAGGGGATAACGCCGAAGAAGGAAGAGGTGCTCGATCAGGGCAGTTGAATAAGGAGGAGACGCTGTCGTGGGGAAAATGAATGAAAGAAGAGGAGGGGAGAACGTGAGATCGTGGGGAAAACCACGTTCCCTCCGTGAGGTCCGCGAGAAACACGGGCCAGGGTGGAAGACTAGGTCAGGGCAAGGTGAAACGAGGTTAGTATAAATAAGGACGGTTAGTTCATTTCCCAGGTATGTTTTCCAAATACCAAAAATTGATTTACGAGCCAACACACCTATTCTTCACCCGTTTTTTTACTTAAGCATCGAAGGGAATACGCCGGCACCAACCCCCGGCCCCCCTTCTGATGGGTTTTTGAGTTTGTGGGTGTTAGGTTTGACGGAGACTGAAGAACTCGCGCCCGGGAAGCTACGGGGAAAGAACAGTTGCTCCAGCCGTCGTTTCAAAAGGTCGTTTTGCGCGGTCCACATCTAATTAATGATAATTTCCTTGCATGTTCTATTGCATGATTTTGGAAGCCGATCTCCTACAACTCAATCCTTTCCATCTATAAATTAATATTTAAATATATATCAAATATATATTTAATATAAATTCATGTCACATACATTATATGAATCTTATTTATTTTGTATCACATGATGATCGAATAACTTATCTTATAATTAATTTGTCATTATATTTACATCTCCATCTAAAATACAAAATTTATTCTCTTTGATCTTTTTCTTTTCGTTGTGATCCAGTAGGATCCATGTCACGTGGCAATAGAATTAGATCTCATTCTAATTCTATAACCCATAAGTAGTACCTACAAATACATTAAGATTACCCAAGTGGCATAGATAATAAGTATTTCATATACGTATCACCATCCTAAAGAAGTTATTGCCCGTGTCAATCCCTTGTCGATATCCTAAATAAGTTCAAGGTTGGAACGTGTCATCCTTGCAAACTTATTTGTTTCTTGATTTCAAAAGTTTATCGTAATTATGATTACTCTTAATCGCATTGCATGCATTACGATATCACATTTATCACGGGGCCCGTTGATATTATCACTCATAAAATATGAGGGACAAAATATTCTTGATGAACATAATCCACTGCAGTAGTACACGCTTGTCGTAACACCACCCATATAGTTACCTTCTACGGCTAACGTTGAGCGATACTAACAGACACGCATTTCTAGTTTTGAAAAATGAACATCTCATATTATAAAATTCAAGACACGTATAAAACATTATTGACACAAACACAATCAATAATATGTTTCATTTCGGTCTATCCGATATCATAATCTCCATTATATACCTGCGTGATTAAATTGACAACTCTTTATCAAATAGTTGGTAGAATTTAACTATCATTTAATCCACACATTAATCTTAAACATGATAATTAGTGTTCCATGCTAAATATCAAGATTAAGGATAATTTAGAGTAGATATTATTTATTCAATATGAAATTCTACAATCTAAGTCATCGAATTAAATGACCCATAAATAATTAATTTACTCAAGGAAAAAATGATATAAATCACTCAATTCGTGAAAATAAAAAGCGCAATGATATAAATATTGGCCTCTTGATCACAATACTAACATGAAAATCTTCTATTTTACGAGTGTATTTTTTCGAACTCCTTTGATGCAAATAATAAAAGCACGATGAAATCGAATCCCGATTCGGTCGAAATTGAAGATATTTTGTACAAATTCAAGAGACCCATATCCTGAACAAATCTTTGAAACATAGTATTGACTCTATTATTCGTCGTCCATGGTTTGCCGAAATTTA
The DNA here is from genome assembly GCA_027422505.1 of Craterostigma plantagineum. Classification (NCBI taxonomy): domain Eukaryota; kingdom Viridiplantae; phylum Streptophyta; class Magnoliopsida; order Lamiales; family Linderniaceae; genus Craterostigma; species Craterostigma plantagineum. The sequence continues at coordinate 12,393,165 of JAPQWV010000020.1, forward strand.
AAATCGCATGATTGTTGCCTTAACAACTGTTCTCGAAACATTGTATGGATAGTAATGCATCTGTTATCATAAAACAATTAATAGGTATTGAGAAGATAGCATATGGTATATATACTGGAAGCTGGATTTGGTATCAAATGCCTGTTATCCGGTACCATTATAACAGTGGAAACTCGATAGAAACAATCGATCGTATATATTATTCCGTCCGCACGAACACACATCCTTCACCAAACCAAGTTGGGTGTGTTCTAGACGGTTTATCATGTTATTCCGGTCTCGAATGTTTGATTTTACGGATAAATTTTTCGAATTCTTTTGACGCAAATAATAAAAACACGGTGAAATCGAATCCCGATTTGGTCAAAATTGAAGATATTTTGTACAAATTCGAGAGACCATATCCTGAACAAATCTACGAGACACCGTGTTGGCTCTATTGTTCGTCTCTCAACGTTTGCCGAAATTTAAATTCAATTGCCGGATTCTTGCCTAAAACTGTTACAGAAACGTGGTATGGATGGCCGCGCATCTGTTATCTAAAACAATTAATAGGTATTGGGAAGCTGTAATATGGTATATGTTAGGATATTTATAGATTGTGTCAATAGTTTAAGTCTTAGGTTTAATATTGTAATTATCCTTTTAGCTTGGGCTTTGGACTAGAATGTAATTAGTTAATTTTAGTGCTTGGGCCTTAATATACCTAGGGTTAATGTGGTATATAAGGTTTTACCTTCACTATTTTTAAAGTAATCAAAGATCAAAAGGCTTATCCTATTTTTCACACAATACACACACTTAAAGGTGAGAACCTCTCCCTTATTCATTCCATCAAAGCCTCTTTGATTCCTTGTTTGGTGCAATCGGGACCAACAAGTGGTATCAGAGCAAACGTGGATCGATCTGCATTGATTTGAATCCAGTTTCGTTCGATTCCGAGAAAGATCAAAGGTGTTTTGGGCAAAAAATCACTTTCGGCATTTTGAGCTCGGTTTGGGGTTTTCATGCTTCGGTTTTGTGTTTAAAATCTTTCCCCAGAACGATTCTATGCCTAAAATGTTTTTAGAACACTTTTGGATCAGTTTTAACGAGTTTTGAGCAAGATTGAAGCAAAAATCTTCACAAAAAGGTCATCTCGGCCATTTTCTGTTTTTGGTCGATTTGATCCACTTTTTGTTGTTTTTAGCTCACAAATCGGTGGAATATGTGTTTAGGGAAGAGTTTCTGAAGTTTTGGATCAAGTTTGAGTGATTTTAGTTGAGATTTGAGTGAAAACCAGACGATTTTCTGGTAAAACTCGCGACAGCAATGGAACAGTGAATTCATGTTCTTGGCCGCGAATTTTTGTTGTCACGTCGTTCAAGTCCGAGAAATTTATATCCGAGAAATTACATTCCGAGAATTTATCTAAACCGCGAAACTTTCTCCGCTTCACCTCATTTTTTTCTCAACTGCTCACTTTCAAAATCCGAGAAATTTTACACCCAAGAAAGTTTATTCCGAGAATTTATCTGAGCCGCGAAAATTTTCAAAAGCTAAGAAATATTTCTAAGTCGAGAAATTTTTAAAAGCCGAGACAGTTTCTCTGTTTTACTTCATTTTTCTTTTCTCAACTGCTTACTTTCAAAATCCGAGAAATTTTATACCCGAGAAAGTTTATTCCGAGAATTCATCTAAACCGCAAAAAGTTTCAAAAGCTGAGAAACGATCCTAAGTCGAGAAACTTTTCAATCAGAGAAAGTTTTATACCTGCGAAAACTCTTTGAAACTGAGAAAGTTTGTCAAAACCGAGAAAGTTTCAACTGAGAAAGTTTTTCAAACCGAGAAAATTCTTCAAAACCATGGCTTGTCAAATCCGTGAAACTTTCTAAAACCTCACTTCAGCCCGCGAAAATCCTTCCGAACGAAAATTTTTCAACCTGAGAAATCTCAAAGCTGAGAAACTTTCTTCCATGCAAAATTTTAAACCTCAGAAAATAGTCTTCAACTGAGAATTGTTTTTCTGTCCGAGAATTTCTCTTTAAACTCACACAAACACTGAAATTTCTCAACCAATAATTTCTCGGGTAATTTATCTTGTAATCACGAACCATTCTGAAACGTCTCTTCAAACCGCAAATGTTTTCTCGTGATTAAATTTTTCTCGTGTTATTCTTTTTCGAACTTATTCAAGTTTTGATCCTTTACATTTTAGTCCTATCCCCCTAGACCACGTTTGACAAAAATTTACTCTTCCAATCTCGTTTTTGAATCTCTAGAACTACTCTGAATTTCAAGATATATTTTCCCTTCATACATTTTCGACCATCACACACGTTCACTTAGTTCTAAGAAATTCTTTAAACGATTTTCTCAAACTCTAGTTGTTAAACTCATATTTCGCATCTCGTTCGTCACTAACCTTCTTATCTATACAAGATCAAAACCACGGACGATTCGACTGCACCAACCATGTCTGCCACAAATGACATCTCAACAGTGGGCTCCGACACCAGACCCCCGATGCTGCGACAAGGCGATTACAGCAAATGGACAAACAGGTTCCTCAAATTCATCAGGAACAATGGCGCCCCACTCTCTCAATACCTATTGGACTCCATCTTCAACGGTCCAGCACAGTTCTGGACAATCATTCCTGCTCAACCAAACGCAAACCCTCCCATGGATGAACGTCGCACTCCAAGAGGCCCCATTAATGAGGATGAAGAGGCTCGCCTTCAGGCCGATGAGACTGCCAAAGGATACCTCTTCCAGGCTATGGGCAACGAAGTCTATGCTCACATCGAGTGCTGCACAACTGCCAAGGAAATATGGGATAAACTCGTAGAAATTATGGCAGGCACAACTGAGAGTGCTCAGGGGAGGAAATCAGCATGTCACTCGCAGTATGAACATTTTCAGGTCTATGAAGGAGAGGAGCTGCGAGACACGTACCTCCGATACTTGAAGGTCATCAATGAACTCAAGAAAGCCAAGATCTCTAGGGACAAGTTCGATATCAACAACCGCTTCCTTGGTAGCCTCAAACCACATTGGGGCAATGCAACCGTGATGATGATTCAGATTAAGGACCTCTCCAACACTTCCATCCATGCCCTCTACGACAGCCTGTCAGCCTATGCTCCTTACGTGCAACCTCAGTCCACCAACACTCGAGTCGACCCGCTGGCCCTCCTCTCGAACAAGACTACCGAACGATCTTCCACCTCTAAGCCCAAACAGAACAAAGGGAAGCTACCAGTTGTTGTATCTGACACCTCTTCAGGATCCGAAGCTGATACAGAATCTGATGAAGATGTTCGTGATCTACGTAAGCAACTGGCAATGCTCACAAAGATGGTCTCAAAGAATATCGGGAAAAAGTCCTCATCCTCCTCCAATCGTCAGAGAACCTTTAGCGGCACCAAAAAGACTACCCCTACGGAGGAAGCTAAGCCGATAAAGAAAGAGGAGGAATCCGCACCTCAAAAGTCTGTGAAGTGCTTTCGGTGTGGAAAGCTGGGCCACTTTGCCAAGGAATGCCACGCCCCACGCGTGAAGGATTCTGGCTATTACGACCGTAAGGCCAGAATGACCCGCAAAATGGAAAGTGGGAAAGTTCTTCTCACCGAAGAAGCTGAATGGGTGAACGACACTTCAGAAGACGAGGAGCCTAAGGATGAAGATTGCTGCATGGCAAGGCTGGTAGAACATGACGAGGACGAGGAGATGGTCAACACCGGTGAGAATGCCGCTAAGACGCCTACTAACACCGAGGCTGAGGTACGAATTTCGCAACTCGATGATGTGTTTAATCACCGGCACACCATTAAGAAACCCACCGTAGACGCTAGGGATTATGATGAACTTAAGCTAAAATTTGAAAACAACTATGCCTTACTTAGTTTAAAAGTAGAAGAGCCCGCCTGTGCAAACGAACGTCTAATGGCCTCTAAAGCGTTAGTCAAACGTCTACAAAGCAAGAATAAACAAAGTGAGACTAGGGTTAAGGAAACTACACTGGCCATCAGTTCATGCGAAACATCTCGTCTTCTGACGGCATCCCAATACCAACTGCTTACAAAGGAAAGAGTTAGGCTGTACCGAAAGGTGAAAGAACTCGAAGAGCAACTTCACCTTAGAAACGAAAACGCACGCATCTTATGCCTATTGAACCAACCAGTTGATACAGAATTCTACAACGCCCGAGGGGGGGGGAATCAGCCTGGCTAGCAATTGCAAACCAACACCACTAACAGTTAAAAGGTATAACATGTGTAACACTGCGTTCCTGCAAACAAGAAATGGTGCTCCCTCGCAACTTAGGCCATTTGTGAGATCATCCTCCATTGTTATCTCGGAAGAAAAGAGGGTACAAAACATTCATTGGGCGGAAATCGCGTATGACTACATAGAAATGAATGCTAGGGATAAGACTAAGATACCTTCACTTTCGGAGGATGTCGAAACTCCATTCCCAACCAAAGAACAGGAAATTGCTTTCCAAGAAGCGATCTCTCGCACCTATATCCCAGAGAAAGTTCTGCTCATAGCAGAACTAGAACGAACACTAGAATTAGAGCGGAAGACCTTCGCAAAGGAGCGAGATGAACTACTTAGCAAAATCTCTACACTAGAACAATTTCACAGTACAAATAATCCCTCTACATCAAGTCAAGTACCCGATTCTCAAACATGTAAATGTAAGAGGACGGCGAAGATGACTCCTGAAGCTGAAACTTGTTCAAACACTAACTCTCGTATTCCTATGGATACAGGGAATGTGAGTTCGACGTCTCCGAAAGGGAGTTCATTTAAAGTAAAGGAGGACCAGCTCTTCGATGACAAGAAGAAAAGACCATCGTATATTTGTCTTTCCAATCTATGTACTGATTCCCAACATCTTAAAGACGTAGACAATTATGCTGCCAAAACTTATCTTTCCTTTGCCAAACTAATGTCTATGTGTTGCTGCAATGACTTTATTCTTCCACCCTTTCATGAATATGAGGCACACGAACACGCAACACCCCGACCAAAAAGGCAAACCTCCTCTACGATGCCCTTGCATTCTCTCAGATCATCTACGCCCACGGTTAAGCGAAAACGCCATCCAACGCTGAATACAAAGTCACCTACTGCTCACAAACAAAAGACGGCTAAAACCGAAGGACGACAATAACAACCAAAACCCTCACGCCAATTCATGAATAAGAAAACGTATATGCAAGCGCACGTTAGGCAAATATGTGTTAGAAAAACCGTAATCCCGCCTCATCAAACAAATCACAAAGGGAAAGCTAAATTAGATTCAACACAACCTGATTTAGACCCCACATTTCCTGTTAAGCGCATGAAAATTTTACTTGTATCACAAGCAGGTCCCGTTCGTAAACAGGGACCCAACGTTTGCTAATGATTGCAGGTCTGTCATTTGTGGTATCTAGACTAGGGTTGCTCCACACACATGACGGGGAACAAGGAGCTGTTGAGCAACTTCTCCGAGTGCTATCTCGGAAGGGTCTCCTTCGGAAACAGTCGAATGGCGCCAATTCTCGGAACTGGTGATCTCGTCCATGACAAACTGACGATTAAGGGCATCTCTTACGTCGAGGGTTTGAGCTACAATCTTTTCAGCATTGGCCGCTTCTGCGACAAAGGATACAAGGTTCTCTTTGAATCTGACATCTGCAGCATTATCGATGCCTCGGGACTACCTCTTCTTACTGGAACACGCACGTCGCACCTCTACGTACTCAATCTTACGACCTCTCGACCAATCTGCCTTCTCTCTCGTGCTGCACCCAAGTTGAACGGTCTATGGCACCGGCGTCTTTCACACCTCAATTTCAAGACTATCAACAAACTGCGTCAGAATAAACTCGTCAACGGTCTACCCCAACTGTCATATCATAAGGAACACCTCTGCTCTGCCTGTGAATTGGGGAAGATGAAGCGATCGTCTCACATCTCCAAGGAAACACCGTCCTCTAAGCTCATCCTTGAGCTCTTACACATGGATCTATGTGGCCCAATGCCTACGGCTACACTCAGAGGAAGACGGTATATTCTTGTGATTGTCGACGACTTCTCACGCTATACGTGGACGAAACTCGTTCACACAAAGGATGAAGTTCCTGATTTAATCATCGAGTTTGTTGTTACGTCCCAAACTCTTCATCAACAGAAGGTTCGGATTATCAGAACTGACAACGGAATTGAGTTTAAGAACCAGAAGCTCAGTAATTTCTATGCCACTCAGGGCATCACCCAGCAGTTCTCAGCTGTGAAGACACCGGAACAGAATGGTGTCGTTGAGCGTAAGAATAGGACACTAGTTGAAGCAGCTAGGACTCTCCTCATCCAATCCGGACTTCCTCACTCTCTTTGGGGAGAAGCTATTCAAACGGCTTGTTACACGCAGAACCGGGCTTCCATCCACAAGAGATTCAACCGCTCCCCATACGAGATGCTGAATAACCGTCGTATCCCAGATATACCTTATCTAAGGGTCTTCGGTTGCCGATGTTTCATGGCCAATGATCGCCAACATCTTGGAAAGGTAAATCCAAAGCACTTGAAGGCATCTTTGTTGGATATTCGCTGAACTCAAAGGCATACAGAGTCTATCTTAGGGAGAAACGATCAGTAATAGAGAGCACAAATGTCACCTTTGACGAAAACGAAGGCGACCTCATGGCTGCTGCTCACATCAGTCCAGAACCAGATCTTCTACAGTCGTTGACTAAAGGTCAACTTGCAACAGCGGGAACCTCCTCATCTGAGGGCAATTCTGGTGACCTGGATCTCGATCTGCTGTTCGAGTACTTCTATCCAGTCCCCAAGACTCCAGTCGCCACCACTCAAACTACCGCTGCACCCACCCCACCTACATCACCAGCTATCGGCGATATTGTCGTCCCGCCAAACTTGGATGATCTCAATCTCAACGAAGACGACATCTTACCCAACCCTGGGAACATTGCTGATACTGATGCTGAACCTCTCAATCTACTACAATTGAGATCTCTTCTTCGGACACCGGATCCCAATCTAATGGACCTCCAATCGATACAAATGTGGCTAGCTCCTCACAGACCAATGTACCACTTTGGGCTCGCTCTCATCCTACGGATCAGATTATTGGGGATTCCACATCCGGTGTTTCGACGCATTCAGCTACAATGAATGAAAGTCTGTTCGCGTGCTATCTCAGTCAAGCCGAACCATCACGAGTAGCTGAAGCTCTCAACGATCCTGATTGGCTGATTGCAATGCAGGAGGAATAAATCAGTTTGAACTTTTACAAGTTTGGAAACTCGTACCACGCCCTCACAACAGATCCATTATCGGCACGAAGTGGATCTTCAAGAACAAAAAGGATGAAGACGGTGTTGTCATTCGCAATAAAGCAAGACTTGTGGCTAAGGGGTACAACCAACAAGAAGGCATCGACTACGATGAAACTTTCGCCCCTGTTGCCAGGATCGAAGCAATTCGAATTTTTCTTGCCTTTGCTGCTCACAAGAACTTTAAAGTCTACCAAATGGACGTAAAGACTGCATTTCTGAATGGATTTCTCAAAGAAGAAGTGTACGTTGATCAACCTGAAGGATTCTTGAGAGAAGAGTTTCCTCATCACGTATATAGACTCTACAAGGCCCTCTACGGACTAAAACAGGCTCCCCGAGCTTGGTATGACGTCCTTTCAGACTTCCTTGTTCAGTCTGGATTCAAGAAAGGATCTCTGGATACAACTCTCTTCACCAAGCGGAGTGGGCCGAACATCATGATTGTACAGATTTATGTTGATGACATTATTTTTTGATCGACTAAACCACAACTGTGTGAAGACTTCGCAGAATTGATTAAAGAAAAATTCGAAATGAGTATGATGGGCGACCTGAATTTCTTTCTTGGTCTTCAAGTAACGCAACTCCCCGACGGAATATTCATCAACCAGTCCAAATACATCCATGATATCCTCGAGAAATATGGAATGAAGGATGCTAAGACTGCTGCTACACCTATGTCACCCTCTGGCCGACCCGATGCGGACCCATCTGGTGCTCCCGTTGACCAAACCGTCTATTGCGGGATAATAGGCTCTCTTCTGTACCTCACTGCTAGTCGACCTGATATCGTTCTCTCGACAGGAATCTGCGCTCGTTTTCAGGCTACACCGAAGGAATCACATTTCACTGCTGTCAAAAGGAACACCCAATCTGGGTTTGTGGTACCCCACTCGATCGGACTTCAAGCTGGTTGGATTCTCTGACTCGGATTATGCAGGATGCAAGATAGATCGAAAAAGCACCTCTGGAGCTGCACACTTCTTGGGCGGTAAACTCGTGAGTTGGTCTTCTCGAAAACAAAACTGTGTCTCAACTTCGTCGACGGAGGCAGAAATGTCGCCGCCGCTAGTTGTTGTTCACAGCTTTTGTGGATGAGAACCCAACTTCGAGTAATTTTCATGTTAATAAAATTCCCATTTATTGTGACTCGAAGAGTGCGATTGCGATGACGAATAATCCGGTACATCACTCGAGAACGAAACACATAGATGTTCGTCACCACTTCATCAAAGAACATGTCGAACAAGGGACGATTGAATTGCACTACGTCACTACCGAAGATCAACTAGCCGACATTTTCACAAAACCGTTGGATGTCAAACGATTCCAACACCTTGTGACTATGCTGGGCATGTTGAATCTTCAGTTGTGATCAATCGATGAACTTTGATAAAGTGTACATATGTCTTTTCACTTCACTTCATTCTCTATGTGTCTCCTAAACTATATCTCTCAAGGGGGAGTTTTCGATTAAGGGGGAGTTTCTGCTTTTTCAGTTATTTGAAGAGGGAATTTTCAAATTAAGGGGGAGTTTCTGCTTTTTCCGTCATTTAAAGAGGGAATTTTCAAATTAAGGGGAGTTTCTGATTTTGCCTATTTAAAAAAAAAATTAAATTAAAAAACAAAAAAACAAAAAAAAACAAAAAAGGGTGAAATTTAATTTAAATTGTTGGTCAAATAAAGTCAAAATTGGACCAATTGAATTTTGGGTTGAAATTTTAATTTTTGGTCAAACTGGGTCAAAATTGGACCAATTTAAATCCAATTGGACACAATTTTGACCAAGCCCGTGAAATTTCGGCCCAGGATCCAATTTAGAACAAGCCCGAGAAATTCGGCCCATTTTACTCAAAATCTCGCATGAACAGTCACAAAACCCCAAAAACGTAACTCTTTTCACAATACTTCCAAATTCCCGAGAAAAATTTAAAACTTTCGCACCTTCCTTCTTCGAAATTTCTCAATCCCTCGCAATCGTCACCTTCCTCAAATCCGCATTCAAACTCCATTTTTCTGCATTCTCCATCATCAAAATCAGCTTTTCGGTATGAATACATCGCAAATAAACTGCTTCTAGTTCGTTTTGCTTTATGTATGCCCCGTTCTGTTAATTTTTTTTAGGTTTAATAGTATTTTCTCGGCTTTAATTAGGACGCATGCTAGACTTTAGGTGTTTAAAACCCCCAAATATGTATTGCCCGTCCAATTTCGAGTCAATTAAGTCCAGTTTATTACATTTTGGTTAAGATTTGAGTAGGTCTATGGCAAAAATCACAGCGTCGTTTTGTACGATTTCGCCCAGTGTTCTTCACCGAGAAAATTTTCTGGAAAAATACCTTGACGATAGATTTTCGCTGCTACAGTGAATAAGGTTCCGCGAAAATTTTATCCGAGAAATTTCTTGTGATTAAAATTTTCGCTGCTACAGTGTTTAAAGTCCCGCGAAAGTTTTCATCCGAGAAGTCTCTTACGATTAAAACTTTTGTTGCTACAGTGAGTCAAGCCCCGCGAAACTTTCATACACCTCATGTCATATTACATTTTTTCGCATCTTCATTATTCGCAACTACAGTAACCAAAATATTCTCAATCCGCAAACTTAAATTTTCTCGGACCCATGCCAATCAATACTTTCGCAGCTACAGTGGTTTAATAATCTCTCAATCCTTACATGCATCATCTTTTCACGGTCACGAAACTTTCTCAATCTGAAAAATTTATTCGAGAAATTCCTTCTCACTTGTCAAAACTAAGAAGTTTCAACCCGAGAAATTTTATCACTTGAGCAGAAATTTCTTCAACCCGCGAAACTTACATTTCACTTGAGAAAAATTCAAAACTTGCGAAAGTTTGCTAAATTGAAAAATTTCTCTCTTGCGAAAATTTTACTCTATCTGCGAAAATTTCTCTCGACTTGTCTATGTGTGATAATTTGCGAAAATTTTCCTTATATGCAAAAATTCATGGATAGTCTGAATGCGAAATCTCTTTAACGTGACACTATATGCGAAATTTTACTCTGAATGCGAAATATCTTTAACATGCGAAAATTTTCCTTATATGCGAAAATTCATGGATAGACTGAATGCGAAATTTCTTTAACGTGCGAAAATTAACACGACATGCGAAATTTTACACTATATTCGAAAATTTTCTCGGCATGTCTATGTGTTATAATCAGCGAAACTTTCCATTACATGAGAAAATTTTTGGATAACTTACGAAATTCCTTAACTTGCGAAAATTTCTCTACATGCGAAAGTTTACACTACGTGCGATTTCTACAACATCTGCGAAAATTTCTCGTGGCTTGCTTATGTGTTATATTCAGCTAAATTTCTCATTACATGCGAAAATTTTGGACAACTTGCTAGATGGCTTAACTTGCGAAAATTTCTCTTGGCTTGCTTATGTGTTATTTCTGCCCACGCCTTAATTTCATCCTTGTTCTCGCACTATTATCTATACTAATCATGTTATAATTACTGTCGAGCACAGAAATGACCAGCAAAAATCAAGACACAATTGAAGCACTTGAGGCGGCAGCACTCCAAAGGGACATCGCTCGCATAGAGCTCAATACGCTAACCTATGTCCCACCAATAGAGCAGGTCTTCCCAACAAGTCAATGGGCTGCCCTGATACCAAACAACCACATGGTGGACTTAGACAACTTTCGGTGCGATGCTCCCATTATTATAGAGATCCTCAAAGGGCATCCCCTCCGAGACGCCCTCTCTCATGGCGAGCCAGAAGCTCAAGTCTACCTCCAACAATTCTGGACACTATGCAGATAGCCGAACCACTCCACCATGCTAAAACATTGTCCGCCCAAATCGATCAAGAAACTGTGGTCCTCACTCGCAAAATTGTCCAAGAAGTGCTTCAACTACCTGTCTATTCACCATACGACCCACTACCAACTCACGAACAGCTCATCGAGGACATCGACAGATTAGGCTATCAACCTGAGAACACGAAGAAGAAAGGCCCACTCGTTCTCAGTGAAGTCACCACTCGCAACCTACCACAATCCTGGCGAACGTTATATCTCCTAATAAACAAGTGCATGTCAGGGAAGCATGCCGGCCAGGACCGTGGAAACCACCAAATCCTCACCATCCTAACCAGCATTGCCCACAACTGCAAGTACAACTACGCCGACATCATATGGATGGATCTCGTCTCCATGATTCAACGACGCGATCGGGAAGTCGCCAAGGGAGTCACAAACCGCTTCGTACCCTACATGCGGTGGCTCCCAATGCTCATCAAACACTTCCGCATTTTCTCCACAAGCATCCGCATCCGCCCGGCGAGCGAGCACTTCATCATCCCCACTGTCGAAAAGTTCGCCAAGAAAAACACTCCGGCGAAAGATCGACACGCCATGATAATCCCGGACGACGTTCTCGCCTATGCAGACCCGACCAATCCACACGTCCGAGAATATCGTGCTTCAACAGCCTCTTTTCGCGAGCCCACGCCCATTATCCATTGTCCCTACGGAGCAGATCAACCCCTCTGCTCCTAACCCCGAGACTAGCCAAAACCCCACCCCCACTACAAAAAAGTCGTCGAGTCGCGCCGCATCCTCTTCCACCCGCGTACCGAAAAAACGATCGCGTGAGGATGACGTAGGCCGCCCCACGGAGCGTCGATCGAAACAAAAACACGATCGACCTCCTCAGTCACATACAAGCCGAGCCCAACCCGTAGGTACAGGAGGTGATGTGTTCACCTCCCTAGTAGAAGACGTGGCATTTGGCTCAACCACGCAAACGACCCCACCAATCCACTTATCTTCCTCTCTACAGGAAGAAATTTCATCCCACGAGGAGCCGCGTATACCATCGACATCCCACTTGGAGATAGTCAATGTTGAAACAACCAGTCCTTCGCCTCAGACTGCATCCTCTTCAATCACTTCGAGTCTAGTGCCCTCACTCCCCATAATTTCATACGTTACTAGGACACATACACCTTTTACAGTACTACAGAGTCTTCGTGATTCTGTCAGAACGCTCGGTGACGTCTCTGTGACTGAGAGCGGAAGACCTAGCACGGCCAACATAACAACAACCGTGAGCCTAGGCCATCAATCGATCGAGTCTGTCTCATCGATGATGCCAACGGGAAGTCTTAGTGACCCCATCTTTTCCCGTCCTGTGCAAACGGGCGGCCGATCGGCTATCTTCTCCGACTCGGTGACAGTTGGAGTTCTTCATGATTCCAACTTGTTAAACTTACCACAGTTCGTCACCAAGACCGCATTAGAGACTCGTCTTCAAGAGTTTGCAAAGACTCTTGAGACGGCCATCCTCGACAAAGTCTATGCGCGTCTCGATGCGTCCACCATCGACAAAGGCAAAGGTGTGGCCCCGAAGACGCCACCACCAACGCTAAATGTGGACGCAGAAGCTATTCTCTCCTCCATCTCCGCAAAGGAGCTCTTCTACATCCTACGAGCAAGATTCGATTCAATGGAGGAACTCGACGAGGAAGAACAACAAATGAAGGGGATAATGACTCAACCGATGGCTTGCCGCACTCAAGGCGAGTCGAGCGGGATCAGGCGCGATGATCAAGAAGATGATCAAGATCGCCGCGAGGGGGAGAATAGGCCGCAAGCCTCCAAACTCAAGGACCCATACAATCGACGCCGCCCTCCTCCTCTGCACCTGAAACGACGCCCGCAACAGAAACCTCACACTCCACTAGCCAAAAAGCCCACCCTATTAACCCCGAGTCACTAGTCAAATCACCCTCACCTCCACCTACTACAGTCTCCGAACCTCTAACTGTCACATCGGCATTAGAGACCACTACCACACCGTCTCCACCCACCATCTCAGAACCTCTAACTGTCACATCGACGTTAGAGGCCACCACCACATCTCCACCACAACCATTCCCACAATCCACAAACTCCTCCGACGCAACACCCTCGCCACCACACAGCCATACCCCTCTCAATACCGATTCCAACGTGGCTTCCGAGGACGTCTACTACGCACAGAACGAGATCGAGGCCTACATCTTCAACGATGAATGGCTCTACACACCCGCCGATGCAGTAGCAGCTAGGAAGTTGGTGGAAAATGCTCGACGTCTGCTAAAAGAAGCTTCACTCACGCTGATCAACACTGCAGACAACGAGAACGGAGAGGAATACGGCGCTGAACCCGCGAACTCGAGAACATCCTTCAATATCAAGCGCAGCACGCTGAGGCTTCTGCTGCTCAACCGGATGTGCCCACGGCGAATATACCAGAAGCACCGTGGGAAAACAAAAAGATCACCGCGCCATTTCAAGAAGAGATCAGTAAGAGGATCTGGCGGCGCAAGGAGCAGATCATAACGGCCTTCGATGAATACGAGCTAATGAACATCCAGAACTGGAGCGGAGAAAAGAAGAAGCACTATCGATGGAGTCTTCTTTGCCACAAGTGCACAAAGAGGATGCTGTCCGATGAAGAAAACATTGCTCTGGAAATGAATCGGGCCCCCATCTACAAAGTCACTGACCTCCGTCAAGAATCGAAAGGACGTGTTCACTATCTAGTGTTCACGGTAATGAGGCAGGATGAGAGCTACAGTGAAGTCAGTGAAGCGGACTTCAAGTTTCTGCGCATGGGTGACCTATACAGCATGCTGGAATCCATGAAGCAGTTCAAACTCGTCCTCAGAAGTTCTGGACATCTCGTACGGGCTGAACCGGTCACCATGGGCTACATAGATCTCAAGCGCCACATGCTCCGACAGGTCAGATTCTTCGCCACCCACGATCTACAGATGGCGGTGGAGCACAACCTGAAGAAGGTAAACGTAACTCGCCCATCTTTCAAGAACGCGGACGACTACCGAGAAGGTGATGTGATCGACGGAGATGATCCGGCGGTCGCCTACTCGAACTACAAGGGAAAGATGAGGCTACTGCGCTGCTCCGAAGTGGCAAAGTTCTCAGATGGAACGCTCACTATCATCCAAGACAAACTCATGAGGATTTGCCCCATCCTTTCGGAAGAAGATCCAAACTGCCGATCCAAGTTCGCGAAGTTCATCGACGCTATAGCTGATCGAATGGTCCTTCGAAGGAATCTCCGCGCCTTCGAGTTCAAGCTAGGACTTCGCGAAACACTCACTCGCTAATCCACCATCACAACGCCCAAGTTCCAAGACTCCCAACAATTGACACAAAGGGGGAGATTGTTAGGATATTTATAGATTGTGTCAATAATTTAAGTCTTAGGTTTAATATTGTAATTATCCTTTTAGCTTGGGCTTTAGACTAGAATGTAATTAGTTAATTTTTAGTGCTTGGGCCTTAATATACCTAGGGTTAATGTGGTATATAAGGTTTTACCTTCACTATTTTTAAAGTAATCAAAGATCAAAAGGCTTATCCTATTTTTCACACAATACACACTTAAAGGTGAGAACCTCTCCCTTATTCATTCCATCAAAGCCTCTTTGATTCCTTGTTTGGTGCAATCGGGACCAACAGTATATGTTGATATAAAGGTAACCATAAACTGGATTTGGTACCAGATGCCTATTATCTAATATCATTATAACAATGGAAACTCGATCGAAACACTTATCGTATATATTATTTCCATCTGCACGAACACACATCCTGCACCAAACTAAGTTGGGTGTGTCCTAGACGGTTTATTATGTTATTGAGGTCTCGAAATGTTCGATTTTACATGTATGTTTTCGGAACTATTTTGACGCAAATAATAAAAATAGGTGAAATCGAATACCGATTCGGTCGAAATTGAAGATCCTTCGTACAAATTCAGAGACCCATATCCCGATCAAATCACCGAGACACCGTGTTGGCTCTATTATTTGTCGCTCAAGGTTGCTGAAATTTAAATACAATCGCCGGATTTTTTGCCTAGTTTTTTGAAATAAGAAAGTGGTACCAGTAAGTTATTAATTGTTATTCTCTGCGTAACATGTATCTAATTTAGGCGGGATTTTAATAATTTAGGCGGGAATTGTAATATTTGGCAACAAGGAAGCTCGTCAAATAATGTGGTACATCCATGTAGTGAAGAGGTATAAAACGTGGCTTATCCGGTACCAAATCACTCGTTTCAAATTACGTTTTAGACTTACGGGTTTAGGTTTAGGATTTTAACGTCAATGGCTCCTAGTTATTTCTCGGAGGATATGTTGATATTATTAACGTCTTAATGTGAAAAGTATATGATGGATCTTGATTAACAACATAAGGATAGGGTGTAGTATATATATTCCAATGGAGGTGATATTGATTAAAATACTAGTGATATCAACATTGGACTACTAACCTCAATGTTCGCGTAACGTGTCTTTTTCTCGAAATTGAAACATTTTCAAGGTGACACTTTCTGCAAATAACACATGTATATAAAAGAAAACATTTCAGTAAGAATATTCTGGAATGTTCTATATTGTCATGGACTATTACCACATTACTTGCCAATAATACCGAATGTCCGATATAAAATAACAATACAAATCTAATTTTTGACACTATTGTAGATATTGATACCGCATAATAGGTTTTTCATAACACATTACAAATTTCATAATTTCGCTCACAAATCCATTTTTATCGATTGCTTGGGGTTTGGAGTCTCGAAACGAGTTTATGGTGTATTAAATGTTGATCGTGCTTTAATATTGAACTTTGAGTACATTTGTGATGGAATTCATACGTTATGTCTCATCAAAAGATATATTAGTATATTTTGTGAAAGAAGAGCTATGTGCTTACATGACTTTTGATCTCAACTTTCACATATTGATATCAACATTTGCATAACATGTCTTTTAAGGGAATTTGGTTTGTTAACTTAGTGAAATCACATACTTACATGAAAATAAATCTTATACATTCGGGAAGAAGTGAATTTACGAACAAAATTAGTCTAATGTTATATTGAAAAGCGTATTTGTGGTATTTATACCAAACAATGTGTCATAAATTCGGAAGGTATTGTTTCTTTATATCGGACATGTGGTATTATTTGCAGCTAATGTGGTAATATTCGAAAACAATCCTGTTATAATTTTCTGACGTTTCTGTTAGCTTATCTGACAGTCCAGAACTTTCTTGAATATTCTTAATAAAGTATTTTCTTTGCATGTACATGTGTTAAAAATGTTACAGGAAGTGTTCTTCAGTTCAGAAATGTTTTAATTTGGAGGAAAGCTAATTTTTGTATTATTCTATAATTAGCATCGAATTTTTTTGTTCGTTATTAAGATAGATAATCAAACTAACAACCTCAACAAAGGCCGCAAATAAACTAGAACGATGTGTTACAGAAATTGAAAATGTTTCGATCTTAGGTTGCATCAAAATTTGTCATTCTTCTGTGACTAGCATTGATAATTATTGTCGATTAATAAGACCCACACCCGAATTGGTGAGAATCCACATTATTCGAGCATAAAAGTCGAAATTTCACTAGTTTTTTTACAAAATTTTCAAATTGGGTTTGAAGCATTATTCCAACATAACATCAAAATATTTCCTTGTTTATGAGGACCCATGAGAAATTGATATCGGTTTTACCTTTTTCGATTACTAATGTTGAAGATTTCTTCAATTTCGGGGAGTTTTGGGTAGCATAAAAATTTTTTATCTTCCACTTGACACCTTAATCCGTACCAGTTGCATGTAGTTATTATAGGAAACAAATTGTTATTGTTTTTTATTATTTGTTATACATGAGCCAAGACTTGTTACCATTTATTAGTATTCGGTTACAATTTTTGAAGGTAGAGTTTTGGAACTTGCAGAAAATGGTACCCAGGTAAAGTGATATGTTACTGAAACTGAAAACGTTTCGATTTAGTTCGCAGTAAAATTCATTGTTATTTCATGTCGATTATTAAGACCGACATCTGAATTGGTGTGAATACTCATAATTCAAGCATAAAAGTCGAGATTTCAGTCGATTTTTACGAAAATTTTCGAATTGTGTTTGAAGCATTATTCCAACTTAACATAGAAAATCGTACTTGTTTATGAGGATCCATGACAAATAGAGATCGGTTTTACCTTTTTCGATTACTACCATTGAAGATTTCTGCGATTTCAGAGAGTTTTGGGTGTCGTACGAATTTTTGATCTTCCTCTTGACGCCCTAGTCCGTACTAGTTGCATGTTGTTATTATAGGAAACAAACAGTTAATGTCTTCTCATTATTTGTTATAAATGAGGTAACATTTGTTCCTCAGTGTTAGGAATCTGTTATTGTTTTTGAGGGTATGGTTTTCAAAATAGTAGAAAGTGGTACCCAGATAAAGTGATGTTACTAAAATTTTTATCTTTCTCTTGGCACCGTAGTCCGTACTAGTTGCATCACTGCATATAGTTATTATAGGAAACACAACGTTATTCTTTTCTAGTTATTTGTGATTACTGAGGCAACATTTATTCTCAATGTTAAGAATCTAGTATATGTTTTGATGGTAGAGTTTCCGTACGAGCAGATAATGGTACCCAGATAAAGTGATTTGTTGCAGAAATTGAAAATCTTTGGATCTTAGGTCACGGCAAAAGTCGTTATTTCGTGTCGATTACTAAGACGCACATCCGAATTGGTGTGAATCCACATTATTCGAGCACCAAAATTTCACTAGTGTTTGTTCCAAAAATTTCGAATTAAGTCTGAAGCATTACTCCAACATAAAATCGAAAAATTCGCTGGTTACGAGGAGTGAGGACCCATGAGAAATTGAGCTCGATTTTACCTTTTTCGCTCAATAACGTCGAATATTTCTGAGATCTCAGAGCGTTTTGAGTGTTGGAAGAATCATCGATCTAGAAAAACTAGGACGTGATGGATGATGGCATAAGTATGTAAGTTTTTGCATCAGTCGAGGGCAAATGGGTCTTTTTAGCACAAAGGGTCCTTAACTGTAAGACAAACTTGAGATGAGTCTTTTAAATTTAAATTTGAAGTAATGAGGCCTGAATTCAAATGAAAGTTGCTTAGGAGGGCCTTGAAACATAATTTACTCAAACTTTTATCCTTACAATCTCAGATATCTCAAACAATGATCATAGGGAAGAGCAGAGCTTACGACAACATATAAACAAGATATAAGCTAATAAACCATTTACTCCAAACTCCAAAATATAACAACACGTTTTAGGATATCTTTGGAAACGAGAGAGCCTAATGCAGTCCAACCAATGCAATACCTGGGAATTGGGATCTCTCTCTAACACAAAGTCAACCACCGTAATTTGCATCGTGCTTCTGAACTCATTGATTTTACCGCTAACTCTCGCCATGGAACCCAATTGAACTTCATCAGCAAACTTCATCGGAAACTGGTAATAAACAGTTAGTACAGGACATTTGTTCAATGTGATAAGAGAATACTAATTAATAACTAGAAGATTTTCTTCGGAAAGCTCCCAAAAAAGGGACTTTTTACGATCTAAAATTAATATTTAAAAAATAATATTAGATTAATATTCATGTCGGAAGTAATCGTTCCGTGCAATCTAATACCACCGCCACAGTCGCTTATGACAACGGTGAATTAGCTCTTACTCAAATTACGAAAACATCTCTTAATTAGTATTACCAAAGTGGATGCGTTGCCATGGGTTGCCTCGCCTCTAAGCCTGAATCGACGCCTCGCACGACAGAGAAAGAGCGAAGGTTGAACACCGCCGCTCATCCTCAGTCAACGGCGGTGCTGCGGCGAGTTCTCTCTCGAAGCTGAGGTACGCCGCCGACAACATCGTATCGGAGAGCGGCGAGAAGGCTGTACCAAATATATTATATATTATACCATGAAGAAACATACGATAGTACCTGAAAGTGGAAATGTATCGTATGACATTTAGGTAATTTATCGTACCGATATAAATACCGATATTTTACCAAGTTTATTACAGTTTTTTGTGCGTGACTGGATTTTTTTGTGCATCAGAACTTTCTGCAATTGGAGACTTTCAGATAAAAAAAATCAATGACTAATAATGTTGACCTTTTGTACTTCTCATCGAATTTTTACATATTCTTCCTTAATAGGTTTAGCTTACCATTTAACTGGTGTGTATTGTATGTTGTACACACGACTACCCTACCAAGTTTAATATTATAAACGTACCCAAAATTTCAATCATAATAAAACAATTTATACATTATCTGCTGTCAGAATATATCCAACATGCACATAATCTCCCGACATGGCAAATTACAACCTCATTCAACAAACGAACTTAATTTCAAACAAATATACAACATCGAACACATAAGTGTTGGTTGCATCCCCATCCTCCTTTCCCTCAAATATATAAATAATCTTGCGTGCCTTATGACTAGTCTCTCTCAAAGCCTCATCACCTCCATCATGCTCTCGCTCCTCGTTAATGATCTTTTCATCATCATCAATCTTTTTTGGGAAGCCCAACCTCATATATCTAATACACTAATAAAGGAGAGTATAAATTTGAATGAAATCCATTACTACTTCAACGAAAAACAGCAATTGCAACATCGAAGTTATCTGTTCAAACATACATCACCAACCCACATCACCATACCGTACCATTATAATGCATTGTGCTATATTTGTAAGTAAGACGTACCAAACATAAATACACAGTGTATCAAAAATGGAACCGCAAATTTTAGTAAAAAAATCCCCAGAAAATAAACGGAAAGACCCAGTTTAACCTCCAAAAGGTCCAAATCGAGCAATCGCCTAAAAGAATCCCTAAACTAAGCATTAAAATGGAATAATCGAGATCCAGTAACTCGAATTTGAAACATAATAACCCCAATTGAGTAAGTAATTGAAAGCTAACCCAAAAATTAACGATTTGCATAAAGAGATTTGGCTCGTACGGCTTCTATCAAACACTTCAAAAACAAAAACGTCACATACCGGGATGAAATGAAAGAGGAGACCGTAAATCGTTCTTTGGAAGTGAAGATTTTTCGTGAGTTTTCTTCGATTTGAGCATTCAATTATGAGAGATTTACATTCGATTTGGTTCTATTGAGTGTGAATTTATTCTTTCGAACTAAGTACTTTCTTACACACCCGACAACACACCCGACAGATGTGATTAAAATATATTATATTGAAATTATTTTAAATTTTAAATCATAACTTCTACTTTTTAAGATGAAATATAAATTTTAAATATATAAAACTAAACTTACTTTTAGAAGCATAAGTACAATAACAAAAAAATTAGGAGTGATACGAAAATTACTTAATTGATTAAATTATAAATGAGGGATCAAATTGCAAATGATTTACAGACCAAATTGGGAAATTTTTATCCATCCCCTCACCAATTATATAATAGTATAGAGTATTCAATTGTTTTTTATATTTAAATTTAAAAATTCTGGTAACAATGTAATTATAGAAGTTCTGAGGGTTATCATTGTCCAATTGGTCCTTAAATGATAGAAATGTTTATAGTTGGTCCTTAAGTGATAAATATTTCTGACAATGGAGTTAGTTGAAAGAAAAGTTAGTTGATGAGGACTTAAGTGAAGTGAAAGTGTCCCTTTATTGAAGATATTTTTAATAATTTATATTATTCGGGTTGATTAATATCCGAACCCTAAGCTGCCACTTAATGTTCGGGTTGAATCCAAACCCTAACCTGTTGTTTTCATTAATTTAGAATTAGGTAAGAAAATATTAATCTCAACATATTTGAGAGAAATATCACTGCACTGCAACAACGACACATTTGGTGGTCAGTTAGCATGGGACATGAACCAAAAAAAAGTTTGAAAATATATGGTAAAAAACGTCTAAATAAAACTCATCGATAAGTAACGAATCTAACGAAATAAATTCTATTATAAAATAATGTTTTACGTATGGGTGAGCAGAACTGGATATTCGGATTTTCAAATATCAAAAAATGATATCCGTATCCGGTCCGATTTTAATCGGATATCCGAAAATCGGATATCTGCTTTATTCGGATATTTAAATCGGATATCCGTGTCCGGTTTTTAAATTTATTTTTCTTATATTTTTTATTATTTTCTTTTCAAAATCACTTTTCTAATTTCTTATCAAATAAAAAATTGTATTTTTCATATAAGAATTTCTAAGCATAGTATTTCACACAATATGTGAATTTATGATTTAAAATTACACAATCAATAATAACAACAGTACCACAAAATTCACATTTATTTTTAAATTACATCTCGATGTTTTTATATTATTTCAATTCTCTAACAATGTTTTTTGCAATAATAAAATAATATAACTTTAAATATTCTATATTGAGAATTTGTTTTTTTTGTACCTTCATTTTTCTTTTTGGACTATTTTATTATTTTTTATCAGTTTTTTAAATATAAAACCGCATACCGGATATCAGGATTTAGACAAACCACTATCTGTATCCGCTTTGGTTTATTTTAAAATAAATTGGATCGGATATCCATCCGGTTTTTAAAATGAATATCCGCTTTTTCGGGTTTTGAAAATCGGATACCGGATCGGAATCCGGATTCCGAATATTTTTGCTCAGCCATAGACTATACGTTTTCAGTTTATATTGAAAAAGATTTTGATTGCAGAAGTGGATTCATTGCCATTGGTTGCCTCGCCTCGAAGCCCGAATCGCCGCCTCGCGCGGCGGAGAAAGAGCGAAGGGGAATCATACCAACCGCCGCTCATCCTCCGTCAACGGCGGTGCCGCGCCGAGTTCTCTCTCTCGGAGCTGAGGTCCGCCACCGACAACTTCAGCTCCGACAACATCGTATCGGAGAGCGGCGAGAACGCTCCCAATGTAGCGTACAGAGGTGTTCTTCAGAACAAAGGTCGATCGCCGTGAAGAAATTTACGAAGATGGCCTGGCCCGATCCGAAGCAGTCCGCCGTACGTATATCTGTTTTTCGACACTTTCTATCTATTGGGTGCTGATGAAATGTGTAAAGTCGAAGTCTTTCTTGTTTTAGAGCCTTAAAAGAATCCATTAAAGTATGAAATTGAAGTTTTTGGGAGTAATAGGAGAGTGTCAAGTGGTCGGAAAATAGCTCCTTTTGTTTTTATCTTCCTAGGCGGTTTCCAGGCGAAAATTATACGGTTCGCCTATTTTCATCAATAGATCAAAACATTTCAACATTTCAAAACACAACATCAATTTTGCTCAAAATACTTCAATACAACAAAATAAAAACAAGATCTGGCCGTTGAAACCAAAAAAACTCAAAATATTTTAGCTTATATATATTTTTTATAACTCAATTAATTATTTTAGCTACACTACATGCATCAATGTTTTTATTAAATAAAAAGATAGATATGTTATATTTTTTAACAATTTAGATTTTAAAGAATAGAGGGCAACGATATTATAGATAAGAATTAATGTGAATTGCTATGACTTAATGTGAAATAGTTTAAAGAATTAATTGATATTTATAATCTTTATTGTTGCCCGGTCGTTTTCATAAGACCATCAATCATTATTGGTTGTAATTAATTGATCGTGTGTTCAAAAGATTGTCCCATACCAGATCCTTCATGCGAATAGACTGTAAGTCACGGGAGACCCGTCTAACAAAAACTTTTTCCTACGATATGATTACGACAAAACGTAACCTACATCGTCGTAATCATACAAAGGCCGGAGCCCCAAAATATCTATCATATCAAAACGTTCTAACATCGCTCCACAGGTCGTCATCCATGTACAGCCTCGCCCTCAAAAGACCCTGGAGTACCACCGTCAGCCTGCCTTAGTCGTGACGTTTCTTAACGCCCGACTTTATCGTACTACAACACATAAAACGTGGAATGAGCTTATAAAGCTCATTAAGTGGAAACCGAGCAGTGCACGTGTCATAAAACGCAAAGGCATCGCGGCCAATGCTTCCTAATTGTATCATGTATTTCATGTCTTGAAATTCATGTCTTGTATTCATGTCATGAAATTCGTGTATTGTCTTATCTTGTAGTTCGTGTCTTGTCTTGTAGTTCGTGTCTTATCTTGTAGGGCCATTGGCTTATCTTGCTATGCACCATCATGGAGCGCAAACCCACTAGGGGTAAATATATATAAATATGGACGATACTTCCATTGAGAGGCTAACCCTAAGGCGCCTTTCCAATCCCAATGTAGTTTATCGATCCCACGAACGCCCACACTGGTAGACTCACTCTGAAGTTACTGACACCAATTATACCCTTGGTGCTGTTTGTTTCCTCAGGGTGCATCTCCCAGGTCGCAACTTTCCGCCACATGCATGCCCTTGCCTTGAGACATGTCATATCATGTCATGTCTTGAAATCGTCACATATAGTCACCATGGTAGCATAGAAGAGCCATTAAATGCAAACTTTTATCGTATTTAAGCAATCATACTTGACTTATACTCGTGTCTTGTAACTTCGTGTATGCACGTGATAATGCGTACGTGAATAATGCCGAAATGCTTGTCATGCCACTTCATGTAATAATTAGTTCATGTAAATAAATAAATCACTTTCACGTAAAGTCACAGAAACATATAATCATGTCATTTAAGCACGTAACCATGTAATTCATGCACATATAAATTTATGTGTTGTAGTTGGGATGTCCACTTACCTGGTGTCCTTCGCTATTTAGCTTATCGTAATGTAAATTGGTAATCTCCGAACCCTAATTATAGAAACCTATAAAATTAGGGTTTGTTAGTCTAGTTATAATTTCACGAAATTGGCTTAATTTGAAAACACTAGTTTCAACTTCTATAAATTTCGAAACCCTAAAGTTTCAAACTTTGTCTTAAATTGAAGAATATCATTTCGAGATATGTCTTAAACTTTATTGTGGAATTTCGACATGAATTAAAAATGAATTAAAATGGATCATGACATGAATTGGAAATGGATCTCGAGATGTATGTGTCGAGTTTTTTTTCACAATATTTCAAGAGGTATGTCCACATTAAAATAAGATTTCGAGGTGTAATCATAGTAAGAGGTCGATATCAATATTCAAGATAGATTTCGAGGCTTAAGTTGAATGGATCTCGACACAAATATTGGGATAGATGTCGACCTTATAAACAGAATTTCGAGGTTAGTATTAGCTAGATTTCGACATGGATATTGAAGATGGATCTCGAGACTCATTATAAATCTTGACATGATAGATAAATCTCGGTATGGTTTAAAATGATCTCGAGATTCTTACTAACATCGACATTCTTAATTCCTCATGAGAAAATCGTCCCTATCAGACTTAACATGGCTGCGAGTTTCAAGATTTGGAAAATCATATCACCACTTAAAACTTCTTATAAAATCGTCTATCAATCAAAGCCCTAATTTGATATTTTGATGCCTAGAATTTCATTCAAGCATGCCAATACTTAGGTAAAACATAGAATCATAGCAAGAAAATTATTCTTACATCTAAGCTTTATAATCGTAACTTCCAAAACCCTAAATTCAAAACTCTCGAAGATTAAATCTACTAGCCTAAATAAATGATATGTTCATGCTAGACAACTATTATAACATGCTATTGCTCAAGTAAAAATTAACGTAAAAATTATACCTCTTCCCAGCTTTGATTACTTGTTCTTAGTGGAATTATTCGTTCTTCTCTACTGTAGGGTTTTCGAAGTTGTACAAATGGATGTATTACTTCTGTTTAGTCTTTTATCCTTTTGGTTGCGTGTAATAATATACAAATAACATCAACGTTCTTATCTTTCCTTTCTAGTTAAGTAATCAATAATTATCTCTTCATTTGATCTCGGGTTCTACCTACTTCGAGCTCTAACATTTCGAACTTCTAAGGATCTTGGCTTTGTTAAGTGGATCTCGAGTTTTATTTCGAGATTTCACATAAAATTTCGAGGTCAAAGCTAACATGGATTGTGACGTGCTTTTCAAGCTTGATCCTGAAATTATTCCTACCAATTCGTATTTCCCAAAACGTGGTATCAATACTTAATATACTAAATCAATTTTTCTAGGTTAGCATGCCATGTATTAAAAACCCTAACATCAATAACTAACCTAATTTCAATTAATTCCTCTACTTGGTTAGTAACCCTAATAGCACCCAATTTGAAATCATGTTGACACATAAAATCGTAAAACACGTATCATGCAGTCATGTAAGCCATATAATATGCATGCATATTTATTGGTGAGAGTTTGATTTCACATAGCTTAACTGAATTTTACTATGGTACCCGAAAAATAGAACAATTTATATATGATTTTGTAGTCCTAACCTCTTTATTTGATTTGCCTGGAAAAGCCACAAATTAGGACGTCATGCCATTAATTATATTATGAATCCCGTAATTAGGTTTTACGGGTATTACAAAAATAATTCCTATATAAAGGCACACACTGCCCTCTTTCACAAATTGAGCAAAGTGGGTGGTCGATTAATCGGCCCAATATTCATTTGAATTTCTTTTATTCACTTGGATTTTTATATGGGCCGATTTTGTGCACTGCCATTCTTTATTCATTTGAATTTTTTTTTATATGGGCCTATTAATCAGCCCAATATTCGGTCTGTACGCCCGATTAAACGGGCTAGGCGCCGGTTAGTCGGACAGACCGATTTTTCCAGCCGATTTGCCACTATTCGCCTCGATGGCCAGCGCCTAGCGACTAGGCGGCGCCTAGGCCGCATTTTACAACACTGATTGGTTTTAAGGCGAAAGACAATCTTTTTCTTTATTGATTTAAGGTGTTGCATGTTATTAAATTAAAAATAAAATAAATTCGTCCAACATCATCCTTAAGATGTTATTTTTGTATTAATTTCATTTTTTCATTGTTGGTATTGATATTATTATTCTAAAAGTGGTTTGATAAATAAAATACCCATTTGATTTGGTAGAATTAGCATATGATATGTTATAAACAAAAAGAATAAAAAATATATATACCGCCTAATCTCCGCCTGGAAACCGCCTAGTCCCCGCCTAGACCGCCTAGGCGCTAGGCCCCTCCCGGGCGCCCGACTAGCGCCTAACGAATTTTACAACATTGTTTACAGTACGAACAAAGGGAAAGACATAAGACTAAAGACCTCGTCTCCACCCTCGGTGCGACGCCCCTGACTCCTACCGCCCATTCTTACTACTATTTTATGTGACTGCATGTGATATAAATAAAATCTATATACGAAAATGCGTACAAAATTTTTCATTTTATATAAAGGAAATTCTTCTGTACTGTACAAAATATTCCTAGGACATAAATACAAGGTGAGTGCGCATGCGTGTTCAAAATAATCTAACGGCCCGCCACTCAGGTCGCATCCATTTACACACTGCCACTTCAAAAGTCCTCCGGAAGCTTCAAAATTGGCCACGCATTCGTAAATATCACGTACCGTGATCCCGTGAACCTACAACACATAAATACGTGGAATGGGCTTATAAAGCTCAGTAAGTGAAAGCCATGCATGCCATGCACGTGTCCTAAATTCGCAAAGGCATCCGCGCCAATGCTCCCTAGACCTCATAATTTTCCTTGTCTTGTCTTGTCTTGTCATGTAGGGCCCTCGGCTATCTTGCTATGCACCATCATGGAGCTCGAATCCACAAGGGATAAAAATATATAAGTGGCAATACCCACTCAAGGGAGGCTAACCCTAGGGCGCATTTTCTGTCCCAAGGTGGTTTCATACGCCACGCGGACGCTTCACACTGGTAGCTTAATCTGAGGTAGTCGACGCCAGAGGTACCCTCGGCGTCGCTTACTCCCTCAGCTCGCACCCTCCAGGTTTCACGACCCGCCATGAGGGCATTAGCCCTAAAATCATGTCTTGCCTTGTACATGTCATGTCTTAACGGCAGCGCCATACGACGTCACCATGGTAGCATAGAAGAGTCGTGACTCAACTGTGAGTCGACATCAGACGTCCATATCAGCGAATCTTATCGCTCTCAGGAGATCGTATATTATGCACGCTCTTATATCATGTCTTTTGTACTAAACGTGCGTGCATATGCTCAGTTCATGAATATGCGTGTCATGCCATCATATATTGTAAATAATTCATACGTGTCATGTAATACAAATAATTCCCGTAGGAAGTCACATAAAATCATAGATAACACATAATTTCATGCACATACAATTATGTGTTGTAGTTAGGACTTCCACTTACCTGGTATCCTTAGCTATTAGCTTATCGTACGGTAAGTCGATAACCTTCAAACCCAAAATATAGGGACATATAAAATTAGGGTTTGTTAGTCTAATTTTAATTTCACGAACTGGCTTAATTCGAAAACCCTAGTTTCGACTTTTATAGGTTCCGAAATAGATCTCTACATGGATTAAATATATCTCGAGTGTACTTGTAAAATTCTATTAATATAAATCTCGAGCTTGTCGGTGGAACAAATTCTTAACATAAGACACGAAATGACTTCGACATTTTCATGATAAATCTTGGCATAGCACATAAAATTTCGAGGTATGTTTTAATACTGTAACCAAGATGTCGAGATATTATATGTCGAAATCAATATCACAAATGGAATTCAACATGAGATAAATCTCGTTATGTGACATGCATAGATTTCGATATGCACTTCAATCTCGACATATTATATATATATATATATATATATATATATATCTATATATATATATATCTATATATATATATATATATATATATGATTTCGAGATTTGAACTCACTTGTACATTAGGTCTCGACATTTTCAAAATACTTCTCGATATAGTATTTAAAATTTCGATATCTACACTATGCTCAAAGATCTCGATATATTATATGCAAGGTTTCAATATTAAATAATACATAAGGATTACGATATCATCCTTGAGGACAATCTCGACATTTTCAAAATAAACTTCGATATAACATATAAAAGTTCGAAGTGTTCTTGGAATAATATATATGGATCTCGATGTCTACGCCAAGATAGATCTCGAGTTTGAGCATGAGATCTCTACACCAAACTTCGAATTTAATTCCTGCAAGATTACTATGGTTTCTGAGGTTTAAAATCTGGATATCACTCATCGACTCACCTTAGATCATCTATCTTTCGATTGAAAACCCTATTTTTCAAGAATACAAATAACTTTAACATACTTGGGTCTTTTCAGAAATCAACGCTTCATGTAACCTTGAATAGACGAAATTTTTATATTCCCTAATCATCCTAACATGCTCAGATCTAAGTAAAGATGTAAAGATCAAAGCAAAGAATTATACCTCCTCTCCTAGCTTATGGATATTGGATATTTCGTTCCTTCCTTGTTCATAGGTTTTTGATATGTTGTAAATAAAACATCTTAACTTACGTCAAGTTCCTTACTAGATTTCTGCGTGTTATACTAAATAAATGACATCAACGATTTTATCTTAGTTCTTATCTCTCATTTTGGTTTTCGAATTACTTAGAACACCCTAGAGTTTAGGATTCCAATGTCTCGACATCCTTGATCTCGAGTTTTAAAGATTTCGACATCCAACTTTAGATATATCGAGTTGCTTATTAATTCTAGTATTTCGACATCACAATGTACACTTTTAGAGATATCGAGTTGTATACTAATGCTAATGTTTCGACATTTAATCATTCAAATTTTTGTTTATTTCTAGATCTTCTCTTTCGAGATTTAAGGTTTTCAAATCTCATCAATTTCGATATTTAACGTTTCAAGCTTTAAGAATTTTCGAGACCCAAAGATCTCGAGATTCCTAGTTCCGAAACCCTAATGTATTAAAATCTCTATCTAACCTTTTTTCTTGAAATCTATTCTTACTAATTCGTGTTGCTTAAAATGTGGTATTAGCACATATTAAATTAAATTTTCTAGGTTAGCATGTCATGTCCTAGAAACCCTAAAATAAATGACTATCCTAAATTAAATTAATTCTTCTAATTTCTAATTCATATATGTCATGTTAGCATATAACATGAAATCATTTAAGCACATAAAAGTTACAAAACATGTCTCATGCAGTCACGTAATTCATAAAATATGTATGCTTATTTATTGGAGAACTTACTTACGGGACTCGGGTATTACACTCGGCCCACTTCAGAATGACGTAAAGATTCCTTTTTTTAAATAACGTTGTTCTATTTTTTTTTACGCCTTTTTAAAATAAAGGTCCCTTCCTATGCGATGATGGGATTTCCTAAGCGCGAAGAAGCGGTGCTTGTTAGCGAATGGACCTAACTGCCATTCACCATTTCTTGGTTATGCAGCACTACAAAGACGACGGAGAAAGCAACGAGGTAATAAAATGTACCAAAATCCCTGTGGTTTGAAAATTGCACAAAAAACCACTAAGATTTATTTAATCATGCGCTCCTTGACACCCCTAATTAGGAATTAGTTACAAAATAGGTAATTTATCAAGTGTCAAAAGTAGGCAATGTGTCTATTTGATCTCAAAAGTAGGCAATTTTTTTTTGACTTAATTTTGTTAAATGCACAAAGTTATTAAAATATAGCTATCTTTTTATTTTCTATGATGGACTTGGGGATGTAAATGGGTTTAATATGAGCGCAGACTATTAACTCGTCGTAGAATGAAATTTTTCTGTTATTTAGGGCAAAACATCGGTCTGTTATTACAAGAAGATATGATTTGTAAGATATATCATTTATGTATAACTGAATCAAGGTTCGTTTAGGTAAATATGGCGTGCGAAGATATGATTTCATCGATCTTTTCTATAATATCTTTTTTTTTTCAGAAACGATAGTGGATCTTTTCTATAATACTACGTCCCAAACCGTTTTGGAAATTTGGTGTATGGCATGGTTTTTAAGAAATTGAATATTTTAATAATATAGTACAATTAAAAACTGAAAAAGTGTATATTTTGACACGTCTTTTATGAATATTTAATAATATTATATTGATTGTTTGTGGTAGTTTTTTGCTATAAAAGGAAATGTCCAAAGCGGTTTGGGACGGAGGGGGTATCACTTAAGTAGGATATGACTGTCTTTATTATTAATTACCATATTTTTTATTCTTACATATACAAACTAGAAGAAGTCGGTAATTTAGCAGAATAATCAACGATCCCTTGTTGAAATTAAGGCATGAAAATCAGCTCAACATACAAGCAGAGGAAGAACGAGCTGATACAACTGTTCAGAACACCACTGCCAAGTGTCACGGCCGTGACTATGTTTGCACGAGGCCGTGACACTCGACAGAATAGAGTTTGCACGTCCCAGTTAAGGGTCACGGCCGTGACGATTCTTGCACGAGGCCGTGACGTGCGACAGAAACCAGCTTACACACACTGGTGTGCTTCACGGCCGTGAAGAATGATGTATTAGGCCGTGAAGTCCGTTTTTACATTTTGAGCGCTGCCTTTAAAATCTAACTGTGCGCGCCATTTTCTTTGACTGCGATGATTATCATCGATCTGTATTCTGTAATCTCTTCGTATCAATAAAAATTCCTCTGCACTGTGGATGTAGGATCGATTGATCCGAACCACGTTAATTCCTTGTGTCGATTTCTTTTCAATTTCATATGGTATCAGAGCAAGAATTGCTTCAGTAAGCTGCGATTGACTGTCAATCTGATCTTCTGAGCGATACATCCATGGAAGAAGATTCAACAGCGCCGCCGCCGACGGCATCGCAATCTTTTGCGTCCTCAACGTTCAATACAGCTTCTGTTCATTCCTTCCTCAACAATCCCTATTTCTTGAACGCCGGAGACAATTCAGGACAATTACTGGTGCACGAGCCATTGGTAGGCGACAATTATGCAACCTGGTGTTGGGCTATGCTAATTGCCTTGACTGGGAAGAACAAGGAAGGATTTGTTAATGGTGATCTTGTGCTGCCAGCTAATTCAGATCAAGATACAATCAATGCTTGGAAGAGGAACAACAACGTTGTGATATCTTGGATACTCAACGCTGTATCGAAAGAAATATCGGCCAGTCTTCTATATAACACCACAGCTAGAGAGGTTTGGGAGGACTTTCAAGAGAGGTTTGGTCAAACAAACAAACCTCGAATCTTTCAGATCAAGAAAGACTTGATAAATCTGGCACAAGGTTCAACAGTGCGACAACATACTTCACCAAATTGAAAACATTATAGGATGAGCTCTCGAATTACAGGCCCATCTGTCAGTGTACACGCTGTGGGTTGAATCAGATGAGAGTTTACCAGAATGAGGAATATGTGCTCATGTTCTTAATGGGGTTGAATGACACTTATTCTCAAGTTAGAGGTCAAATTTTGTTAATGGATCCGTTGCCTTCGATCAATAGAGTCTTTCCTCTGCTAGTACAAGAGGAGAAACAAAGATCTATGGCTCTAGGCTAGTCTGGAATTGGTGAGAATCATTCTAACAGCATGACAATGTTGGTGGCCAAAGGAGATCAAGAACCAGCCAAGAAAGTCTTCAAGTTCAGAAAGGATTCAAGCAAAGGCATCTGTATGCATTGTGGGAAGAAGGGTCATACAATTGAGACATCCTATTAGGTCCATGGATACCCTCCTGGTTACAGACAAAATTCAAGATTCAAAGGACCGAGGATCAATCAGACCTCAGCAGACACAATGCCCAAAGCAGGGCAGCAGAATTACCAGCCTTACCCATCTGCCTCAGCTTCTGGTGGTGCTATGGTACATCTCAATTTGACACGTCTTCAGCTGCAGAACCTGAAGGTCTTTCTGGATCAGCAAGGAGGAAATGACCAGCAGAATAACTCAGATCCCTTGGCGCAAACTGAGAAAATAGGAGGTATGTGTTTGTCTTTTAATTCCCCTAACCTAACTGATTCAAGGTATTGGCTTGTGGATTCAGGTGCCACGAGGCATGTTTGTGGTAATCTAGATCTGTTGCATGAACTATATGAGATTGAGGGTACTAGAGTCATATTACCAGACAATTCAATTATCAAAGTTAACAAAGCTGGCACTTTTAGACTCAATCAGCATATAGTTTTGAATGATGTGCTCTTTGTACCACAATTTCATTTTAATTTGATTTCTGTCAGTTATTTGGCTAACACTAATGATTGTAGTTTCATATTCAAGGCTGATGGTTTCTTGATACAGGATCCATCCCTTCGAGTGATTGGCAGGGGTAACCAAATAGCGGGACTATACACTTTTCAAGTTGATCATAGTTTTAAGTCTGATTGTAATGTTCAGTCTGTTTTCTTAACTGGTTTGCTGAGTGATTGTGGCATAATAGACTAGGACACCCTTCAAATAAGGTGCTGAATGTATTAAAAGACTCTGAATCATTCACATCTCTTGCATTCCACATATTGCAAAATCTGTCCAATAGCAAAAAAAAGAAAAACACATTTCCCGATGATCCTAAAACAGCCTGCACTATGTTTGACCTCATACACTGCGATGTTAGGGGTCCCTTCCATGTCCCTTCTCATTCAAATCATCAGTATTTTATGACAATTGTTGATGATTACTCACGTTTCACTAGGGTCTTTCTGCTTAAACATAAGTATGAAGTTCATTCTGTCGTAGAATTTTTCTTAACCTTTACTGAGACACAATTTAAGTGTAGGGTCAAAACCATCCACACAGATAATGGTAAAGAGTTTAGTTTGCTTGATTTGCTTGAAAAGAAGGGAATTATGCGTCAATATTCTTGTGTACAAACACCACAATAGAATTCTGTGGTGGAACGGAAACATCAACATTTATTGAATGTTGTACGTGCATTTTTTCAGTCCCAAATTCCTATTGAATATTGGTCCGAGTGTATACTGACAGCTGCATGTCTCATTAATAGAACACCTTCCATAGCACTGAATAAAAAAAGTCCTTACCAACTGCTTTTTCAAAAACCAGTCGATTACTCTAGTCTTCGTGTTTTTGGATGCTTGTGCTTTTGTTCTACACTTGCTGCAGGTCGGAAGAAGTTTGATCCAAGTGCTAAGGAGTGTGTGTTTATTGGATATCCCAATGGCATCAAGGGGTACAAAGTTCTTGATTTAACTACCAGGGAAGTAATAATTTCTCGAGACGTGAGCTTCAAGGAGGATGTTTTTCCATTTAAAGAACTGAGTCATCCCAGAACTCTTTGGATCCCTTCTCCCCAATTGTGCCACCTCATCCACTGGATCAGAATATGGATCAAGTTGAGCAGTACCCACATGTTTCCCCAATCAGCCCAGAACAGAACACTTAACACCTGGAACAAGATTTCTCAGTTCCAGAGTAGCCGCTGGAACAGGCACTGGGGTACTTTCACCAGCAGAATGCCTTAAGTGATGCAGACACTCCACAGCAGCCACAAGAAATGGTCATAGAAGGTCAGGAAGGGAATCCAGGCGCCCTCAATATCTCGGTGACTATCAGTACAATAACTTCAGAGAGAGGAAGGTGTTGTATCCTTTAACAGATGCCCTTTCCTATGAAAATTTTTCTAGGCAGTTCCAGTCCCTCATTAATGCAGTTAGCCTGGCCAAAGAACCAAAGAGTTTTCCGCAAGCATCTCAGTCAGACTAGTGGCAGAAAGCCATGGGTGAAGAACTGCAAGCCTTGGAAGAAAATTCCGCATGGAGCATAGTTCCCTTACCTAAAGGCAAGAAAGCCATTGGTAATAGGTGGGTATACCGAATCAAATTCAATTCAGATGGTCATATCGAGAAATACAAGGCAAGATTGGTCGCAAAAGGGTATGATCAAAGAGAAGGAATAGATTTCATTGACACTTTTGCGCCTGTAGCGAAGCCTAACACAATCAAGATTATTTTGTCATTGGCTGCCAAGTTAGCTGGAATGTGATGCAAATGGATGTCAACAATGCGTTCCTCAATGGACACAGAGGAAGTATATATGGAATTGCCACAGGGTTTTAGCCACAGATATCAAACGGGCAGCAGCAAACTGGTTTGCAGATTACACAGATCTTTGTATGGCCTTAAGCAGGCATCGAGGCATTGGAATAAAAGATTCTCGAATGCAGTAAAGGGCTACGGTTTTCTCCAAACCCAATCTGATCATACACTTTTTCTTAAGGGGCAGGGGAATCAGTTGGTCATCCTCCTTGTTTATGTTGATGACATAATTTTCGCCAACCCTTCAAGTGAACAGATCCAGCTTGCACAGCAGTTCCTGAGTTCATGTTTTAAAGTCAAGGATTTAGGTGAACTGAAATTTTTCCTTGGCATAGAAGTAGCAAGAAGCGCGGCCGGGATTTACCTTACCCAAAGACAGTATACCTTGCAGCTTCTTGAAGACTCGGGCTACATTAATGCAAAGCCTTTATCCACTCCACTGAATCCAAGTGACAAACTCATGCAAGATGATGGGGAACCTTTGAAAGACCCGTTTCAATATAGAAGGCTAGTGGGGAGGTTATTATATCTGACCTTTACAAGACCCGATATAGGCTATGCAGTCCATCGGCTGAGCCAAATCATGTTAGCTCCAAGAACACCTCATTTAATGGCAGCTCATCATTTATTGCGGTATTTAAAGGGCTCACCCGGGCAGGGCCTATTCTTGTTAGTAGATTAAAACCTTTCGCTCAAGGCTTTTTCAGACGCTGATTGGGCAACTTGTAAGGATTCAAGAAAATCAGTAACGGGTTACTGTACATTCTTGGGGGATACACTGGTTAGTTGGTGAGCAAAGAAGCAATCGACAGTTTCCCGTTCCTTTATAGAAGCAGAATATCGAGCTTTAGGGGCTGTTGTTGCGGAAGTTCTTTGGATTAAATATTTGCTTGAAGAACTTAGTCTAGGACCATCACCCCAGTAATTTATTGTGATAATCTTTCGGCCCTAAGGTTGGCTTCAAACCCAAAGTTCCATGACTGATCGAAGCACATCGAGGTTGACTGTCATTTCATTCGCCACCATGTTTACCAGGGCACTTTCCGGGCCACAGTTGCAACACCTCTTGTCCAAGATGTCAGTCATAGACTTATGCTGTCCATCTTGCAGGGGGATGTTGAAATTAAGGCATGAAAATCAGCTCAACATACAAGCAGAGGAAGAACGAACTGATAAAACTGTTCAGAACAGCACTGCCAAGTGTCACGGCCGTGACGATGTTTGCACGAGGCCGTGACACTCGACAGAATAGAGTCTGCGCGTCCCAGTTAAGGGTCACGGCCGTGACGATTCTTGCGCGAGGCCGTGACGTGCGACAGAAACCAGCTTACACATACTGGTGTGCTTCACGGCCGTGAAGAATGATGTATAAGGCCGTGAAGTCCGTTTTTACATAGCGCTGCCTTTAAAATCTAACTGTGCGCGCCATTTTCTTTGATTGCGATGATTATCATCGATCTGTATTCTGTAATCTCTTCGTATCAATAAAAATTCCTCTGCACTGTGGATGTAGGATCGATTGATTCGAACCACGTTAATTCCTTGTGTCAATTTCTTTTCAATTTCGTATCCCTCAAATTTTTTATCAGCTGCTCTAACTCTAACTTCTCGACCTAATTAATAATAATGAATGTCCTGCGCCGTTTCATCTCACGAGTAATTAATCACCTACTCATCATTCAAAGAAGGCCCACCACCACCGTAGTAGAACAAGAAGTAGAAGGCAGCGTTCTCCTCCGTCTCCGTGGGATTCACTCCTCCCCGGCCTTGTGGTGGACAAGATCTTCTCAAAACTACGCCTAGCCGACCAAATTCGCCTGCGATGCGTCTGCAAGTCGTGGACCTCCGCCCTCATTCGCCCTCCCGGCGACGCCTCCCTCCCGCCGGAATCTCCGTGGCTCATCTTGCCGGAGAAAGGCGATTACCTGTCATCGGAGATTCGCCTTGCCGAGAACAACAGCAACCAAAGCAAAATCTACAGCTTCAAACTCCCATACAGAAACCACCGCCGGCGTCAGTGGTGGTGGTGCTGCGGTTCCAGAGCGAATGATGGCTTCTCATAGCGGTCGGAAAATATTTGCTCGGCGGCACAGATATGCTGCTGTGGAACCCTATCTCCGGCGAGACCAAAAACATTCCTCCATTGTCGACTCTTCCTTTTTTCAGTCGCGTGATGGTCGAATTCCCAGACTTCAGTGCCATGTCGGCCATCGTAAGGTGCATGGTATATCGCTCGCATCTCTAATCGTTGCCATCGTTCTGGCAAAACCAATCGAGTACGTCTACGGAGACGCTTCCGAAATAATAGTTGTGTGCACGCCCGCCGATCGAGCCTGGAAACCCGTGGGGGGTGAAAGAAGTTACTACTTCTACCAAGACATATGATTTCATCGCAAGTACAACAACAATAATGATAGTAATAATAAGCTATGCGTCATGCAAGACGAAGACGAAGATCAAATCGCCGCGAATCACGACGGAGAATTGTCCGAAACAAGCAATTACGACGTGCGCGTCCAAGGTTGCGACGACGACTCAACGTGGATTTGTTTCGAATTAGAGGCTGCGCCTCTAACGATGCTCCACGACGTCGACTTTTCTCATCCCGGTATGGTTGAGGGACTCAGATTTAGGGAGCCATATAGTTTGTTTCGGTACCTCGTGCAGTGCTCGGTCACTGGGGAGTTGCTAGTTGTTACCGCCGTTCGTGATTTGTTCGCTTTTAGGGCTACGACGAACTGTGATGGCGGGAGCTTTTGTTGTACTCAAATTAGCAAATTCCACATCCTTCGACTGGACGTTACTGACTACAGTACGGAGGACGTGGACGGTGGATTGGGAGGACAGGATGTGTTTGTGTGGCTGATGGGCACTGTTTCTCTAGGAGATCGCATTAGTGGTGATCGCATTTACTTTGCGGCGAGGGATTCCGAGCATTTTTTGCTGAAGGAAGAAGAGGAAGAAGTGGACGATGTTGTTTACGAAGGGAGATTGTTTAGTGTTTTGGAACTAGGGGAATACAATTTGCGACGAGGTAGGGTGGAGACGAAGAGTAGGGTGGGCGTGCCTAGCTTTCCGGGTTCTGCAGCGGGATGGTTCACGCCGAAGCTATAATTTATTACGTTGGATTTGTTTGTGCTTCAATTTCGTCGAATATACTAGTGCTTTTTCGCATGCTCGATGCTGTACGATTATATTATCATTATATTTGATGTTCCTTCAGTTTTTATATTTATTTTCAATTTTAATAGATCAAGTATAATGTTTCAATTAATCTTGCGCTATACGTAAGAAATTCAAACTCAAAATTACATCATGCCCTGTATTATTAATTTTAAATAGCGCCCTTGATTACAAACAAAAAAAACGAAACTACTTCCAAAAAATATAAAATCATTCACTGATAAAACAAGATAATCAAAACTAACGACAAAAAAATTCACCCGTTGGGAGAACCCGATCGACGTCGGTCGGCTCCCGACCACCTCTTTCTTCTCGGCCGACAATATTCCTACGGGACACTTACACTGCCCCTCGAAGGATCATCGAAAACCACGTGTACCATGCCGTCGAAATCGCACGCGTTGAGCACTCCATCTAGCTGGGCCTTTTCTTGAAAGTACATGTTGAGTATGTAAGAAACGTTGGTGGCAAAATCTAGTTGAACTGCACGACCCGTCGTCGGCCTGGGCGGTGCAGCCGATCGAATTGCATATGGTGTTGACCAAGTTCTTTAGGCTTTCAATGTTCGTCGCCTTCCCCTTGAATATGCGCCATCGACGAGGCATCCTCACAACGCCCTTAGCCATCGTGGGATAAAATGTCCTGTCCTGTAAAGCCGATCTTGTACTTGGGTTCGCTGTTACCTATGCAGATTCTGTTGACGTGGCAGCGGACCCAGTTGAATAATAACGCGACTAATATTTGAGCAATTAAAGATAAAAATGGACACCGAGATTTAACGCGAAAACCCCCCAAACAAATCGGGGTAAAAACCACGGGCAAGGAAGAAGAATTCACTATAGGAGAAATATAGGAGTTACAACCTCTCGTACTACAAAGGAGAAAACCCTGAATATCTCTCTTTATAGTCGGAGAAATATCCGACAAACTCTCTATTATTTTCCCTCTATTTTTCCCTCACACTAATTGTTTGGATTTTCTTCTGTGGGATGCACTTTTCGTTTGAGCCATTAATGCCTATTTATGGGCAATCGATCAATTGAGCTTACATAGGTGCTTAGCTCATTCCCAAATCTAAACAAGACGACTAATCAATTTCCCATGCGATTATTATTTCTTCCTTTTGACTTGTCAATGGCTGAAACTTCTGACAATATACCACTTGAAGATTTGATTGATGATCAATCATATCTTCACACCATTCTTTCTCTCTTGTAGTACGAGAGGTTGTAACTCCTATAGTTCTCATAGAGTGAATTCTTCTTCCTTGCCCGTGGTTTTTACTCCGATTTGTTTGGGGGATTTTC
This sequence comes from Craterostigma plantagineum, assembly GCA_027422505.1. Classification (NCBI taxonomy): domain Eukaryota; kingdom Viridiplantae; phylum Streptophyta; class Magnoliopsida; order Lamiales; family Linderniaceae; genus Craterostigma; species Craterostigma plantagineum. The sequence continues at coordinate 12,431,824 of JAPQWV010000020.1, forward strand.
CACATTAAATCTCGCTCCACTTTTATCTTTAATTGCTCAAATATTAGCCGAGTTATTATTCGACCGGGTCCGCTGCCACGCCAACAATTGGTATCAGAGCCGAGTTTGGATTTTATATATCTGTTTATTGTATGCTCTGTGGTTGCCACTAACGTGGACCCTCCACATCAGAAAATAATAGATATTATACTGCCCTTGTTCGGTGACGGAAAAGCCGGGACGAGTTCAGTAATTATCTAATGCAACCCCGTCGGAGGTATCGCTCACGACTGAGCAGAAATTATGGCGGCAAAATTCGATATCGAAAAGTTCAACGGGAGAAATTTCTCACTGTAGAAATTAAAGATAAAAGTGGACACCGAGATTTAACGTGGAAACCCCCAAACAAACCGGGGTAAAAACCACGGGCAAGGAAGAAGAATTCACTATAGGAGGAGTTACAACCTCTCGTACTATAAAGGGGAAACCCTCAATATCGGATGCATTTTTCGTTTGAGCCATTAATGCCTTTTTTGTAGGCAATCGATCAAGTGAGCTTACGTAGGTGCTTAACTCATTCCCGAATCTGAACAAGATGACTAATCAATTTCCCATGTGATTATTATTTCTTGGGACATTTTCTATTCAGTCCCTAGTCAGTAAGTTTCTAAACTGTTCAGTCCCTGTCAGAATCCCTATTACTTTAAAGTATCAACTTTTCGAAAATGACAGAGATAAGGCTTAAAAATATGTATTGACGAAAATACCCTTCCTAGCATACTAAACTAAGAGCTATTTTACAGCGACTTTCTATTATGTTGTTAGATAAATTGTTATAAACGTCTGGTAAAATGTTATTTTCAATCCCTTATCTGTTACAACGATGCAGAAAATTGTTATCGACCGAGAATATTTATTTTACGAATCTCGTTTTTACAGTAGCTCCGAAATTTCGAATGCCCATTAACCAACCAATTTTGGCGTGTAAGGTATGATGAATTGTGCTATTGACGAATCAAGATGCAAGATTTGTAATGAAATTTTATCTTTCTATTTAGGGTTCTGATTTGCGAAAATAAGATGAAATCAAAGCCGTTTCTGACAATGATTACATCTAATATGTATAAATTCGAAGTACCCATATTATGGGCAGCTCGGTGCGGCACTTTGTTTGCTCGTTCCCCGACGTTCATCTTTTAATTCGCAAAAATACTGTCGACCCCAATAATTTGAGTATATTTTTACTGTGTCAATACCGTTACTCTGAGTATCAAATCTGTTACTCGGAGTACCATTACTAGGTGTATCAAAACAGTTATTAAAGTATAATTAATTGTTACCATGTGTATGGTTCTAATTTGCGAAAATAAGATGAAATCAAAGCCGTTTTTTGCAACGATTACATCTGATATGTATAAATTCGAAATACCCATAGTATGAGCAGCTCGGTGCGGCACATTGTTTGCTGTTCGTCCGGCATTCATCTTTTAATTTTGCAAAAATACAGTCGATCCCAATAATTTGGTTATATTTTTACTGTGTCAAAACTGTTACTCGGAGTATCAAATCTGTTACTCGGAGTATCAAAACCGTTACTAGGAGTACCCAAATCATTAGTAGACTATAATTAATTGTTACCGTGTGTATATGAAATGTTACTGTGTGTACGTAATTTGTTATTACAGGCAGAAACACTCAATACGTATACAACGAGAAGCCAAAAAGTTACCAATTGATATCAACTAGATAAAAAGGACAAATTGATATCAAATAGACAAAAAATACAAAAAGATGATGTTTCTCTTACCTCCAACAAAAAAATTCGCTTTTATAAGCACAAAATGCAAGAATAGAATCAATGGATACTGTCAAAGGCAGTAAATGAAGAAGAGAGATGATTTTTCTTGTTGAAATGGGCTTTAGAGTAAAGTGGTGTATTTTTTTCGTATTGGTGGGTTTTGTAAAATTTTCAGGTTCTGTTACTAGTATGTCCATTTCTGTTACTACACTGCCTACATTTGTTACTAAATGGGTGTTGAAAGTCGGGCGGGAAAACCACCATGAGATGAATTTTGGGCCGGAGAGTAAATAAAGTCAAGTATAGATTATCTGTTACCCGATATGTGTAAATTTGTTACTAGTTATACGTTTATCTGTTACCAGTATTTTAGTTTGTAAAACTTCTTCAATTCCAACATAAAGTCCATGAATATCTATTACTCGTCAAGTATCGACCTGTTACCTGCGTATTCGCTTCTGTTTTTTCTTCTCATTAAATTGTTTCTGATCATTGTTAAACTGTTACTGCAAGAAATCAGTTAAGGTTTACACTTAAGATTAATTGAAGATGTCATTAACTTTATTGAATCACTTACGTTAGGTCGGCCATTTGGATTGTAATAAACAACTAGTTCATATCTTCCCGTTTTGTGTAAGTATAATCAATTCGTAGAAGCATAATCGTCCTCTCGGAAGAGTGCTACTTGTTTTCATACTCTATACTTCAACTTCTTCAATTCCAACATAATCTCCACGAAAATCACAACCTAAACTAATATATTTTTATCTAAAACTTTGTAAGTTCATATACTTTAGTGAATGTAGCGTGTTTGCAATATAAAATTTGAAAATCATAAAGTAAACTAATTACATATTAAATTGTTAGTTTGACTATGTATTTTGTTGCTCGTGTTGTGTTCCCTTGTTACCTACATATCAGTTTCTGTTTTTTTCTCCTCTTCAATTGTTTCTAATCAGTGTTAAACTGTTACTGCAGGAAATCATAAACAACATAGGGTTTACGCTTAAGATTAAATGAAGATCATTAATTTTGTTGAATCATTTATGTTAGGTCGACCATCTGAATTGTAATAAACAACTAATCGTTCATATCCGCAACTTTTTGAGTAAGTAGAATCAGTTTCGTAGAAGCATGATCATCCTTTCGAGAAGAGTGCTACTGGTTTCCATACTATATATATACTTCAACTTCTTTATTCCAACATAATCTCCATGAAAATCATAATCTAAACTAATATATTTTATCTAAACCTTCGTAAATTCTTATATTTTAGTGAATGTAGCGTGTTTATAATATAATATATTTGAAAATCATAAATTAAACTAATTACATATTAAATTGTTATTGTGACTAAGAATTCTGTTACTCGTATTGTACTTCCTTGTTGCATACATATCGATTTCTGTTTTTTTTTCTCCGCTTCAATTGTTGCTGAACTCTGTTAAACTGTTACTGTAGGAAATCAGTAAACAACAGAAGATTTTGCCAGAATCATGCATACATTTTCAGCAACAGAACCGAAGTTTGTTCAAAAGAAACATCCTACACATAAGTATCAGATACACATAGCACCAAATTGTAACATCCTCGTCGTCGCTGCTCGTCCTCGATTTCTTCGATTAATTTGGGGGTTATTGATTTGCTATTAGCGAATCAGAAAGAACTTAAAGAATAAAAGTCATACATAATTAAATTGGATGTTCACAGGAGTTTGAATCGAAGTCAATGGAATTCTAGATCGAAAGTTATACTAAAAAGGTGCAAAATGCCATTTTCGGACAACATCCCCACAGAAGGGACCGGTTCCTATTTTTATTAAACAGAAGGGAGTGGGCCGAAAGTTACTAAAATACCCCAACTTAAACATCACTTATTCGAATTAAAAATATTCGAATTAATTCGAATTAATTTTTTTTTAATTCGAATAAAAAATTCAAATAAAAAATATCTATTCGAATTTTCGATTCAAATTTTTTTTACTCGAATAAATGCTATTTTTCTATCTGAATGTTATCTGAATAACTCAATTCGAGCTCGAACAATTCGAATAAAAATTCGAATAAACCATTTTCAGTTCGGAAACGTCAATTTCGGGCTCAAAAACACGAAAATCATTCAGATTTGGGGTTCATATGTTTAATAATCACGAACCCATCGATTAACATCTCAATTCGACATGAAATTTCAGTCGAGTGTATCAAAATGATAATCAAACCTTCGATTTTTTTTCAACCCCAATCCTTTTTTTTAATTAAAACCCCTAGAAACCTTTTTTTTTAATTTTACACAAAAGTTATCTTATTTAACAATAATTCCCCCCTTGCCTAAACACCCGTAAATCTTTTTCGGGCATAATGGACTTCGAATTAGAAATAACGTAAGAACAGAAGTTATACATAATTAACTTGGCTAATCAAGGGAGCTTGAACCAAGGTCATTTGCATTATAGATCGAAAGTTATACTCCAAAAGGTGCAAGTTGCCATTTTCGGGCAATGCAGAATGCATAATGTTACCCAGAATGCATAAATTGTTGCCCAGAATGCATGAAGTATTACCCAGAATGCATAAAGTGTTACCCAGAATGCATAAATTGTTACCTAGAATGCATAAATTGTTACTTAGCGAGCATGTTATTAGCAAAAGCTTCAATCATGGGCCGCGTCAAATTTCTTCGCGATTAACATCAATATTTTCATTGATTATTAAGACTCACAATCAATTTCACCTTATTCAGCATTAAAGTCCAGATTTTCCCCTGTTTCAACGAGATTTCGAATTACTTTTAATACATTATTCCAATATAAACTTCAAAAATTTTCATTGATTATTGACACCCATGAGAAATTATCATCGATTTAACGTTATCCGGTCATTGGCGTCGAGACTAAGCCGGCTTTAGATCGTAAATTTTGGTCTTCGTTGAATGTTATTTTTGCTTCAGTTGTTTGGAGAAGAAGATGGCACATGGGTGCAATTTTGCCAAATATGAAGTATAGAAAGGTCATTTACAATGAGTTGATCCTTCAAACTAAGATTTTCAGTAATTAGGTCATTGAGCCTAAATGGAACTACTAAAGGGCCTGAACTATATGGAAAAATATTTAATAGGGTCCTTCAAACTAATATTTTCAAACTAATATTTTGAGTAATTATTTTTTCCTTTTGACTTGTCATCGCCGAAACTTCTGATAGATTCTCCACTGGCGTCGGAACGATTCATTCCCTATCGAAAGAAAATTTAATCATGTCATAACTAATCGATTCTAGTGGCGGCTCATGTTAATACAGGGACAAAAGCAAAATGGGTACGTTAAAATTTATTTTTTCAGGTTCTATGCAAGTGAAAGAATATAATAAGACTTGGTCAAACTAAAATATCTACCCTCGTGTGGTGGTGAATATTTGCATTCGATTGGATTCGATTCGATATTCGATATTCAATATTGGTCAAACTTAATATTTTTTCAGACTTTTTCGATTCGATTCGCGAATCCGTTCAGAATATTCATATTCGATATTCGAAAAAATTTTCGAATACGTATACGAATAGTTTTTTCGATTCGAGTAGTTACTGAATACGAATACGAATATATCGTCATTCGATTCGTAAAATTCGATTCGTTTTGAATTATATAGATTAATAAATTATATACATGTCTTATGCATAATTATATGAATATGTCGTGATTCGATTCGTAAAATTCGATTCGTTTGGAATTATATAGAATAAATATAGATTAGTTTAGAATTATGCATAATTAACAGGCATTTTTTGGAAAAAAAATTAACAAGCTCGAATATTTGAATATTCGCGAATCAATCATTATCGAATCGAGTCGAATCGATTTTATGATTCGTCACGAATCGAATTCCGAATACGAGTATCAGATAAAATAACCGAATTCGAATAACAAATGCAAATATTCGATTCGGTTCAATTCGTTTGCAAGTGTACTTGTTAATAAGGGTGACATGTCATACTTTGTTGCGGTCACAACCCAACAATACCGAAAAACTATTGGCTGGTTAACGTTCATTATCATGATACTTCGATTACTATATGTTCGTTCCCATTGTGAATTGAAAATAAATTATTTTCTATTCTGGGATCAACATCTGAGATATGATATCGTTTGTCCCAATCTTACTACAACTTCACTTAAAAGTATTAGTAAATATATATCGTCTCAATTTCAAGCATGATGCAACTACTCAAACATCGCACACAGTCAACTCATGAAACACGAAACTTTGAGCAGAGCTTACGACAACATATAAACAAGATATAAGCTCATATACTCCAAACTCCAAAATATAACAACACATTTTAGGATATCTTTGGAAACGTTTTGTTGTAATACTTTCTTGACAGCTTAATGCAGTCCAACCAATGCAATACCTGGGAATTGGGATCTCTCTCTAACACAACGTCAGCCACCGTAATCTGCATCGTGCTTCTGAACTGACTGATTTTACCCCTAACTCTCGCCATGGAACCCAATTGAACTTCATCAGCAAACTTCGACGCCAGCTGAGCATTCAGTCGAACACCTGAGGGGTCGCGCTTTGCGAAGTAGGGCGAAGTTAAATGGTTCAGCCACAAGACGCAGGGTGAAGAACTATGTGAAGAATTCTGCTAAGGATGTGAAGAATTCTACTAAGGAATCAAGACTCTGTTCGCGCCAGTTTGAAGTTCACTAAACACTAAGGGCGTTTTAGTAACTTAATAATAAGAAGCGTAGTAGTGTTTTTTGTTTCTGCTTGTTTACACTGTACATAAATAGAATTCTCCCGCCAACAATTGAAGAGTTGTAACAGTATAACATTCTCGAGCTTCAACTCAGTGAATAGAGAATTTCTCTCTTCATCTCAAATTTCGATCTGCAATTCTTCATGGTAACAGAGCTATGGAAAATTGTTCTTGACAACACTAAATCATCAATCGATCAAGATTTGTCATCGCATTCTCACAATCGCCGGAGATTAGCACATCAAACAACTCAGTCGCGTCAAGAGAGATTAACATCCCCGAAATGGAGGAAGACTATCAACTGCACGGATATGATAATCTAGGTGCGATGATTGTCTCTACTCAATTGACGTCCATAAATTATCTGATTTGGAGGAGCTCGATGATCGAAGCACTTGAGGCGAAGATGAAGCTGGGATTCGTGAATGGCAAATACAAGAAACCTGCAAGTGATTCGATCAATTACAGAAAATGGAGGAAAGTTAACAGCATGGTTCCAGGCTGGATAAAGAGTTCAATTTCAAAGGACATTGTTAATAGCTTTATGTTCATCCATGAGGCCGAGCAGGTATGGAATGAAATCGCTGAAAGATATGGTACCTCAAATGTCTCATCAATTTATGAAATAAAGAGAGAAATTACTCTGCTTAAGCAAGGAACCATGGGTGTTGTGATTACTATACAAGATCCACAATCTCTGGGACCAACTGGAACAAGACCTATGATTGAAGCAACTGGTGAGCTCAAAATCAAGATTGAAGAAAGGGAGATGGAGGACAAGTCGATGCAGTTTCTCATGGGACTGAATGAGGTCTTCGATTCAGAGAGGAATCAACTTTTGTTTCTTGATCATCTGCCTCCAGTCAATAGGATATATGCTATGATTTCAAAGGCTGAAAAACAGAGGGAAGTATCACAGAATCTGTCAACAGCAGAAGACAATGCAGCCATGATGGTTAGGGGTTTTAACCACAATAAGACTTCTAATAGTAAGCCAGTGATGGAGCAGGATCGATCTCATCTGTTTTGCAACTACTGCAAGAAGATAGAACATGTGAAGGAAGACTGCTTCTTGAATGGTTTTCCAGAATGCAACTTTTGCAAAAGGACTAGCCACAAACAAGAATGCTACAAACATAATGGATTTCCAGAAGGAAATGCCTTGGGAAAGAAGGAACAGAACCTCAATGTTCAGAAGAAAGGAATGAGTCATTTCAAGGCTAACCTGGCCGGAACAAACTCTGCTAACCAAAGCAGTATTGAAGATGTACAGCTAAAAGACTTGCATACAACCATGATGGAGATGATGCACAAGGAGCTGGCCAAGATAATGAAAGGAAGAATGAATGCAGAGAACACAGATCCAGCCTCGATGAACTATGCACATCTTGATGACTTTGCAGGTAGTTCTACTATCCCTTAGCTGAGTCTTGATATGCTTGATATTGTTAGAAATGGGAAATGGCTAGTAGATACGGGAGCCAGTTGTCACATGTGCAACAACATAAGCCTTCTCACCAATCATAAACCAGTAAACTATTTTACCCCTGTTTACTTACCAGATGGGAGTGTCAAGTCAGTTTCCCACACTGGAAATGTACCTTTCTCACCCAACATTACCCTCTATAACTGTCTATACTTGCCTAGTTTTCAATACAATCTATTATCAGTCAGAAAATTATCCAAGGATTCCAAAGTTTCTTTTGAGTTTTTTCCTGACTTTTGCTTGCTGCTTGAGTTACAGACTAGCAAAGTTCTTGCGGCAGGCAGAGTACACAATGGTCTCTACATCTTAGACAAGTCATCATTTTCAAAGCAGGCAGTCTTTAGAGCCTAGCAACTACATGCCTCAAAAATTCCTTTTTCCAGTACCAAGTCTTTTTCATCTCCTAATGTTGCTTCAGTTGCAGTTTCTTTAAATAAGTGGCATTCTAGATTGGGTCACCCCTCATCTCTTGTAATGAAATACCTACCTAATTCTATAATCAATGGAAAACATACTACTGATATTGCTGACTGCAGTATATGTCCTTTGCCCAAAAAGCACAGATAACCTTTTCCCACAAGTACTATATACACCTTATACTGCTTCAAAACTCTTCATTTAGATATATGGGGACCATACAAACAATCCTCAATCACAGGCTGTCATTTATTTCTCACCATTGTTGATGATCATAGCAGGTTCACTTGGGTCTTCTTGATGAGGTATAAGTCACAAGTCCCAGAAGTCTTCAGAAAGTTTATCCTGTTTGCTGAGAATCAATATGATGCTCAGATTAGGTCAGTTACATCTGATAATGGCTCTGAGTTCCTCAGTTCCACATTCCAAGAAATCCTGTCAAACAAACGTATAGTTTACCAAAAGAGTTGTCCCTACACCCCACAACAAAATGGGGTGGTAGAAAGAAAACACAACATATCTTTCAAGTAGCTAGGTCACTTTTATTTCAGTCTAAGCTTCCTAAGATCTTTTGGGGGGAGTCCATTCTTACCTCAGTCCACATAATAAACAACTGCTATCTAGAAACCTCAGATGGAAAAGTCCTTTTGAGTTACTATCCAAAAAACCACCAGACCACACCTACTTCAGAACTTTTGGCTGTCGAGCTTTCTGTGTCGATCTTGATCCTCACAAGGACAAATTTGATTCTAGGTCTCTAAGTGGGGTATTTGTTGGGTATCCAACCGGGGTAAAGGAGTATAGAATATTCTGCCCATCTCTGAACAAAATCATTGTGTCCAGAGATGCGGAATTCCATGAAGAGTCATTTCCTTCTGTTGAAACTGATAATTCAGATACAGTCTTGCCAAATGTTTGTCTAGGAGAGCCTTTGATACCCAGTCCTGTGTCAATACACATACTAGTCAGGAGTCCAATGATGATAACCTGCTTGGTCATCAGTTGATACCTTCTCCATCTCCATCAACCACACAAATCATGGCAGAACAACCTCTGCTATCCTCAAATTCTGATCCATACACCTTTTTTTAAAAAAAGAAAGAGACGAGAAACCCTAAACTGAAATAAAGAATTGTTACTGCAAATATTCAACCAAACCTTCGCCAAAGTTCCAGACCCAAACATCAACCTAGATGGCTGGAAGATTTTGTCAGCATCAATGCTTGCTCTCAAGGTTGCCCCACAACCACATCAATTCCCAACAACCAATTAACCTCACCTGCACATGAGATTTTCTTGGCAAACTTGTCTGCTGTTCAGGAACTAGTTTCTTATAATCAGGCTAGCATTTACTCACGGTGGGTCGATGCAATGCAACTAGAATTGCAAGCTCTCGAGGATAATGAGACATGGGATCTTGTCGACTTACCAAAGGGAAGAAATTGATAGGCTGCAAGTGGGTGTATCGGGTAAAAAATGCAATGGCGATTGTGCCATAAATAGATACAAGGCACGCCTTCTAGCGACGGGTTTCACCCAAACAGCTGGAGAAGACTACATCGAAATCTTTCCCCATGGCCAAAATAGTGACTGTCCGAGTTGTGCTAGATCATGGCCTTGCACCAATGGGATGTCAACAATGCGTTATTACATGGGCACATAGATGAAGAGGTATACATGCGTCTTCCGCAGGATACAAGAATGATGACTGCACCAAGGTCTGCAAGCTAAAGAGTTCGCTATACGGAATGAAGCAGGCCTCTAGATAATGGACCATCGAATTTACGTGTAGACTGTTGCAATTTGGCTTTGTCCAATGCGCACATGATCATTGCTTGTTTACCTTTCTTGATGGTAATTGTCAAATATTTTTGCCCTAAAGAGATGATGTGCTCCTCACAGAAACAGACGCAGACAAGATATAGAAAGTAAAAGATTTTTTGGACCAAGCTTTTAAATAAAGGATTTGGGAATTGCGAGCTACTTCCTTAGGATGGAGATCAGTCGATCAGATGAAGGTTTGTACATTTGTCAGCGGAAATACATTCTGGATATCCTCCATCACACGCAGATGCTGGACAGTGCGCCTGTGTCCACACCTTTACCAAAGGACACACTTTTGCTTCTTCAGACAAAGACACCACACTCTCTCTTGACGGCCCTATACAATTCAGGCGTCTTGTGGGTCGGCTGTTGTACCTCAACTTTACAAAGCCTGACATCTCATATACACTTCAACAATTGACCCAATTCGTTCGTGCTCCTCGCAATTCTCACTGGCAAGCGGCTCAACATTTACTCAGATACCTCAAAGGCACAAGTTCAAATGGTCTGTTTTATCCTAGCACCTCTGACTTGAAGCTCTATGCATATAGTGATGCAGATTGGGGTGCCTGTAAAACTTCACGCCATTCTCTGACTGGATACTGCATATTTCTCGGAAGCAGCCTAGTATCTTGGAAGACAAAGAAGCAGTCCACCATTTCGTGCTCTACAGCAGAATCTGAAAGGTCAATGGCATCCACAGTTCGAGAATTACAGTGGCTATCTTATATCCTTAACAGCATTCAAGTACCTTCATCCCTTCCTATACCTCTGTTTGTGACAACAAAGCTGCAATTCATATAACCTCCAACCCGGTCTTTCACGAGCGCACGAAGCACATTAAAATTGGCTGCCACGTAGTGCGGGATCAGTTCAAGAATCGCTTCGTCACTCCTCAACACATCTCCTCCGCACACAATCTGGCTGATGCTTTTACTCAGTATTTTTCTCCTGCAGTTTCCATCTCATTATGACCAAGGTGAGCTTATGGCTTGACACGGCTCATCTTGAGGGGGGCTGAAGAACTATGTGAAGAATTCTACTAAGGAATCAAGACTCTGTTCTAAAGCGCGCCAGTTTGAAGTTCACTAAACACTAAGGGCGTTTTAGTAACTTAATAATAAGAAGGGTAGCGTTTTTTGTTTCTGCTAGTTTACACCGTACATAAATAGAATTCTCCCGCCAACAGTTGAAGAGTTGTAACAGTATAACATTCTCGAGCTTCAGCTCAGTGAATAGAGAATTTTTCTCTTCATCTCAAATTTCGATATGCAATTCTTCAGGGATCTAACCCGTGCCGTCGTCGACTGCAAACCTGACGAATTTTCCGGGCTTCGATTCGCGGGTGACGACGAAGCCGACGGTCTCGGCGCGCGACGCGCACGCGCCGCCGTGCTGGAGGAGGAAGGACGACGAAGATGATGAAGACGAGGATGGGTTTGAGGGGTTGTTGGGCTTGAGATTGGTGAAATCTCAGGCGAGGAGTTTGACGTGGCTGGTGTTGACGTGGAGGGAGTCGGTCATTTTCGTTTGCTTGATGGGTTCTTCGTCTCGGAAAAGTGAGTTTCGAATGGCGTAATTGTGATATTTCTGGAATGCAGGGGTAGACGGTGTAATTTTTCAGAATGCTATTATGTGTTATTTGAAACGTCTAGGGCTTTTCTGCAATTTATGAAGCTATCTAGCTAGCCCCAGGCCTCTCAATTTGGGGATTTTGCAAAGTCCAAGTAGGCATCAATAGAGGATGAGGCGAGGATTGACATGGAGCGACGGTGAGGACGACGATACGTCGTCTGGGGCCCTTCACGGTCGGCCGTGACCAGCCTTCACGGCCACCCTCACAAGCCTTCACGGCTGTAAAGGGTCGGGCAGCGGCTATTTCAGCCGTAACCGCCCTTCACGGCCTCCTGCCTAAGGTGTCACGGCATGCCTATCAAGGTCGTGACACATGGTTGGGGCTTCACAAGCCTCAGCCATGGTCACGGCCAGCTTCTGCCCATGAAGCGGTTCACGGCCGTGAGCCTCCGTGCTCGTGGCCTTGAACCCTCCTTTCGGCCCGTTTTTCCGTCATTTTCGTTCCAAAAATCTAAGTCCATGTGAATACAGTGTCTAAAACAAGCAGCAGCAAGATAAAGGTGGTAAAAAGAAATTGTCCCCCAAAACCAACAATGATCATTCATGTGCTGCTATCCAACAAGTGGCACCTAAGCATTTGAGCCCTGTGAGCGGAGGAGAAACTAAGAGCACACACTTATGTTGTAAAGTAAACAAGTCCATGGAAGAGGAAATTGCAACGGATGAAAAACGTTCAAGCTTCAATCCACTAATGACTCAACGAAGGATGATGGATGACCTCTTAGTTCTAGATGAACGTTACGGGGGACACTTCTCTCGAGCTGCGGAGCCCACATCAAGGTTGTAGAATACGCTGGCGCTAGCTAGGCCGGGAAGGGGCCTAGTGCCTAGACCGCCTAGGCGGGAATTAATCGGTATATCGATTTTTAATATTATTTATCTATATATCAAATATTCCAATATTATAAATTTTTCCAGACATTCTAAATAAATAATGTCAATCTAAGCAATATAATAATATAAAAACCACGACATTGAGTGATGTCGGATGAAGTTATTTCATTTTTATTTCAGTTTATATATATTTTTATATTACAATTTATATATTTTAGTTTATGTATTTCAGTTATGATATCTTTTATTTCAGTTTTAATATTTTTATTTCTGTTTTAATTAGTTTGTTTATAATAAATAGGCATTCTTTGTTAAATATTTAATGCATGACAATGACGAGATCAAAGAACTTAAAAGTTAAATGTAGTATTAGCTATCAGTACTTGTCTCACACCGATTAGTTTGCTAAAGAAAGCTGGAAACAAAATCTATATATACGCAAGCCCACAAATCGGTTACATTTACAATGCTTGCCAGCTTTAAAAGCGGCTGTCTACTTTTGTGGGCTATTTAGTTAAAATTTTTAATAGTAATTCTTTTTAATTGATTGGCCGACAAATCCGCCGATTAGTGCTGATTAGTCGGATTAATCGGTCGATTAGTTGGATTGACTGACCTATTAGTCGATTCTCCGATTAGTCCTCCGAGTTTACATTTTCCGCCACGGGGTCCATTTTTCGCCACGGGGTCCTGCGACTAGCGCCTAGGCGGCCGCCTAGGCCGATTTACAACATTGGCCCACATATTTTCTCAGCGTCTATATTGATTAGTCGGATTAATCGGTCGATTAGTTTGATTAACTGGCCGATTAGTCCTCCGATTATGCATTTTTCGCCACGGGGCCCTGCAACTAGCGCCTAGGCCAAATTTTACAACACTGGCCTTACATATCCTCTCAGCGTCTATATTTTTACGGTATACATTGATTGCATAGGTGCTTGATTTCTATTATGTTCTTTTTTTGGGTATACATTGATTGCGTAGGTGCTTTGATTTATATTATGTACTTTTTTTCGCAGGGTGGAAAGTAGCCAACTCATCTGATTATGTAGTTGGAAGAGTGTGTCCACATAGTTATGTCAAGGCCAGCATGCAAGAAGTGCCCATGTCAAGTTCGGACGAAAACCAAGCTAATTTATGTGGTTAACATACGAACTACGGTTAGTTGTTTTACATTCATTTCGCAGCAAGATACCCTTTCCTTGGTTGATTTGGTTTTGTCAAAGCTGCTGCATCTACTAATGTGGAACTGTCTCAACAATTCAACGTAATCCTAATCGAACTGCAGTTAGACACATGGGCGGACAGAGCTTTGAATGATTGGGGGTCAAGAAGCTTTCGGCCTAGCCCACTTCAGTCAAACCCATATTATTATATCTAAAAATAAAGAAAAAGCTTAGAGAAGAATCGAACCCAGGTCATTTAAATATGAGAATTTCCCTACAACTCCCTAGAAGCAATTTATAAAACTAATAATGCGTATATTATACTTTAGAAATGGCCTGATCAATGGACCCCCTGCGCCACTACGTGGGTCCGCGCCTGGTTAGATGACGATATTGGGGTTCATTTGGTGGATTGTGTGCAAGTATAATGATATCGGTTCCAATTTTTACTTTGATAGAAAATAGATCAAGATAATTAGGGGGTGTTTGTTTTTTGGGGTGATCCTCCAGAACATCACATTGATCCTTCCATTGCTTCATAATCATCCCGTTTGTTTAGCTTAAGTAATGAATCATCACCGTGATGGAGGATCACCAAGGTGATCGGTGATATTCTAGCTTTAGGATCACCCCCAAAAAGCAGGGCGTGATCCTACGTCACCGTGATGGGGTGATATTTTCAATATTTCTTGGGACAAAATTATCCCTTATTTTTTAACATTCATTCTTTATATACTCTTACTCCTATTTAAATTACATAATCAACATATTTAAATCTTAAAAAATTATATTTGATGCTTAAAAGATAAAAGAATTATGTTGAAGGCTTATAGAAAATAATTATAATTAATAATTGATTAATCTATTAAAGCTTAAAAAAATAAAATAATTATGTTGATGAATTATATAAAATACTTATAATTAACAATTGGTTAAAAATCTATGTTTAAAGTCTAAAAAAGATAATAATTCTATTGACGAATTATGTAACATGCTTATAAGCTTAACAATATACTTGATTTTCAAATATTAATAACTATCACGTTAAATGTTACCTCAAATGAACATATTAAAACTTTTATTACATAATATACATAAGGTTAAATATGACATTTATACAATATTACCCGAGACATCAATGCGACTAAACAAATTCTAATACCACATTGATATGCAAAATGAAATATCACCCAAAACAAACACGGAGATGACATATCACATTGATCCACATCACGGTGATGTTGGATCACCGGAAACAAACATCCCGTTATATTATACTTCGAAAACAACTGGAACGGTGAAAAAAAATCCCTCGATGTTGGTATTCAAGTTAATTTACAACCATAACGTTATCTCCAAAGCGTTAGTCATTTGATTGTATTTTTTTTAGTGTTATCTACTTACATTCGAAGGAATTCAAGCCAATTTCTAGGCAAAGTTACAACTACCAAAATTAAATATACATAAATGGGCACAATTAAATACAAAATGGGCATCCAACCTATATTATAATTTGGGCATTTTCATTTCAGGCCCTCCCATAACTATCATTTAGGATTCAGGCCCTTCCATAACTATCATTTAGGATTCAGGCCCTCTTGGCAAAAAATTTAGTTTTAAGGACCCATTTTTGTGCAGTACCACTTCATTGCTCTTATATATCAGTATGTTGAAATTCTGTACAAAACCAAAATTTGGTACCAGTTTATGATCATCTGATACAAGTTTATTTTCTGCAGTACCACTTTATTGCTTTGACATACCAGTATGTTCAAAATTTGTAACACAAAATGATCATTCTATACCAGTTCATATATCTTTCGTACCACTTTTTTACACCACATAAAATGGGTACTTTAACCTAAAAAATTCTCAAATAGGGCCTGAATTCGAAATCAAACCCTAAAGGGGACTTGATTTCGAATAGACCCTTTAATATCCCTCGATGTCCATTTAAAAAGTAAATCTTTAATCGTCGAAGTCCAATACGAAATAGGCGTCCAACTGTATCCATAATATTTCACTTAACTTTTTAATTTTTTAGCTGTTACTAAGTACGCACACGTCATGAAATTCCCTAATCGTCTCGAGCAAAACAAGCATCTCAATTTAAGTCAACGTGGATAGATTGAGTTGAGGCAAACAAGCATAATTAATTGTACACTAACCACTTTTACCCATTTATAGCATCAATTTAAAGAACGCCTCATTAAATTTTTAATGACCAGCTCACCAGATATGTGGAAGAAACTTATGCCCATCGTCATATATAATCTCGGTTTTTTCTCCAAAAAAAAATGGTAATAATAAATCCATTAGCGTTGACGTCTAAGCTATCTCCTCTCCCCACCAACATCTGGCGCAATCTAAGACCAAGTACACTTGCAAACTCGTGTCGACATTTACGACCACATGATGACTTTACCAAGAACACTCTTATATATAACAAGATCTTCATTTTTATCTCACCACTCTGAAATTCCTTCTTACAAATTTGCAAAACTTTCTACTACTCCCTTTTCAGGCTCTCGCCGAACGTCATCGTATTAGAGAGAAAAACACCGCCATGTGGCTTTTAAACAGAAATGGGCCTTCTGGGTTCTCTTCGTCTTCGACCGCCGAGGATGTTACGAACGGAATCGATGGCTCAGGGCTCACTGCTATTGTCACGGGTTCTTTTTGTTTTTCTTTTTTCTTTTGAAAGATACGAATTTTGCAGTTGTGTGATTCTATGGTCGATCGACAGGGGCATCGAGTGGTATGGGCTTGGAGACGGCGCGTGTCCTGGCGCGTCGCGGCGTCGACGTTGTAATGGCTGTAAGAAACGTGTCTGCTGGAGAGAAAGTGAAGCAAGACATAGCTAATGAGAACCCGTCGGCTAAAATTGATGTCATGGAGTTGGATCTTATTTCGATGGCTTCTGTCAGAAAATTCGCCTCCGAGTTCAATTCTTCGGGCCGCCCACTGAACCTTTTGATGTAATAAGAACATAAATAATATCCCTTTTTTTGGATTTTACTCTACGATTCAAAACTTTAGTGACCGAGATTCGTGTGTCGTCACAGCAACAATGCAGGAGTTATGGGGACACCGTATAAGCTGTCTAAAGACAACATTGAGCTGCAGTTTTCCACTAATTATTTAGGTACTCTTTTTTTTTTTTCTTTCTTTCTTTATAAACCAAGTTTTAAGAGTTATTGAGGAAAAAACCCGAAGACAGAAAAGGCTGAATAAAATGACAAACAGTTCTATTGAGAAGCCATGAGGAAAACTCGCTCACCTCTCCCCATATTCTCTTATTGTTTTTCATGATGTACACATAACAAGAAAATATTAGGGATCATCATTGCGAAGATAGTTAAAGATAGTTGCGATCACAAGACAAATATTATGTGAGGGTGATCGCAGGACATTACTCCCTCTGTTTCATCATATTAAGGATATTGCACACAAATTAAGAAATAAAATAAAATTTCAACTATACCCTTAATTAATTATATGATCTCATTTAAGATAAGGGTAAAACTGGAAATAGTCAATATTTTTTATTTTGAAAACTTATGTTCTAACTGTAAAACGACATGTAGTTTAAAACAAAAGAAATTCTACAACGACATTTAATCTGGAATAGAGGGATATTAATCATCTTTATTCTTGTTCAGGTCACTTTCTTTTGACCAATTTGTTGCTTGACACAATGAAGAAAACGGCTCGCGAGACGAAAAGGGAAGGAAGGATTGTCAATGTTTCTTCGGAGATTCACCGTTTTGCCTATAGTGAAGGAATCCGCTTCGACAAACTCAATGATCAACAAGGGTATGGGCATTGGATTGTATTATTATACTGTTTATATTATATATTACATAAGCATTTTATGGAGCATATTTCGGCATACAGATACAATAGATGGCGTGCGTATGGCCAAGCGAAGCTTGCTAACATATTACATGCTAATGAGTTAACAAGGCGGTTCAAGGTTAATCATAAATCCTAGGATGACTTTTTATCAAAAATAAATTTGCAAGTCAGTGATTAAATTTGATTGTCAATGTCAAAGGAAGAAGGCGTTGAGATAACTGCCAATTCAGTTCACCCCGGAGTTGTCTCGACCAACATCTTCAAGCATTTAGGCTTCCTCGGAGGTAATGAATGACGATGTTTCCTTTGATAAATATCTTCCTGAGTCTCCAAGTTAATCACATCACCGCAAGGGCAACGCTGTGTCTAGTTGGCGCATGCTGTACTTAAATTTGATATGTCAATAAACAAACCTCGAACTCTTACAGTCAAATAGGGAAAGTAAATGTCCTAGCCGTTAAGTTGGATGCCCTGAAAGTGACACTGCTGATGAAAAAATTATGTCAGCCCCTCGGGAAATTATAAATACGTAGAAGTTTCCGAACGAATAACTTACGGATTGTTTCCTTGTCGTGCAGCTATAGGTGCTCAATTCAGATTTCTGTACAAAAATGCCCAACAAGTAAGTAACTTTGCTCATCATCTCCATATATTATTTTAACTATAAACGCTTCTTACTCAACCGTACTCCGTTTTTCCTTTGGATGGAATTATAAAGGGTGCTTCGACCACTTGTTACGTGGCATTGAATCCCCAAGTGACGGGCATTTCGGGCGAGTATTTCGCGGACAACAACCTATCGAAAGCAAGCTCACAGGCTCGAGATGCTGATTTGGCTCGAAAGCTTTGGGACTTCAGCATGGATTTGGTGACGAAGTAGTAGTTGATATTTGTCACTTGTTGCAATAGTATTTGAATAAAGCCGTTTATGTAATAAAGATGTGTTACTTAAAATATGCTAATGTAGCATAACTAAAAGGCTAAAATGTGGTACGTGTGGTTACATCGGAAGTTTCTAAGACATGCAACGAACTCAATGGGTGCTTAAAAAAAAGGAAATTTCATATGGTACCCTCGTGTTTCAGACTTTTACAGCTGGTAACCAAAATTTTTTTACCATTACGGATAGTACCCCCAGGTATGAGAAAAATTGACTCCGAATGACCAAAAAACGAATTTTTATATTTATGTTACGTTAGTTACTAACGGAATGAGAGAAACTACCGAAACACCCTCTTACTGTTCACCATTGCTCATCCCCAATCTACCGACGTCCAAGCAAGGACAATGAAAGACACCCGTATCAGCTACTCAAGCTCGAGCAGTTCCCGAAGCAGAACTCCATGGCCACCACTTGAGGCGGCGAAACCGCAGTCTGAGGAGGTACGTGTCCGCGCCGAGCTCAATTCGACGGCAGCGGTCTCAGTCGTCGGAATCGTCACCATCATTTCTTATTCCCTCCTTCTGAAGCTGAATCGGCGCCAATGAGGCTTGGCGCTAATGGTCAAGCTGAGGCACTCAAAGTCTTTGGAGGGGTATGTCACAGGTTCGAACCTCCCTGGCTACCAAATGCTTGAGTTGAGCCTGTCACACATGGACTGTAAGAGTAGAATGCCCTCAGTGTTCCAATTTGGTTGGATATTTTTCTACTTGTAAAGATAATTTACAGGAAATTATATCAAATAAAAAGCATTATTCTATCTTCTGCTGATACATTATGATAAAGTCCTTAGATCATTATAAGCCTAAGGATAAGATTACGCATTTGATGGTGATCATGGAATGTCTTAGGCTGTGATCTTAAATAAGTTCCAAGTCGATGGGTATTTCAAAACATGACATTGAATAACTCGGAAAGACTTATGCATATGGTGCATGCTTGTTAGACGAGTTACGTTCCATTAGCATTAGCGTGTGGACGCAAATGCATATATGCAGATGCTTGTTAGGGAACAAGTTCATTGAACATGACCCGACGAAAAATGCTTAATTGGAAACATTTGTCGAATGAGAACTTTCGTGTTGCGATAGTACATGACTAATCCTATGACTTGAGGCACGATAGTAGTCTTGTGCGCATTGTGCTTTACTTAGATTTATCATTTGATTGCTGGATAATCACAAAAGGGATATTTTGGGTATTGTATCAGTGTGTATGGAGATTTTTCGGTGGCCAACATAGAATTCAACACTTATATTAATAAGTGAATTTCTTATGTTTTTCACAGTTTATGATTCAACGATCTTGGCCAAGGCATGATGAATTTGTTAGTATTGTGATCAAGAAGCCAGTATTTATATTATTGCGGTTTTTATTTTCACGAATTGAATGATTTATAACATTTTGTTCCTTGAGTAAATTATATCATTTATGGGTCATTTAAGTCGATGACTTAGTTGTAGAATTCCATATTGAAATAAATAATATTTACTCTAAATTACCCTTAATCTTAATAATTAGCATGGAACACTAATTATCATGTTTAAGATTAATGTGTGGATTAACTGATAGTTATATTCTACAAACTATGTGATAAAGAATTATCAATTTAATCACAGAGATATATAATAGAGATTATGATATCGGGTAGACCCGAAATGAAACATATTATGGATTGTGTTTGTGTCATTAATACGTGTCTTGAATTCTATAATATGAGGAGTTCATTTTTCAACCCTAGAAATGCGTGTCTGTTAGTATCGCTCAATGTTAGCCGTAAATGGTAACTATACGGGTGGTGTTACGACAAGCCTGACTAGTGCAGTGGATTATGTTCATCAAGAATATTTTGTCCCTCATATTTTATGAGTGATAATATCCACGGGCCCCTCGATAAAGGTGATGTCGTAATGCATGCAATGTGATTAAGAATAATCATATTTACGATAAACTTTTGGAATCAAGAAATAATTAAGTTGCGAGGATGACACATTCCTACCTTAAACTTATTTAGGATATTATGCGACAATGAATTGACACGGGCAATTACTGCTTTAGGATGATGACATGTATATGAGATACTTATTATCTGTGTCACTTGGGTAATATTAATGTATTTGCTAGGTACCACTTATTATTTATAGAATTAGAATGAGATCTAATTCTATTGCCAACGTGGCATGGATCCTACTGGGTCACACCGAAAAGAAAAGATCAAAGAGACTAAATTTTGTATATTACATAGAGATGTAAATATGATGACAAATTAATTATAAGAATATTTATTTGATTATCATACGATACAAAATAAATACGATTCATATATATGATATGGGTTTATAATAAATATATATTTGATATATATTTTAATATTCACTTATAGATGGAAAGGATTTAGTTGGAGGAAATCGGCTTCCACAAATTATGCAATTAAACATGTAAGGAAAATTACCATTATTTAATTAAGATCTTAATGTATCACACGTTACCTTGCATCCATTATATAATATATGGATAATTGCTATAATTATGGAAGAGCATGGCATTGTATATTGTCCTTGATTGGTTAATTCCTATGATTATGGTATAATGATCTTTGATTAACATAGAAAAAGGCATAATGGGGAATCTTATCCAACCATGAGATGGGATGGATAAATATCAGCCGAGACCTTCAATAATTGTGTGTCCTTTTATACATCTATGAGCTTTTGAGCGTTAACGTGAGAAAGAAAAAGGTGGTTTTTAGGTTCTTTGCGTGTTGGTGAATTAAGATACATCGTCGAGTATTTTCTAGCCGGAGAAAGGACGATTCTTTGATCAATTCCTTGGTGGATATCGGTAGAGATACCATACTTTTGGTATTCAATTACGTACTCATCTCAAGATAATATCATGTATGATCTCAATGACGGAGTTAAATTTAATTTGCATAGATCTTGGTGGAATCGGTTTCCATATGTTGATATAAAAATTTTAATTTCCGCTGCGTATAATATATGATTATGTGCACCGATTCCTAACAGTGGTATCGGAGACTTCTTGCGCTGTTTAACTGTTATGAAATAAGAATATTTTGATTCATTATTTATTCACATGCTTTATTTGATTGCCTGTTCAACGTGTTGTTCAAAAGATCTTATATTAAAAATATACTTGTATATATGTCTATAAATGCAATCATATGCCACCAGTGTAACATCATGTGATGATCGATACTGCCTTCATATTTTCGATTCAGAATATGTATTTTATATGCATGATTCAACGTGATCTCATGGTTTGATGATTACAATATTCCGATATATTACCTATATGCCTAAGTCAAAGTACAGAAAGTCTTGCAAGATTATTATTTCATGTGATGCAATGATGATTGTGATAGGTTTTATCATTATAATAATATTCAGAATATGTACATGCATCTGTGCAATCATATGGGCAACGTGTCATTTCATATGCTTAAACTGAAGTTGACTCACGTTTGTATTATGCTAAATATTGTGTGTTTTCAGTTCGACTGGATTACCTTGAATTTATGTGTATTGATTTGTGATGTATTATGCAAGATTATTGGATAATTTGCATCTCTAATGTGTTAGGGTATTATTTTGAATAACATTGCATCATATTTTAAATCAGAAAGTGATTTAAAGATTCGTCAATATGATTGACGGATTCGAGACCCTTCTAAAATTAAGTCTACTCCCTTACTATTCTATCCGCTCCGAATTTAGAGAGAATATTAGTGGGATCTACCCAGTAGGCACCATGTTCAATCTTTAAGAGTGGTGGGGTATGTCCGACATACCGTATCAAATAGAATGAGTTTGCTTATCAAGAGACCAAAACCGTTTTGGGTCTTGGGGAGAAGTTTTGTTAATATACGATGTTAACAAAACCAAGAGTCAAATATGATTCGATTAGCAAGGTGTTGCTTACCTAAAATAGCTAAGATAAAGTTTCATGTCGCCGCTAGCTTATTCTTAGTGAAAATATGGATCTTGGACCTACTACTATAGGGCATTAATTGTAGTGGGAGTTTTATTCTGTGAATAAAACATTTACGTGAAAATAACTGAAACCTTTTTCCTATGTGACGTAGATAATGGCAGAACAGGCATTGTCGTTGCGTTCGCTTTTGGACAAGGACAAATTGAGCTCTAATGGGACCAATTTTATTGATTGGTACCGTAACCTAAGAATTGTTCTTAGGCAAGAGCGCAAGGAATATGTAATTAATACGCCCATTCCCGAAGATCCCGATGCTAATTCAAGTGTTGAAGAGGTCGATGAGTACGACCGACATTGTTCCGATGAGATCGATGTACAATGTCTGATTGTGGCGACGATAGCACCCGAATTGCAGAAGCGATTCGAGTTGGGCACGTCGTACAATATCATGGAGCAGCTCAAGAAAATGTTTCAAGAGCATGCACGTGCTGAAAGGTATAATGTGACTAGAGCTTTCCTGACATGTAAGTTGTCTGAGGGTAACTCCGTTGGTGATCACATGCTCAAGATGTTGAGTTATGTGGAATAGTTGGAGAAACTTGAAGCTCCTGTGGGCAAAGAGTTGGCCACAGACATTATTTTCAACTCTCTTCCTCCCAGCTATTCATCGTTCATCATGAACTATCATATGCATGGGATGGATAAGAGTTTGGATGAGATTCATGGGATGCTGAAAACTGCTGAACTTGATATGAAGAAAGGAGTTTCTCATGTGCTCGCAGCAATTCAAGCAAGTGGGAAAAAGATTAAGAAAGACAAATTCAAGCGCCAAATAAAAGGCAAACCAAATGTTGGTAAAAATAAGGCTAAGGTTGTCGCTTCGAGCGCTCCCAAGGTCAAGGTTGCTGCTACTGCTGAGTGCTTTTACTGTAAAGGCATTGGGCATTGGAAGAGCAATTGTCCCAAGTATCTTGATGACTTGAAAAATGGAAAGGTTCCAACCGTTTCAGGTATATTTGTTATTGAAGTTAATATTGCAACTTCTGATTCTGAATGGTTATTTGACACCGGATCGTGCGCTCATATTTGTTCGAATATGCAGGCACTAAAGAATAAGAGAATGCTAAGAAAAGGCGTAGTACAACTACGTGTCAGGAATGGTGCAAGTGTTGCAGCTGTTGCTATTGGATGCATAGATGTATCTTTGCCGAGTGGACTTATATTAGAACTGAAAAATGTTCATTATGTTCCATCTATCTCAAGAAATATTATTTCTATTTCATGTTTAGACATGGATGATTTTCATTTTACCATTAAGAGTGGTTGATTTTTATAAAAATACTTTATTTTATGGATGTTCTTATGAGAAGAATGATCTATAGTTGCTTGAGATGGAAAAACAAGTTTTGAATATCAATAACAAAAGATCCAAGATTTCTCATGAGAGTACGACTCTTATGTGGCATTGTCGCTTAGGTCATATAAATGAGAGACGCATTAAGAAATTACAAGAAGTAGGACTTCTTGGTCAATTTGATTTAGAATCAACTGAGACATGCGAATCTTGTTTGATCGGGAAAGATGGTTAAAGCGCCTTTCACCAAAAGAGGCGAAAGGGTGAATGACCTACTAGGATTAATACATAGTGATGTGTGTGGTCCGATGACGATTAATGCTCGGGGAGGTTATCAATACTTCATTACATTTACTAATGATTTCAGCAGATACGGTTATGTCTACTTGATGAGACACAAATCTGAATCATTTGAAAAGTTCAAAGAATTCAAGAATGAAGTTGAGAACCAGCTCAACAAGAAAATAAAAGCCCTACGTTCGGACCGTGGAGGTGAATATTTGAGCACAGAGTTTGGGGTTTATCTTAAAGAATGTGGAATTGTTTCACAATTGACTCCCCTGGAACGCCACAATGGATGGTGTTTCTGAAAGGCGGAACAGAACCTTGTTGGACATGATTCGATCTATGATGAGTCAAACTCAACTTTCTCTTTCCTTTTGGGGTTATGCGTTTGAAACTGCTGCATTCACACTAAACCGAGTTCCTTCTAAGTCTGTAGAAAAGACACCATATGAGATGTGGTTCGGTAAGGTACCAAATATGACATTTCTGAAAATTTGGGGTTGTGAGGTTTACGTCAAAAGGTTGATGGTTGATAAATTTGGCCCTAGATCAGATAAATGCTTCTTCGTAGGATATCCTAAAGAAACCAAAGGATATTATTTCTATCATAAGTCAGAGAACAAAGTGTTTGTTGCTAGGCATGGCATTTTCTTGGAGAAAGAGTTTCTCACACGAAAAAGCAACGATAGTACCGTTAGACTTGAATAAATTCAAGGGACACTACAAGATGATATGGTTATGGGTTATCATGTGTCCCAACCATGATAGTTTCCACCAGCGCGAGTCAAGAAGAACCAATTTCGCAACAAGTTGCGGAAGAGGCTCAAGTATTGCCTCAAGTTGATTCGACATCGGTCGAAGTTGAACAACCACAAATTGTTGCGGAGGAGGTTCAGCCGGAAGAACAACCTTTACGTAGGTCAACACGGATAGTCCGAATGCCTGCGAGGTTCATGGGACTACATGAGATATTGGTATTAGATACCGAGGACCCAATGACTTATAGAGAAGCATTAGACAGACCTGACTTTGATGAGTGGCTAGGATCCATGAAATCCGAGATGCAATCCATGTACGACAATCAAGTTTGGAACTTAGTCGACCTTCCTGATGGTGTAAAAGCCATTGAAAACAAATGGGTTTTCAAAAGGAAGACATACATGGATGGTAATCTGACTACATACAAGGCACGACTGGTAGTGAAAGGCTTCAAACAAGTTCAAGGAGTTGACTATGACGAAACTTTCTCACTAGTAGTTATTTAAGTCGATTCGGATCCTTCTAGAAATTGTCGTATTTCACGACTATGAAATATGGCAAATGGATGTTAAAACTGCATTTCTAAATGGTGATTTAGAGGAAGATGTGTACATGACACAACCAGAAGGTTTTGTAGATCCATTGAATGCTAGGAAGGTGTGCAAGCTTCAGAAATCCATTTATGAAGCAAGCATCACGAAGTTGGAATAAACGCTTCAATAAAGAGATCAAAATGTTTAATTTTATCAAGTGCGAAGAGGAACCTTGTGTATACAAGAGAACTAGTGGGAGTGCAATAGTTTTTCTAGTACTGTATGTATATGACATACTTCTCATCGGCAATGATATTCCATCATTGGAGTTTGTCAAATCCTCGTTAATGAAAGTGTTCTCGAAGAAGGATTTGGGCGATGCTGCTTACATTTTGGGCATCAAGATCTATAGAGATAGATCGAAGAGACTCATAGGATTGAGTCAAAGTGCATATATTGAAAAGGTGTTGAAGCGGTTTTCTATGATTGATTGCAAGAAAGGTTTCATACCTATGTCACATGGTATACATTTAAGCAAGAATCAGTGTCCTAAAACAACTGATGAGCTGAATGAGATGAGTAGGGTTCCATATGCTTCGGCAATTGGATCTATCATGTACGCCATGATATGCACTCGCCCTGACGTATCATACGCGCTTAGTGTGACAAGTAGATACCAAGCAACTCCGGGCATAGCACATTGGCGTGCAGTTAAAAATATTCTCAAGTACCTAATAAGGACTAAGGATATGTTCCTTGTTTATGGTGGTGAACCTGACTCGGTGTAAAAGGTTAGACTGATGCTAGTTTTCAAACCGACCATGATGATATTAGATCGCAATCAGGATATGTATTTTTGCTCACTAGAGGTGCTATAGTTGGAAGAGTTCCAAACAGGAAACAACAGCAGATTCCACTACTGAGGCAGAATACATAGCTGCTTCTGAAGCGGCTAAAGAGGGATGTTGGATAAGAAAGTTCGTAACTGAGCTTGGTGTAGTTCCTAGTATTGATGGCCCAGTTGAGTTGTATTGTGACAACAATGGAGCTATTGCTCAAGCGAAAGAGCCTAGGTCACACCAAAGATCCAAACATGTTCTACGTCATTATCACTTAATACGAGAAATCGTTGATAGAGGTGATGCGAAGGTTTGCAGAGTTGATTCCGCCGGCAACAAAGCCGACCCACTGACAAAACCTTTACCTCAAGCCAAGCATACTTCTCATAGTGAATCTATGGGTATTAGATACGATGGAAATTGGCTTTGAATTATATGATTATTCTGACGACCCTTGTTTATAGCTACATGCATAGAGATGTTTGGTTTTGGCTTTAGATCAAGTGGGAGATTGTAGCATTGTGATCAAGAAGCCAGTATTTATAATATTGCGCTTTTTATTTTCACGAATGAATGATTTATATCATTTTGTTCATCGAGTAAATTATATTATTTATGGGTCATTTAAGTCGATGACTTAGATTGTAGAATTCCATATTGAAATAAATAATATTTACTCTAAATTACCCTTAATCTTCATAATTAGCATGGAACACTAATTATCATGTTTAAGATTAATGTGTGGTTTAAATGATAGTTATATATTACAAGCTATGTGATAAAGAGTTATCAATTTAATCACAGAGATATATAATAGAGATTATGATATCGGGTAGACCCGAAATGAAACATATTATGGATTGTGTTTGTGTCATTAATGTTTCATACGTGTCTTGAATTCTATAATATGAGGTGTTCATTATTCAACACTAGAAATGCGTGTCTGTTAGTATCGCTCAATGTTAGCCGTAAATGGTAACTATACGGGTGGTGTTACGACAAGCCTGATTAGTGCAGTGGATTATGTTCATCAATAATATTTTGTCCCTCATATTTTATGAGTGATAATATCCACGGGCCCCTTGATAAAGGTGATATCGTATACATGCAATGTGATTAAGAGTAATCATATTTACGATAAACTTTTGGAATCAAGAAATAATTAAGTTGCGAGGATGACACATTCCTACCTTGAACTTATTTTGGATATTATGCGACAAGTAATTCACACGGGCAATTACTGCTTTAGGATGATGACATGTATATGAAATACTTATTATCTGTGTCACTTGGGTAATATTAATGTATTTGCTAGGTACCACTTATGATATATAGAATTAGAATGAGATCTAATTCTATTGCCAACGTGGCATGGATCCTACTGGGTCACACCGAAAAGAAAAGATCAAAGAGACTAAATTTTGTATATTACATAGAGATGTAAATATGATGACAAATTAATTATAAGAATATTTATTTGATCATCATATGATACAAAATAAATAAGATTCATATATATATGATATGGGTTTATAATAAATATATATTTGATATATATTTTAATATTCACTTATAGATGGAAAGGATTTAGTTGGAGGAAATCGGCTTCCACAAATTATGCAATTAAACATGTAAGGAAAATTACCATTATTTAATTAAGATCTTAATGTATCACACGTTACCTTGCATCCATTATATAATATATGGATAATTGCTATAATTATGGAAGAGCATGGCATTGTATATTGTCCTTGATTGGTTAATTCCTATGATTATGGTATAATGATCTTGATTAACATAGAAAAGGCATAATGGGGAATCTTATCCAACCATGAGATGGGATGGATAAATATCAGCCGAGACCTTCAATAATTGTGTGTCCTTTTATAATTGTGTGTCCTTTTATACATCCGTGAGCTTTTGAGCGTTAACGTGAGAAAGAAAAAGGCGGTTTTTCAGTTCTTTGCGTGGTAGTGAATTAAGATACATCGTCGACTATTTTCTAGCCGGAGAAAGGACGATTCTTTGATCAATTCCTTGGTGGATATCGGTAAAGATACCATACTTTTGGTATTCAATTACGTACTCATCTCAAGATAATATCAGGTATTATCTCAATGATGGAGTTAAATTTAATTTGCATAGATCTTGGTCGAATCGGTTTCCATATGTTGATATAAAATTTTTAATTTTCGCTGCGTATAATACATGATTATGTGCACCGATTCCTAACAGAATTGAGATTCATAAATGCATCATTTAAACTTGAAATGGAATCATAGTAATTAGATCAATTGGGTTTTGACTTATAATTCCATGCCACGGTCTAATCGGGAAATTAGTCGTCAGGTGTATGCACTTGCAATTGAAAATGTTTACTCGCTATTTCACTTAACACTAAATCACGCTACTTACTAGGTGTTACCGTGATCTGTGGATTCTTGATATTAAGGGGTTCATTTTAGGTTGATTACAAAATGTTGTAAATCCACTGCTAGTGTTAATCGTGAACTTAAAAGGGTCACACGAGGTTTTGGAAAACGACAATATGAAATTGATCGCGATTATTGAACTGCTAAGTATTGGATTAGCGAAGTGTTGGATCGCGATTGTTCAGAGAACTGGATTCTCGAACTAGCCTGAGAACTTGGATCACGAAGTAGTCTTGATTCGTAAGCTCCGGTTCTTCTAAAATGCCCGAAGCTTTTCTCCGTGAAACTGATTCGCGAAGAAGACAGGGTCCTTTGATTCACGAAGTGTCTAGATCGTGAAGTGACTAGATTCATGAAATTCTGTTTTAATTCGTGAAGTGATTGGATCGCGAATTGGCCTGACTGTATGTCAAGGTTCGCGAAATAGTCTGGATTCGTGAAACCCTGCTTCTTCAACCTGATCCACGAAACTTCCTCTCGCAGATCGGATTCGTGAAGGTCAATCGCAGAGCTGACTTCGTGAAGTATGATGCGCGAGTTTGAGACTTCGATCTTTGAAAAACTGAAGGGCAGTGAACTCCCAACACCCGAAACTAAATTTCGCGAAGCTTGATGATGCATGAACCTAATTCGCGAACTTGAAGTTGTGAACTTGATTCGCCAAGCTGAAAGTGTAACACTGATTCACGAAGTTAGCCAACACGGCCATGAAACAAAACCCTACTGAATCGTCGTTCGCGAACTTAGAACAGATGAAGAACAGAGCTCGCGAAAAGCAATTTTTCCAGAAAGTTTCACCTGAAATCGATAGAAACTGGTTGGGTAATTCTCGGAACTGATAGTTATGTAAAGTAGCAGCTTGAACAATCCAGAAAACTAACGAAAACAGCTTGGAAGTGTGAATTTGGGCTGTTTTCCGAAAGCTAAAAATTCTGTAAAAAAAAAAGCTCAAAAATCGATTATTGTTGCTTGAAATGAAGTTTCCTCACCTACACGCTTGCTCCAATACCACTTGAAAGTCATCCAAGAACACTTGTTAACTTCAACAGATTAAAATCTTCGATTGTTATGAATAGTGCTTGGAGGCTTTGTGAAGTTAGCGTACGTGAAGTTTTGTGAAATGGAAACTTAGATTGATTATAGTTAGGGTTTAGGGTTTAATACCTTGGAAAGGTATTAAACCCATTGGGCCCCTAACAAGACCATTACAACCTATCAACCCAAACTAAATAAAACATAACACATAAAAATACAAGATAAAGAATAAAAGACTTAGACTGACTATTTTGGACACTTCTAAAACAGAAACTGACTAAATCGAAGAGAAAAGAAGAAGAAAAACAAACAACCACCACCACCAAGAGCCATCGAGACCAATCAAAACAAAAAAACAGCTTACCTCTTAACACACACCAAGCTTTTCGCTGGCAACGTAAAATCATTGTGACGAACGACAAGTCCACAATGACAAACAAGAAGCTCACCGCCCGAAAAATCCATTCAAGGATGTCATCTCAAGCGTGAACAAGACCATCACGTCAATAAAGGAAAGTAGACCAATTTATACTTCGTCAACTGTTCTATTTAAAAAAAAAAGAAAACCTAAACTCATTTTATGTTGGCTTACACTCGGAATCACCTAAAAATAAGTGTACGATGCATCGGAGTCACCCAAGTGCACTATACAGAGGATCCACCCAAGCGCACTCTACGGAGGAGCCACTCAAGCGCACTCTATGGAGGAGTCACCCAAAAATACAGATGGTAGAGCCCTCGAATTACCCACGGTATAGAGAGCCATGACCACTATATAAAACGAAAAACCACATATTGTGGTTACCTAAATGGAGCAAGGCGAGTACCGACGAGAGTCTCAAGCTCACAAAAAAAAGAGACTCGATGCAGAAGTCACAATGACCACCATATCTTTCCAAGTTTGACTTATCAAAATATTTCAAATTCATACTTAAGGGGGAGTGTTGAACAGTACAATCAAATCTCAAATCATGCAAAATCAAGGCAAATCAGGAGAAGATACTATGGGATATTCAGTCATTAATGTCTCAACGGCTATATTCCAACGGCTAGTTTTTTAATATGTAGCCTATATAAAGGCATTATAAAGGCATCAATTGCACAGGAAAATCAGTTCAACGGATGTACAATATAATATCATTCTGCAAAATTCAACACAATCAAATCCTTTTAATTTATTTTATTTAGTTACTGTTAAATCAATCAATGGTGACAATGTCTAGCTTGAATCAGATTATCAATATCGGGTCATGGAAAGATCCCGATTCATGATGGACCAATTAACAGGATGCATCTTTGTATATTATCACAAGTAAACATGGAAAACGGTTCTACCGGTTCCGGTTCCGATTCAAATATATCGTTTCCGATTCGGGTTCGGACGGTACCGGACCAGTTCCGGTTCCGGGACCAAAATTTCGGATGGGGACCTGTTGTGGATCCATTGGATCTTACCGGTTCCGAGGTTCCGGACCGGTTCACTTGCTAATATATTTTTCTTTAATCCATTTTTATTAATATACTTAAAAACGTACAAAACAAATACAAAAGAAAAAAGAAAAAATACAAAAAAAAAGAAACAAATACAAAAGAAAAAATACAAAACAAAAAGAAAAAAACATAAAAAAACCACTAAAAGTACTACAATACATTTTTATTAAGTAAAACACACGACGCTACCTCCTCATCGTCATCGGAACTTGATCCTTGGAACTCGTCGACCAGATTCTCCTTTCGATTCTTGGACTCGGCGTGTGAACCAATCCTTCAGCAACGTAATCATTGCAAGAGAACTCGGCTAAAGGTTCGTTCGCCTATCTCCAATAATGCGACCGGATGTTGAAAATGAGGACTCTGAAGCGACACTTGACGCTTGCACGGCTATCATGACCGATAGCCGCTAGCGTCGGGTAAAGAGATGTGTTTGACTTCCACCACTGAACAACGTCAAATCCCTCCGGTGGAAGTTGTGACTCAAATAAAGCTGAATTTCATTTGAGTTTGCTCATTCAACCGATTCTCCTTTCTACTTTTGCATCTTCAATCGCCTAAGGACATCCAACGGGCCACTGCCACCACTAGAGGACTCCGTAACCTCGGACGCATGCTCGGTCGCCGAACCACCACGCATCTGTTGAGAACGATAAAAAGAAAAACGTTCATGGAAAGAATGCATAATTGACGTTTTTTGATTGTCAACACTCTTTCCAAGACACTTATCGTAATACTCGAAAAAATATCGAGTGTCACTACCACAACTCGGGTCGAGTAAAGCCGCCAAGCCGTGAACAACTGGGATATTTTTCCAATACTTCTTGAAATTTTGTTCCATGGTCACAATGAAATGGCGCAAATTTTCATTATTACGATATTCAATAAATTTGTAGCGCATGCTAAAAAAGCAAGAATATATAACAGCGATGTCGGATAATGAACGACGGAAAATTTTTCCGTTGCACCCTTGAATACCGCAAGTAGTGAAACAAACAAACCGCAAATGTCCCAACCATCATCTAGTAATAGAAGTGATGTATCAGAAGTAATACCGACTGCGTTGTTGTTCCAGAAATGGGTGCTAAATCCTCATAGCGCATTGTGCTAAGAATGTGATATAAAGAGTTTCCACCTAGTTGGTACCGGTAAGGGAAACTTCTTATACCTAAGTCCATTCGTCTCGACCGCTTGTTTTCACGAATGACCGAGACGCCGTTACGGTAGTTGTTCCGAATGAATATAAATATTTTTATTACACGACCTAATATTTCATCGAATGCGCATTTGATACATAAGTTATCACATGACAAGCACACCTAACATGAAGTAATTGACCGTTCAAAGGCACGCTAAGATGGGAACAAAGGAAATCCATAGCCGTGTTATTAGAGCTTGCATTGTCCAACATGATAGATATAATCTTGTCTTGAACCCACATTTTTCGCCACATTCAAGACAAACATCTCAATAGTATGTCCCGAATGTGACGAGTCTGGCGGATCTAGCCAAATAATTCTCTTTACATCGTCCATGTCTCATCAATCCAACGGCATGTCACCACTATATACGATTAGGAAGTAACGTTTGTCCAAATATCAGTAGTTAAACTAACTCTACACGATATGTTGGATAAATGTACTACTAAGTTCGATCTATATTCTTCAAAGGTTTTTAACAAATACTTCCTAAGTGTCTTACGACCTCTTTAATGGAATCCGGGTTGTATGGCACTTGTGAAGTTGATAAACCCTTCATTTTCCGCAATACAAAATGGTTCTTCACAAACGACCACAAACATAACTAGTGCCATCTTCCAAATCTTCCTAGTGATAACGAAATTCCAACCCGTATGCACGTCTATTTGTTGTTGTTTACACTCCCTACCTACGGGTAATCAAATTTGTGAAAACCCATTAAATGTTTTTCATAGATCTCGTACCACCCGAATTACCACCACCTTTATATTTATATTTCGAACGACATATTTTACAAAAACTGTTACCTTTGGTGGGCTAGCCGGGTTGTTCGACTTTGAGGTCGTAATGTAGCCAAATCTTCGAGCATTTCGTCGGGGTGTGTGATGTCGCCGTGGCCGTGGTGGATTCTTGGCTCGGTCCGGTTTCCCGTCCTTCATCGCCATCGCCTTCCGTCTCCTCGACCTCGCGTTATTGTCGGGATCGACCTCGTCGGGCATATTGGCCATACATGTACAAGATAACCAAAAAACATCGTCGTTCGGGTGCGAACTTTATGCCAAAAGTAAGTGTGTGTGTGTGTGTGTGTGTGTTTCTTGTGTGTGTGTATGTATTTCGAGTGTGTGTGCGTGTTTCGTGTGTTGTGCAGTAATGCATGTATTTACGTACAATGCGAGAACGAGAGAGAGAGATTAGAGAATTTTTGGGAGATAGAAATGAAAAGTGATGAAATATGATGTGGTATTTATAATATTTTCGTTAGGGAAAAAAAATTGCATTAGGGACCAAAAAAATAAAACTAGCCATTTACTAGCCGTTATGTATTTTTTTATAGCCGTTACCGGTTCATGTCGGATGGTTCCGCCTAAAAACTAGCCGTTATCGGCTTACCGGTTCCGGAACCGGTAATGGCCGGTTCCATTTTTGGGGCGCAAACGATCCAAGTCGCCCGAACGTGGCCTGGAGTTAAGCTCTATTAAAAATTATAAGGTCGAGCCCGACTTGATTGATAAAGTTCAACTCGAACTCGGCTTGGTTTTTTAGTTCGAGGTATTTTAGCTTAATTAAGTTCGGACTTTCAAATTCCATATATATTGGAAAATATTTATTAAATATATATTATAAAATTAAAAATAAATGTGTAGGCTCGATGCCTCATGTACGATGGCCCCATTTCTATCAGTCCACGTGTAGGCTCGATGGCCCCAACTCAATCCAGCTTTTACCGACTCGCAGTAATCTCTTCTAGTCTCCCTCAGGCAATGGCAAACCAATCATAATTCTACAGCTCTTACAACACGTGGCATCCCTTTTGTTGCATCATCATTAAATTTGATGACCAGCTCACCACATATAGAAACTGATAGATGTGGTCCTCTAAAATATAGTGATATGTGATTTCTTTCTTCAGAAAAAAACAAAAAATTGTAATAAAACGCTTCTAAGTTATCTCGTCCTCGTCTGGCGAAGTCCAATCCATCCAACATTTTAAAAGTACACTTGTTGTAAGCTCGTGCATTACGGTACACCATTTAATTATCTCCATCATGACGACTTCACCAAGAACTCTAATCATATCAACAAGATTGCCATTCCTCTCACCAACACTACCAAGATATTCCCGTCCCTTGCAGAGATATCACCGAAGAGAGGCTCCCTCGAAGCAAATTGCCGCCGTGCTGTCCAAGAGAAATGGGCCTTCGGGTTTCTCTGCGGCTTCGACAGCCGAGGAGGTTACGCGGGGAATTGACGGCTCAGGGCTCACTGCTATTGTTACAGGTGTTCTTTCTTTTTCCCTTTTTTTTTTTTTTTGGCAATCGCTGATATGAAATAGCTTCTCTAGCTAGATACTTTTATCTTACTCGGATGATCGACAGGGTCAACGAGCGGCATTGGCTTGGAGACAGCGCGTGTCCTCGCGCTTCGTGGGGTCAACGTTGTAATGGCTGTAAGGAACGTTTCTTCTGGAAATAAGCTGAAGGAAGCCATGGCTACAATGAACCCTTCAGCTAAACTTGATGTCATGGAGTTGGATCTTATTTCCATGGCTTCTGTCAGAAAATTCGCATCCGAGTTCCAATCTTCGGGTCGTCCACTGAACCTTTTGATGTAAGAACACAAAATATCCTTCTCTTTTTTGTTTGGATTTTACTCTACTATTGCATTACATCTAGTGACGGAGATCTCTGTTTTTTAGTAACAACGCAGGAGTTATGGGACCACCATATCAGCTGTCTGAAGACAACATTGAGCTGCAGTTTGCCACTAACTATTTAGGTTTCTTCTTTATAAACCAAGGTGTTAGAGTTATCGAGGATTACGTAGAAACAGAAGAAGACAAAAAGGCTGAATAAAATGACCAACTGTTTTCATATGATAGTGTTCTTGATTTTGAGTATCCTTCTTTCTTCAGGTCACTTCCTCTTGACCAATTTGTTGCTCGACACAATGAAGAAAACGGCTCGCGAGACAAAAAGGGAAGGAAGGATTGTCAATGTTGCGTCTGCGTTTCACCGTATTGCATATAAAGAAGGAATCCGCTTCGACAGACTCAATGATCTAAAAGGGTATGGATGAAAACCATGGTTTTTTGGGTAATCCAATATTCAGAATATCGACCTCATTTTCATCACATTCACAATTCCCGTGATGGCTCCTTAGGCCAAGTAAACACATTAATGAGGGGCTTCGAAAGATTACCCCAAACACCCCTAAATATTTTATGGAGCATATTATAGTGTATGATTTTCGGCAAACAGATACACCAGATGGGGTGCGTATGGCCAATCGAAGGTTGCCAAGATACTACATTCTAATGAGTTAACAAGGCGCTTGAAGGTTAAAAAAATTTATATTTATATACGTAGTAAGATTGACGGTTGATTTCTGAAATGCGAATTTGGAACTCATTATTAAGTTTGTTTCAATGCCACAGGGAGAAGGAGCTGAGGTAATTGCGAACTCACTTCACCCGGGAGTTGTCGCTACCAATATTTTCCGGCATTTAGGCTTGTTGGGAGGTAAGGGTGTTTTACTTTTTTATTTTTTACGTAGATTGATAAATATATTTCAAACCTGACCCTAGTATTTTTCGAAACATACACATCCCTTAAGTTACGAAGGGTGGCGGGTTATTAGCATCCAACTTATGGGGTTGCAATTTAGGATACTTTCAAAATCGAAGTAATTTATGGACGACAAGTCACTTCACCTCTTCTCGATGATGTGGCGTCTGCTGCCTTCCAAATGAACTACCATGTCACCAGATGCCGCATGTTGTCCTTAAACTGATGCTTTTTTTCAAGTTATTGTCCTAAAACTTCAGTCCCTTAAAACTAAAGGCCAAAATGCATATAACCCTTTGTGATTTTGCCGAAATGCACATAAATTTTCGTGGTTTTTTTTATTGCGCGGTACTCTCTCGTGGTTTAACTAATGTTGCACCGTATCTCCAGGCAATAATTTCTGCCCGAAATTGGATTGCACGCGCTCTTATTTCATGTTGATTAAAGCTTGAACCATATTATTTATTGTTAAATGACCAGAATACCCCGACTATTCACCTTCTTTTCAAATGATAACGCTCGTCCCTCCGTAGGATAAAAATTGCTGCCAGATAGGTTATCATTTGAAAAGTGAATAGTTGGGGTTATTTTAGTCATTTAACAGTAAATAATATGGTCATTTGAGCGCGTGTAATCCAATTTCGGACAAAAACTGCTACACGGAGAGTTATCATTTGAAAAGAATGTGAATAGTTGGGGTTATTCTGATTATTTAACGGTAAGTAATGTGATCCAAGTTTAACTCACCTGCAGTAAGAGCGCGTATTATCCAATTTTGGGCAAAAAATGTTTCTCGGGGGGTACGGTGCAATATTAGTTAAACCATGAAGGAGTACCGTGCAAACCACGGGGATTTATGTGCATTTTGACGAAAGCACGAGGGGGTTATATGCATTTTAGCCAATTAGATGTCTTGAAAGTGACATTTTTAACCGATGAAAACATTTATTTCAGCGCTGTGAAAAGTGCAGCGTTTTCGGACCAAAAAATCAAAGTTTTGTTACCTTGTCTTGCAGCTATAGCTGCCCAGTTCAAATTCCTGTGCAAAAATGTGGAACAAGTAAGTATCTTTGTTCATTATCTCCATACATACTTTTGCCTCATACACACTTCTTACTCGGTCATACTTACTGTGTTTTTTTGTTTCTTTTTTTTTTTATGGAAAAGGGTGCTTCAACCTCTTGTTACCTGGCGTTGAACCCCCAAGTGAAGGGCATTTCGGGCAAGTATTTTTCGAACAACAACCTTGCGGAGCCACTCTCACGGACTCAAGATGCTGAAATGGCCCGAAAGCTTTGGGACTTCAGCATGGATTTGACCAAGTAGTTGATATTTGTCAGTTCTTTTGCAACAATTGAAATAAAGTTGTTTCTGTAATAAGGATGTGTTCAAATAGTAAAAGAATAACTAAGTGTTAATTTGGCAGAAAAAAGGTCAATAAACTACCTAGAACAGGATGTGGTGTTATGTTTAAAAAGTTTCAAAGACGAGCGATGAGCTAAAACCTGATATGTGCTTTTCCTTGGGCTTTTTTTTAAGAAGATGGCATTTGACTTGACTCGGTCAATTTAAACAAGTAGACCTTCTATAAAAAAGTGGTCTTTGATCCAGTTAATATTAAGGATATTTTCATCAATAAGCGAGCATGGTACCGTGCTCTATAGCTGGGTCCATAGCATGGTATCATGCTCACCATGGTACCTTGCTATAAGCACGGTACCGCGCGACATAACATGACACCATTTCCATACAACGCAGTCAAGATTTGAACGCGAGACCCATTATACAGAAAATTGATTCTGCAAAACTAGACTACATACCGTCAACCCATCCGCGAGTTGTATTTAATATATCTGTTTATACTTGGATCCGTATTAATGGGGCATACTAGTAATTTTTACATGGAGGCTATTTTCTAAAATTGACCAAGTCAATGACCATTTCTTAAATAATCCCACTTTTCCGTATACTTTTTTCCGGGTGTTCGTTCGGTACATACCGTACCGAACCGAACCGAAATTTTCGGTACACCGCTAGTAGGTACCGAATACGGAATCGAAAATTCGGTTCGGTTTTTACAGAATGTTTTCGCTAAATTCTGTATCGAAATTTAAATAATAATAAAAAAATTCGGTAATAATTAAATTAATACGTATATTAATATAATTATAATTTTATTTTCAATATTAATAAAATAAAATATATTTTTTAAAAATTTCGTTTTACCGAAAAAATCTGTACCGAATCGAATTTACCGAATTACCGAAATTTTTTTAAGAACCGAATACCGAACTGAATTTTTCGTTTCGGTTCGGTTTTGTACCGAAATTTCGGTATTTCGGTTTGTTCGATCGGTATACCGAACAACGAACACCCCTATAAATACCTGTTTGAATAAAAACTTAGATTACCTATATCCGAAATTTTTACAGGTAGGTATCTGATTTAATTTGTACTCTCTTCAGTCATGTTGTACCTTACTGTGTGTGTATTGCGTACCATAACACATTGATATAGGGTACCTAAATGTGTTCGTACGGCGTACCTAATGTGTAAATAGGGTGCACCTAAAGGTGCTAATATGGCGTATCATTTCCTAAACGTATTACGTACCACAATACGTTGATAATGTACCCAAATGTGTTGTATGGCATACCTGCGGCGGATCGGGTACCTATCTGCAAAAAGTTTAGTCTGTTAGGTACCTACATGTAAAAAAATGTTGACAGGGTACTAAATTACAAGTTTTTTTTACGGATGAGGTATTTATGTGTAAAGACCCCTACTCTTTCAAACTACTTTTTCTAAATAACGTGGAATTTGTTCTCTAATTTCTTTTCTTGAATTCCTAAATATCATTATATTAATTAATTTATTTTTCAGTAACACATTCCGTTTAATATTATTATATTTTTAAATTAATCTATACTTCCACACCTATTTTATAAAGTATTAATATTTTTAACTATCAACTAATTTAATAAAATAATCATAAATCATAACCTATCTTATTAACTTATACAATAATTGATGGGAAAAAAGTTATAGTCAATTTAGCCATCACAATTATATATAAATATTATAATATTCCTATAGCATAGATTTTATAACCACAACAATGGAAAACCAAATAATATATTTTAGCACGACTAAAATTATATATTTGTTATAAATATATTTTGTGATTAATATTTAGATTATGATTATTGTGATATATAATATAGAGAGAAATATTTAGAGAGATGATATAAGTATGAATCAATTTCAATACTTGGTGTGTTTTTACAACTCAAGGTGTCTATTTATATGCAAATTTCTCAAATTACAACCACAAAATAAAATATTACATTATCATAAAATAATCTCAACTAATTCATAATCTCATCTATCACATTCTAATTTAACCACTACATATACATCCACTCCAATATTTCATAATACTCCCCATTGGATGTATATTTAGGAATATGCCTCGTTAAAACCTCACTACGAAAAACCCAGTGGGATAAAAACCTAGTGAAGAAAAAAGAGTACGTAATCATTTATTATGCTTTCATATGTTACCGCATTGAAAACCTTTATTGGGACTATCACATGGGAAAAACCACAGCAAAAGGAAAAAGAGTGCAACGCGTATTTGCTCCCCCTGATGAATATTATCATTTCAAACTCGAAGTCTTCGAATGCCAATTGAATATATCAATTTTCTAAAATTATTGGGGGAAGTGCTTTCGTAACCAAATCTGCAAGATTTTCGCTAGATCGCACTTGTTGTACATCAATATCCCCATTTTTCTCCAACTCGTGTGCAAAAAACATTTACGAGAAATATGTTTTGTTCTATCTTCTTTAATATACCCTTCCTTTAATTGTGCAATACAAGCCACATTATCTTCATATAATATCGTTGGAAGTAACTCTTCAGATAATAGCCCACAAGTATGTTGTATATGCCTAATTATCGATCGCAACCAAATACATTCTCGGCTAGCTTCATGAATTGCTAATATTTCAGCGTGATTAGATGAAGTAGCGGTTAAACAGAGTTTAACCGATCGCCATGAAATGACAGTTCCTCCATACGCAAATAAATAACCAGTTTGCGATCGAGCGTTATGTGGGTCGGATAAGAATCCAGCATCTGCATACCCAATTAAATCTGCTTTCATCTCATTAGAGTAGAATAATCCCATATCCATTGTTCATTTAAGGTATCGAAATATTTTTTTAACTCCGCTCCAATGTCTACGAGTTGGCGAAGAACTATAACTTGCCAATATATTTACAGCAAATGCTATATCAGGCCGCGTATGTGATCGAGCGAATCGAGTAATAAAAATAAAACGAATATCGACAAACTAACCACGCTCAACGAGCACGTGTACCTATCGATAATAGTATAGAATGACGAGTCTGAGTATCGAATCCCAAGGGAATTAAATAATCAGAAAAACTCGAATTTAAATATCCTAGTGAAAATGTTTTGATTGTTGTAAAACTGAAAATATAAATGAACAAAACTGATAAAAATGATGAGAATGAACGACGATAAGAAAGCGAAACGTATTTGAGACTTCGACTCCCTTAGCTCGATCGATCATGAAAACATTCATCAAAGTTTTAGCTAAACGTTAGACCGTGAGGATTACCAACACATGCTTACGAGTTCATATGACTTTCGAAACTGTGCCTTATCACACGAGGCTCGTAAGCAACTAATCTACGTCTTAAATAGCCGGGCAAGCTTCCCTAACTACTTAATCGAAGATTGCATTAAATTATTATTGATCCCTCTATAGATTTGACTCTAATCCAGCGGGGTAGCTCAACCTATCTCTAGTGATGAGTTTATTCCGCTCGATCGTTCACCCCTCTCTCGAGCGCAGCGCACGATTTCCCAATTAATCTATCTTACACACATAGACATGAATAAGATAAATAAGAATTTCAATTACATAGACATAATCGAAATCATATAAATTCATAAACGAGTCTTAACATAGCATAACATTAAATATACTTAAAACATACAATCGATCTTGTCAGGGGCATCTCATCTCAAATACACAAGAAATTAGCTACTCATTTTTTAAACTAAGAACAGAATAAACATCAAAGAAAATATAGATCTTCACTGATTTATGGCTTCGTACCCTTGTTCTTCGTTGAGCCGTTTATCGAATACCTAGCATACAAGCCAAGTGAATGAGCTAGCTTGCTCTCTAGCCTTTCTTTCTCTTCTCTAAGTGTATGTATGTGTTCTCTCCCAATGGTTCCTTCCTCTATTTATAGCAAGGGGAGCTCAAACTCATGTGCATGCAAGTCTTATTTGCTTTAACTTGTTCACATTGAAAAACTAGCTTTGTCCCCCAATTCCTTCAACTTTAGCCTTCTTTATTGAGTTCAAATGGAATGGGGTGTTTCAATGTCGAAAGTTAGGTCTAAAGCATGCCTCTTTCCTTGAATAATCGGTGAACTTTCGACCAAGAAGAGACAAGTTAGGTAGGAGTCATTTTTTGTGTGTTTTGACCTCCAACACAACCTCTAACACGACAGTAACTTCAGAAATTAATATCTCTCAGTCTAGAGCTCCAAATCCAAATCCCTCCGGTAAGATCAAGATCAAGTATTCTACCTTTGGTTAAAATTTCAGCTTTATTGGACAACTTTTACCCCCTCATCTGTTAAGAATCCGAAACTGTAAAACTTGGAAATCATGCACACAAGGCTTGACTTTGATTCACAGAAAAATTGCATGAAGTTCAAATTAATATCTCACGATGTAGACATTCAAATGCAAATCCCTTTTGTGAGAATTAAGATCATTAAGTATTCTAGCTCCCCTCCAATTTCAGATCTATCGGTCAACTTTAACCCCTTATTCTACGAGACATGCTAAACTGCCTCAAAACTGTCCGAAATGATGTAAACTCATAATTAATTACCAAATTTGACATGAAGACTCCATTTTAACTTGCAAATACTTCAATTATAATACGTATAAACATAAGAAAATACGTTTATTAGTATGACTCGAAAGATACATTAGCACTCCAATAGCAATAAGATATGGTACTTCAGGACAAAGTAGCTCTTCATCATTTTCACGTGGTCTGAATTGATCTTTATTCCTGTCTAACGATAGTATCCAATGGATGAGCTTTGTCCATATAACCTTTTCAATATCTTTTTTGTATAAGTTTCTTGATGTACAAATATCCCATTCTTTAAATATTCAATTTGCAGCCCGAGACAATATTTTGTTTTTCCGAGATCTTTCATTTCGAACCTATCTTTTTAAACAATCAATAGCTTTCAATAACTCTTCAGGAGTTCCAATTATGTTGATGTCATCAACATAAACTGCTATAATAACAAACTCATTTTTAGATCCTTTCATGAATATACAAGGGCAAGTTTGATCATTTTTATACCCTTCTTTCACTAAAAATTCCTTAGGCGATTATACCACATACGCCCAGATTGCCTTAATCCATAAAGCGATTTATTAAATTTAATTGAGTATTCATTTCGTGGACCTGAATTTTAAGGATATTTGAATCCATCGGGAAGCTTCACATATATATATATATATATATATATATATCACTGTCAAGTGATCCATATAAATAAGCAGTGACAACATCCATAAGACGCATATCGAGTCCTCACATACTGCCAAACTAATTGGAAAACGAAAAGTAGTTGCGTCCACCACAGGAGAATACGTCTCCTCATAATCAATACCAGATCTTTACGAAAAACCTTGTGCAACAAGCCTTGCTTTGTATCTCGTAATTTCACCGTTCTCATTTCTCTTTCTGATGAAAATCCATTTGTAGCCAAGTGGTTTACATTTTCTGGTATGCGGACTACATGTCCAAAAACTTTTCGTTTCTCAAGTGACTTTAATTCTGCCTCGATTGCATCTTTTCATTTTGGCCAATCATTTCTTTGTCTGCATTCTTGTACAGACCTTGGTTCACGATCCTCATTCTCATTAATCTCGTTCTCATGTAGCGCTACGTTAAAAGAGAATAGATCGTCAATGTTGACTTCGTCTCGGTTCCATTTAATTCCATTATGGGCATAGTTTATCGAGATATCTTCATTATCATTTTTTTTT
Organism: Craterostigma plantagineum; assembly: GCA_027422505.1. Classification (NCBI taxonomy): domain Eukaryota; kingdom Viridiplantae; phylum Streptophyta; class Magnoliopsida; order Lamiales; family Linderniaceae; genus Craterostigma; species Craterostigma plantagineum. The sequence continues at coordinate 12,475,086 of JAPQWV010000020.1, forward strand.
CAAAAATTTTCAGAATTTTCAGATATCTGAGTTTTATTCTCATCAACATTTATGCCAGTCGACTTCTTTAATCGATACATCATCGATTGGACCATTCTTATTATTTGCTCAATTTTTTTTTCCGATGATTTTTATTTTTGGAACCCGATGCCTACCACGCTTAAATTGTGGCTTAGGCTTGATATCATTCTTTGTATGTTCTATAGAAACATTAATTTTTTCAGGAGCATTTACAGTTGGATAATGTGACTTAGTCACCCTTTTAAGGTCAATAAAGCTATCTGGCAGTTGATTAGCTAAGTTCTGTAAATGAATTATCTTTTGAACTATTAGTTCAGATTCGTTCGTTCGAGGATCATAATGCTTTAACGATAATTAATTCCAACGAATATTCTTTTCCATCTGTTTCTTCTCTCCCATAATGTCGGAAATTTGATTCATCAAAATGACAATCGGCAAATCTAGCCGTAAATAAATCTCCCGTTAAAGGTTCTAAATATTATATTATCGATGGAGATTCAAATTCGACATATATTTCCAACCTCCTTTGAGGTCCCATCTGCATTGTGGTGGCGCAATTGGAACTTATATCGCACATCTAAAAATTCGTAGCTGGGAAATATCTGGTTACTGACCCTAAACCATTTGCAATAGGGAGATATCATGATAACTTGTTGGTCTGATGTAGATATAGTGATGTTGCTGTGATGGTAATATAACATGTCTCAAAAACAAGACAGCGGAAGTTTTAACTTTATCAGTAGTGATCTTGCACTAATTGCAAATATTTAATCAACGATTCTGCGAGATCGTTTTTCATATGAACATGTGGCACGAGATACTCAACATCAATTTCAATCGACATACAATAATCATTAAATGTTGTAGGATTATCAATCTTTTTTCTTTATTGGATCTGAAATGTGCATTGAATCAATTGAGCAAGCAATCTCGCAAACGCCTTGTTCCGCGTTGATAACAAACGTACACAGGACCATCTCGTCAATGTATCGTAAAATACCTAGATGGCCAACATGATGAATGTATCAGTTCGCATATAATCATATATGTATATGCTTAAAAAATGCGATAATTTCATTCTTCACTTTCATTGGTGATAGGTGAATAATGAATTTCGTTTTAGAGCAAGCAGACATGATAATTCTTTGAAAAATCTTCTGGTTTTTCAATAACTGTCCATGTAAATTTTAATTATTTCCGCATCATAATTTCACCGGAATGGTCCAACCGGTCATGCCAAATAATAACTATAATGTCATTAGTAAACTTCTGATTGCGATAGCATATGATTCAATTCTCAAATATAATATAACCCAAAGTCAAGTAGATGTAATATTTTTACAATTATTATTGTCATTCGAAATCACCTTCGTAATATGTAAATATCAACATCTTTCCATTCTAAACATGATATCCGTTCGAATAGATTTAACGCATAATAAATTTATTTGAAAAATTGAATACTATAAGCCATTTTCAATATAACCTTGTTCCTCTGGGCAATAAAACATTAGCCCTTCCGGAGCATCAATTATAAATATATAAAAATACATATTATTGAAAACAAAATCGTATAAATGTAATGCATACCTCCGCATAAACCATATTCTCTTTCTAGGGCTGTGACGATTCCCGTGCCACCGATGAGCACCGCCGTGGCGGAATTGATGCCATTGTTGAGGTACATAATATAAATTTTATATAAAACACCCTTATTCAAGCAATGTTACGTAAAAATCTAAATAAATGAAAAACTCGTTTCACTTATTATTAGGTTCAGTTAGTTAATGGGCCTTCTAGAATAATGGCCCGTTGTTATATGACGTCAGGGGCATAATTGTTATTATCAACACCTTACCATTCACCTTAACCATGTATGAGTAGCAAGACATATAAACATTAGTGTATATAAAATATTTGCATGCATAAAATTTCATCTCCAATGATAATTTCTTTCATAATATTCGAATGAATGTTTGATAAATATTAGTCGTGTGACCGATTTTCTTGAATACCGCAATTTTGAGCAACGTCTTGTTTCGGATTTTGTTACCCTTGAATTATAAAGATCTATGGATCTTTGGTGCGAATAAAGATTCAATAATTGCGATGATAATATTATTCTTGATAGCGGTCGTTACTCAACATTTCATTCTCGTTTATTTATCACATTTCCCGCTTCGGAGAAAATCTTTTGTATATTCACAACGATAAACATACACAACCATTCGTATTATTTGCGGATACATTCATACTCAACATTTCATTCTCGTTTATTTATCACTGGTTCCGCTTCGGGGAAATCTTTTTTCACAACGAAAACATACACAGCCATACATTCACTTCTGGGAATGTCGTACATTCACTTCAGGAAATTTCGTAATTGTTCAATCAAAATATCAACCATAATTAACCTTTAATTTCACGATTCAGAGTTCAAGCCAACATATCACAATATCGAAAGCAACAAATTCTAAGCTCGCCAAGTTCGACATTATACTATCATAAAATCAAAAATATGTTAAATAAATCATATAAGATAATTAATCAAAATCATAAGATCCAAAAGTATATGTAACAAGAATAACATAAACAAATTAAATAAATCTTTTATTATTCGTTTAATTAATTTATGTAAGGTCCGATAAGGCTATTATGGTATCCAAAATCCGTGTCTGTTGTCCAAAGTCCGTATTCATGTCCGAAATCCGGGTTCATAGTCCATAGCATGTACATCGTCCATAGTTCATAATCCGTCCAATCGGTAATTAATTTAAAGTTGTTTAATCATTTAATCAAATATTGTTTTAATTTTTCTTAAGAAAATCCACACGCCACCGAGAGGAATCGAAATCTGGATCTCTCACCACAAATGATGATATTCCGCAGGCATTTTTTGTATATTTTATTTTTTTTTAAATATCTGTTTAGCGTACGATTAATGTAAACAAAATTACCGTACATAAAACAAAATACCTCACTCGTGAAATTATCTCGACGGAGGTTGATCGTTGTTGGAAAGCGCTTGTGCTCACTCATGAAATAATCTCGACGGAGGTTGGTCGTTGCCGGAGAGCGCTCGTGCTGATAACGTGTTATAAATATATTATTGTGATTAATATTTATATTATGATTATTGTGATATATAATTATAGAGAACAATATTTAGAGAGAGGATATAAGTATGAATCAATTTCAATACTTGGTGTGTTTTTACAATACAACTCAAGGTGCCTATTTGTAGGCAAATTTCTCAAATTACAACCACAAAATAAAATATTACATTCTCATAAAATAATCTCAACTAATTCATAATCTCATCTATCCCATTCTAATTTAACCACTCCATATACATCCACTCAAATATTTCACAATTACTCCAATATTTTATCATAATATTTACGAAAATTTACTAATAATATGTACGTTAATTTATTTTTTCAGGTTGTGCGCAAGTGAATGAATATAATAAGACTTGGTCAAACTTAATAAAACATCTACCCCCGTGTCGTGGTGTACTTTGTAATAAGGGTGACATGTCATACTCTGTTGCGGTCACAACCCAACAACACCGAAAAATTATTGGCTGGTTAACGTTCATTATCATGATACTTCGATTACTATATGTTCGTTCCCATTGCAAATGAATTATTGTCTATTCTGGGATCAACATCTGAGATATGATATCGTTTCTCCCAATCTTACTACAATTTCACTTAAAAGTATTAGTAAATATATGGTCTCAATTTCAACATGATGCAACTACTAAAACATCGCACAGTCAACTCATAAACATGAAACTTTTACTACATTCCTTAGAATCTCAGAAATCTCATCACTACTCTATTGCAATTGGTTTGAGCATTCATCGATTAACATATCCAAACTGGTAATCAATGATGCCGATGAAATCCATTCAGACAATGATCATAGGAAAGAGCAGAGCTTACGACAACATATAAACAAGATATAAGCTCATATACTCCAAACTCCAAAATATAACACCACATTTTAAGATATCTTTGGAAACGTTTTGTTGTAATACTTTCTTGACAGCTTAATGCAGTCCAACCAATGCAATACCTGGGAATTGGGATCTCTCTCTAACACAACGTCAGCCACCGTAATCTGCATCGTGCTTCTGAACTCACTGATTTTACCCCTAACTCTCGCCATGGAACCCAATTGAACTTCATCAGCAAACTTCGACGCCAGCTGAGCATTCAGTCGAACACCTGAGGGGTCGCGCTTTGCGAAGTAGGGCGAAGTTAAATGGTTCAGCCACAAGATGCAGGGGATCAAACCCGTGCCGTCGTCGACTGAGAACCTGACCAATTTTCCGGGCTTCGATTCGCGGGTGACGACGACGCCGACGGTCTCGGCGCGCGACGCGCACGCGCCGCCGTGCGGGAGGAGGAAGGACGACGAAGATGATGAAGACGAGGATGGGTTTGAGGGGTTGTTGGGCTTCAGATTGTGGAAATCTGAGGCGAGGAGTTTGACGTGGCTGGTGATGACGTGGAGGGAGTCGGTCATTTTTGTTTGTTCGATGGGTTCTTCGCCTCGGAAAAGTGAATTTTGAATGGCGTAATTTTGATATTTCTGGAATGAAGGGGCTAGACGGTGTAATTTGCAGAATACTTTTATGCGTTATTTGAAACTTTAGGGGCTTTTCTGCAATTTATGAAGCTATCTAGCTAGCCCTAGGCCTCTCAATTTGGGGATTTTGCAACGTCAAGTAGGCAGCAATAGAGGATGAAGCGAGGATTGAGATGGAGCGACGGTGAGGACGACGATACGTCGTCGTCTGGGGACAGCTCGGAGCTCGGCAGCGATCATGAAAATAGAAACATCAAGGGATCGAAGACGGAAGATGCAAGACAATCCTCAAAGCTCAAATCTTCCCAAGGTATTACCCGAGTCAAAATTTGTTGTAATCTCTCTGAAATTGTTTTTGTGGTTTTGTTGCTGCAATGTTAGGACCTATGGCTCTTGATTTACGACACATGTCGAGTAGTTTCTCACTAGAACGAACCTGAATCAGATTAATAGAAAAAAAGAATGCAGTTTTCATTTAGTTGACTTTTCATCTATTAACGAAACATTCCCTGGCACTGAGTGTAGAGAGACTGAAGGAGATCTCTGTCGTCATTAATGGCTTCCCAATTCATGGTGTAAGCACTTACAAAATTCGTATTCGAGGTTGTTTGATAGTGGGATTAGGCACGAACTTGCTCCTACACCTTAACGTGGTAAACTTGGGATGCTATTCATACTTCTAAGTTATAGTGATCTATCTACGTTCAGTCAGTCATCGACTAGTTTGATTTATTCATGGGATAGATTGCCTTGGAATCAAGCAAGCTGATTCTTTCTCCTCACAACTTATTGTTTCAGCTGATGCTGCTAACAAGAAGAAGAAAGGCATAGACTTCGAATCACTAACTCAACATGGGTACAAAGGTGGGCTATCAGTGCTGAACATGCCTGCACCAAAGGAACAAGATCAAGAACCCAATTGGTCATGGTCCTCGGGGAAAGAGAAGAAACCTAAAGAAGGCGAAGAAGAATCGTTTAGAGAGAGGCAGAAGACAAGAGCTGCAATAGCCGACGGAGAGCAGCTTCTGAACGTTCAGACTCGTAAGGAGAGAAAGAAAGAGGCGTCCTTTCAGCAGAAGGAGAAGAGGAAGAGAGATCTTGGCCAGGCGAGTAGAGGTAAGAGCTATGTCGAGGAAGAGAAGAGGTTGCTGAGGGACAGTGGTGTGTATTCGGGTTTTGATTCATAGATTGATGTTTTGGGTTTTGATTCCTAGATCGGTATTTCTGAGACATTTTCCTGTGTGTGATGATTACTTGCTATCAAATAAGACTGCTTCTCACTTCGAATGATTTTATAGTATAATATATTATAGCTTAATTATCTTTCTATTTTACTAAGGGAGAGCACCTTAGAGTAACTACTCTTCCAATTTGGTATGTTAATTTTATTCTATAATTTATAATTTAATCACTAATTTTTTGTTATATTCTTATAAGTAAATTTTTTATTTTACCTAATTCAAAACATTCCTTTTAAAATTGAATTATGATAATATAATTGCAGATCAACTTTTTAACCATATAGAATTATATATTTTTATGTATTGGGGCACACACATTCGAGTGTTCTTACTATACCAGTTTTTTAGTGGGTGAGTCCGAGAGACGTTTCAAGAACAACTAAATTATGCCTGATGATTCTTAATTTGTAACACTTTTAATTTAGACTAGTGCATTAAGCATACTCGTGCATGTGCAAAAAAAGCTGTTGACCTTTTTGGTCCATACATATTAGAGAGTTCTGATGAACGATGTAACTGTAATGACGTTAGGTCTATAAATTAAGTGATTCGATTTGTGATTAATATAGCTTCTAAGTTCATGATAATATTCGACCATGCATTAATAATGAGCTTTAAAATTGATTAAAGTGTTGAATATTTGATTTGCATATGAGTTTGTGATATGGTGATGAGACTATGTGATTGCATGTTATAGACAGCCTATGTGATATGATATATCATTCTATGCTATATATGGAAATTACGCATGAGATATCCTGTTGAGCTATATATGGAAAATATGCTGTTTATATATGGAAAGTGATATATCCGTTGATACTAGTTTATTCCTGGACGAAAATCACTTATACGATTCTTTGCATGCTTTCCACTGAATTTAATGTGCAATATTAAATTGATATCTTTCCCTATGCTGATTGGATATTATATTTAGGGAAGATTTGATTTGATTGACTTTGTGGATAAGATGCTATTATATGGTATATACTGTAAAACGGATGTGATCTCTGAAATAAGGAAAGTTCTGCCATGATATGATAAATCGAATTAAATATGCTCTGATCTGATTTACGTGCTAAACATGGTAAATATATTGATCTAATACTATGAGCTGTACATGGAAAACGTGCTTATGTGATGCTATCTCATGTGCTATGTTTGGAAAGTTAGTCTTGATTGATTTATACCAGAAATAGATAGCAGGGAATCACTTATGGAAAGTTCTGATATGGTAAATATATGCGAAGTGATTAAATATGCATGAGAATGAAATTGAGTCTTTATGTGGAATATATTCATGCTTAAATAAGTTCTTATATGGAAAATAATCATGCTTTAATGTGCTATATGACCGTTGTGATGATTTGTTAAAAAGCATGATTTATATGGTATGATTGACTCGAAAATTGCATGGAAACTATGCTTGATTTGGTGATTATTATATGATATGATTTTCCATGTGAAGTGTTGATTGAAGAGGTTTATATATGAGCCACACTTCAGATTTTCGAAGGGAACTAAGAATTTGCGAACCTACGAATATAAGCGTCTTGAGCAGAAACAGTTACTGAGAGATTCCTGAGCCTTCCACTTGTGATAACTTTCTGCCTTACTGAGCTGTAACTGGCGTATCCATCATTGAGCGAGTGATTCATCCTGTTATTCCATCCTCCCACGCCATACATTCTGTCTTCGGACGTGTTGTCTTCGGACGTGAGCAATACCAAGGAGGCAAGGTCGACGTTTACGCACACGTGAAGGGAAGGACAAGTCCGGGGGCCCTTCGGTAGCGAGCTGTGTCTGTCGGGATCGAGGAGATTCCGAGGAACGAAACTCGGCGTGTGGTAACCTAGTAGTGGCTAGTGTTCGACTTGTTTCGGTTGTGTATTGGGCTAACCAATCAGTTTTGTATCCAGCTACGGTGCATTATAGTGATTGGTTAAACTCTTGGGGAGCAAACCCCAAGGAGAGGAGTAAACCCAGTTGGGGATATAACCTCTATAAAAATCCTGTCTCGCATTTACTTTTCAGTTATTTCTTTATCACAGTGAGACAGACCCGAAACACATCCGACGAACTAGGATATATCAGGCATACACGTTACAAGCATCAATAGGCATATTCAAGTCACTACACTTAGAATTTGTGAAAAGAAGCCAAAATTTCTATAGGCCCAATTCACCCCCCCTCTTAGGCACATTTATATCTTCAAATAATTGGGGGTGAATCTATAGAAAATACCCAATAGGATAAAATTTTTACACATAACTACCCATGTCAGAAAATATTACAAATATTCTCGATTTAATTTTACCAGTTTATAGCATACGTCGTACCATTTTCTGTTATATAGGGTACCAAATGTGTTGATATAGGGTACCTAAATATAGCATACGTCGTACCTACGGGAATACCTGTGTGTTACATAGGGCGTACTTAAAAATAGCATACGTCGTACCATTTTCTGTTATTTAGGGTACTCAAATGTGTTGATATAGGGTACCCAAATGTGTTGTATGGTGTACTTTCGGGGATCAGGTACCTATGTGCAAAAAAATTATTCTGTTAGGTACCTACATATAAAAAAATCCTGACTCGGTACTAAATTACAAGTTTTTTTCCAAATAGGTATTTATATGTAAAAACCCCATAATTGGGACTAAATACATTAAACGATACTAAGGTTATAAAAGAATAATGATAATTACCAAAATTTTATCCCAATCTAGTCTAAAATATGAAGTATTTAAAAATAAGTTTTCATTTAGCTACACGTCTTGTCAGTTGTCACTAAAGGACATGCCACAGTCTCTCTCTCCTCGTAATACTACACATTGCCAGAGCATCTCTCGTTCGCAATAATACATAGAAATTCCGTACGCTTTATTTTTTACGCATCGTAGCATTTTTCCGAAAGTTGTCACTAAAGTTTGCGTCAACTCGCGCAATGTCACGCTTTTTAAAACACTGGTGCAAATTCATAACTATATGCAATTTTATCTTATATCTATAGCATTATTTTTATTTTAATATGTCTAATATATGATGATTCTATTTTAATTAATTGAATTATATAAAGGGAGAAATGATTTTATGGTTGTATGATTAGAAAAAATTTAGAGGTTAAACGATTAAATTGTAATTAAGCATGATAAAATTGACATACAAAATTGAATTGTATTGTTACTCTAATGCTTTTTTCCGATGTTTGACATCATCCTTAATATATGAGGCAAAAAATAATTAAGCATATATTATATTTAGTTATAAATTTTTTGGAATATTTTAGTGTTTATGTAATCCAAATCAAATCCGTGCATATCCAAGTTGATGCAGGGCATGCATATTAAGAGCAAAGATATGGATAAAATTAAACATTTTTGAATAAACTATGGTTGAGATAACAGTGCTATATTTAAGGAGATTTAGGTAGGATATTACATAAACTTTAATTTTTGTTGGGATGTCGGAAATCACGAATAAATATAACGGCAATCAACGCAACTCGAAAACGAAAGTAACACGGAGAATTTTAACGTGGAAAACCCGAATGGGAAAAACCACGGGATCAATCTCCCGACCCCAGGAAAAAATCCACTATAGCTGAGTTCGACGGATACAACGGACACCTCCCGAGAACGTCTCGAGGTAACAACCCAACAACACCGAAAATACTACTCCGACAAGGCGAACACTCAGAACATCGAGTCACAAACTCAGAACACCAAAAATCCTCGAGCTACAAGCTCGGAAAATACGAAGAAGGTCGAAGCGGATTACAACCCAAATGAGGAACCGACCAATCTGTCCCGGTAGATATGTAGATCACGTCGAGTTGAGTCTCCTCCCAAAGTTTCGACGAAATCGGGGTAACGGATCATCCGGATCGAAGCGTTTCTTCTAATTTTTTTCTCTTTTCGCGTCTTTGTCGTGTGTGTTGTGTTATCTATCTTTTTTTACATATGCACATGGGCCAACCCATTATGGGCCGAACGCAATAAACTCCCCCTTCGGCTCATACGGTGGGCTTTAGTAATTTTGCTTTCCGCCAACAGGTATTGAACTTCTCCTTCAGCAAAATCTTCGTCAACATATCTGATCCGTTCTCGCTCGTGCGTACCTTCGCCAAATATAGTTGCTTTGACTCGATCACATCTCGAACCCAATGGTATCTGACGTCGATATGCTTGGATCTCGAATGGAATAACGAGTTCTTGGAGAGGTAGATGGCACTCTGACTATCGCTGTAAACAACGTCTTGCCGTAAACCAAGTTCTTCGAGAAACTTCTTCATCCACAAAGCTTCTTTGCAATCCTCCGTGTTCGCAATGTACTCGACTTCTGTGGTGCATAGCGCAACGCACCTCTGCAACTTCGATTGCCATGACAGCTCCCCCTGCAAAAGTCATCAAAAACCCCGAAATAGATTTTATGGAGTCAATATCACCTGCCATGTCTGAATCGGTATACCAAATAGCACAGGCTCTCCGTTGCCAAAACACAAACACGTCTTGGAAGTGCCTCTGAGATACCTCAATATCCACTTTACGGCTTCCCAGTGTTCTTTTCCCGGATTAGAGAGAAAACGGTTAAGGACACCACCGACATGGGCAATATCGGGTCGAGTACAAACCATAGCATACATCAAACTACCGACCGCAGACTGATAAGGAACTCTTCTCATGTTCTCTTTCTCACTGGGCATTCTCAGATGACAACTTGAAATGACCTGCAAGTGGAGAACAAACCGCCTTGGCTTTACTCATGTGAAATCTCTCGAGAACTTTCTCAATGTAATCTTCTTGAGGTAGCCACAACTTTCAATTTTTCCTGTCACGAGAAATCTTAATGCCGAGAATTTTTTTGGCCGCTCCAAAGTCCTTCATCGCAAAAGACTTGCTTAATTCTCTCTTCAACGCTGCGATCTTGCTAGTATCATGGCCGATGATCAACATGTTGTCAACGTACAATAGAAGAATAATAAAATCTTCATCGGAGTATTTTTTTAAAAAATACGCAGTGATCCGATAAAGTTCTGTTATAACAGTGAGCTTGTTTCAAACCGTACAAACTCTTGTTCAACTTGCAAAGAAGATGCTCATTTCCCTTAACTTTGAATCCATCAGTGGGCTGCTCCATGTAAATGTCTTCTTCAAGGTCACCATGAAGAAATGTAGTTTTTCCGTCAAGTTGCTCAATCTCCAAGTTCAAGCGCGCCGCCAAACTAAGAGCAACTCGGATCGAGGACATCTTCACCACTGGATATATCTTCAACGCCAGTGCCTCTTTTCTGATCGAAACCTTTCACGACCAACCGAGCTTTGTACCTTGGTCGAGAATTATTTTCTTCAGATTTTAATCAATATACCCAACGATTCTTGAGAGCCTTCTTGCCTTGAGGTAGCATTACCAAATAATAAGTGTGGTTATTATGGAAAGATTGCATGTTTTCCACCATAGCCTTCATCCACTTGTTCTTGTCATCAGCAGATATCGCATCTTGATAATTCTCAGGCTCTCCTGCATCCGTCAGCGTCACGTACTCATCTGAAGAATACCTCGTGGAAGTGAGAGGCTCCCTAGAAGATCTTCTCAACTGAGGTTCAAATAAAGATTCCTGAGCATCTTCATCAACAGGTTCTGCTGGCTCAACATCAACATGACATGTAGGCTTTTTTTCAAAAATAATGCACTTTGGAACTAATGTATCAAAAATAATGCCAATTTGAAAGAGATTCAAAAATAGATGAACGCGCCACCTCGAGTGAGGCGTTTTGAATGCGCCACACAAAGTGACGCGTTCTAAATGCACCACACCGAGTGGCGCGTTCTGTCGAACGTATACTCTTTCTCTTTTCTTCTTCTTTCTCATCTCTTCTTCTTCTCTTCCTTTCTTCCCACCTCTCGGAACAAACAATTTGGATATTTCCGACTCCAAATTCCGTGATTTCAAGGCTAGAATCTTAATCCCCTTTCAATTTCGTGAGGTATGTTATTTTTTTTTTAATTTTCTCTAATTGTTTTTTTGCATTTTTGTTTTTGGCCGGCGAGGCTCTCCGGCGTCCCTCCGATGCTCGGCAGCAGGTTGACATGGCTGTGGCCGCCGTTGTGGTGGGTGTTTACGATTTAGGTTAATTTTGGTTTTTTTCCTCCGGCGAATTGGCCGGATCGCCGCCCATCTCTATCGATGACGGCTTCGTTGCCAGCTCGTTGGTCGTTGCCGGTGGTCGTGACCGCCTTTATGCTTGAGTGTGGTGGTACCGGCGGTTATCTTTGCCGCTCCGATGTGGTTGTCGTCACATGATTGTGTTGCCGACGGTCGCCGATGTGGTTTCCATCACATCGTTGCAAGTGTTTAAACGTTGGTCGGCGGTTGTCGTTACTGGTGCGAGTCGGCGTTAAACATCGTCACTAGTAGTCATCGGCGGTAAACGCCGATGTTGCGGGCATTAAAATTTGGTCCTTAACTACTTGTGTTATTCGTTGGTCCTTATTAAGTAGTGTTTTATTTTTCTTTTAAGATGGACGAGACTTCATTTTATGGACCGAGGGATTCGTCTTTGTTGATGCAACAACAGGCACATCGTTCGTCGTGTATATTTTTCGAGATGAGAATTTGCTTGACGTTACCCTTCGAACAAGGGGTCCACAGGTTTTGGTATGGGGTACGGTGGGCAGTCCGATAGAACTTCATATTCCCGTACTTAGAAAACTGGAGTCGATGGGGTTCTACGGCATATATAGTTGTAAATCGCCGAAGGTGGACCCACATCTCATCACAACTTTAGCTGAGCGATGGCGTAGAGACACACACCTTTCATCTCTCTGTAGGAGAAGCCACTGTGACCTTGTTGGATGTTGGGAATTTATGACGCTTACCGTTCGAGGGAGCCATTGTTAGTGGAGTTGCTTATGCGGGGAGCAAGTCCCATTGGTCGGACTATTTTCGTATGATAACAGGATTTGTGCCAGAGGATCGAGATTTTGATAGCCCGTCTAAGATGAGTGTAACGGCGTTGAGTAATTGGTTATTGGAGAATCCAATTACTGATGACAGTATGGAGGACGTACTCGATGAAAGAGCACGTGGCACTTGACTGGGTGTTTTGTTTCCCGATAAGAGCGGCTCATGAGTTAATCTGAACTACCTACAATTTCTAACGCGCATCGACGAGGTCAGCAACTACAGCTGGGGAAGTGCTGTGCTTGCTGTTTGTATCAAGAGTTGTGTGCAGCCTCTCTTTGAATTGTACAGAACATCGGCGGACCCTGCGACTATTGCAGTTATTTATCTATTTTACTTTATTCAGCTAAACTATTTGTTGCACTATACTTGTTTTAAAGTTATACTTCTTATTTTGTAGGTGTGGGCTTGGATTCATATCTTGCATTTGAAGCCTCTTATCCGGTTGACTGCAGCAGACCTACTCAAGACAATGCAAAATGGCGAGATTGTGCTACCGATGCCACCGCACGCGGATAAGTAAGTTAGTCTATACTATTACAATAATAGACTTAGTCTTCTTTTGTGTTATTGCTTACTAATGACGTACATTCGTAGTTGGAGATCGACATTGACATTCACGTCTATGGCTCGTTCGAACGTGCTACAGATGCGAGAAATTTTAGATAATTTGAATCTCGCACAGTTCGTTTGGGATCCGTATAGCGTCGAGTTGCCTGAGGTCGCGGCACTCCCTGACGATTGTAGGCCACCATCGTGTAGGTCGAGATGTCCGTCGATTTTCTTCAACATCGTCGAACTGTATTATCCAGACCGGATCCTACGTCAGTTCAACATGGTGCAAGACATACCCTCAGCACCTGTGCCTGACCATACAAGGCTACATGACATCAGTGAGCGTAGAGGCCATCAAAGTTTTAATTGGGAGATGTTCCATGCGCAGTGGTTAGCGTTGTGGAACGATAGAGACGATAATGTGGTCGACGGTGTCCATATAGCCTCTAGTAACCAGTCGTTAGTGAATGGTAAGTGGTATGATAACGTCACTCGACGATTTGTCTCACCTAGTACGTATACAGTGGTGCAGGGTATTCAGGTGGGAGACAGAGCTACATGGCGTGCTGTGGTATATTAGCATTTTATGAATAATAAATTGTATACATTTTAATTTGTTTATGATTTACATCATTTCTTTATATGTAGGGTGACGCCGCAAAGGATATATTAGCTCGAGTTGCAAATGTCATCGAATGAATTTGACTGATTGGATTTGATCGACCAAGAGGAATGCGTGATCGGAATAATAGTTCAGAGAGGTCATCTCAGAGCAGACCACGTAGGAGTCGGTCTCGCACAGCTCGTCCTCGACACGATGAGGCTGGTAGTTCTAGATAGAACGAGGGATTAGAAGGTTACATTTATGAGGGGATGGACATTGATAGCGTTTATGGGCAGCCTATCACAGTTTGGTATGATTCATTCGAGGCAGGCTAATATAGATCATCATCCGCATTCTCTTGTTCCCTTCAGTTTTAGAACCCTCCACATCTAGTGCAGTAGATGAACCACAAGAAGCTGGCCGACGTCGTGCCCCAGTGAGTTCCTAGGCCTCCCATGTGTTACACTGGCACTTGCTTATATAGACCAGGTATAGTCAAGGCCACTTGTTATACATGCACTTTTCATCGTTGTGGTTTGTTGAACTCATTCTAACACTATTTATTTTGTAAGAAATTTTATTATATTAAGAAATATAAAACAATCGTTCAATCATTCATCTAAAATATTATAAAATATTAATTCATCTTATATTAATAAATTTCAAAAAAATCTTTCAATCATGTCGAATAATATATTATAAAAATATTATATTAATAAATTTAAAAAAAAATCTTTCTATTATTTCAATTGTAAGAAATATTATTATATTAAGAAATATAAAAAAATCTTTTAAGTGTGGCATGTCTAAAAATTAGGACGTCCTAAACATTAAATCAACACACTGCGGACACAAATAGTATTAATCCCATTGCATATCGAAGATTACCCCGTCATACAAATTTTCTCCAACTTCTTTCATTGCTATACGACATTGTAGGAGTCAATAGCAACAATTTATTTTTATATGAAAAGAATGAGTACGAGCGATTCAACGGAGTTGTTCATACACTCTTGGAGGTCAAAACAGATCATTGAGTTCTTCTTTCATCCAAATTCTGGCTTCAACTGTTTGCATATTTTCGTCGAGCTAGTCCAACACATAAATTCCTTCGAGCTCAATCAAACCCTCACATATGAAGAACCTGTATTTGACCAATCTGCATACTGTCAAATAGCATCTCAAACTCGACTCGACGAAGCAGGTCCATCAACAACCATTCCCCCTAATGATCCCATTGAGCCAGAGAATGACAGGAAGTGAACGACTCCGAAGCGGATAACGTTGGCGGCGGATTAGAAGATCTACCGGATCCTGTTGACGATGAAGATGATGATGAACCGAATGTCGAACATCAACCTACTTCTTCATAGATTCGAAGAGAATACATCCAACTCTACCATTTTACGAGACTTATGAGATAGCTCCAGAAGCAAATGACGATGACTATGGAGGACTTGGTTCATTCTACGACGAGAATGAATGTCATCTTGAGCTTAAGATGATCTTACAGAGCAAATCACATTTGAAAAGTGCAGTCAATGATTACTCACTTAAACATGCAAGAAGAGAATACCGAGTTTTGGAGAGTAACAGCGCATTATGGCACATTACCTGCAACCATAGTCCAAACTGCTTGTGGAGGCTGCCTGCATGCCACCAAAAGAAGAAAGGTTGTTGGATAATAGCAAGGTATCCCAGCGAGCACACGTGCTTGATGAATAAATTGCCAGACACACATCGTAACATATCTCCAGAAGTTATTGCGGAGAAGTTGATTTCCGTCGTTCAGGTCAATCCCCAATATCTTCCAAATGATGTGATACAAAGGGTAAAAGACAGCTACGACTACAAAAGTTCTTATCTTCAAGCGTGGAGAGGTTTAAAGCGTGCGATGAGGATCGTATATGGTACGTGGTAGAGTTCCATCCAACAACTCCAAAATTCATGAAAGCCCTACAAGCACACAATCCGGACACGACTGTGAGGTGGAGATATCACGGACAATAATAAAAAAATATTTTACGATACGTTTTTCTAGAGCTTTAAACCTTGCATGGATGATTTTCAACATTGTTGAAAGGTAGTATGTGTAGACGGAACTCATCTTTACACGAAATATAAGCACAAGATGTGATTGCTGCGGGCCTGATGCTAACTAGAACGTCTTTCCACTAGCCTTCTCGATCGTGGATGAAGAAACCCGTGTATCTTGGTACTGGTTTTTGCACTTATTGAATTTACACGCGTTGAAAAATTAGGAAGTCAGCTTAATCTCGGATCGTCATCATGGGATATCTGCTATAGAATTGTCGTTTAGAGAAATGCAATTAGAGGTGTTCATTGTTTTTGCCGTCGACATGTCATATCTAACTTCGACAAGGAGTTTAAAAACCAATAGTTAAAGGACCAATATCATCGAGCGGACATGGCACATACGGACTTGAAGTTTAAGCGAACGATGAATCAAATTAAGGAAATCAGTGAGAAAGCTTGGAAGTGGCTTGATAACATCCCACGTGAGAAGTGGACGTTCGCGTATGATGAGGGTCGTCGTTGCAGTATAACGACCAATGTATAAGAGGCATTAAATGGAGTCTTAAGTGGAGCTCGATGTCTGCCCATAACTCCAATTGTTCAGTTTACTTTTCATCGCATTATCACGTATTTTTTTGACAGGTATCAAGAGGCATGCCTTGCGCTGGGGAACTTTGAAACAGCGTGGTCATATTATGCCACGAGAAAGTATCGTGATTGGAGCAACGACTCAAGAAGCCATACGGTGAGAGAATTTGCTTATACGAAAAGGTCCGCCGAGGTCTATATTGGTATTTAAGTGGAAAGGGATCTAGTATGTACGTGGTAGTATTGAGTGATCTTCAGTGCTCATGCGCTAACTGGAGTATGTTCAAAATACCATGTTCACATGCATAAGCAGCTTGTCGTAGTTTTGGGCTTAATAGTGCTCAAGACGTTGCCGCGTATTATAATAAAGAAGCTTATTGAGAACTTATGATGGTCGCTTTGTTCCTTTGGACGACGGCGTTATTGGGATGATGCCGATGTTCCACAATCCGCAACGTAGAAATAGAAGGGGGAGACGAAAGGCACCGAACGACAAGGATTACAAATGAGATGGATAGATCTGAGAGGCCCGCAAGATGAAGTGGTGGACAAGGCTAAGTAAACTTACTGTTTCGAAAGTTGCAATGTCTAATTTATGTGTTTAAGTAATTTTATTTGCAATGTAATATTTTTTTGTTTATGTCTGGTTTGCTTCGAAAAATGTCTGATCTACGTGTGTTTAAGTAATTTATTTGCAATGTGCTGTTTGTTTTATGTTGTTTGGTTTGCTTCAAGAAATTCCGGATAACCATACTTACGAAATTTTATTCAAATACAAAGAAATTTTGAGAAGGCAAAAAAAAAGAAATACGCCACTTGGGTTGACGCGTTCAGAACGCGCCACACGGAGTGGCACGTTCAGAACACGCCACACGAACTTGCGCTTTCACCTATTTTTGAAATACCCCGATTTGGCATTATAGCTGAATTAAAAAACCAATTGCTTTAGAAAAAAAGCCTCACATGTAGGATTTTCATCGTTGTTGACACCACTAGAATCTGGAATATCTCTCTCTTGATCGGGATATGCATATGTACATGAGGTGGATCTAAATCAGGGAGATCACCGCTGTACTTCTTAGTCGACTTCTCTGTCTGAATGTCTCCTATGCACTGGTCTTCGATAAACACGACATCTGTCTTCTAATAAGCTTCTTCTGCACGGGATTGTAAAATCTGTATCCGAATTCATCAAGGCCATAACCGAACACACATGGTCTTGTCTTCACATCAAGTTTTGATCGCTTGTCTTTTGGAATATGAACCACCCAAACACGCGCATGTGATCATACGAGACTTCCTTTCACCCAAACACGTGCATTGATCATACGAAACTTCCTTTTCCGACCAAATCTTGTCTGGTACCTCAAATCGCAAAGGACACAAGGTGTGAGATTTAAACATGAACAACGGTGTTTAACGCCTCACCCTAGAAAGAATTCGGCAACTGCGACTGCGACAGCAAGCATCTCACTCTCTCGATAAGTGTTCTGTAAATCCTCTTAGCTAAGACATTTAACTGAGGTGTCTTCGGAGTTGTCTTTTGATGTTGAATACTGTGTCACTTGCAATACTCATCAAAAGAACCACAATATTCTCCTCCGCTGTCTGTCCGAATATACTTGACCTTTTCGTTGGTCTGCCGCTCCAACAAAGATTGAAATTGCTTGAAAACATCTAGCACTTGATTCGTGGACTTTAGCGTGTAAGTCCGGATCTTACTCGAATGGTCATCTATAAAAATGACCAAATACACAGCACTACCAAGTGTTCTTGTTTCATAGGACGACAAACATCAGAGGGAATTAGATCGAGTGTACCTGATTTCGGCGAGTGAGTGATCTTCTTGAACGCGACTCTGGTCTGCTTTCCAGCCAAACAATGATCATATCTTCGTAACGAAGGATCTTCACGTCAGATAGAAGATTCTTCTTGGCTAGTATCATCAGTCCCTTTTCGCTCATGGGACCAAGTCTGTTATGCCAAAGCTCCATCGTGCCACCATCGTCGACTGCGGTCACGTAGAATTTGGCTTGCGTCACATATAGTGTAGCGCCCCGTTTCCTATTACCTTTTTACGCAGCTATAAAATACTCATATAAAATTTTTCGCGATTCTCATAACAATTTCCTTTAACAAAAACGGCGCCGATCTAGTTCCTTTCACAATAATGTACATATATGTACCTATTATACGAGTCACGAAATGGAGCAGGACGAGAGCGTAGTTGGCCAACCTTGAATCCATGCTTTATGATATGCTTTCTACGCAGCCTGCTAATTATCTACAACAACTGTGAAGACACCGATTCAGAGTATGATCGCAACATGTTAATTAATACAAGTAACAATAAAATAAACAATAGTCTATTCCTTTCCATCAATATCGTAATCATGCCCTTTCAAATCACATAATCATCGTACGGGCATTCGCACGATCCGTAGATCACATGCCATTCTATATGTCCATTTATTTCGATCCCGTTATAGACTAGCTAGACTGTACTGTACGCCCAGTCGGCGCCCATGCATGGGACTCTATAACCATGTCGTAATCCCCCAATTTGTAGGGATACGCATTGCCTGTACAGGACTCTATAAGATCCCCCGATTTGTAGGGATATATGCCGTAGCATTCGTATAATACCATCGGTAGTCGTAGCAGTCATAACGGTTTCTCCCTTATTTTATATGTATGCAATGCTATATAAAACACCTTATATAACACGTTAATCATATGAAAGCACTTTACGGTTCACATAATTCACTCGATCCGTAAATAACATATAAAGCATATATTAGTCAATTAATCCATATAAAGCATGTAAACACATAAGGCACATAAGGTACACGTTGCAAATCATACTCACAAGTTTCGCCTATTATCTCGTCCACTCAATCGATCTTGTCCTTGCCCTTATCGGACTCCTAACCTATACAATTATTTATCTGGTAAATATAAAATTCCTATAATGACATGCGTGCGTGATAGGCATGCTTTATTACGCATGATCGTTCCTATCCGTAGCCTTTACCTTTCTGTTCGTTACTTATAATATTTTAAGCTCTTGGCTTAGAAGTTATATTTTTAATCAATATCGAAAACTGCATTTAAAAGTGATACTACACTGTACCAAAAATATTATTGAAAACCCTAATTCATATTATGTTGAAAAACCCTAAAACTATCGAAACTTATTAAATTCTAAAAATTTGTATCATACCGAAGATCTTATATAAAAATAATACACATATATACAGGTTCTTCCAAATTAAAAAAAAAACATTCTAATTCCTACACACACACACACACACACACACACACACACATATATATATATATATCGTACTATTATATATATAAGTATTTTATTAATGATGATATCGATTATTTTGAGGCTAAGGAATTGTGTGTTAATCATTATTAACAATGATTACACCCCCATGTGTATTCACTTGGATTGCGACAACCATTAGAAATACAAGAACATGATGCTTCGAAATATCAATTTAATAATCATGTCGAAATCTATGTATCTCGAGATCTTTAATTGGGAAAATGTCGAAGTCTTTAATTAACCAATCTCTAGATCTTTACTTATCGAAATCTTATATACATATCGAAATCTTAGTCGTATGTGTCGAGATCTATGTTCCATGATTCTTACTAATTTCGAATTATATCTCGACATTTTCCTATGAATCTCGATATCATACTCGACATTCTATCTAAGTGAGTTGTTAAATCTCGACATCACACTCGACATCATACTCGAGATTCTATCTAAATGAATTTCTAAACCTCGATATCATAACTTAATTCTTTCGAAACTTTGGAAGCATTCGATCAAACCCTAACATTCCCAAGAGCATCAAGAACCTCATCGAAACTTTATAATATTAGATCTAGACTATCCAAACTTTCGAATAATTTAAACTTTAATTTCGAAGATCATAATATGTAATATGACTGAGATTAATTTTAAGGGGATCAAAACCCTAATTCATCGAACTTAGAACTGGCCAAAACACTGTTATTAACAAAAGTCATAAAATCCTCAGTTGCTAAGTTCCAATATCAAAAACCTTAAAACACCTAATTATCTAAATACTAAAACAGTCTTGTGCCGAACTATTCCTTCAACTAAAACTACCTTAAACTTATTAACACATATTTCTTCAAAAGACTTAAATACCTCAAACCTTAACATGTTCGAATACCAAAAAATTATCCAACATAAATATGTATTTAATCCTTTCAAAATTTCAGAGAAAAACCCTAATATACCCAAGATTACGAAAACTTCTAAGATATAATCATAACTATTATCATAACTTATTAATCCTGTTCATGTGTATATAATCATGTGGAAATATTACGAACTTTTCCTCACCTTCAAGTTTCGAAATGGTAGATTTGAGTTTGCCTAATTATCTCCTTTCTCTCCGTTGTTCGAAGTTGGTCTTTCTATTATTATTTTCTTCAAAGTGTTCTTATCTTGTTTCTCATATGCGTTAAATTTATATTCACTTGATGCTTTACAGTTGATGATGTCGATTACTTTTACATCAAGAAAACTCCTTATTAGTCATACTTAAGAATAATATGAAAGACTACCACGTGTATGTGGAAGCATATATATATATATATATATATATATATATATGCCTTTAACTATTTTAATGTGATAAAGTGAGGATATCGATTTTTTTTTAATTCCTATCGAGAAACTTTCTCTATCGAGAAATATAATACTCGAGATAGAATTAACTGTTTGATATAAGACTTCGAGATTTATATTTAACAAAAACTTTATCTCGAGAATCAAATTCTCTTAACTCACATTGTGAAAATCAATTTTGCAATTTACCCCTTAATTCGAATTCTTATATCGAGAATTGAATTTCTCGTAATACTTTAAATACCTTATTCTATCTATACCTCCATTTTAAAATAACTTATATGAATGCATGAATTTATGTAAATGCATGAAATTATGATATGAGGTTTTGGTTACTGACATATAGCTCAGATGACGTCTTCTCTCCTTTCGCCACGATCAAGGAGCCTCTAGTGAGTTTTCATTTCCATCTCCAAAAGGGCTGTGAAAACCTTCGTCGTCAAGCTTTCCGGTGGACATCAAACTCCTGCGAAGTTCTGGAACATGCTTCACGGCCTTCAAAATCTATGTATTGCCGTTCTCCGTCTGCAAGCGCACGTCGCCGATACCAATGGCGCTAGCCACACCATCGTCTCTCGTTATAACTCGTCCAAAATTACCAGAGGTATATGAGCAAAAGAAATCTCGTCGCTGTGTAGCATGTATAATAGCACCTTTATCGATCACTCAACTAGTCTCATGACTAGTTAGATTGACAGCATCGTCGCCGCGCACAATAAAGAAATCTGTCGTGACTGCGGTTACCTTATCAGCATCCGTCGCCTGATGATCTTGACTCTTTGCATTCTTGTTCTCTCTCAGAAACTTCGGACAAACTCTTTTAATGTGCCCCTTCTTGTCACAATAATGACACTCAATGTTGGCATACTTCCCGAACTTGCTTTTACTTCTACTCCGATCACCCGGGCCTCGACTCTTACACCTCCCCTACTCTCCGTGACTAGGACATCGGACTGTGAAGATGAACCTTGTGACTTTCTTCTCATTTCTCCGTTGAGTACGCCGCTCTTCACCAATTCCATTTGGAGCCGAATTAGACAGTGACATCCTAAATGTCTCTCATGAGTCTGGCAACATACCAAGAAGCGACAAACCCTTTACTTTATTGTCGAACATGATTCCCATTTCAGCTAGCTGATTAATAATACCTTGGACTATATTCAAGTGATGAGACATGTTGCTCCCTTCTTGATTCTTCAAACTTATCACCTGCTTTATTAGAAAAAGCTTGTTTTCCCGGTCTTTCGAGCGTATAGTTGCTCAAGCTTGCTCTATAAGGTCCTGACATGTTTCTCGTCGCTTATGTGGTTGAAAACATTATCGTCAACCCACTATCGAATAAAGCCGCAAACCTGACGATGAATCAATTTCTCATTTCTTGTCGCTTTTATCTTGCGGTTCCTCCAAATTGAACACAAGCTGATAATAATCTTTCACATATAAAAGATTCTCCATCTTCCCTTTCCAAATATGATAGTTCGAGCCGTTCAACATAATCATCCGACTAGAATTGCCCTCCATGATTTCGAACACAACAGCGCGATTCAACCTCGCTCTGATACCACTTTGTTGGGGTGTCGGAAATCACGAACAAATATAACGGCAAACAACGTAACTCGGAAACATAACACGCCGAATTTTATTTTGGAAAACCCGAACATGAAAAAACAAGGGATCGATCTCCCATCTAAGGAACAATCCACTATAGCCGAGTTCGACGGATACAACGGACAACACCTACGAGAATGTCTCGAGGTAAGAACAACCCAACAACACCGATAACTACAACTCCGACAAGGCGAGCACACAGAACATCGAGTTACAAACTCAGAACACCAACAATTCTCGAGCTACAAGCTCGGAAAATACGAGAGGTCGAAGCAGATTACCACCCAAAAAGTGAGGAACCGACCAACCTGACCCGGTAGATGTGTAGATCACGTCGAGGTGAGTCTCCTCCCGAAGGTTCGACGAAATCGGGGTAACGGATCGTCCGGATCGGAGCTTTTCTGCTCACCTCCCTCTTTTATTTTCTTCTTCCTCTTCTCTTTCTCTTTTTTCACGTCTTTGTCGTGTGTGTTGTCTTATCTATCTTTTTCCTACATGACAATAATATGTACATGGGCCAGCCCATTAGTCTGGGCCCAATAATTTCCTCTTCTATAAATACCCGTGTCGCATAAAGTAGTTTACATTCATTTCAAATTATTAATAAAAGTTCGAGTTTCCTTACGTTTTCGTGAATCTTAAAGATTAGTTCTTTAATTTTCGCTACAACTACTAGCTTTCCGCTCCGTCCCGCAAGTATGCACTTGTAAAATAAAAATTCATACAATACACTCAACATATATGGGACATGTTAATTGTGATCTTAAAACAAGCATAAGTAGTTTACATTCATTTAAGATTATTAATAAAAGTTCGAGTTTCTTTACGTTTTCGTGAATCTTAAAGATTATTTCTTTAATTTTCACAACAACTAGTAGCTTCCGCTCCATCACGCAAGTAATCACTTGTAAAATAAAAATTCATACAATACATTCAACATATATGGGACATGTTAATTGTGATCTTAAAACAATGTGTCCATCCTTGAAATCACTACATTTCAACCCCACAAAATTTATGGAACGAATAAAATACGGGCATAAATCAAAAATGGTCCCCAATGTTTACCCTCTGGACCAATTTAGTCTCCGATGTTTCACGAGGATCAATTTAGTCCCCGATGTTACTGAATTTGAACCAAATTGCTCCCCACCGTTAAATAGCCGTTAATTTGGATGGAGGTTGACACGTGTCGATATGCGATTGACAAGACTTAAAAATTCATAAATTAAACTCCAAAAAGGGGAAAAATTCTAAAAATAGAGAAAAAAAATTCAAAAAAAGAGAAAATTACTAATAAATTAAATAAATAAACAATAAAAATAAATACTAAAAATAATAAAATCAAATCAAATAAAAGAGAGAGAGAGAGAGAGAGAGAGAGAGAGAGAGAGAGAATGAACATAAAAATAATAAGTTAAACATTAAAAATGAGAAAAAATCGAAAAAAGGGAAAAAAATCAAAAAGAAAAGAAAAAACTAATAAATTAAACTAAAATAAAAATAAAGAGAGAATTAAATTAATTTACATAAATTAAATTCAATCAAAAATAAAATGATAATAAAATGTATTAAAATAATAAATTAAAATAGAGAAAAAATACGAATTTAAAATAACTTAAGTAAAAAATAAACAAAAAAAGAGATTGAAAATGTTAAAACTAAAAAAATAATAAATAAGAAAAATAAAAAAATTATTTATTAAAAACTAAACAAAAGTGAGAAAATAAATATTGGATAAAAATGACACTAAAAGTTGACGATAACTTGGACGATTATGTCATCATTAACATGGCGGGACGGTCTTCGCTCTAGAACTTTCAAAATAGTTTTTAATAATTAAAAATATTTTATTTTTGCTTTTCTTTTAAATCATAAATTTAGCATTTTTTTTTAATCTGCTCTCCTTATTTATTTTTTATTTTTTCTTGTATTTTTTTCTTTCTTTAACTTATTATTTTTAATATATTTTCATTTCTCTCTTTCTTTTTTATTGGATTTTAATTTCTAAATTTTACTTTATATTATTATTTTTTATTTAACTTATTAGTAATTTTCTCTTTTTGAATTTGAACTCTATTTTTTGAACTTCTTCTCCGTTTGTTAGGATTTTTCCCTTTTCTTTAATGTTCAAATTTATGATTTTTTAAGACTGGCCAATCGCATGTTGACACGTGTCAATCTTCCATCCAAGGTAACGCATATTTAACAGCGAGGACTAATTTGGTTCAAATTCGATAGGGAACTATATTGGTCCTCGCGAAACATCGGGGACTAAATTGGTTCAAGGGTAAACATTTGGGACCATTTTAGGTTTTTCCCAATAAAATACCAATAAAAATAATAGAACGCGCATGAATCTCCTCCGTTTTTTTTTCTTGATTTTCCTATTGCCCACGTAATCGTAACCCAAATTATAAAACAAAAATACTCGACATTAGGCATAATTACATAATTCCGATACTTCTAGAACGTTCCTCGGCAAATATTTTTTAGATAAAAAAATACTTGTCTACAACTTTATCTACGCGACCTTCTTCTCTCTTGCCACCTCGTTTCCCGACACAAACCTGCCTGAAGAAAAAAGATTTCTTTTTCTCACTCAATCGACTAGCGCCAGATGGGACAATAACGATGCTTTTAACTACGATGATAACTTCAGAACTACAAACAAGCATTGCGCTTCTCCATTAACCTTGTTACGTTTATCTTGACACCAACATAACCAAAGATGGACCCTTTCTATTCCACCATCGAAGAAGAGTACCAAACATCGCCGCCGCCGTCGACCTCCGCGGATCCGCCGCCGTGGCCGATGGAGGGATTGCACGAGGCGGGCCCACCTCCGTTCTTGACGAAGACGTACGAAATGGTTGATGACTACACCATTGATTCTGTGGTTTCTTGGAGCAGAGATGGGCATAGCTTTGTTGTTTGGGATCCACACTCTTTCTCCACCAATGTGCTGCCCAGTTACTTCAAGCATAACAACTTCTCCAGCTTTGTGAGGCAGCTCAATACCTATGTAAGTGCTGCATATTCTCCATTCACATTTCGCCCTTCTTCGTCTTTTTGTTGTTTCTGTTTGAATGCGTAATTTTTTGGTTCTAATTTGTGACCTTATTAAACTTGTTCTCAAATTCGAAGATATATTGCCCGTTAAAATGCATAAATAAAGTTTTTCCATCAAAAGAACTTTATAAAAGCTGAGAAAGATGTGCAATCTTTGATCAATCTCAATGTAATAGTTCTTCTGGGCTGGTTTTGTTTCGCATTGGGACTTGAATTCGATCTTTTTGATTCTAAATCGTTCGTCAAAATCTCGTTTTTCTCCCTATTGTTGTACCTAGTTTTAGATTACTTTATTTCTGCTGAAATTTTGTGCTTTTTTGATAGTTAAACCGAAGTACTGATTTATGCTAAGTATTCCTTGTGTTAAAAACATGTGACTTTATAGCTGGGATCATGTTTAATCTCATGTCATTGGAATTGTTTGCTTATCTGTTTTTTTGGAAAAGAACGCTTAGTACCTTTACATGAACTTCTTTTTCCTCTTCTCAAGGTTGGGGATCAAAATTCTTGCTGAATGAAGATCTACCCAAATCCCATAGGAGATGACGATGAAGATGATGCTCATTCATGTTGATGATGATGACCTTTCCATTGCAGTAAAAGAAACTTTACAGTAATATAATCATCGAACCGCTTTACATGCTCAACTACTTACCAGCCTAAAAAAAAACTGCAGGGATTCAGAAAAATCGACCCTGACAAGTGGGAATTCGCAAACGAATCGTTCATCAAGGGCCATAAGCACCTCTTGAAGAGCATCCATAGGAGGAAAGCCCACCAACCCTATCCTCAGCCAACTATTACCACAACAACAAGCCCTTGCATCGAAGTGGGAAAATTCGGCTTGGAACCTGAGATATTGAGTCTTAGAAGAGACAAGAAAGTCCTCATGGAAGAGCTCGTCAAGCTCAGACAACAACAGCACAATACTCAAGCCTATGTCCAGCAAATGGAGCTTAGGCTCCAAGGAACCGAAAAAAAGCAGCAGTTTATGATGAGCTTCTTGGCCAAGGCCATGCAAAACCCTGACTTTGTGAAGCAGCTAATGGAGCAGAAGGAGAAGAGAGAAGTGCTTGAGGAGATTATTGGAAAGAAGAGGCGAAGGCCCATTGAGGCGGGCGAGTCGAGCCAATCTTATGGACCTGATAGGCCCGATAGTCCCGTCGAGCCCGAGTACCAGCAAGTTTCGGAGCTCGAGGCTCTTGCCTTGGAAATGCAGGGTTTTGGGAGGGGTAAAAGGGAAGAGCATGTGAAGGAAATGGAGAGTTATTGTGGTGATGATAAGGAGCTTGATGAAGGGTTTTGGGATGAGTTGTTGAGTGAAGGGTTGGGAAAGGATAATGAAGGAGATGAGAGTGTTGTTGCTGACAGGCTTGGAGGAGGGTTCTTGGGTAGTTCGAGTACTCCTAAGTAACTATTTTGGTCTATTTGTTACCTAATAATATGTTTGCTTTTATTTTAGTACGTTCGGATTTTGGTGAGGTGAAACGTTTGTTAGTGTGTAACTTAGGTCTCTTAGATTTTGTGTCGTAATTCTTGTGTATGTATGTCTTGGTGATAGTGTAATGAAACTTGAGACAAATGTTTTTTTAAGAGTTAATTTTTATCCTCTAGCAATGTGGTTATGTGGGAGAGAGTATTGTCTGACATAATATGAAAAGAAGAAAAAAAGGCACATGTTGAATGGTCAAAGAGGGGATGCAAGTGGAGAAAGAAGAAGAAATAAAAAGGAGTTGGCGCCGCATTATCAAAAGTGTGCTGAATGTTTCTTTGTTCACATGCATAATTAGGTCGAAGCTTTGCCTATATATAGAGCTCAAAACAGAAGAGGAAATGCATCCCACAGAAGAAATCCAAAGGGATCAGTGAAGAGAGAATAAATAGAGGGAAAATAATAGAGAGTTTGTCGAGTATTTTCTCCGACTATAAAGAGAGATGTTGAGGGTTTTCTCCTTTATAGATTGAGAGGTTGTAACTCCTATATTTCCTCTATAGTGGATTCTTCTTCCTTATCGGTGGTTTTTACCTCGATTTGTTTGGGGATTTTCCACGTTAAATCTCGGTGTCCACATTTTATCTTTAGTTATTCAAATACTTACCCGCGGTATTACTCGACCGGGTCTGCTGCCACGCCAACAATTGGTATCAGAGCCTAACTTGGGTTTTATATATCTATTTATCGTATGCTCTGTGGTTGCCACTAACGTAGATCTTCCACATCAGAAAATACTAGATATTATATTGCCTTTGTTACGGTAATGATAAAGCCGGTACGAGTTCAATAATTATCTGCTGCAACCCCGTCGGAGGTATCGCTCACGACTGAGCAGAAATTATGGCGGCGAAATTCGATATTGAAAAGTTCAACGGGAGAAATTTCTCACTGTGGAAATTAAAGATAAAGGCGATCTTGCGAAAGGACGGCTGTCTGGAGGCTATCGATGGAAAACCAGCCACGCTGACAGACGAAAAAAAAATTGAGGACTAATAATGGAGGAGAATATACTGGCCGGAATTTTGATAGCTTTTGTAAAAGAGAAGACATCAAAAGGCACTGTACCATGGCGTATACTCCACAACAGAATGGAGTGGCGGAGCGGATGAATAGAACTCTGTTGGAGAGGACAAGAGCCATGTTGGGAGCTGCAGGTCCGGATAAATAATACTGGACAGAAGCAGTCAACACCGCCTGTTACGTGATCAATCGGTCGCCTTCAACGGCAATTGATCAGAAGACACCGATGGAGATGTGGACCGGGAAGCCAGCGGATTATTCCAAACTCCATGTATTTGGAAGTCCTGTGTACGTGATGTACAACGCCCAAGAAACTACGAAGCTGGATCCGAAGTCCAGGAAGTATTTGTTCTTGGGGTATGCTGATGGTGTGAAGGGGTATCGCCTGTGGGATCCCACTGCCCACAAGGTTGTCATCAGCAGGGAGGTTATCTTTTTAGAAGATAAAATAATCGGAGGAAATGATAGCACTACAAAGGGAAGTTTAGAGACTACGACCATTCAGGTGAAAGGAAAGTTTGTCGAACAAGATTCTTCTGAAGCAGCACCAGAGCGCTTTCGTGCACGACTGGTGGTTAAAGGCTACGCTCAGAAAGAAGGCATCGACTTCAGCGAGATATTCTCACATGTATTTCGATTGACGACTGTTCGGATACTCCTGGCGATGTGTGCTACATTCGATCTACATCTAGAGCAACTACATGTGAAGACGGCTTTTCTTCATGGAAATCTTGAAGAAGAGATTTATATGCTCCAATCGGAAAGTTTTGAAGACAAAGAAAAACGGAACTTGGTTTGCAGGTTGAACAAATCTCTATACGGTCTCAAACAGGCGCCGAGGTGTTGGTATAAGAGATTTGATTCCTTCATCATGAGCCTTGGATACAACAGATTAAATGCAGACCCTTGTGCATATTTCAAGAGGTTTGGTGAAAGCGATTTTATCGTATTACTGCTGTATGTTGACGACATGTTGGTAGCAGGCCCCAACAAAGATCGTACTGAAGAACTCAAGGCACAGTTGGCTAGGGAATTTGAATGAAGGACTTGGGACCAGCAAACAAGATTCTAGGGATGCAAATTTACCGAGACAGAAATAACAAGAAGATTTGGCTCTCCCAGAAGAACTATCTGACGAAGGTCTTGCGACGCTACAATATGCAAGAAGGTAAGCCAATTTCTACCCCACTTCATGTTAATTTCAAGTTATCCTCCAGGAGTTCTAGCAGCGAAGAGGGAAGGATGGAGATGTCTCGAGTACCGTATGCATCAGCGGTGGGAAGCCTTATGTTCGCGATGGTTTGTACACGGCCAGACATTGCACATGCAGTGGGAGTAGGAAGTCGGTACATGGCGAATCCGGGCAAAGAGCATTGGAGCACGGTGAAGAGGATCCTATGATATAGAGGAACCTCATATGTTGCATTATGTTCTTGGGGAGCAGACTTTACTGTCAGAGAGTACGTTGACTCTGATAAGTTCGTTTGGTGTCGTTCCTCAAGTGGCCTAGCGGAGACGTAAGCAACATGAATGGCAAGGGAGAAAGAATATTGTGAAGATCCGATTGATCCTCAATCAAATCTTCAAGTAGGAGATTGTCGACATAATATGAAAAGAAGAAAAAAAGGCACATGTTGAATGGTCAAAGAGGGGATGCAAGTGGAGAAAGAAAAAGAAATAAAAAGGAGTTGGCGCCGCATTATCAAAAGTGTGCTGAATGTTTCTTTGTTCACATGCATAATTAGGTCGAAGCTTTGCCTATAAATAGAGCTCAAAATAGAAGAGGAAATGCATCCCACAGAAGAAATCCAAAGGGATCAGTGAAGAGAGAATAAATAGAGGGAAATAATAGAGAGTTTGTCGAGTATTTTCTCCGAATATAAAGAGAGATGTTGAGGGTTTTCTCCTTTATAGATTGAGAGGTTGTAACTCCTATATTTCCTCTATAGTGGATTCTTCTTCCTTATCCGTGGTTTTTACCCCGATTTGTTTGGGGGTTTTCCACGTTAAATCTCGGTGTCTACATTTTATCTTTAATTGTTCAAATACTTAGCCGCGGTATTACTCGACCGGGTCCGCTGCCACGCCAACAAGTATTCCGTTATTGGTGGTCATCGCAATTACGATCGAAAAGAATAAATAAGATGTCCGTGTTCCCAAATATAAGGTTTTATTTATGAAGTTTTCTTTCTTTTTTTTCTTATGTTTGCATGCAAATGTTTGATTTCACTTGAATTCATTCCCTAGTTTAGTCGTTATGAAATTGAAAAGAAGGTCATGGGAGATACCCAATGAGAAAATGATATATAGGCTACGGAAATATGGGTGACGGATTTTGGCATTATGTTAATTTTTTTAAGTTTGGGTACTTTTAGGCGACGGTTTCTACGTTGGGCGATGGTTGTGACAGACAACAACCCCTAAACTAGCTTAGATCGCTCTCCATACCAAAGCGAAATAAAACCAAATCAAGTTAGGATTATAGAACATCAGTCAATGAAATTCTTCTATTTCATTTCAGAAAATGTAAAAGCGTATAAATTCGAGATAATCATCAACTAATGAATGATCTAGTCAAAACACGAGGCATGTGGTAATAAGTCGCAATCTCATCATGGCATAAAAAAGACATTTTCAGAACCGTACAACGCATCAATCCAATTGTCACAATGATCGCTCGAGGTGTTTTCAAAGGGATCTGTATGGAGATGCTCGATTCACGACATGAAAGATATTACTCTATGCTCGCAAATATATCACATCGTCACATATTAGACGTCATGCACGAATCAAATGATTATTCATCAAGGATTGTAATGGGGCTCGGGTTTTTAAAGGTGCGTAATATAGGAAAGTGAGCTAAATGTATCAAACGTGTCAATCATTGGATCGCTCTTCTCACCACTTATTTCGCTCGTCTAACGCCGTGTCTATTTTCACTCGACTCATCATTTTTTTTAGCTCTTCTCGCTCGCTTTTTTTCGCTTCTTTTATTTTCTTCTTCTTTTTTTTTCGCTTCTTCTTTTTCTTTTCTTTTTTTACCACCTCCTATCTTTTTCTGTATGTATTATCGAAGGAAGAGGTCTCTAGTCCGCTGCAATATTACGAAGAGAGATCTATAGCATAGGACGAGTTAATAACTAACATGCATCGACAATCAGCTCCTTCTCAACGAACAAGCCACTTTTGACGATATCGATAATTAACACGTTGATACGGGTCGTATAGGCTAAATTTAAGGCAATCGGGCTAAAAATCTGAGCTCCAGATCAACAAATAAGTCAAATAAGGCTCAAAGGGGCTCACTAAGTGGTAAATACGTAAGGTACGAAAATATTTAGGCCAATGACTCAATCCTAGTGCCCTTCCCATTTTCGCAAACAAAAATCCCACATAGTAACCTGATAAACGTAATTTATTACGTTTATATTTATTAAGTCGTTTGCGTTCATTAAGGAAGCCGTTTTGAATATCCTAGCACTTAATTGTGAGTTAATGGCAATATTAACGTTTTTATGGCAGTTTTGCGGCAGTATGGTATTTCTTGCAGATAACGGGGTAAACGATGTCCGATGGAGCTGAAAATTTAAACGGTGATAGAAGACTTGCTGATATCGATTTTGACGAAAGAAATTCCCATTCCAAGTTCCAGATCAGAAAATATAAATTTTTGAAGCCACACTACCTTGCTGCGCAAAAACAACCGTAATTGGTCCCATTACAAATCAGCCCATTTTGAATCAACCCAAAATCTAATAGCCCAACCCAAATATAGAGACATAGTCCATACATAGGAACTCACACGCATGCTCAACGAAAGAAGAACCACAATCAAACAAGACACGCTGGAAACACGAAGGAAAAGAAACCAAACAAAAGCAAACATTGACCCGGGCCATCCGCGAAGATGCTTTGGAACAAGCATTCGACAAGAGAAAAGAGGCAGCATTGAAAAGGAGCTCGGAGCTGAATATAAAGGGGAAGCACGCAGCTCTCCAAAGAAAAAAAAACTGGGCTACCATCGTTATATCAATCATCTGACCTCTCCACTCAAATTCACCAACCATCCACCTCTCAGCCATCTCTCAAGTCTCAAACACCCACGTTGAAGAAGAAAAGCTCCTACACAAACACACTGCCGAAAAAGAGCTGAAGCATACACCTCTTAAGGACTGATCTAAAGAGCACGCAGCTCTCAAGGAGTCCATCGAACACTCCACGGCTGAGGAGAAACGAGCTTGCTGCTCCGGGGCGACAGTCGTGCGTTGAGCGGGACAACGAACGGGATCGTCAACCGCATACAACGATCACAGCGAAGCAGTGCCAAGCGAGGTAACACGCTATCCTTTGGACTACGATTGGGCTGCGTGCATGTTAGGAGCTAAAGAAGGGGTAGCCAAGTGATTGCCGTGAGCCATTCCCAACTCGTCCACCACCTGCTCGACAAAAGTCCTCAAAGAAATATTAACCCGAATGCGAGATTCAGGGAAGAAATATCTTTTATTTATCTTTGTCATTTATGCTTTTCGTTGCGTTAATATTTCGTATGAGTAGCTAAGTTTATTGTGTGCTTGGGATGAGATGAACGCTAGGTAGAATTATTGGACGTAAAGTCCTCGTGAACATGCTATATCGACTATTTATCATTTATGATTTTGTTTTTCAAATTAATATGTCTATGTGTTGATTTGAATATCACTTCGATATGTCTATGTGTTGATGTGGTTTCGTGGTAATATCGTTTATGCCGACAGCTAGAAAAACGATTAGGCCTTTCATAAAATGATAGGAATTCGATTATAGGGCGACAGCAAATAATCGATCATCGCTTAGGTAAATTAATATTTATTCTCACAACCGTTTAGGGCGACAACAAATTAGGAATTACCGCGACTTAGTCATTATATTTGTGTTAACGATATTACGGCCTCGTCAATGATACCTAGCGGGATTCGCAATCCCGAGCACTCCCGTTTTATATTAAAAAAATGTATTTTAAGTCGTGTTCGAGCTAGTTAGAATTTATTTTATAAATCAAATATAACTAAAAAAATATTTAAATATTTAATTTGTGTTTAAGGCTTGTGGTTTTATTAGGTTTTATTATCGAAATTAATTCATAATTTAAAATACTAAAAAATATTTTATTTAGGTTAAATATCGAGTCGATAGGTTATTACTAGTAATCAATTTATTCCTCGTGTTCGATACTCGGATATTCACTATAGCTATATTACAAACGATAGGTACACTGCCTATCGTGTGTGGTTCTAGTTATAAAATATTCGTTTTAATTATTACTTGACGTACTCGCACGAACCTTTATTTAAACATACACGCACGCGATCAAGTTTTTGCCGCCGTTGCCGGGGAATAGATTGATATTAGGAACACCCTAGTTCGGTAATTTAGCCATTTTATTTTACATTTTCTCAGCTTTTCATTAATTGCGTTATTTCTTTCCTACATCATTATTAGTCTCGTTACCTTTTCAACGTATTTATCTAGTTCTTCGCTAATTTCGCTTCTACTCATTGAAGGTACTGTTTGATAGTTGATGACTCGAAGCCACCCATCAGGTCCCATTGTTGAAGGAGATCCAGATTTTGAGCGACAGTTACGAAGGCAGCTCAGATACAATTCAAAAGGCACGACTAGTAATTATCAGGAAGCGCTGGTTAGCTACTCGGAGGACAACTCTCAGGAGTCGGCAGACAATTCTCGAACAGAGACGTCCAAAGACAATCGAGAGACAGAAGTCGAGATGGCTGAACGCAGAGTACCGGTCCACCAGGACCAAGAAGAGGTACAATCTCTACAAGACCTACTCAAGAGTGCCTCCCTCGGCGGAACTGAATCGGCATTCGTTATTCCACCTATCGAAAACAATAATTTCGAGTTGAAGCATTCTTGGCTTCAGATGATCTTTCAGACGGCCCAATTTGAGGGGAACCCTGATGATGATCCATACTCCCACCTGAAGGCTTTCCTGACAGTAACAGACACCTTCAAGATTAATGGGGTCCCGAGCGATGCTATCAAGCTGATGTTGTTCCCATTCTCACTCAAATACAGGGCGAATGATTGGTTGGAGATGCTACCGCCCAGATCAATCACTTCGTGGGAAGAGTTGCGAGCAGCATTCATCGGCCATTACTTCCCATTGTCAAAGGTATTATGTTTGAAGACGGAGATCTCCCTGTTTCACCAGAAGGATTCAGAGAATCTTTACGAGGTGTGGGAGAGGTACAAGTCACTGTTGAAGAAATGCCCACAACACGGGATGTCGAAGGCTGCCATGATCAATCGATTTCACGAGGGCCTCAATGATCAAACCGTCCATATGCTAGACGGAGCCGCGGGAGGAGGGCTCGTGAAACTCAATGCCACAGACGCCTGGAATCTAATCGAAGACTACTCAAGGAATAGCTTCATGAGAGGAAATACGAGGATAAAGACTCCAGGAGTGTTTGGGGTGAGCGAGGAGACCGCTACAAATGCCAGGTTCGAGGCGCTGCAACAACAAATTGCAACTACCAATTCCCAGCTCAAGACGGTAATCAACACACTACTTCCAAAGGCCGGGCAAACACAGCCCGTACACGCCGTGATAACAAGTCCACCACCTCAGAAGCCGTACACACCACAGTGCGAGATTTGTGGCACAGCCCACAAGACATCGGAATGCCAACTTGGGCAGTCCCTGGAGCACGTAGACTATATGGGCAATTACCAAGGTGGCCAGCGAAGCTTCCAACCCCGAGCGCACCCCAATCTGGCTTACGGGAATCAGAATCACCAGGGGCAAAGACCGCCGGGATTTCAGCCCCGACCGTCTGGTTTTCAAGGCGAACCACCACGACAGTATCAAAACGCATCCGCGGGGTCGGGGAGCGACGATATGAGGGAGACGAAGGATATGATGAAGACGCTCCTCACAAATTTCAGCAACACCGCTGCGGCTCACGAGAATCGACTGACAAAGATGGAGGAGTATGTGGAAGCCAACAATGTACGTGCTCAGAACACAGACGCGTCGATTAAGAAGTTGGGGCAGCAAGTGGGCCAGTTAGCAAAGCAACTGGCAGGACGAAATCAAGGATCACTCCCGAGCTACATCGAGCCTAATCCTAAGGAGTATTGCAACGCCGTAATCCTGATAAGCGGGAGAGAATTGCAAGAAATACCCGCTAAGCAGAATTCAAAGGAGAAAGCTGATTTCGAGGGCCACGACGAGCCAGACGTGGAAGAAAGCAAGGGCAACGGTGTCGAGAAGCTCAAGGCTGACAAAGGAAATAGACGACCATTCGTGAAGCCGTATCAGCCGAAGATTCCGTACCCACCTTGGGTGAGGGAGGTCGAACCCAGAAAGGAGGAAGCCACGCCTGAAAAAGAAAAGGAGGAGGGGATTGCTCCAAGACCACCAGTCAATTCTTACACACCGAAGATTCCATATCCGGCTAGGTTAACAAGGGCGATGACTGACGACCCATTTGGTACGTATCTAGAGGAACAACGCGCCAATAAGGAAGTGAAGCAGGTCAATCGTGTCGAGGATGAGAAAGTCGACAAGGAGATGGAGGTCGTGACTACACCGTCTGTGAAGGCGTGTCAATCAAAGAAGTATATTGTTGACGACGAGTTCGGTAAATTTCTTTCACTTTTCAAGCAACTACATATTAACTTACCGCTCGTCGAAGTCCTTGCACAGATACCTCGATGTGTGAAATACCTCAAGGACTTGCTCACGAACAAACGCAAGCTGAAGATGTATCTACTAATTGTCTTCGAGGGGAGTGCTCCGCCGTCGTGCAAATGAATATTCCGAAGAAGCAAAAGGATCCAGGGAGTTTCATATACCTTGTCTTATAGGGAATTTATATATTCATAAGGCATTTGCTGATTTAGGTGCTAGTATTAATTTGATGCCTTATTCTATGTTTAAGAAAATTGGTTTAGGTGAACCCAAACCCATTAGGATGAGTATACAATTAGCGGATAGATCTATTACGTATCCTAGGGGTATTATAGAGGATGTGTTAGTCAAGGTTAATAAGTTTATTATTCCGGTGGATTTTGTTATTCTTGATATGAAGGAAGATGAGAATGTACCTTTGATCTTAGGGAGACCATTTTTAGCCACTGGAGAGACCATGATAGATGTTAAAAACGGCACCTTGACATTTACGATAGATGGAGAGAAAGTAACATTTTGCATGGCGGAAGCTATGAATGATATCAGCAAACATGATAATAATTTTTCCTATCTTGATGTTGCTGATCAAAATTGTTCTGTCTTTCCCAAGTTTATCGCAGGTTATTGAGAAGAAAGACACGGGAATAGTCGAGGGAAGCAAAGAGGAGGACAAGGAGAATCGTTTCATCAACGGGCCACCGGTTTTAGAAATTGAGCGGCAGCCCAACCATTTCGGTTGTGCTTTTCATGAGGGCGGTCCAAAACCACCGATGACAGTACCTTCCAACCATTTTTTCGAACCACCTTGAAGACTCACTCGACTACGTCCGGCTAAGACGTTAAAAGAAGCGCTTCTTGGGAGGAAACCCAGGTATTTTCTTTTATGTTTTAGGCATTAGAGTATTTAAAAAAATAAAAATAAAAAAATATATAATAATAAAATAAAAAATAATAAAAAATTTAAAAAAAAAGAGAATATATAAAAATATATATAAATAATAATAAAAATAAAAACTGCGAATATTAAGGGAGGGTTTTTGCTTTCGCAACCTGATCTTATACCGCGGTGTTTGCTTAGGATTCTCACAGGTTTTCGTCGTTAATCTATCAAAGTGCGAAACTCACAATGCAGAATCAGAAACGGGATAAGAACGATAGTTTTACTTCATATAGATGGTTACATACCAGTACAACTTGTGATGACCCAATACAAAAGCACTTAAAACTGCGAATAACACAAAAGACGGTAGTTTTATTTCATAAGGGCGGTTATCACAAGTACACCTAGTGAGAACCCGAAACACAAAAGCCAGTAAAACTGCGAACAAACCCACTAGAAGAGCGAAGTTGAGTGATAGCATATCTAAATTACGTCGAAACCTCGCGTATTCTTCAGTCTCATTCTCACGGCCTTGCTGCTATCCCCAATTCATAGTAGCTAGCTAACCCAGAATGTCAAAAATGAGATTGCTGAAGACGTGTGATTTATGGTAAATGGTGTTGTTGTGTTGCTCGAGCAATGTCTATTTATAGGCATGAAGGGAACAAAAACATCATTATCATACCCGGCAAATCAAATAAATGATACAGACGAATTTTTGACTTGAGGATTCGGCACCGCGAGAGAAATTGATATTTTCTTTGTCGATTATCAGATTTTTCCTCACGCCAATCGTTCTCGAAAAACTCGTCGATTACGTGTTAATCTTAGTAAAAATATAGATATTAAAAAAAATAAAAAAAAAAACAAAACAAAACAACACAAAAAAAAGAGAGAGATGTAGGACGACAGACCTTTGGGCAACTGAATTTTATTCTATTAATGGAGGTCATGTTCCGTAATCTCGATAAAAGATTTATGCATCCACGCTTACGTTCTTGCAATTAAATATAAAAAACAACTTAGGGATTGGTGATGTTTTCCGCTATGAGTATCAATGTTGTCCCCTCTACTTTTTGTGAGATGCCTATTACTATTAATTTTCTATGAATTGTCTTTACGCCCTATTTTCTTTAAGTCTATTTTGTGAGGTCAAGTGTCACGAGGAACGCCATCTACGAACAATGCAATGCGTAGCCTCATCCAAGCCAGCCAGAATAAAGCCAAACGCTTCTGCAACTAAGGGAATTCAAAACCTCAAGTGTGGGGAGGACCATTTGCAAAGCATGCACATCGAACTATTCAGGGAAGTTCGTCTATTTATTAATTTTCCTCTTCCTTGTGTTCAAATGTTTGTTACGTTGAGGGCAACGTAAATCTTAAGTGTGGGGAGGGAAATTTCTGCGAAATTAATGATGCGAACATATTTATATGTGCATGCTGTGATTTAAAAAAAATATGGCATAATTTTTCGAAAATCATGGTTCTTGTCTATTAAATGATGATTTTTTTGTGAGTAATTAGGATCACATGCGTAGTCGATTTCTTTCTTGCATGATGAACTTAGCGGTACTTGAAGGATTCGTACACATAACCTTATTTTTGTGAGATTTTGAGCCTACGAGCTTTTTGCTCATTCCTTTGGTTGTGTGAAACTTGCCTAATTTACTTATCTCTAGAACTTGCTCGTGTATTACGTGCTGAAACTGCTTAAGGTGAAAATGTGTGAAAATGAGGAATGCATTAGGAAATAGTCCATAGCCAAAGTTTCTGACCACGCCTGATCACCGTAGTTAGCCACTTTGAGCCTGAACCTTTTATTTTCGAAACCCGATACTCATAGCTGCCAACCTAAATAAGCCTTTAGAATTAAACCCCATCGGAGCGATAGTGCAAGTGAAGGATGAATGACGGAGTCACGGTGCCCAATTTTAGTCAAATGTCTGACAAACACCAAAGTTGAAAAAAAAAAAACAGAAAAAAAAGAGCTGAAAAAAAAAGTGAATGAGAAATAGCTAAGAACCTTTCCTCCGATAATCTTTCACTCTCTAGAGCACATTTTTTATACCCTAAGTAGAGATGTCGAAAGAAGAAAGGCTTGGTAAAAAAAAAGAGAAAAAAAAAAATTGTTTGGGTGGAAATCAGATGGTCGACTTATTGGCGCATTCGTGACAAAGACATGACTCCAACACGACTACAGCTCGTATCCTTTGCGCTTTTTCTTTTCATGCTTTGGATATTTAGCCCTGCTATAACCTGGTTAGTCATTCCGATTCACACTTTATTACTTTGGATAGTAGATTTACGAATCACTTGCAAGCTTATGGTAGAGACTAGATTAATGCATGAACAGAGCGATTTCGCAGACATATTAAGCCTACACTGTGTGATCTGAGTGAATCCCTGTGAGGTATGAATCTGAATTGATATTGCTAAGGAATTTGTGTAGTTAGACGTCAGCTTCAAATGTGTTTTCCGACATTACTTGCATTATTTCATCACATGTTTCATTCTTGAAAGATAAGTTGCAGGATTTAAACTAATTTTATACCTTATTATTTCTTTGCTTGAGGGCAAGCAAACGCTTAAGTGTGTGGAGATTTGATAAACGTAATTTATTACGTTTATATTTGTTAACTTTAAGTCGTTTGCGTTCATTAAGGAAGCCGTTTTGAATATCCTAGCACTTAATTGTGAGTTAATGGCAATATTAACGTTTTTATGGCAGTTTTGCGGCAGTATGGTATTTCTTGCAGATAACTGGGTAAACGATGTCCGATGGAGCTGAAAATTTAAACGGTGATAGAAGACTTGTTGATATCGATTTTGACGAAAGAAATTCCCATTCCAAGTTCCAGATCAGAAGATATAAATTTTTGAAGCCACACTACCTTGCTGCGCAAAAACAACCGTAATTGGTCCCATTACAAATCAGCCCATTTTGAATCAACCCAAAATCTAATAGCCCAACCCAAATATAGAGACATAGTCCATACATAGGAACTCACACGCATGCTCAACGAAAGAAGAACCACAATCAAACAAGACACGCTGGAAACACGAAAGGAAAAGAAACCAAACAAAAGCAAACATTGACCCGGGCCATCCGCGAAGATGCTTTGGAACAAGCATTCGACAAGAGAAAAGAGGCAGCATTGAAAAGGAGCTCGGAGCTGAATATAAAGGGGAAGCACGCAGCTCTCCAAAGAAAAAAAAACTGGGCTACCATCGTTATATCAATCATCTGACCTCTCCACTCAAATTCACCAACCATCCACCTCTCAGCCATCTCTCAAGTCTCAAACACCCACGTTGAAGAAGAAAAGCTCCTACACAAACACACTGCCGAAAAAGAGCTGAAGCATACACCTCTTAAGGACTGATCTAAAGAGCACGCAGCTCTCAAGGAGTCCATCGAACAC
Organism: Craterostigma plantagineum; assembly: GCA_027422505.1. NCBI lineage: Eukaryota > Viridiplantae > Streptophyta > Magnoliopsida > Lamiales > Linderniaceae > Craterostigma > Craterostigma plantagineum. Next base: position 12,515,569 of record JAPQWV010000020.1, read on the forward strand.
TCCACGGCTGAGGAGAAACGAGCTTGCTGCTCCGGGGCGACAGTCGTGCGTTGAGCGGGACAACGAACAGGATCGTCAACCGCATACAACGATCACAGCGAAGCAGTGCCAAGCGAGGTAACACGCTATCCTTTGGACTACGATTGGGCTGCGTGCATGTTAGGAGCTAAAGAAGGGGTAGCCAAGTGGTTGCCGTGAGCCATTCCCAACTCGTCCACCACCTGCTCGACAAAAGTCCTCAAAGAAATATTAACCCGAAGGCGAGATTCAGGGAAGAAATATGTTTTATTAATCTTTGTCATTTATGCTTTTCGTTGCGTTAATATTTCGTATGAGTAGCTAAGTTTACTGTGTGCTTGGGATGAGATGAACGCTAGGTAGAATTATTGGACGTAAAGTACTCGTGAACATGCTATATCGACTATTTATCATTTATGATTTTGTTTTTCAAATTAATATGTCTATGTGTTGATTTGAATATCACTTCGATATGTCTATGTGTTGATGTGGTTTCGTGGTAATATCGTTTATGGCGACAGCTAGAAAAACGATTAGACCTTTCATAAAATGATAGGAATTCGATTATAGGGCGACAGCAAATAATCGATCCTCGCTTAGGTAAATTAATATTTATTCTCACAACCGTTTAGGGCGACAGCAAATTAGGAATTACCGCGACTTAGTCATTATATTTGTGTTAACGATATTTTACGGCCTCGTCAATGATACCTAGCGAGATTCGCAATCCCGAGCACTCCCGTTTTATATTAAAAAAAAGTATTTTTAAAAATTTAAGTTGTGTTCGAGCTAGTTAGAATTTATTTTATAAATCAAAATATAACTAAAACATATTTAAATATTTAATTTGTGTTTAAGGCTTGTGGTTTTATTAGGTTTTATTGCGAAATTAATTCATAATTTAAAATACTAAAAAATATTTTATTTAGGTTAAATATCGAGTCGATAGGTTATTACTAGTAATCAATTTATTCCTCGTGTTCGATATTCGGATATTCACTATAGCTATATTACAAATGATAGGTACACTGCCTATCGTGTGTGGTTCTAGTTATAAAATATTCATTTTAATTATTACTTGACGTACTCGCACGAACCTTTATTTAAACATACACGTACGCGATCATAACCATTGACATGCATAGCAGAGCAAGTTCGAAAATATCAGTCCATGCGTGTCACACAAGATTAAACACCGAGCAATATGAGCTGCTCTGAATTTTTTCTGAAGGCTCAAGAACTCACATATCTAACTGGGTTTGTGCTTCATGATACGCAATACTCACCTAAATCAGTCCATATAGCCAAATAATCATGCTAATATCACAACAATACAACATGTGAGACTATCACACTCAATTAATCGAATCATATATCAGGACACGGTAAATTTTTAAAAATTCATCATTGACAGGAGATTCCACAGATGATGTTCAAATCCAACCTTCATCAGTTATCCTACTAAAAAGACCGAAACACATTGATACCTAAATATATAAGCATATTAATCTAGCATGTGTCACATCACACCCCCAAACTAAATAACACATTGTCCTTAATGTATAAACTAAAACCAGAGAAAGAGTAGAAGTGACATTGCCTTGAATTTTATGTTGATTCATGTAGAAGACTTGGTTGATCCACAGTACACAAGCAACCATCGCGAACGGGCAACAACCAAACTAGATATGAACCTGCGAGAAAACATGACTAGGCGGAAGTATGAGAGCGAATTTTTATTAGAAATAAAATAGGACACGGAGTAAATATGACTTAAATATAAAATAATGCATCGATAGGCTTTGAATTGCCTCGCAAGAAGCGCTGTTTTTATAGTCGTTTGCCCGACTCTCGTTCGTGTTGAAGGTCCACGACTCTGCATGTTCAGTAGAAGTACTGAACACCTTTGATTTCAACATTTTGGAAAGAAGTTTGATCTCAGAATGGTACAGCTTTGCGTGGTCGCAGTCTTTAAACTCTCTCCATGGGTCGACTTTCGGCTCCCGAAAAATATCGAAATCAAAGATCATCGATGCCTTACTGAATTCCTCAGCGAATATGCCATTTCAATGATACGGTGACTTCATAGCCAAGCGTAGAATTGGATCAAAAATCTCGGGCTCCATCTTTCTCTTTTTCCACGACATTATATACTACGAAAGTCTTGCGATGGTCACTAGTTTCTTGGCGATTCTCCAGCTCCATGGGAAACATAGTATCCTCAGGGAGACTCGGCTCTGCTGGAACGAAATCTGCAGTAGCCTCTGTGGGTTGATCGGCTTTCTCTAACTCGATCTTATCGTTAGCTTCACTTGGTTCCAACACCAGTTCTTGTGTCGTTTCACAATCCAGTGGAATGGCTTCTATGTCCTCTTCTGGACTTGGTGTCTCGAGAGTGCTTCTTGTTCACGTTCAGACATTGCACTTTTTATCTTTTCCAATTGAACCATCAGATTCTTCATCTCTGCTTTTAGACTCTGAAAACTCGTAGAAGTAGTAGTGCGACTATGATCCTCTTTTATTACTTCCATCTTCTCGAGCGCTATCTCCCAAGCGGTTTTTTCTTTTTGAGGTTGAGTAATCTGTTGTTGGGCACGTCTTTGAATTAATGGTGGCTCATGCGTCACTGCCATCTTCTCGAGCGCTATCTCCCAAGCGGCTTTTTCTTTTTGAGGTTGAGTAAAGTACTCATATGAGAGAGAATGTGAATAATCGCCGGTGTCTGAGTAGCAATTCTCCCATCGCCCATCATACCACGATCGTGGAGGCTTATAACAGTTGCACTTGCATTCACTAGTGAGATATCGGCATCCGCAAAAATCGCACTCATGTTCATCATCGCATGTCGCATAGGTCTCGTGAGAATATTGCGAGTATCGCTGCATCCCTTATCCTACAAAACACAAATGAGCAAGATGAGAGTATCAACATATACAAAAAGTAATAATAATAAGAAAATATTAATAACTAAAATGTCTAAAATAAAATTTAGAATAACTCCTAGAACTAATATACTACTGTCCTCGGCAACGGCGCCAAAAACTTGACAAGTAGTAAAACGGGCGACGTCCGAATATCGATTCACGAAAATAACTTGATCAATTCTAAGATATTAGTCCTAGTTCTGATATAGACTAAGGAATTTTATAGTTTTGATGATTTGATAGAAGAGATAAAAAGCGCAAATAATAAAATATATTCAAATAAAATAAATGAGGATGGAGCAATTGACGAGAATGTGATCAAAACACATACTCAGCACGGATTAATCCTGTGTATTTCATGCAATCAATTTTTATTTAATCAATCTAAACTAGTTAAGGTAGAAATTCCTAATATACGCGCTACTCGTTATTCACGTAACTAGCGACCCTAAGCCATAGTGACCAATCTCTATATTCCTATAAGACTGCAGTCACTTCACACGCATTCCACTTTATGAATATCCCCAAGTTTAGACGCTTTCGGCGCCTAAGATCTCGAAAACCACACGTACGAAACCAAATCCATCTCTGGTCGGTTTTACGTCGTGGTGCCATATATTTATTAATCTAACCGGTCTAATCAATTACAATACAATACATAAATGTAAATTAAATCAGTCTTCTTTCGGGACTTCGTCCGAGAAAGGCTTCAACAGGTGCAGGCGCCGAACTCCCATGTCCTAAGCGAAAGTTACCTAACGCGCCCGGCCCGACGCCTGCACCTGTTGAAGCCCATCACGGGCGAAGCACGATTCTTCGACTTTTCGGTCGGGCTTCCGCAAGTGTAGGCGAGAAAGCAGCGTATGATCTCAGGAGCCCCGACGAATCAACTATTAATGATCCGTCAAAGCATCCGGAGATCACACGTTGCTAACTTACTTGCACTTACCGAAACCCCTCTTCTTCGTAATCTTGTTCCCTATAAAAAAATGCATAAACATGATTTACATTATAAGTTTAATTTTTAAAAAGAACAAGAAGTAATTATACAAATATTTACTTATCTTTTTTCGGGCTTCGTCGTGACTCGTCGTAATAGGCCTGTTCAAATAAATTAGTACCTGAAAATAACAATTCATTAGTTAACCAATAAACATAATAAATATTTGTACGCAAAAAAATATAAGAGTTGGATGCTTATCTTTTTCGGGCTTCGTCGTTAGGCTTGTTCAAATAAATTAGTAGCTGAAAATAACAATCATTAGTTTAGTTAGCACTATAACATAAAATTTTAAGGTATGTAAAAAAATATAAGAGTTGGATACTTATCTTTTTTCGGACTTGTTTGTTGATGTGGACTCCAAGCCTCGCCGAATGCCTCTAATAAGCCCGTCGAGTATGATTGCGACTTGAACGCAATGATCTAACGCTAGTATGGAAGTCGGGTAATATGAACCCTACATCGCCTCGGTGGCATCGTGAAATGTTGTCGATAGTCCATCGAACTGTACAGCAACTTGTAGGTGGAATTCCACCTGGTGGGTACGTCTAAACTAAACTTCTTGGCTGGTACATCCTCTCTAGCGCAGAAACGCTTCTACTTCTTCCACAAAGACGGGCGCCGCATCAGGTAGGAGATTGCGTAGCGTATAGGCTGCACCTGGTCCTTTAAACTAACTAACGCGTTTTGCACACAGAGGTTAAGTATGTGGCAAAAACAACGCACGTGGAAAAACCGTCCTCCGACTGACGGCTGACAATAATCGATCAACCGTTCAATGCTCGCGTTGTTTGCGCTCGCATTGTCGAACGATACTGAAAAGACTTTGTTGACTATCCTATACTCTGATAAGATCGTCCTAAGCTTGTTTTGCGCCGTGTGCGCTTCATCGAACTCCCTATATGCGATCAAGCGCTTTTGTATCGTCCACGAATCATCGACCCAATGGCATGTCACGCCCATGTAAGATGCACGTTGCCAATCATCGCTCCATATATCGGAGCAAATCGACACGTTAGTTCCTAAACTACCTAATATCGCTACTAAGTCGCATTTAAGCGCGATTACTGTCTTCCTAGTATCCCGCATTAAGGTGCTCCTCGAAATCTTCTTCGCGTGAGGGTTGTATGCGGTTTTGATCCAATGCTCGTAAATCGGATCATCGGCAAATCGAAACGGTAGATGCTTCGCGGCTACGAACTTTGCAAGCTCCCGTCGCGCAACGTCCTCGTTGTATTGAAACAACAACGTTGCGCTTCCGCTCCCGCCTGCGTGTCCCGACGCAGACGAATCCATGCCTCCGAACATTTGCTGCTGGTTTTGAGCTATACCTAATTTAGTCGGGTGTTTCGAACGGAGATGGGAATTCATTGACCCATATCTGCCTCCCTTTCTAAAATTATATTCCTTGGGACAGTAGTTACAAATAGCTCTGAATTGGTTGACTATACTAGTAGGTACCTTCTTGAAGTGTACCGCGAATATGTCCGACTGTAGCCGCCGGGCGGCGGCGGTTTGCGTAGGCGCTTCGGTCTCCGGATCCGCCTCCTCCGCCTCCGTCTGTTGTGCAGCATGCGAGCTTGGTCCCGGCGACGGCTCATACTCGGGGGGGCGACGGGACGAACCCGGTGGCGTACGCGTCATCGTTGAGGTCGTCGCCGAGCACGCCGGCGAGATCCAACAACTCATTCGGGTCGTACTGTTGGTAGTCATCTTGCGACGAAGTACAACGACTTGCTTCCCTTTGCTGGCCCTCGACGCATGAGAACCACGTCCACGACGGCCGTGACCACGATCCATCTAAAAATACTCGACACACACGGCACGGGTACAAAAAAATATGGTTAGATAAAGATGAAACGGCAAAAAACGATACCGAAACGTTGCCAAAAGGGCAAGCCGGCACGGCGCGGGCAGCGGCACAGGGTGGTGGTGGCTCGTCGGTGGACGGTGGCTCGGCGGTGGCGCGACAGCGGTGGGAGCCGACAGGCGGCGCGGGTGGTGGCGCTGGGAGGTGGCGCGGCGGTGGGTGGTGGCGCGGTGGGAGGTGGCGGGCGGTGGGCGGCGCCGGCGGCTGTGGGAGGCGACAGGTGTGGCGGGTGGTGGCGCGTGGTGGGAGGTGGCGGGCGGTGGTGGCGCGGCGGTGGGAGGTGGCGCGGCGGGGGTGGCGCGGCGGTGGTGGCGCGGCGGTGGGATGGCGGGAGGTGGTGACGCTGGGAGGTGGCGTGGTGTGGCGGCGGCGCGTGGTGGTGGGTGGCCGGTGGTGGTGGCGGCGCGTGGAGGTGGCGTGGAGGTGGAGTGGAGAAAGACAGAGAGTGAGCTTGAGAGGGAGAGAGAGTGAGAGTGAGCTTGGGAGGTAGAGAGAGAATGAGAGAGAATTATTTTTAGGGTTTGGGATTGTGGGGTTTTTATAGAATTAGGGTTGACCGCCGGTTACAACGGCTATTATTATTATTATTTTTTAATTTTTTTTATTATTTTTTTATTTTTTAAACTTGGCGGCATTTTCAAATTTCAAAATTTGAATTTTTTTTAACACCCAACCCCCGGTTAACCGTGTAACCGGCGGTTTCGGGCCGGCGGTTGGCGGTTCATCGAACGGACCAACCGCCCCGTAACCGGCCATATACGGTCACCGGTTACGGTTTGTGCCAGTTACGGTTTGTAATCGTAACCGGCGGTTCCGTAACCGGCGGTTGACGGTTTCAACCGCCGGTTATGGTTCAATTTGGGCAAGTCTAAATAATTGACTAGTTCTTTGATCTTTGAATATTTTCCTTTAATGTGCGTGATCCTTGGTATAAAAATAGCCTTTCCTCCCTTTCTCTTCACGTCATATGGCTGCCAAAAGAATAGAAATCTGGTAAATAGCAGGGCTGCCCCAAATAATGTAGAAAATTACAAGAAGATCCCCTAAGATTCAAATCGTTCCAAAAGTGTCCTTATTTTCCCTTTGTCGATCTCGTTTCCTCGGACATCTATCGAAAATAAATTTAAACACAAATAAAGGATATTTGAGGTTTTTTTTGTAAATAATGATCGGAAATGCACTTTTATGGGTAAAGAAATTACGTAAAGATTAAATTGTTAATGTTACTAAGACATTAAATCATTGCACATTAAACAATAATTAAGAATAAATGCATACAGTCACATTCATCGGCAAGGGAAATGGATCTAAGGTTTCGCCTCCTGAACCGCGAGAACTCGATATCTAGTTGGGAGGTCAAATCCAACATTGTCATAGGTAATTCGTCTTTTCCTTGTTGGGCACCGGAAGACCCATTTGAGCGAACATAGCCCCCATCGCCTCCAGCATCTCGGCCCTCAACTGGTCCCTCAACTCGGCTCTCATTTTTCCATGGAAATCTGGCTTGAAGAGGTCCTTGATCGCGCTCGGATGGGTTGCCGAACACGCTCCGTGTCGTCTCATCCTTCCCACATCCTCTAGGTCGCCCGCGAAGATCGGTATTCAATGAATTTTCGACAATGCATCTTTGTGCCTATTAGGGACAAATTCTCCTCGCGCTTCTTCGGCGTGCACCTCTACCTGTCAAATATGAGTTATTGTAGTAAGATATATAGTGTCTTTTATAAAGTAATACACTTACCAATCTCTCAGCCAACTCTCGATTTGCCGGGGTGTCAAGGTGATAATATCCATATTCTCGTTTGCTCATTTGGCTACGAAAGTAGTCCTTAATTCTATTATTTCCTTGGAGGATTGATTCAGAGATTTCCCTGTTTTCGGGGGGGGGGGGGGGGTGGCATGTGCCTTAGCGGGTCTTCGTCAACCCATTCGGGTCGCCGACCTATATACCCCCCGTGCCGAGATGGTGTGGATATAAGTGGTGAGACTGGCTTTGTTTAGCCTTCTCACTAAATCTCCTAAAATATTCATAAAAAATAGGTTTGAATATATATATGAAAAATTAGACGACTATCAAAATTTCACCTGAAATTCCGCGACTTCCCTTTAGTTCCACCACGTCTCCAATCCTTCCTGACTGAGGTGCTAGTACTCGTTGCTAACTCAGGCCCTTTCTTCTTCTCTTTGACAGCATATTTGTGCTTCCACTTTTTGCGAAGCTCACCGGCTTTCTTGAGGACCTTCCACTTTATAGCAAGATTGTCGGGCAAATTTCAGGTACGCTGATAATATATTTTGGGTACAATTATATTAATCATATATAACAGATAACGAACACAAGTAAAATAATCACTTAGTTACCTGAATGACTGCCAAAAGTACCTCCTTGAGCCCACGTCGATCTGACGCCAATTGGTCACGTAGTCGGTAACTTGTGATCTTGTCACATGGCCAATGTAGTTGCTGAACTTCACCCTGGTATCATTATTGGGGATGGATGTACTGGCGTCGTGGAACTGCAAGATGCACTCATCCGACTCAACACTCAACTTCTTACGTAGATTCTTCATGTGTACGGGCCTCTCTTGCGCCTATTTGTCCTGCTTGATTCGGTACTAGGCGAAGAAGATGTGGGGGATGGGGGATCCGAACACATTGTACCTGAAAAATAACGAGAAATAATTCATTTAGCAAAAAAAAAAGACATGAAAATTGTAGAAAAATGGGAAAAGACATTAAATTTTTAAAATTCAAATTATAACACTTACAAAATCTTGAATTTATCAACAATGCATTCCGTCGTCGTGATTTGGAAGTATATATACGAAAAGTTGTATAATCTTCCGCAATAGGGACGTGTTCCACACTGGTAGGAAATTGGAATGTCTCATCACTTCTACCATAGTCCTCTTCATCATCCACATCACCGATGCCAACAACATTTCTCTTTCCTTGGGGAAAAGTATGTCATTCACTGTTAGCAGGATCTTCAACGTAGAATACTTGTTTCGCTTGCATTGCGAGGATGAACTCCACATAACCCACTTTTTGTAAGTTAACTATTGTTAATCCTAACTCTGGATTTATCCGAAAGCATCGCCTGTTATCAGCCCACTGACAACGTAGTAATACAGATTTTACGTTGTTCTTGTAGACGATTTTCCAAATTTCTTCGATGAACACATAGTATGAACTTACACATTGCTCGTAACTTAAGCATCATTTCCACGAGATACTTCTCTCGACAAAGCAACTAATGTGACCCCATTGTTCTGCGATGCGCTCCATCATCTCGCCTTTCCGTATAAAACGTGTACCCATTAATGTCATAACCTCCATATGTCGCAACAGTCCATTCAGGTCTCCATGCCAGCCATTTTATTATCTCACTGCAATCTGATCTGGTATCTGCATAAAATGCCCTCGTTCTAAACCTGCCTAAAAATAGTCTGGTATGCTCATTTATGTACCATAACTCTGATTTTTTAGGAATTTCGCGCGTAAACTAGCCATTGCTCCTGATAAACGGTTGCACTTCAGGAATACGACGCAACACGAAGAAATGTGCACTTTCCCATATTTCTCTCAATACTGTCTTGTACTGTTCGTCAATGGTTTTCCTCCTAGTTGTCCATCCTGGCGAGACGTAGGTATCTCAACCGCTTTAGCATTTGCCAAGTACGAAGAGCAAAACTCAACGCATTCCTCTGTAGTGTATCCCTCAACTATGCTACATTCCGGACGATACCGATTTCTAACATATCCCTTAAGGATCTTCATCGCTCAAATGGTTTCGAGCACGCAGTGTACAAAGGGATATTCTTGTCCCTAACAAGGCTGTCAAATATGGGAGGATGTTCTTCAAAACCCTCTTGGACATCACGAAGCATGTCCTCGATTCGATCATTATCGTTGTTAGGATATTTATAGATTGTGTCAATAGTTTAAGTCTTAGGTTTAATATTGTAATTATCCTTTTAGCTTGGGCTTTGGACTAGAATGTAATTAGTTAATTTTTAGTGCTTGGGCCTTAATATACCTAGGGTTAATATGGTATATAAGGTTTTACCTTCACTATTTTTAAAGTAATCAAAGATCAAAAGGCTTATCCTATTTTTCACACAATACACACACTTAAAGGTGAGAACCTCTCCCTTATTATTCCATCAAAGCCTCTTTGATTCCTTGTTTGGTGCAATCGGGGCCAACAAGTGGTATCAGAGCAAACGTGGGTAGATCTGCATCGATTTGAATCCAGTTTCGTTCGATTCCGAGAAAGATCAAAGGTGTTTTGGGCAAAATATCACTTTCGGCATTTTGAGCTCGGTTTGGGGTTTTAATGCTTCGTTTTTGTGTTTAAAACCTTTCCCCAGATCGATTCTATGCCTAAAATGTTTTTAGAACACTTTTGGATCAGTTTTAACGAGTTTTGAGCCAGATCGAAGCAAAAATTCCTCACATAAAGTCATCTCGGCCTCTCTCTGTTTTTGGTCGATTTGATCCGCTGTTTTTGTTTTTAGCTCACAAATCGGTTGAATATGTGTTTAGGGAAGAATTTCTGAAGTTTTGGTTCAAGTTTGAGGGATTTTGGTTGAGATTTGAGTGAAAACGGACGAATTTCTGGTAAAATTCGCGACAAGCAATGGAACAGTAACTTAGTGTTCTTGGCCGCGAAATTTCATGCTGAGTCGTTCAAGTCCGCGAAATTTTCATATCCGAGAAATTTCATTCTGAGAATCTTTATCTAAACCGCGAAAATTTCACTTTCACTTCAATTTTTCTCAACTGCCTAGCTTTTCACCGAGAAACCCTATATCGGCGATATTTGATTCTAAGAATTGTTATCCAAACCGCGAAAATTTCACTTTCAGTTCAATTTTTCTCAACTGCTTATTTCTTCAAATCCGAGAAATCCTATATCCGAGAAAGTTTATTCCGAAAAATTTATCTGTGAAAATTTTTGAAAAACTGAGAAATATTTCTAAGTCGAGAAATTTCTTAAAAACCGAGAAAGTTTTAAAATCCGCGAAAATTCTTTGAAACTGAGAAAGTTTGTCAAATCCAAGAAATTTTCAGCCGAGAAAGTTTCTTACTTCCGAGAAAATTTTTCCAACACCACAATTTTTGTAAAATTCGAGAAACTTACTCCAATCACACTTCGACCTGCGATACTTCTTCCAAACTGAAATTCTTTCTCAAACCTGAAAATTCTCAAAACTGAGAAACTTTCTCACATGCGAAATTTGTAAAACCGAGAAAATAATTTTCATCTTAGGATTTTTCTTCTCTGTCCGAGAATTTCTCTTTAAAAACTCACGCAAACACCGAAATTTCTCAACAAATAATTTCTCGGGTTCCTATAATCACGTCCCTTCAAATTGCAATTTTTTCCTCCTTCTTTCGGAAATTTTTACTCCTCAAATCTCGTTTTTAAATTTCTAGAACTTCTCCGAACTTCAAGATATATTTTCCCTTCATACGTTTTCGACCATCACACACGTTCACTTAGTTCTAAGAAATTCTTTAAACGTTTTTTTTCTTTTCTTCTCAAACACTACTCGTTAAACTCATATTTCTCATCTCGTTCGTTACTAACCCTCTTATCTATACAAGATCAAAACCACGGACGATTCGACTGCACCAACCATGTCTGCCACAAATGACATCTCAACAGTGGGCTCCGACACCAGACCCCCAATGCTGCGACAAGGCGATTACAGCATATGGACAAACAGGTTCCTCACGTTCATCAGGAACAAAGGCGCCCCACTCTCTCAATACCTACTGGACTCCATCTTCAACGGTCCAGCACAGTTCTGGACAATCGTTCCTGCTCAACCAAACGCAAACCCTCCCATGGATGAACGTCGCACTCCAAGAGGCCCAATTAATGAGGATGAAGAGGCTCGCCTACAGGCCGATGAGACCGCCAAAGGATACCTCTTCCAGGCTATGGGCAACGAAGTCTATGCTCACATCGAGTGCTGCACAACTGCCAAGGAAATATGGGATGAACTCGTTGAAATTATGGCAGGCACAACTGAGAGTGCTCAGGGGAGGAAATCAGCATGTCTCTCGCAGTATGAACATTTCCAGGCCTATGAAGGAGAGGAGCTGCGTGACACATACCTCCGATACTTGAAGGTCATCAATGAACTCAAGAAAGTCAAGATCTCTAGGGACAAGTTCGATATCAACAACCGCTTCCTTGGTAGCCTCAAACCACATTGGGGCAATGCAACCGTGATGATGATTCAGAGTAAGGACCTAACACTTCCATCCATGCCCTCTACTACAGCCTGTCAGCCTATGCTCCTTACGTGCAACCTCAGTCCACCAACACTCGAGTCGACCCGCTGGCTCTCCTCTCGAACAAGACTAGCGAACGATCTTCCACCTCTAAGCCCAAACTGAACAAAGGGAAGCTACCAGTTGTTGTATCTGACACCTCTTCAGGATCCGAAGCTGATACAGAATCTGATGAAGATGTTCGTGATCTACGTAATCAACTGGCAATGCTCACAAAGATGGTCTCAAAGAAGATCGGGAAAAGGTCCTCATCCTCCTCCAATCGTCAAAGAACCTTTAGCGGCACCAAAAAGACTACCCCTACGGAGGAAGCTAAGCCGATAAAGAAAGAGGAGGAATCCGCACCTCAAAAGTCTGTGAAGTGCTTTCGGTGTGGAAAGCTGGGCCACTTTGCCAAGGAATGCCACGCCCCACGCGTTAAGGATTCTGGCTATTACGACCGTAAGGCCAGAATGACCCGCAAAATGGAAAGTGGGAAAGTTCTTCTCACCGAAGAAGCTGAATGGGTGAACGACACTTCAAAAGACGAGGAGCCTAAGGATGAAGATTGCTGCATGGCAAGGCTGGTAGAACATGACGAGGACGAGGAGATGGTCAACACCGGTGAGAATGCCGCTAAGACGCCTACTAACGCCGAGGCTGAGGTACGAATTTCGCAACTCAATGATGTGTTTAATCACCGGCACACCATTAAGAAACCCACCGTAGACGCTAGAGATTATGATGAACTTAAGCTAAAATTTGAAAACAACTATGCCTTACTTAGTTTAAAAGTAGAAGAGCTCGCCTGTGCAAACCAACGTCTAATGGCCTCTGAAGCGTTAGTCAAACGTCTGCAAAGCAAGAATAAAAAAAGTGAGACTAGGGTTAAGGAAACCATACTGGCCATCAGTTCATGCGAAACATCTCGTCTTCTGACGGCATCCCAATACGAACTGCTTACAAAGGAAAGAGTTAGGCTGTACCGAAAGGTGAAAGAACTTGAAGAGCAACTTCACCTTAGAAACGAAAACGCACGCATCTTATGCCTATTGAACCAACCAGTTGATACAGAATTCTACAACGCCCGGGGGGGAATCGGCCTGGCCAGCAATTGCAAACCAACACCACTAACAGTTAAAAGGTATAACATGTGCAACACTACGTTCCTGCAAACAAGAAATGGTGCTCCCTCGCAACTTAGGCCATTTGTGAGATCATCCTCCATTGTTATCTCGGAAGAAAAGAGGGTACAGAACATTCATTGGGCGGAAATCGTATATGACTACACAGAAATGAATGCTAGTGATAAGACTAAGACACCTTCACTTTCGGAGGATGTCGAAACTCCACTCCCATCCAAAGAATAGGAAATTGCTTTCCAAGAAGCAATCTCTCGCACCTATATCCCAGAGAAACTTCTGCTCATAGCAGAACTAGAACGAACACTAGAATTAGAGCGGAAGACCTTCGCAAAGGAGCGAGATGAACTACTTAGCAAAATCTCTACACTAGAACAATTTCACAGTTCAAACAATCTCTCTACATCGAGTCAAGTACTCGATTCTCAAACATGTAAATGTAAGAGGACGGCGAAGATGACTCCTGAAGCTGAAACTTGTTCAAACACTAACTCTCGTATTCCTATGGATACAGGGAATGTGAGTTCGACGTCTCTGGAAGGGAGTTCATTTGAAATAAAGGAGGACCCGCTCTTCGATGACAAGGAGAAAAGACCATCCTATATTTGTCTTTCCAATCAATGTACTGAATCCCAACATCTTAAGGACGTAGACAACTATGCTGCCAAACTTTATCTTTCCTTTGCCAAACTAATGTCTATGTGTTGCTGCAATGATTTTATTCTTCCACGCTTTCATGAATATGAGGCACACGAACACACAACACTCCGACAAAAAAGGCAAACCTCCTCTACTACGCCCTTGCATTCTCCCAGATCATCTACGTCCACAGTTAAGCGAAAACGCCTTCCAACGCTGAATACAAAGTCACCTACTGCTCGCAAACAAAAGACGGCTAAAACCGAAGGGCAACAACAACCAAAACCCTCACGCCATTTCATGAATAAGACAACGTACATGCAAGCGCAAGTTAGGCAAATATGGGTTAGAAAAACCGTAATCCCGCCTCATCAAACAAATCACAAAGGGAAAGCTAAATTAGATCCAACACAATCTGATTTAGACCCCACATTTCCCATTAAGCGCATAAAAAATTTTACTTGTATCACAAGAAGGTCCCGTCCGTAAACGGGGACCCAACGTTTGCTAATGATTGCAGGTCTGTCATGTGTGGTATCTAGACTCGGGTTGCTCCACACACATGACGGGGAACAAGGAGCTGTTGAGCAACTTCTCCGAGCGTTATCTCGGAAGGGTCTCCTTCGAAAACAGTCAAATGGCGCCAATTCTCGGAACTGGTGATCTCGTCCATGACAAACTGACGATTAAGGGCATCTCTTAAGGGTTTGAGCTACAATCTTTCAGCATTGGCCGTTTCTGTGACAAAGGATACAAGGTTCTCTTCGAATCTGACATCTGCAGCATTATCGATGCCTCGGGACTACCTCTTCTTTCTGGAACACGCACGTCTCACCTCTACGTACTCAATCTTACGACCTCTCGACCAATTTGCATTCTCTCTCGTGCTGCACCCAAGTTGAACGATCTATGGCACCGGCGTCTTTCACACCTCAATTTCAAGACTATCAACAAACTGCGTCAGAATAAACTCGTCAACGGTCTACCCCAACTGTCATATCACAAGGAACACCTCTGCTGCTGCCTGTGAATTGGGGAAGATGAAGCGATCGTCTCACATCTCCAAGGGAACACCGTTCTCTAAGCTCAGCCTTGAGCTCTTGCACATGGATCTATGTGGCCCAATGCCTACGGCTACACTCGGAGGAAGACGGTATATTCTTGTGATTGTCGACGACTTCTCACGCTATACGTGGACGAAACTCGTTCGCACAAAGGATAAAGTTCCTGATTTAATCATCGAGTTTGTTGTTACGTCCCAAACTCTTCATCAACAGAAGGTTCGGATTATCAGAACTGACCACGGAACTGAGTTTAAGAACCAGAAGCTCAGTAATTTCTATGCCACTCAAGGCATCACCCAACAGTTCTCAGCTGTGAAGACACCGGAACAGAATGGTGTCGTTGAGCGTAAGAATAGGACACTAGTTGAAGCAGCTAGGACTCTCCTTATCCAATCCGGACTTCCTCACTCTCTTTGGGGAGAAGCTATTCAAACGGCTTGTTACACGTAGAACCGGGCTTCCATCCACAATAGATTCAACCGCACCCCATACGAGATGCTGAATAACCGTCGTATCCCAGATATATCTTATCTAAGGGTCTTCGGTTGCCGATGTTTCGTGGCCAATGATCGCCAACATCTTGGAAAGCTAGATCCAAAAGCACTTGAAGGCATCTTTGTTGGATATTCGCTGAACTCAAAGGCATACAGAGTCTATCTTAGGGAGAAACGATCAGTAATAGAGAGCACAAATGTCACCTTTGACGAAAACGTAGGCGACCTCATGGCTTTTGCTCACATCAGTCCAGAACCAGGTCTTCTACAGTCGTTGACTAAAGGTCAACTTGCAACGGCGGGAACCTCCTTATCTGAGGGCAATTATGGTGACCTGAATCTCGATCTGCTGTTCGAGTACTTCTATCCAGTCTCCAAGACTCCCGTTGCCACCACTCAAACTACCGCTGAACCCATCCCACCTACATCACCAGCTATCGGCAATGATGTCGTCCCGCCAAACTTGGATGATCTCAATCTCAACGAAGATGACATCTTACCCAACCCTGGGAACATTGCTGATGCTGATGCTGAACCTTCTCAATCTACTACAATTGAGATCTCTTCGTCGGACACCGGACCCCAATCTAATGAACCTCCAATCGATACAAATGCAGCTAGCTCCTCACAGACCAATGTACCACTTTGAGCTCGCTCTCATCCTACGGATCAGATTATTGGGGATCCCACATTCGGTGTTTCGACGCGTTCAGCTACAATGAATGAAAGTATGTTCGCTTGCTATCTCAGTCAAGCCGAACCATCACGAGTAGCTGAAGCTCTCAACGATCCTGATTGGCTGATTGCAATGCAGGAGGAAATAAATCAGTTTGAACGTTTACAAGTTTGGGAACTCGTACCACGCCCTCACAACAGATCAATTATCGGCACGAAGTGGATCTTCAAGAACAAAAAGGATGAAGATGGTGTTGTCATTCGCAATAAAGCAAGACTTGTGGCTAAGGGGTACAACCAACAAGAAGGCATCGACTACGATGAAACCTTCGCCCCTGTTGCCAGGATCGAAGCAATTCGATTTTTTCTTGCCTTTGCTGCTCACAAGAACTTTAAAATCTACCAAATGGATGTGAAGACTGCATTTCTGAATGGATTTCTCAAAGAAGAAGTGTACGTTGATCAACCTGAAGGATTCTTGAGCGAAGAGTTTCCTCATCACGTATATAGACTCTACACGGCCCTCTACGGACTAAAACAGGCTCCCCGAGCTTGGTTTGACGTCCTTTCAGACTTCCTTGTTCAGTCTGGATTCAAGAAAGGATCTCTGGATACAACTTTCTTCACCAAGCGGAGTGGGCCGGACATCATGATTGTACAGATTTATGTTGACGACATCATTTTTGGATCGACTAAACCACAACTGTGTGAAGACTTCGCAGAATTGAGGAAAGAAAAATTCGAAATGAGTATGATGGGCGAGCTGAATTTCTTTCTTGGTCTTCAAGTAAAGCAACTCCCCGACGGAATCTTCATCAACCAGTCTAAATACATCCATGATATCCTCGAGAAATATGGAATGAAGGATGCTAAGACTGCTGCTACACCTATGTCACCCTCTGGCCGACCCGACGCGGACCCTTCTGGGGCTCCCGTTGACCAAACCGTCTATCGCGGGATAATAGGCTCTCTTCTGTACCTCACCGCTAGTCGACCTGATATCGTTCTCTCGACAGGAATCTGCGCTCGTTTTTTGGGCTGAAATTTTAATTTAAAATTGGACCAATTGAATTTTTGGGTTGAAATTTTAATTCAAAATTGGACCAATTGAATTTTTGGGTTGAAATTTTAATTTTTTAGTCAAATTGGGTCAAAATTGGACCAATTTAAATCCAATTGGACACAATTTTGACCAAGCCCGTGAAATTCGGCCCAGGATCCAATTTTGAACAAGCCCGCGAATTCCGGCCCATTTTACTCAAAATCTCGCATGAACAGTCACAAAACCCCCAAAAACACTTAACGTTTTTCACAATCCTACAAAATCCCGAGAAAAAATTCAAAAATTTCGCACCCCCTGTTTCAAAAATTTCTCAAACCCTCGCATCATAGTCCTCGTCAATCTGCACTTCAAACTCCGTTTTTCTGCATTCTCCATCGTCAAAATCAGCTTTTCGGTATGAATACATCGTAAATAAACTGCTTCTCGTTCGATTTACTCCGTTTTTTTTGCTGCGACTGATAAAATTTAGGTTTTAAATTATTTTTCTTCCCGGCTTTAATTAGGACGGATGATTAGGTTTTCCGTGTTTTAAACCTCCAAATATATATTGCCCGTTAAATTTCGAGTCGATTGGGTCCAGTTTATTGCATTTTGGTTAAGATTTGAGTGGGTCTAAAGGCAAAAATCACAGCGTCGCTTTGAACGTATACGCACAGTGTTCTTCACCGAGAAACTTTTCAGGAAAATTACTTAAATCGATAGATTTTTCGCTGCTACAGTGAGTAAAGTTCCGCGAAAATTTTATCTGAGAAATTTCTTGCGTTAAAATTTTCGCTGTTACAGTGTGTGAAGTCCCGCGAAAGTTTTCATCCTAGAATTTTCTAACGATAAAACTTTTGCTGCTACAGTGACTCATGCCCCGCGAAACTTTCACACACCTCACGTAATATTACATTTTTCGCATCTTCACTCTTTCGCAACTACAGTAACCAAAATTTTCTCAATCTGCAAACTTAATCTCGGACCCATACAAATCAATTCTTTCGCGGATCACTAAACTTCCTCAATCTGCAAGATTTTATCCGCGAAAATCTCATTTCACTTGTGAAAACTAAGAAATTTCAACCCGAGAAAAGTCATCACTTAAGCAGACGTTTCTTCAAAGCTTTATCACTCCGCGAAACTTTCATTTCACCTGAGAAAAATTCAAAACTTGCGAAAGTTTGCTAACTTGAAGAAAATATTCATACATGCGAAAATTCTTGGCTAACTTGAATGCGAAAATTTCTCACTACATGCGAAAATTTAGTCTGAATGCAAGATCTCTTTAAAGTGCGAAAATTAACACTATATGCGAAAATTCATGGATAGATTGAATGCGAAACTTCTTTAACGTGCGAAAATTCTTGGCTAACTTGAATGCGAAGATTTCTCACTACATGCGAAAATTTAGTCTGAATGCGAGATCTCTTTAAAGTGCGAAAATTAACACTATATGCGAAAATTCATGGATAGACTGAATGCGAAATCTCTTTAAAGTGCGAAAATTAACACTATATGCGAAAATTCATGGATAGACTGAATGCGAAACTTCTTTAACGTGCGAAAATTAACACTACATGCGAAAATTTTACTCTATCTGCGAATATTTCTCTCGACTTGTCTATGTCTGATAATTAGCGAAATTTCTTTTCATGCGAAAATTCTTGGATATCATGAATGCGAAAATTTTTGGTAACTCATGAAATTCCATATTTTGCGAAAAATTTTCCACTTGCAATATTCTACACCAAATGCGGAAATTTTTTTCACACGAATACATTTCATGAATGCGAAAATTTTTGATAACTCACTTATATCCTTGTTCTCACTACTAATCATGTTATAATTACTGTCAAGCACAGATATGACCAACAAAAATCAAGATACAATTGAAGCACTTGAGGCGGCAGCACTCCAAAGGGACATCGCTCGCATAGAACTCAATACGCTAACCTATGTCCCACCGATCGAGCAGGTCTTCCCAACAAGTCAATGGGCTGCCCTGATACCAAACAACCACATGGTGGACTTAGACAACTTTTGGTGCGATGCTCCTATATCATAGAGATCCTCAAAGGGCATCCCCTCCGACACGCCCTCTCTCATGGCGAGCCAGAAGCTCAAGTCTACCTCCAACAATTCTGTCACACTTTGCAGATAGCTGGACCACTCCACCGTGCTAAAACATTGTCCGCCCAAATCGATCAAGAAACTGTGGTCCTCACTCGCAAAATTGTCCAAGAAGTGCTTCAACTACCTGTCTATTCACCATACGACCCACTACCAACTCACGAACAGCTCATCGAGGACATCGACAGATTAGGCTATCAACCTGAGAACACGAAGAAGAAAGGCCCACTCGTTCTCAGTGAAGTCACCACTCGCAACCTACCACAACCCTGGCGAACGTTATATCTCCTAATAAACAAGTGCATGTCAGGGAAGCATGCCGGCCAAGACCGTGGGAACCACCAAATCCTCACCATCCTAACCGGCATCGCCCACAACCGCAAGTACAACTACGCCGACATCATATGGATGGATCTCGTCTCCATGATTCAACGACGTGATCGGGAAGTCGCCAAGGGAGTCACAAACCGCTTCGTACCCTACATGCGATGGCTCCCAATGCTCATCAAACACTTCCGCATTTTCTCCACAAGCATCCGCATCCGCCCGGCGAGCGAGCACTTCATCATCCCCACTGTCGACAAGTTCGCCAAGAAAAACACTCCGGCGAAAGATCGACACGCCATGATAATCCCGGACGACGTTCTCGCCTATGCAGACCCGACCAATCCACACGTCCGAGAATATCGTGCTTCAACAGCCTCTTTCTGCGAAGCCCACGCCCATTATCCATTGTCCCTACGGAGCAGATCAACCCCACTTCTCCTAACCCCGGGACTAGCCAAAACCCCACCCCCACTACAAAAAAGTCGTCGAGTCGTGCCGCATCCTCTTCCACCCGCGTACCCAAAAAACGATCGCATGAGGATGACGTAAGCCGCCCACGGAGCGTCGATCGAAACAAAAACACGATCGACCTCCTCAGTCACATACAAGCCGAGCCCAACCCGTAGGTATAGGAGGTGATGTGTTTACCTCCCGAGTAGAAGACGTGGCATTTGGCTCAACCACGCAAACGACCCCACCAATCCACTTATCTTCCTCTCTAGAGGAAGATATTTCATCCCACGAGGAGCCACGTATACCATCGACATCCCACTTGGAGATAGTCGATGTTGAAACAAGCAGTCCTTCGCCTCAGACTGCATCCTCTTCAATCACTTCGAGTCTAATGCCCTCACTCCCCATAATTTCATACGTTACTAGGAGACATAGACCTTTTACAGCACTACAGAGTCTTCGTGATTCTGTCAGAACGCTCGGTGACGTCTCTGTGACTGAGAGCGGAAGACCTAGCACGGCCAACATAACAGCAACCGTGAGCCTAGGCCATCAATCGATCGAGTCTCTCTCATCGATGATGCCAACGGGAAGTCTTAGTGACCCCATCTTTTCCCGTCCTGTGCAAACGGGCGGCCGATCGGCTATCTTCTCCGATTCGGTGACAGTTGGAGTTCTTCGTGATTTCAACTTACCCCAGTTCGTCACCGAGACCGCATTAGAGACTCGTCTTCAAGAGTTTGCAAAGACTCTTGAGACGGCCATCCTCGACAAAGTCTATGCGCGTCTCGATGCGTCCACCATCGACAAAGGCAAAGGTGTGGCCCTGGAGACGCCACCACCAACGCTAAATGTGGACGCAGAAGCTGTTCTCTCCTCCATCTCCGCAAAGGAGCTCTTCTACATCCTACGAGCAAGATTCGAGTCAATGGCGGAACTCGACGAGGAGGAACAGCAAATGAAGAGAATAATGACTCAACCGATGGCTTGCCGCACTCAAGGCGAGTAGAGCGGGATCTGGCGCGACGATCAAGACGATGATCAAGATCGCCGCGAGGGGGAGAATAGGCCGCAAGCCTCACAAACTCAAGGACCCACACAATCGATGCCGCCCCTCCTCCTCTGCACCTGAAACGACGCCCGCAACAGAAACCTCACACCCCACTAGCCAAAAAGCCCACCCTATTAACCCCGAGTCACTAGCCAAATCACCCTCACCTCCACCTACTACCGTCTCCGAACCTCTAACTGTCACATAGGCATTAGAGACCACCACCACACCGTCTCCACCCACCATCTCAGAACCTCTAACTGTCACATCGACGTTAGAGGCCACCACCACATCTCCACCACCCGACACCCAAATCATCCTCGTCAAAACCATCACCACAACCGAGCCACCAGAATCTCCACCACAACCATCCCCACAATCCACAAACTCCTCCGATGCAACACCCTCGCCACCACACAGCCATACCCCTCTCAATACCGATTCCAACGTGGCTTCCGAGGACGTCTACTGCGCACAGAACGAGATCGAGGCCTACATCTTCAACGATGAATGGCTCTACACACCCGCCGATGCAGTAGCAGCCAGGAAGTTGGTGGAAAATGCTCGACGTCTGCTAAAAGAAGCTTCACTCACGCTGATCAACACTGCAGACAACGAGAACGGAGAGGAATACGACGCTGAACCCGCCGAACTCGAGAACATCCTTCAATATCAAGCGCAGCACGCTGAGGCTTCTGCTGCTCAACCGGATGTGCCCACGGCGAATATACCAGAAGCACCGTGGGAAAACAAAAAGATCACCGCGCCATTTCAAGAAGAGATCAGGAAGAGGATCTGGCGGCGCAAGGAGCAGATCATAACGGCCTTCGATGAATACGAGCTAATGAACATCCAAAACTGGAGCGAAGAAAAGAAGAAGCACTATCGATGGAGTCTTCTTTGCCACAAGTACACAAAGAGGACGCTGTCCGATGAAGAAAACATTGCTCTGGAAATGAATCGGGCCCCCATCTGCAAAGTCACTGACCTCCGTCAAGAATCGAAAGGACGTGTTCACTATCCAGTGTTCACGGTAATGAGGCAGGATGAGAGCTAGAGTGAAGTCAGTGAGGCAGACTTCGAGTTTCTGCGCCTGGGTGACCTGTACAGCATGCTGGAATCCATGAAGCAGTTCAGACTCGTCCTCAGAAGTTCTGGACATCTCGTAGGGCTGAACCGGTCACCATGGGCTACATAGCTCTCAAGCGCCACATGCTCCGACAGGTCAGATTCTTCGCCACCCACGATCTGCAGATGGCGGTGGAGCACAACCTGAAGAAGGTAAACCTAACTCGCCCATCTTTCAAGAACGCAGACGACTACCGAGAAGGTGATGTGATCGACGGAGATGATCAGGCGGTCGCCTACTCGAACTACAAGGGAAAGTGAGGCTGCTGCGCTGCTCCGAAGTGGCAAAGTTCTCAGATGGAACGCTCACTATCATCCAAGACAAACTCATGAGGATTTGCCGCATCCTTTCGGAAGAAGATCCAAACTGCCGATCCAAGTTCGCGAAGTTCATCGATGCCATAGTTGATCGAATGGTCCTTCGACGGAATCTCCGTGCCTTTGAGTTCAAGCTAGGACTTCGCGAAACACTCACTCGCTAATCCACCATCACAACGCCCAAGTTCCAAGACTCCCAAACAATTGACATAAAGGGGGAGATTGTTAGGATATTTATAGATTGTGTCAATAGTTTAAGTCTTAGGTTTAATATTGTAATTATCCTTTTAGCTTGGGCTTTGGACTAGAATGTAATTAGTTAATTTTTAGTGCTTGGGCCTTAATATACCTAGGGTAAATGTGGTATATAAGATTTTACCTTCACTATGGTTAAAGTAATCAAAGATCAAAAGGCTTATCCTACTTTTCACACAATACACACACTTAAAGGTGAGAACCTCTCCCTTATTCATTCCATCAAAGCCTCTTTGATTCCTTGTTTGGTGCAATCGGGGCCAACAATCGTCGTCCGAAGAACCCTTGAGCGACGACATCATCCTCCAAATCTAGTGGCACTCTTGTACTAGTTCCGACACTTGTAGAACTAGCTTAATCGACGACTGCTTCACGGTGCCATATCCAATTCGTATACCCAGGTTTAAAACCGGCTATTAGCAAATATTCCTTCACAACGCCACTATTCCACTAGTTCATGTCAATTACGACAAGGTCACGAAATCTTCGCTTGCCTTTTTTCTACGATTATGTTCCGCACATCTCATAAATTCCTCAACACCCTTCGCATACTCAACCGCTGTTAGCATACTATACACCCAACCCCGATCTATTCCAATCGCCTAAACTATACAAATAAATATTTGCAGGTAGTTCATATTAGCAAGTACAATCGATTGAAGGGCTTTGATAAGGTCCTTATCGCTCCAACCTATAACACCTAGTCAAAAAAATATAAATAATAAATAAATTTCAGCCCAATTGCTCAGCCCAAAGCCCATGAATTTTATCTCTTATTTTTTCATCTCTATCACCTAAGTTACTTATATGCTAAGGAAGTGAGAAGAAAAAAATGAGAATCGAGCTGAGGGAAGAAACCAGTTTCAAGCTCCTAAAACCTGCACTATTTTGTTGTATATTCTCCATATTAAGGTAATATTTTGTCCTAGAGATCAAAACTCTCTTGTTCTAAGCTCATAGGTTTCCAAAATCGAGTTCAGGCGCAGCTTCTGTGTTTAAAAGTTTTGACATAGCTAACGAGTTCGGATTCTTACGAATTTGAATTCTTTTTGAAGCCAAATTTTCGTAGCTTATTTTCCACAAAGCCCATAGCTAACATGCTCAGCCCAAAGCCCACAAGGTTTGGATTTGACATATGAATTTTCCAAGTTATTTTGGTTAAATAATTACCATTCGAGAATTACATTAAAATCTTTCTAAATTGGTGCCCACGACAACCGAGCATGAGTGAATATGTGGCCTTTACGTCATGAGATACATGTACGATATTATCTGCAATCGTATCGGCAGCGATGATACAACCAACTTGCCAACGGTATTTAACTTTAAAACCATCAGCTTCTTTAAGTTTCAAGTTTAATATTTGTTTATGAGTATGTTTTAATATCATCCTCTCGTTAATGTTTTATAGATACTAGAGCGCTCCTCCTCTTACGGCGGCGAAGAGATCAACGAAGTACGGGAATTGTGGGCGGAGCATTTTATGCACTCTTTGACGTAGGTTAGACTTTGGCGTTATATATATGTTTGTGTTTATGTTATGAGGATAGATATTTGTTGGCCAATGATTATTAGTTATTGTTGAGATTGATTGTTGGGATAATGTTTTGGTTTTTTTGTTGATTTGGATTTGATTGTTGGGGCATGACGAAACCAAAATAAATATTTAAAAAAAATATATGGCGATGATTCGTGAGCCAGGAACCGTCGCCGAAGAAAGATATATAAAAAAGAAACTGAAAGCTCATGGGCGACGGTTTCCTCCGAAGAAACCGTCGCCTTATTACTATATTTAAAAAAAATAGAAAGTCATGGGCGACAAAACATATTTAAAAAAAAAAAGTATCATGGGCGACGGTTTCTCGACACACTAAAAACAGCAACATACGGTGGGTTCTAGGCAACGGTTCTGCAAACAACCGTGGCTCAGTGAAGATGGGCGACGGGGCTCTAGGCGACGCGTAGAAACGTCCCCCATGACCAATAACAACCGTTGCCCATGTGCTTTTCTGCACTAGTGTTAGTCTCGACTGAAAGAGAGTCGTTCTATACTATAACTGTCGATGTTATTAAGATTTAACATAAAATCAATTTGGTCGGTTTGGGACAACTTAGTTAATTATAACTAGTATTTTTTGCACATTCGATTAATGGCACTTAGAAGGTGAAAATTAAGACGACAAAACCTTAGATGTCGATGTGGGATGTTGAAATGGTACGAATCGGTGCCACATCAACAGGTGCCCACATAAGGTGAGCACCATAAAATTCCTCTATATATATATATAGATATATATGTATATATATATATATATATATATATATGTATATATTCAGCTAAAGCCCTCTGAGCGAGCGATGCGTGTGGGAATCTCCCATAAATATCTGTAACAATAATTTTAAAGAAATGAAAAACGTAGGATGTTAGGTGAAGCTTTGCTAATTGCTTATTTTATTATATTAGCGAACTTTGTTGACACGTTAATATCTACGTGTTCATTTCCTTGGACTATGTTTGATACTTCGAACTTTACAATGGCCATTGTGTAATCTGATGTTGGCATGGAGCGATTAAATAATGCGACATTTTTATTTCAGGCCCCCCTTAATTATTATTTAGGATTCAGACCCTCTTGGTAAAAAATTTAGTTTTAAGGACCCATTTTCTGCGGGTACCACTTCATTACTCTTACATACCAGTGTGTTGAAATTTTGTACCACAAAAACATAATCCGGTACCAGTTTATGATCATCTAATACAAGTTTATTTTCTGCAGTACCACTTCATTGCTCTGACATACCAGTATGTTGAAAGTTGTAACACAAAACGATCATTCTATACCAGTTCATATATCATTCATATCACTATTTTACACAATACAAAATGGGTCCTTTAACCTGAAAAATTCTCAAATAGGGTCTGAATTCGCCCTTAATGGGGCTTGATTTGGAATTGACCCTTAAATAATTTTGCGACAGTTTTCGGAAGGAAATACACTCATCACATTCCATTGTAGGACACGCGTGGATGCTCATGAACAAGAATATCGATGTAGAGAAGCATCCAACCAATAGAAATGAATCCACAAAGGTACAAATAAATACTTACTAAACAATAAAGTTTGGATAAATTATATTCATTTGGATTATTATACCCCAAACAAACGAAAAATCATTCGACACATCATACACATTATCTATCTAATCATTAGACGCCTGTACTTTTCTCAACTTAGTTCCATGAGAGAATTATGATGGTAACCCAAGCATAAGTTAATTACATTTAATAATTAAGACGTTAGGTGGTTTTGGTGAATATAATTAAAGAAGTAATGGTGGCAACCATATGGCACATATATGCAATACCACTTTGATGTTGGGAACTTTAATTTTTTGTTTTAGAATATTTTAGTGAGACTCTGCAAGCTGCTATTGGTTCCTTATGTCCGAACCTAACTACTGAAAGCAATCTAAAGCAGGCAAATGCCACAAGGTTGCAAGAATCATTAATGTATCCAAATGGTAAATAAATAATGGTATAATAATTTTGAAAGAATTATAGTAATAATGGTATTCAAATGATATTCACTCTCCATGAGTGCTAGAAAACTTCGAGCACCCTCTCCATCCCTCTATATATATCGATCCACTTCCTCCCCATATATACAGCGATCCACTTCTTCTACTTGAAAGAAACTATATTTATATATATATATATATATATATATATATATATATATAGATAGATAGATAGATAGATAGATAGATAGATAGATAGAAAGATGTTTGATAGAAATTATATTGCACATATATAGACTAGTTACATTTAATACATAAAATCGTGGACCGTTGGTAGTTGAAGCTGCCAGCATGATCTTAACTTTGCCCTAATAATCCTACTAATTATAATTTCAGGGAGAGGTAAGATCATATGGTAGCTTCACCTGTTAATCATGGAATCACGAACAACTAACTGTTGGTGTTTTTCTTTTTTTTTTTTAAATTCGTCGAACTACTCTTTTTTTCTTGGCGATGGAGCATGATAGGATAATATCATAATATGTATTATTTGGTGTGTGACATGCACGTGAAATATCACATATCTATACTAAAAATCGTCAATTTCGAGTTCTTTGAGTTTGAACATCATCGCATAAGCCTACCAATTCCTTCATAATGTCGACGTCAACACTGCAATCCTCGATCGTAACGTCCTTGTCAATATCGACGACGAGACTATTGGGCGTTTAAGGTTGTGTTAATGTCGAAGATATGGAAACGGATTTTGTCTTTCATGCTCAAAGTAAATGGTGCACTTACCAACAATAGAAGATAGGAAGATCATAACGGATTTTGTCTTCATGTCCAAAATAAGATATTGCATTTACCAAACAGAAGATATAAAGATCACGGGTGAATAAGGCAAGAAGATATGGTATCAGCCGATATAATAAGATGTGGAGATCATGGCTAAAGGACAAGATTGGAGCAACTTATAAATAGAGGATGTTGATCTCAAAGGAAGCTAACCACTCGAGAGATGCACTTTACACCCACGAGGGGACGCGAACGGGAGAAAGGAAATATCGAGAGACCGCTCGCTTTATTTTTCTGTTTTGCCTAGTAATTTTATTTACATAGGTCACAGAATTTCTATGTGAAGTCTTGTAGGGTCGTTAAGTTCTTTTCTAGGCTTGGTTTACTATCGTTGATAGTTAAGTTTTTATAATTCGTTCAAGTAATGGAATTTTACCCTGAAAGCTCGCAGCAAGCTGAAGAACTTGCTTGCATAATTTTACATCTCATGCGTCTTTTTAACTTATAATATTTTTATAATTTCCGCTGTACTAAACTGTGTCACTTCAAGTGTTGGCTCAACATCGGTTTTAACATTTCTGTCACTGTTTTTAAAATCTAGTTAAGTTGCATCTATATCGCACCCGGACCACTTCAGGTTGGCACACGGTGCATAAACGTCTCATTTCAACATAACACATGTCGATCAATTCAACGTAAAAGGTGGCAAACGATGCTACATCATCTCTTATATTTAAATGACATGTTTATGTGGCATCGAAAAATGCCACATAAGGTTGGCACCATAAAAATTGTCTCTTTATCTCTCTCTCTATATATATATAACGGGTGGATTAAGATAACAAAAAAAAACATAACCTGATGATGACTGTCAAACTTCTTCAGTCAATTAAAGTGGCACGGAACTTCACGAAGACCTTCAAGCGGTGCCATAGAACTCCCACAACTCAAATCCCTATGCAGTCATTAATCTATCTTTTATTATCTCTTGAAGTTACGTTTATCTATATATTTGTGACGTGAGTAAGCTGTAAAAGGCAGCAAAAGATTAATAAAAATATTATTATCGAATTCTCTCTCTCAAGTTCACGTGGTGAGTGCAATCCGTATCATAGTGGTAGCAGAGCCGACTACGATGAGCCGTGACGGTCGTGACATTGATCAGACCGGGAATAATACCTGCGAGGTTCTTGAACGACGTTGTTGGTGCTCTGACATGTTCAAGTGCTAAAGATGAGAATCTGTACGTTTGATTCGGAAGAGGAGGATTACTAAAAACTATTGGGTGGTTGACGAAGAAGTTGAGTTCTGCTCATTGCGATATCTCGTGCTCGAAGATTGCTATGTAATGCAATGGGAAGCTAATTCCTGGAACTTTCCTAACCTTAGGCATCTCAAGATTCGTCGTTGCATTTTCCTAAAGTAGATTCCTGCAAGCTTCGGAGATATCTCGACGCTCGAAATGATAGAGGTGGATAAAAGCGACCCTTTCATGTGGCCTGGGCAAAAGAGGTTCGGGAGATTCAACGTGAAAACGGGAATGAAGACGTACAATTTCGAGTCTGTAAGGAACGAAAATTTACATCAACTTGTTATTATTGTTTAAAAATTCTGTTAATTATAGTCTTTGTATCATAATCATTCATTTCTACAGAGCAATTATGAATTTCAGAAGCTCGTGTGGTTCTGATCTTCCCCGTGCCTGAGCGTGCAATTTCCCATTTTAGCTTTATTTCTGCAAAGCATAGCATTAGAGCTTCTGAAATTCATAATTCACACTCTGCTGAAATTGATTCAATTACAATTAAAATCGAGGGCTTCAACCTAACACGAATTGGCGATAGGTGGAGCTTGCATCTTTAATATACCGATGGACTCGGGTAAGTTGAATTATCCGATGTGGGATAGAATAGAACTCTGAACACGCCCCTTCATGTGTGGTATTACATAAGGCGTAACACGTGGACATATGAACTGGGTGACGGTAACTGAAACACGAGCGATGACATGCAGATCGAACCCGCTCTAAAATCATATTAAAAATTGTATACTTCAACTTAAAATATAGGTGAAGTTGTCTTTTGATATACTAACTGAGTCGGGTGAGTTGAATTATGTGAGTTGAATTATGTGAGTTGAATTATAATCTCAACAAATGCTTAGAAGTCGACATTTTCATAAACGAGAACTAGAAAGAAGAGTGTTTTATCAGAAACAATCTTATTATTTCATTGATATATTTCGGTTATGTATTTCGGTTATGTCTGACATATCATTCATGAAACAACCTTAAATTATAGGTTAGAAAACATTCAGAAAAGAGAAGGTTAGTAACCATTCAAACTTCTCGAAAGTCAAACACCTTGCAAGCTTTTGAAGCAACCATAAAACATGTCCGGAACCAAAATCATCTGTTAAAGATCACAACATCTTCTCGACAATGCTCTTGTTAGCGTGTGGCCATGTCTTGTCAGTTGATTGACAATGATTTGCACTCTTGCTATATACTCAATACGCCTTTGGTTCCCCTCGTTTTCATTGCCTCAAACTCGTCGACTTTGTGTGCCTTTGCTAAGTTATTCCACGCATCATTCGATATAGTAACGCTGATTTTTTTTTTTTTTCAAAAACAAGCTTCGTCAATCGATTGATTAGATGATATCGAGTATATTTTTTCTTGCTTACGAGTTTCCTTTAATGTTTCAGTTTTCATAGTTGTTTTCGCTAAATCGGTGGACCGTCATTCAATCTGTGGGAATTGACCGGGCTCGGTACCAATTTGATAAACGAATAAAAGATAGAACAGCGTTTCATCAAAGGAAATCTTAGTATTTCATTGATTCGGTTATGTTTTACATCATTCATAAAACAACCTTAGTTTAAAGGCATTAAGGCAAGAAAAGAATTTAAAACTAGACTAATACAACGAGAGAACGACGCAAATAGTGTTATTTTTAATAGTGCTATTACAAAACTAAATAAATTTCTCACCCTGTTACAAAACTAATCAACTTTTTCAATTTACACTAATATCATTTTCACCTCAAATATTTTTAATGTTACTTTTTTCTCATTATTATTTTAATAAGTAAAACACTTGCTCTTTATTATTATATTAACCCCAAAAAGTTTTTTACTCATTATTTTTTTCCATTCTCGCCTTTTACCATCGGAATCAGTCATCCATGACATTCTTCATCGTGGTATATATATTAAAAAATATTATCTAATGCATTAACAAAAAAACTCAAGAAAATTGTAATAATCCGTAGAATAAGTAAGTATTATTCAACAAAAATCAAATTCTAAAAAGTTATCACATCTCATCATATTTTTCCTTGCATTTTTCTTGTGAGACATTCGATCCATTTCACATGGGTATCTTCGTGATCGCTTACGTCCAACGTTTCTCTCCGGACGTAAATAAGGATGATGTACTAGAGGAAAAAGATCATTCCAACGTGACTCCTCTAATGAAACTCAAATTGATAAAAATAAATTCTCCAATATCTCAATTCTAAAATCATCTGGAATATATTCACACGGATCGACTTTGAAATGCTTGCAAACCTGAAAGAAATATATAGCAACATGAATTAAACAACATACTACAATAATAATAATAATAATAATAATAATAATAATAATAATAATAATAATAATAATATTTCCTTACTTGCATTGATACCTTTGAGATGATTAATTAGTCAATACATAATCTCTTTGCCCTTATTAAGTTATTACGATATAAAATGGAACATATCTTACTGATTTGACTTATGTTTTATTTGAATCTTATTTTCTTATTACTATCTTCGATATTAAATCAGTAGTATTGAATTAGTAAGATTGAAATATGAGATTTTATAGGTTATTGAAGTGTTAAAAAAGATTATGGTTAAAAATATAATTATTGATAATTATGTTGAGAATTTGTGATAATTATGGTGAAAAAGTAATATTTAAAAGATTTGTGGTGAAAACTGAAAATACTAATAACTAAATTGAAAAGGTTGATTAGTTTAATAATAGAATGAGAAAGTTATTTAGTTTTGTAATAGCACGATTAAAAATAACACTATTTGTGGCATTCTCTCCTAATACAACATGCATAAATTTCCTGTGGTCTACTTGTTGGGGTTGAGCGATAATTTTTCAGGCCCAGCGGAAGGTAGATTTTGGACCCGAGACAATTTTATATGGACAATATTAAACCGAAATGATGCATATAGCGAACACGGGATTTTTACGTGGTTCGGCCAATACCGCCTACCTCCACGGAGATTACCAGCTTTACTATATATATTGAGAATATTACACCGTACAAATTTAACACTCGTGTTTAAACCCAAACTCGAGATCCCTTACCCACCCGGGTAATGTATTTGTAACTACTCCCAACTACCCCAGTAAAACTACATCTGCTCTCACCTTTATCCACCCGAATAATATTATTTTTTCTTTCTTTTCTTTTTCCCTCTGAGCTCTCTCTCCCTTGCACTATTCTCTCTCTTGGATTTGGGGTACATATAATGAAGATCAGTGCCACCCTTTTATAGGCAAATGAACATACTAAAACCAAAGAAAAAAACCTCATTGCATTAGTCATAGGAGCATGTGCACAATTTGGATTTTGATCCTTTGACTTCCTTGTACATGAGCTGGACCCAACAATTCTCCCCCTCCAGCGACATTCAACATATTCTCCAAATAGCACTCCAGCGAACCCGAGAATGAGAGTAACCCGTTCGTAAATACCATGAACGTTCATTAGCCTTCCTTGTACCAGCTACACATGTTCGAATCAAGAATTCAAGTCCTACCCACTTGATTCACCCGCGGCCAATCCCATGTGGAGCTATCGAACCGACTCTACTCGTCGATTCTGAAGAGGGACTTCGACGCAACCCCTTCTCCAGCAGGACTTCCCGTCTCACTATCGTATGCATTTCCACCACGCGCACGCAATTTTTGTGAACCCATCGAAGTCAGAATATTATGAACCATACTACCGTCCAAACGATACAAACCTCCAGGCTCTTCTCCCTTCAGTAGGACCTTTCCGCCACGTTTGATTTTACAGTCTCCCCCTGCTATGAAACTCCCATAGCCCCCTGAACCTGACTGACTCAATGATATTAATTCCTGCGCATTTCGGGACAAAGATCACACCACCCAAAGTGCACACCGCTCCATCAACACTTTTGATTTTTATCGTTCCAACACCTCGAATTGTGGCAGCCCGCCTTCCACCACTACTTTCTACACTAGTATACGCGACTAATGTCCTAATAACAAAATATATCTTGTAAAATCTGGTATAAAAATTTTCCTTTTATAAAAAAGGAATCGTAACGATTTATACAAAATCATCCTGGGCCCTAATTACATAGGAAAGCGCGCATGCGGGTCAGAATAAATCTATTTACTTGCCCTCCACGAGGTCGCATCCATGCACACACTTCCATCTCAAAAGCCCCCGGAAGCTTCAAAAAGTTGGCCTCGCCATGAAAATGATCACGTACCGTGATCGCGGGGTCCTACAACACATAAAAACGTGGAATGAGCTTATAAAGCTCAGTAAGTGAAAACCATGCATGCAATGCACGTGACCTAAATAGCGAAGGCATTCGCGCCAATGCTATTAACCCCTCACATTGTTCCTGACTTTTCTCACATTCTTCTTGACCTTTCATAACATATTTGGGCCCTCGGCTTTCAATCTTACTATGCACCATATAGAGCTCAAACCCCTAAGGGTATAAGTGGCAGTACACACTGGGAGGCTAAACCCGAGTACTCAATCTGTGCGTAACCCTATGGTGCCTTTCAATCCCAATTCGGTACACACTGAGAGGCTACTAGAGCCTTTCAATCCAAGTGTGATCCACACTGAGAGGCTGCTAGTGCCTTTCAATCCCAATGCAGTCCCATTGGGAGGCTAACCCGGGCACACAAATTTCGTATAACCCTAAGGCGCATTTCCATCCCAACGCGGTCTGACACGCGGGCGCTTCTCACTGGTAGCTTACTACGAGGTCGCCAACACTCGCGGTTCCCTCGGTGTCGCTCATACCCTCGAGTCGCATCCTTCATGTTGCATCTCCCGCTACGGGGTATTCCCCCTACCTTTCGTGAATCAGGTAATTCGGCTTCGTGAATCGCCGTGGTAGCATAGAAGAGCGGTGACTCATCATTGAGTCGACACAAACGCCTATATCGGCAAATATACATCGCTCTCAAGCGACCTTATACTCATGCACGCTATATTCCTGACTCTCATACTAGTCGTGCGTGAATATGCTCATGCCATGAATATGCATGCCATGTTCATATAATAATTTTCGTCATATCAAATCACGTAATTCACATAAGCAAGTAGTCGCATAAAATCATAAAAGCACATAACACATAATTTCATGCACATAAAAATTATGTGTTGTAGTTGCGATTTCCACTTACCTGGTATCCTTAGCTATTAAATTTATTGTACGGTATGTCGCTAACCTTCGAACCCTAAGTATACAAACATGTAAAATTAGGGTTGTTAGTCTAATTACCATTTCACAAAGTGGCTTAATTTAGAAAACCCTAGTTTTGACTTTTATAAATTTCGAAACCAATTTTGAAATAGATCTCGACATAGCTTTGACATAAATCTCGAGATGGGTTATAAGGTGGATATCGAGCTGCATGGTGAACTAAATCTCGACATTATATATATACTAGAGTTCGACATTTAAACAACATAAAGATCTCGACACAATAAATCTCGACATAAGTTTTGGCATGAATCTCGAGATGAATCCTAGAATGGATCTCGTGCTTTTAAAATTAGATTTTGACAAGACTTCTTGAGATAAATCTCGAGCTTGATGTCGAGTTTGATTTGTGATATTTCATTAAACATAGATCTCGGGCTTGATAACATATTACACAACATATCAGAGTTAATCTCGAGATGAATCTCGACATGAACTAAATTCGAGATCCTATATAATTTCAAAGTCAACACTAGTATAGATTTCGATATAGCTACTGAGGTAAATCTCGATATGAATCTCGACAAAGTTCCAAATTCAATACTAACAGGAATTTCGATATCCACATAATAGCTCTCGACATTGTTTCGAGATTTAAACTAACTACTACACAATTTTGACATGGATTGAACATAGACTGCGAAGTCAATAACAAAATTAAATCTCGGCAGAGATCTCGAGATTCTATACAAATTTCCAAAGTCGATACCAACATCTCGAGTTTTTGAGTTTCGACATTCTTCTCTAAAATTACTTCAAGGTGCCTACTTCTTCAAAATACTGATTCCTAAACTTACCAAAATTTTCCTAGACATGATATATCTAACTCTAAGAACCAACATTAGTATGATTCATGGTCGAAACCCTAAAATCCATGAGTAACCTAAAAATCGTACGTCTCCTTAAGAACAATATGAGTTTCCTAAGAACTTTAACTATTCATAAAACCCCTAAAAATTAGACTTCGTCTAATCCCTGAAATCAGTACGTTCAAGTTTCAACCCTAAGCGCTCAAAACTTGTAATTATATGTACCAAACTTAAAATTAGTCATAAAGCGTGACTTTCTAAGTCCAAATTCTTAACTACGTTTACCATAATTGAAATTCTATCTGATTCATATGAATACGCAAGGTTATGAACTTAATATATATATATATATATATATATATATATAACCGAATTTACAAGTTATAAGTACGACTTCTACCTCTTTTGTATTTGAAATTTAACTCGCTAAAGGTTGCTTGTTGAATCTTTACTTTAGTCTTCTTCTCGTCCTTGGTTATTCTTTCGTGTTCAAATGAGGGTTCTTTTGTTACTGATCTTTTTTATATTCATAAGGATGTTCGAATGATGTAATAGATATACATCACTACTTAAAAATTCGTGTGAGGTGACTACTATGTTAGGTAACGTGTTTTTCCTCAAGGTTAAGCAACTTTATTACTAATCTCTATCCATAACAATTTGGGCCTAAGATCAAAGATTTAATTATGACCCACTTAGAATTGATCCCAATTATAAATGTAGTCCAACTTATTTTAATCTAATATTACAAATTCCCTTTAGCTCTTAGTGAATCTCTACATCAGCTTAGAATTCTTGAAATTTATCTTTTAATTTCGCAGTATAAATTTCCTCTGCCCAGCTTTCTAATATCATCACATAAGTCATATATTACGTAAAATACATATAGCAAGCATGTAGCACATAATCTTGCATATATATACCATGCAGTCATAATATGCCTATTTATTGGTCGTTAGTTGATTTTACCTGACTTGATCAGATTTAGTTATAGTACCTAAAACATTATTAGTAGCTAAGTCCACAAAATAATTTACGTACAACTTTTCGTGTGGTCCTAGCCCCTTTTATTTAATTCGCATAGTGAAATCTCTAATTAACTATCTTCCATCATTAATTATATTGTAAATCTCGTAATCAGAGATTACGGGCATTACATCCTCCTCCCTTAAAAGAATTTCGCCCCCGAAATTCCGTCAGCTGGAATAATTCAGGGTAACGATTGGTAGGGAGTTGAACTGGCTTGGTTGGGTGATAAAAATTCACCCTAGGAAGTTATCAAGGAATCTCGAAAATTTTTGAGGATCGAAAGGAATAGAATCCTGGTGATGTAAACATGAAGATCGGGTCCAATTAGTGGAACTCATATTATCTCGAAGAGCTAAGAAAATTCCTAAAAATTCTAACTTAGGTAGAGATCGAAAAATCATTTGCGTCCATCACGCTCCGCTGCGAAACTCTGATACCGAACGAATGTGTTTTCTCAGGATGATCAAAAGATTGGGGCATAGGATTATACCCCGGATATTATTGGATCTTAGGTTTCAGAAATTCAGGTACGACTTCCTATTTCGAATGCCTATCTACTACGATCACGATTTAGGTCGACACTCGAACTGGTATCAACCAAGTCAGCTAAAAGAATTCCCGAGTCTTACCACGTAAGTGGTGGATATAAAAGGAAGTGTAGCTCCTAAGTCCATTAATATGCATGTTGAGGTTTAATCGGTTAAAAAGGGTACCTTCCATCTCAGACTGATTGTTTTCAGCCTCTTCCGCTGTAAGCATGTATACCCGAGCAGGGGCCGTCAGCGGCTTAGCCTGATTTGCTCCCTGACTTCCAGATGCATTCTCTGGGCACACTACGGAGTAGTGGCCTGCCTTGCCACATTTAAAGCAGATGGAGTTTTGGGAGAAACAGACGCCAAGATGACGTCGTGCACATTTTCGGCATACGGGTGCATTCGGTTGGGGTCTCCCCTGATTTGGATTTGTTTGTTGAGGTGGTCGATGGCGGTTTTGAAAATTCGGTTTCACATTCTGAGGAACAAACGGTTTCTTCTGGTTATTTCCGTTCCCCTTGGGTTCTTGTTCGAATTTCCTCTTAATTTCCTGGGCTCGCACAATTCTAATTTCGGCTTGCTCAGCCATCAGGGCTCGTTCCGCCATTTGGGCATAAGTAGCCCCCTTGGAGTCCAGCCATGCCAACATCACGGTAAAGTTCTGGCTCCAAGCCCTTTATAAATCGTTCGATTTTTTAGCGAGTCGGTGCTTACCATGTGGGTAGCAAATCGGGAAAGCTGTTCGAAATTTCCTAATATACTCCGCCACCGTCATTGCTCCTTGGCGGAGATTGATGAACTCGTTCATTCTCTGGGCACGGACGGGAGCAGTGAAATATTTATTGCGGAAAAGTTCTTTGAAATGCTCCCAGCTCATTGTCAGGGGATCTTCGAAAGTTAGTACTGTATCCCACCAATGACCTGCGCTTCCCCTTAATAGGTAGCTAGCGCACAAAACCTTTTCTGGTTCAGGGGTACGGCTATGCTGGAACATAGTTTCTAGGGTTCGGAGCAAATCCTCAGCCGAGGTTTGGTCAACAGCATCTTCAAAGGTTGGGGGGTTAAGTTTACGAAATCTTTCCCCGACCATTTCGATTCTGTCGGCCTGAGGGGGTCCGTTACTTGATTGCTCGCCAGCGTTTTGTTGCTGGATCAGTTGCTGGATTTGAGCAGATTGTTGGCGGACTAGTTCCACGAGTTGAAGGATAGTCGCATCCCGACTATCAGTAGGGGCTGCGGGTTCCTTACTTTTATCTGCACCCGCACTATTTTCATTTCTTGTTCTACCCATCGTTCTTCTATCCTAACGTTCCTAAGATCAATAAATCATGTAATACCAGAAATTCATAAAACATAAAACTTACAAGCAAGGCCGCTTCCGTGCTTTTGGGTGTGTGTACATGGACAGTCTGCAGAACCTATATCCTAAGCTCTGATACCACCTGTGCCAGCCCCACCTTCCACCACTACTTTCTACACTAGTCTACGCGACTAATGTCCTAATAACAAAATAGATCTTGTAAATCTGGTATAAAAATTTTCCTTTTATAAAAAGGAATCGTAACGGTTTCTACAAAATCATCCTGGGCCCTAATTACATAGGAAAGCGCGCATGCGGGTTAGAATAAATCTATCTACTGGACCTCCACGAGGTCGCATCCATGCACACACTTCCATCTCAAAAGCCCCCGGAAGCTTCAAAAGTTGGCCTCGCCGTGAAAATGATCACGTACCGTGATCGCGGGGTCCTACAACACATAAAAACGTGGAATGAGCTTATAAAGCTCAGTAAGTGAAAACCATGCATGCAATGCACGTGACCTAAATAGCGAAGGCATTCGCGCCAATGCTATTAACCCCTCACATTGTTCCTGACCTTTCTCACATTCTTCTTGACCTTTCATAACATATTTGGGCCCTCGGCTTTCAATCTTACTATGCACCATATAGAGCTCAAACCCCTAAGGGTGTAAGTGGCAGTACACACACTGGGAGGCTAAACCCGAGTATTCAATCTGCGCGTAACCCTATGGTGCCTTTCAATCCCAATTCGGTACACACTGAGACGCTACTAGTGCCTTTCCATCCCAGTGTGATCCACACTGAGAGGCTACTAGTGCCTTTCAATCCCAATGCAGTCCCATCGAGAGGCTAAACTCGGGCACACAAATTTCGTATAACCCTAAGGCGCCTTTCCATCCCAATGCGGTCTGACACGCGGGCGCTTCTCACTGGTAGCTTACTACGAGGTCGCCAACACTCGCGGTTCCCTCGGTGTCGCTCATACCCTCGAGTCGCATCCTCCATGTTGCATCTCTCGCTACGGGGTATTCCCCCCACCTTTCCTGAATCAGGTAATTTGGCTTCGTGAATCACCGTAGTAGCATAGAAGAGCCGTGACTCATCATTGAGTCGACACAAATGCCTATATCGACAAATATACATCGCTCTCAAGCGACCTTATACTCATGCACGCTATATTCCTGACTCTCATACTAGTCGTGCGCGAATATGCTCATGCCATGAATGTGCATGCCATGTTCATATAATAATTTTCGTCACATCAAATCACATAATTCACATAAGCAAGTAGTCGCATAAAATCATAAGAGAACATAACACATAATTTCATGCAGGGTCATTGACATTTTTGGTCCCTAATGTTTAACCCGTGGGCGTCCGTGGTCCCCAATGTTCCCGAGTTACATTTTCAGTCCCTGCTGTTACAATTTTTACTCGCTTTCAGTACCTCCGTTAAGTTAGAACGTTAGTTTTAACAGAAAAAACAATGTGTCATGCTTACATTGCACCTCAAATTTATAAAGTATATAAAAAATAAATTTCCAGAAAAAAAACAAAAAATTAAGAAAAGCACAAATTTAGGGTTCCGGCCTCACACCTCCCATGCGCTGCCGACGTGGTGGGACCCGCAGGCGAGGGGGATTGTTATGGGCTTGTGCTTTTCCGGGGCGGTGGTGTTGTTTTTGGTGCCGAGGAAGGTGGTGGCTATGGCTTCTCTGCTTTATTACATGAGGCATCCTCTGTTTAGAGATAGGTTTCCTTCGCTGGCTGGCGCTCAACTTTCTCTGGCGACTTCCTTCTCGAAGAAGATCCAAGCGCCGTACGACCCCGTGGTCCATTTCGCGGTGGGCAGAGTGGCGACGCCGGATCTGAAGTCGCCCGCCAGATCTGAGGTCGCAGTCGACCTCGCCAGAGAGAGAGAGAGAGAGAAGATAGAGAGAGGGAATTGTCGTCATTTTAAGTTTTTTTGGTCTAAGTTTTATGACGAATAAAAAAATGACACGTGTTCTTTTGGTTAAAACTAACGCTCAATTTAACGGAGGTACTGAAAGAGAGTAATAATTGTAACATCAAGGACTAAAAATGTAACTCTGAAACATCAGGGACCACGGACGCCCACGGGTTAAACATTAGGGACCAAAAATGTTAATCGCCCTTTCATGAACATAAAAATTATGTGTTGTAGTTGCGATTTCCACTTACCTGGTATCCTTAGCTATTAAATTTATCGTACGGTATGTCGCTAACCTTCGAACCCTAAGTATACAAACATATAAAATAGGGTTGTTAGTCTAATTACAATTTCACAAAGTGGCTTAATTTAGAAAACCCTAGTTTTGACTTCTATAAATTTCGAAACCAATTTTGAAATAGATCTCGACATAGCTTTGACATAAATCTCGAGATGGGTTATAAGGTGGATATCGAGCTGCATGGTGAACTAAATCTCGACATTATATATATACTAGAGTTCGACATTTAAACACTACATAAAGATCTCGACACAAAATAAATCTCGACATAAGTTTAGGCATGAATCTCGAGATGAATCCTAGAATGGATCTCGTGCTTTTAAAATTAGATTTTGACAAGACTTCTTGAGATAAATCTCGAGCTTGATGTCGAGTTTGATTTGTGATATTTCAATTAACATAGATCTCGGGCTTGATAACATATTATACAACATATCAGAGTTAATCTCGAGATGAATCTCGACATGAACTAAATTCGAGATCCTATATAATTTCAAAGTCAACACTAGTATAGATTTCGATATAGCTACTGAGGTAAATCTCGATATGAATCTCGACAAAGTTCCAAATTCAATACTAACAGGAATTTCGATATCCACATAATAGCTCTCGACATTGTTTCGAGATTTAAACTAACTACTACACAATTTTGACATGGATTGAACATAGACTGCGAAGTCAATAACAAAATTAAATCTCGGCAGAGATCTCGAGATTCTATACAAATTTCCAAAGTAGATACCAACATCTCGAGTTTGTGTTTCGACATTCTTCTCTAAAATTACTTCAAGGTGCCTACTTCTTCAAAATACTGATTCCTAAACTTACCAAAATTTTCCTAGACATGATATATCTAACTCTAAGAACCAACATTAGTATGATTCATGGTCGAAACCCTAAAATCCATGAGTAACCTAAAAATCGTACGTCTCCTTAAGAACAATATGAGTTTCCTAAGAACTTTAACTATTCATAAAACCCCTAAAAATTAGACTTCGTCTAATCCCTGAAATCAGTACGTTCAAGTTTCAACCCTAAGCGCTCACAACTTGTAATTATATGTACCAAACTTAAAATTAGTCATAAAGCGTGACTTCCTAAGTCCAAATTCTTAACTACGTTTACCATAATTGAAATTCTATCTGATTCATATGAATACGCAAGGTTTAGGCATATATACTTAATACGTGTGTGTGTATATATATATATATATATATATATATATATATATAACCGAATTTACAAGTTATAAGTAAGACTTCTACCTCTTTTGTATTTGAAATTTAACTCGCTAAAGGTTGCTTGTTGAATCTTTACTTTAGTCTTCTTCTCGTCCTTGGTTATTCTTTCGTGTTCAAATGAGGGTTCTTTTGTTACTGATCTTTTTTATATTCATAAGGATGTTCGAATGATGTAATAGATATACATCACTACTTAAAAATTCGTGTGAGGTGACTACTAGGTTAGGTAACGTGTTTTTCCTCAAGGTTAAGCAACTTTATTACTAATCTCTATCCATTACAATTAGGGCCTAAGATCAAAGATTTAATTATGACCCACTTAGAATTGATCCCAATTATAAATGTAGTCCAACTTATTTTAATCTAATATTACAAATTCCCTTTAGCTCTTAGTGAATCTCTACATCAGCTTAGAATTCTTGAAATTTATCTTTTAATTTCGCAGTATAAATTTCCTCTGCCCAGCTTTCTAATATCATCACATAAGTCATATATTACGTAAAATACATATAGCAAGCATGTAGCACATAATCTTGCAAATATATACCATGCAGTCATAATATGCTTATTTATTGGTCGTTAGTTGATTTTACCTGACTTGATCAGATTTAGTTATAGTACCTAATACATTATTAGTAGCTAAGTCCACAAATTAATTTACGTACAACTTTTCGTGTGGTCCTAGCCCCTTTTATTTAATTCGCATAGTGAAATCTCTAATTAACTATCTTCCATCATTAATTATATTGTCAATCCCGTAATCAGATTACGGGCATTACACGAACATCGCGACGATATCCATCTGCCATGGAAACCAAACCCCTAGGTATTTTTCGGAACGTATCAAAATATTTTCTCTCGAAGCAAACATGGTACTTCGACCCCGAATCTAGTATCCATTCATTCTGAAAACGAGCGTCATCAAGTAGACTGTGAGAACATCTACAACATCATCCGTATCCTCTGCCATCATGGATGTTGCTATCATGGTCGTGGAATTTTTCTCGCCGTTCTTGTCCGTCCTCCAAGTCGGACAATTCATCTTGATGTGTCCCGGCTCACCACACTTGTAGCACATGATGCCCTTCCCGCCATTCTTTGATTTGGACATGCTGCTACCTCCAAATTCCCTGACGTGAAACCTTCCTCTACGATTCTCTCCTTGTATAGTCAACGCCGAATTTTGGCTATCCCCATAATTTGATCGTCTCCTCTTTTCATGCGCCAAAAGAGTTGATTGTACACCCACCATCATCACTGTCGTCTTTCCGTACAAGATGGTTGTAACCAAATTATCATAAGAATCATGAAGCGAGATAAGAAGTAAAGGGCCTTATCTTCTTTCTCTAACTTGACATCAACTTTTACATGTTGATCCACGAGTCCGTTGAACACGCTAATGTGATCCATGAGATTCCCACCTTCCTCCATCTTCAGTCGGTACAGCTCCCACTTCAGATCTAACTTTGTTGTTAAGCTTTTCCGAGATGCTGCTCCTCCCACTTCGCCCACAAGTCTGGTGCAGAATCCTCATTAACAACATTATTGATAATGTTATCCGCAATGTACAAATGGATTGTGCTCACACATCTTGACCGCAAATCCTCCCAGTCTTCTTTCGTCATTTTCTCCGGCTTTGTCGTGTTCCCTTTCAAAGCTTTAGCCAGACCTTGATGAACAAGTATATCCTTCACTCGTCTCTGCCACAAGTGAAACTCCCCGTACCATCAAATTGCGCACTTTGAAACTGTTTTCTGTCGCCATTAGCCTTGCAGAGATTCAACAGCTTGGCCCAATACTGGCTCTCCCGTACAGAAACCTTCTTGATATCTTTTCTGATGTGGAAGATCAGTTAAAGCTGCAACCACAGAGCATACTCAGAATATCAATTAGGCTTGGCTTTGATACCACTTGTTGGGGTTGATCATAAAACCGAAATGACGCCGATAGAGAACACGAGATATTTACGTGGTTCGGTCAATACCGCCTCCCTCCACGGAGAGCACCAGCTTTACTATATATATTTAGATTATTACACCGTACAAATTTAACGCTCGTGTTTAAACCCAAACTCGAGACCCCTTACCCACCCGGGTAATGTATTTACACCTACTCCCAACTAACCCAATAAAACTACACCCGCTCTTACCTTTATCTACCCGGATAATATTATTTTCTCTTTCTTTTCTGTTTTCCTCTCAGCTCTCTCCCTCAATCTCTTCTCTCTCTTGGATTTAGGGTACATATAATGAAGATCAATGCCACCCTTTTATAGGCAATTGAACATACTAAAACCAAAGCAAAAAAACCTCATTGCATTAGTCATAGGAGCATGTGCACAATTTGGATTTTGATCCTTTGACTTCCTTGTACATGAGCTGGACCCACAATTCTCCCCCTCCAGCGACATTCAACATATTCTCCAAATAGCACTCCAGCGAACCTGAGAATGACAGTAACCCGTTCGTAAATACCATGAACGTTCATTAGCCTTCCTTGTACCAGCTACACATGTTCGAATCAAGACTTCAAGTCCTACCCACTTGATTCACCCGCGGCCAATCCCATGTGGAGCTATCGAACTGACTCTACTCGTCGATTCTGAAGAGGGACTTCGACGCAATCCCTTATCCTGCAGGACTTCCCTTCTCACTATCGTCTGCATTTCCACCACGCGTGCCATTTTTGTGAACTATCGAAGTCAGAGTATTATGAATCATACTACCGTCCAAACGATACAAACCTCCACGCCCTTCCCCCTTCAGTAGGACCTTTCCGCCACGTTTGATTTTACACTCCCCCCTGCGCCATTTGAATCTAACTGGCTCAAGGATATTAATTCATGTGCAATTTCGGGACAAAGATTACACCACCCAAAGTGCGCACCGCTTCGTCAACCGTTTTGATTTTTACCGTTCCAACACCTCGAACATCGCGACGATATCCATCAGCCATGGAAACCAACCCCTACGTAATTTTCGGAACGTATCAAAATATTTTCTCTCGAAGCAAACATGGTACTTCGACCCCAAATCTAATATACATTCATCGTGAGAACGAGCGTCATCATCGTAGACTGTGAGAACGTCTACAACATCATCCGTATCATGTGCTATCATGGTTGTGGAATTTTTCTCGCCTTTCTTGTCCGTCCTCCAAGTCGGA
Organism: Craterostigma plantagineum; assembly: GCA_027422505.1. NCBI lineage: Eukaryota > Viridiplantae > Streptophyta > Magnoliopsida > Lamiales > Linderniaceae > Craterostigma > Craterostigma plantagineum. The sequence continues at coordinate 12,559,580 of JAPQWV010000020.1, forward strand.
TTATTCCTCTTGATGTGTCCCGGCTCACCACACTTGTAGCACACGATGTCCTTCCCGCCATTCTTTGATTTGGACCTACTGCTGCCTCCAAATTCTCTGGCGTGGAACCTTCCACTACGACTCTCTCTTTGTAGAGCCAACGCCGAATTGTGGCTATTCCCGTAATTTGATGGTCTCCTCTTTTCATGCGCCAAACGAGTTGATTGTACATCCACCATCTTCACTGTCGTCTTTCCGTACAAGATGGTTGTGACCAAATTATCATAAGAATCAGGAAGTGAGGTAAGAAGTAAAAGGACCTTATCTTCTTCCTCTAACATCACAGAGTCCGTTGAACACGCTAATGTGATCCATGAGTTTCCCACCTTCCTCCATCTTCAGTCGGTACAGTTCATGCTTCAGATCTAACTTTGTTGTTAAGTTTTTCCCGAGATGCAGCTCCTCCAACTTTGCCCACAAGTCTGGTGCAGACTTGTGCTGACACATCTTGACCCCAAATCCCTCCCAGTCTTCTTTCGTCATTTTCTCCGGCATTGCCGTGTTCCCTTTCAAAGCTTTAGCGAGACTTGATGAACAAGTATATCCTTCACTCATCTCTGCCGCAAAGTGAAACTCCCCGTACCATCAAATTTCCGCACTTTGAAACTGTTTTCTGTCGCCATTATCCTTGCAGTCAATAGCTCGGCCCAACATTGGCTCCCCCGCAGTGAAACCTTCTTAATATCTTTTCTGATGTGGAAGATCAGATAAAGCTGCAACCACAAATCATACTCAGAATATCAATTAGGCTTGGCTCTGATACCGTTTGTTGGGGTTGAGCGATAATTTTTCAGGTCCATCGTATGGTTGATTTGGACCCGCAACAATTTTATCTGGACAATATAAAACCGAAATGACGCCGAGAGAGAACACGAGATTTTTAAGTTGTTCGGCCAATACCGCCTACCTCCACGGAGAGCACCAGCCTTACTATATATATTGAGATTATTACACCGTACAAATTAAAGGCTCGTGTTTAAACGCAAACTCGAGACCCCTTACCCACCCGGGTAATGTATTTGTACCTACTCCCAACTACCCAGTAAAACTACACCCGCTCTCACCTTTATCCACCCGGATAATATTATTTTTTCTTTCTTTTCTTTTTCCCTCCCAACTCTCTCTCCCTCGCTCTCTTCTCTCTCTTGGATTTGGGGTACATATAATGAAGATCAATGCCACCCTTTTATAGGCAATTGAACATACTAAAATCCAAAGCAAAAAACCACATTGCATTCTAGGAGCTTGTGCACAATTTGTATTTTGATTCTTTGACTTCCTTGTACATGAATTGGACCCAACAATTCCCCCCTCCAGCGACATTCAACATATTCTCCAAAGAGCACTCCAGCAAACCCGAGAATGAGAGACCCGTTCGTAAATACCACAAACGTTCATTGGCCTTCCTTGTACCAGCTACACATGTTCGAATCAAGAATTCAAGTCCTACCCACTTGATTCACCCGCGGCCAATCCCATGTGCAGCTGTCGAACCGACTCTACTCGTCGATTCTGAAGAGGGACTTCGACGCAACCCCTTCTCTAGCAGGACTTCCCTTCTCACTATCATCTGCATTTCCACCACGCGCACACAATTTTTGTTAACAAGTCTGGTGCAGAATCCTCATTAACAATATTATTGATAATGTTATCCGCAATGTACAAACGGATTGTGCTGACACATCTTGACCCCAAATCCTCCGAGTCTCTTTCGTCATTTTCTTCGGCTTTGCCGTGTTCCCGTTCAAAGCTTTAGCCAAACCTTGATGAACAAGTAAATCACTCACTTGTCTCTGCCGCAGAGTGAAACTCCTCGTACCATCAAATTGCCGCACTTTGAAACAGTTTTCTGTCGCCATCATCCTTGCAGAGATCCAACAGCTTGACTCGGCACTGTCTCCCCCGTAGCGAGACCTTCTTGATATCTTTTCTGATGAGGAAGATCAGATAAAGGTGCAACCACAGAGCATACTCAGAATATCAATTAGGCTTGGCTCTGATACCACTTGTAGCTTTACTATATATATTGAGAATATTACACCGTACAAATTTAACGCTCGTGTTTAAATCCAAACTCGAGACCCCTTACCCACCCGGGTAATGTATTTGTACCTACTCCCAAACCCCAGTAAAACTACATCCGCTCTCACCTTTATCCACCCGGATAATATTACTTTTTCTTTCTTTTCTTTTTCCCTCTCAGCTCTCTCTCCCTCGCTCTCTTCTCTCCCTTGGATTTGGGGTACATATAATGAAGATCAATGCCATCCTTTTATAGGCAATTGAATATACTAAAATCCAAAGCAAAAAGCTCATTGCATTCGTCATAGGAGCATGTGCACAATTTGGATTTTGATTCTTCTTTGTACATTAGCTGGACCCAACACTACGAAGACTTATATTTTTCAATCGATTTTCCATCCCCATGGTCTTGATGAGCAGCTCAGCAAAAAATATATTTTGGTTGCGATAATAGTGGCGGTGAAATTTTATAGATTAACAAGTTGCACCATGTTACAACACAACTAGCTGTACGATGATATTTACATCCACACGCCACTTTGCAATACTAATAAATTAATAATGCTTCAAGTAGCTTAGTGTAACCATACTATAATACCTTGTCGACAGTCAATCTTTCATAATACATCGTTAGAATAATAAGAAAAGAACGTATTCCTATCTGTTACTGATCACCAACTTGCTCTAATTAGGATAGGTCAATGTTTAGCAATGGCAAAAACAGATTAAATGCATTCATTCACAGTGTCACAGCTTCAGTTTGCACTTACTATTATCATATTAGCGAGATCGACATTTATAGTCCCCTATGTTTGGGGCATGAGCATTTATGGTCCCCAATGTTTCGAGGTGACACTTTTAGTCCCCAATGTTACCGATTTTGGACAGTTTTGATCCCTCGATTAATTTAATCGCTAATTTAGACGAAATTTAACGCGTGAGAGCACATGATCTCCTTTTATTCGACGTAAAACCTCATAACACATCTTCTTCTTCGACTTAAACGCACATGAACATCGTTATACATCACTTTTAGGAAATGATCGACAACCTTGAAAATGAGTTAAATGTGATACGTAATGATGCTCACGTGCGTTTAAGTCGAAGAATAAGATGCGCTATGAGGTTTTACGTCGAGTAAAAGGATATCATAGGCTCTCACGTGTTAAATTTCGTCTAAACTAGTCATTAAATTAATCAAGGGACCAAAACCATCCAAATCGATAACATTGGGGACTAAAAGTGTCACCTCGAAACATTGGAGACCATAAACGCTCATGCGCCAAACATAGGGGACTATAAATGTCATTCGCCCTATCATATTACAATGGCAGTTTATGAATATGCAATTATTAGTGTTAGGATAAGGATAACCGAAAAAAATATTAAAAGGGTTGACGTAAACAGCATTAAATGCGGGATTGTCTTACGCATAAAAAAACTCGGTATAATATAATAATGAAAGAAATATCCATTGACGAGCAACTCAACACTGCAAAGTAGTTTGGATCGTCTTAACAATTCATCATCGTTCTAGTTCTTTTGCAACCTTATCGTTCTTCGTTGACCGATTTTATCACGAGCATCAAGAAATCATCTTCGTCGCTATGGCTCACTAATCTCGTAACCCTTGTTACAGTTGTTGATGGGATCCTAATTCACCTACTGATAAGTTAGGATTCTACGCTATTTTTATAGCCCGTAAAAGCGCGTTTTCGATTGTTATTTAGTCGAATAAATTTGAATCCCGACGTTTACGTGCATTCTCTTGTTTGATAGAGGTCGGAGCAAAATAGATAAAAACATGAGAGGAATATGTGATTGCAAGCTGAAGAAATCAAGATCGAATTACACGATGAAAGTCCACTCGACCTTTTGACTATATGATTTAAGTTATGTATTCTTTGTTTGCTTCATATGCGTACGTGTGCTTGGCCTCCATGCTTATGATTATTGATTGGTTTATGAGACGGACTAAGTGATTAGACCGATTAGAACAAAATATTGAATACCACTACGTAAAACCGACCAGAGATGGATTTCGGTTTCGTATGTGTGGTTTTCGATAATTAAGGCGCCGAAAGTGTCTAAACTCGGGAAATTTCATAAAGATCGAATGCACGTATAGGAACTACAGGCATATATACATATAGTTGATTGGTTCTCTATTTACGTAGGGTTGTTATTGCGGGACAAACGAGTAGCACGTATGTTAGGAAATTCTACCTTGACTATGATTCATATTGATTAGATAGATTAGATTGCATGAAAACGTAAGAATAATTCGTGCCGAGCATGTGTCTTAATCACATTCGTCGTTAATTGCTCTATCCTCGTTTATTTTATTTGCGTTATTTTATTATTTGCCCATTTTATCTCTTTTATCAAATCATCAAAATTATAAAAATCCCGTTAGTCTAAATTGAAATTGGGAATATTATCTTAGAATTAATCGAGCTGTCTTCGTGGATCGATACTCGGACTTCGTCCGTTTTACTACTTGCACGACCTAGTACACTTGCTAGTATTTGAGCGTGTCAAGTATTTGGCGCCGTTGCCGGGGACAGCGGTATTATTAGTTTTAGGATTTTATTCTAGTTTTAGTCTAGATTTATTATTATTTTATTACCATTAATTTTTTACCCTACTGAGGATGATGAGGAGGATTCTGGAATTATGCCCCATCAAGGCAAGAAAGAACTTCTCGAATCACTCCGCCAAAAGGCTACTTCTTTAATTAGCCTTCTTGAAAAGTACTACTAAGCAGCAACATCATTTAGTAAGAGATCGAGAGATCATAGAAGCTTTACAAAGTGAGATCCGTAAAGCGGCTCATGAGGCGGAGGACATCATCAATTCCGATGCCTTAGATCTGATGATGTTCGAATCCGACAATGTCATCTGTCTGACGGAACACTCCATGAGAAAAGTGATGGAGAAGTTTGATGCTGCAAAAGATAAGGTGACCGAAATATTACCGAGCATGATCAGAGTCACGAAGAAGGGATAATGGATTCGATCACATGTCCTCCTTCATCTATTGATGCAGCCAAACGGCCGACGGGCTCAGAGCGTAATATTGCTATGATGGGATTTGATGACGTCGCTCTTCAGTTGAAGGACAGGCTCACTAGTGATAGACGACGTGAGAGAGAGATCATCCCAATTGCCCTAAGTTCAAATCTCCTTTGCACGCATCCCAAGCTTTGCTTTCAGCTTATCAAATAATTCCAGTGGCAGCGCTTTCGTGAGGATATCGGCTATCTGCTCTCGGCTTGCCACATGCGTCATCTCCACTTCTCCGTTCTTCATGTGCTCTCTGATAGAGTGGAATCGCACGTCTATATGCTTACTACGCTCATGATGACGGGATTTTTTGACAGCTCGATTGCCGACTTATTGTCTATCCGAATCTGAGTCGCCTTCTCTTGTGGGAACCCAATTTCGTTTAAGAGCTTCCTTAACCACAACGCATGAGATACACAAGCTGACGCAGCCACATACTCTGCCTCGCACGTCGATAAGGTCACAATAGGCTGCTTTTTTGATACCCAAGTAAAGGCTGTACCTCCTACGAGAAATGAAAATCCCGTCGTGCTTTTACGATCATCTCGATCACCACTCCAGTCGCTATCCGAGTACCCTATTACAGCAGAATCATTAGAACCATGATAGTATAAACCATACGACAGAGTCCCCTTGATGTAGCGTAGAATTCTTTTTACAGCATTCCAATGCGTCGCCTTCGGTTTTTCCATATAACGACTTACTAATCCTACGCCATATTGTGAGGTAACACAAGCTTCCTACTGCACTGCGATAAATTTTCTCATCGGCAGCTGCACCCTCATCGTTCTTCGATAGCTTAGTTCCACAATCGACAGGCGTCCTCGATGGATTACATTCAATCATGTTGTGTTTTTCGAGGATGGTTCTCGCATATCCTTCTTGCGAGACAAAGAACCCCGAGACGTCCTGTTTCACCTCTAGGCCCAAGAAAAAGGACATCAGCCCCAAGTCTGACATTTCAAACTCCTTCTTTATTTCTTCTTTAAAATCAGCGATCGTAGCTTCGCTATTTCCTGTAATAAGTATATCGTCAACATAAATGGCTACTAATAGTAAATCACTTCCCTGTTTCTTCTTGTAGAGGGCGTGTTCGTAGGTGCACTGTTCGAACCCACAACTTCTGAAATAAGCATCTATGCAAGTGTTCCAAGACCTCGGAGCTTGTTTTAATCCGTACAAAGCCTTTTTCAGTGTCAAGACTTTGTCGGTGTTTCCAGTCTTTATAAATCCAGGGGGCTGCTCTACATAGACGTCTTCATCAAGTATCCCGTTCAAAAATGCCGACTTGACATCCATTTGGTGGATCTTCCAATTCATGCTTGCCACCAACGAGATCAGAAGTCGCACCGTCTCCATTCGAGCCACGGGTGCAAAGACCTCATCATAATCAATCCCTGCACGCTGCTTGTATCCCTTCGCGACAAGCCTTGCTTTACACCTTACCACTTCTCCTTCGGAGTTCAACTTCTTTTTGATAATCTATTTGACGCCGATAGCTTCGTGGTTGTCTGGCAAGGTGGCTAGTGCCCAGGTTTCATTCTTCTCAATTGCTTGTATTTCTTATAGCATAGCCATCCGCCAGTTTTTACTCCTAGAGGCTTGTTCCAACGTGATTTGTTCTGCATCAGCCATGAGACAAACAAGGTGTAGCTCCTCTGCTTCGGGGTACAGCTCTCGTACACTTCTCGTCCTTGCATTACTGGGTTCTTCCTCTTCATCAGATAGTATATGTGGAGGTTCGGTTACAACAGTCGACATTTCAGCTTCATCGGGATCTGTCATAAATGTCCAGGTTGGTGTTTTTCGCTCTCCGACGAGTTCCAATCCCACGAACTATTTTCATCCACCTGCACATCACAGCTAACAACCACCTTTTTCGTAGCAGGATTATATAGATTATAGGCTTTAGATTTCTCATCGTAGCCGATGAATACCAACTTTAGGCTCTTGTCGTCTAGCTTTTTTCGATTCTGTTCCGGCACTTGAGCGTACGCAACGCTGCCGAAAACTCCCAAGTGATCGGCTGATGGCTTCACCCCACACCAAGCTTCTTGAGGAGTCATTCTTTCCAAGCTAGACGTCGGACTCCTATTTTGTATATATACTACACACCTTGCAGCTTCTGCCCAAAAAACCTTCGGCACGTTTCTGGTTTTCAGCATGCTTCTTACCGTGTTTAGAATCGTTCGATTACGCCTTTCCGCCACTCCATTCTGCTGGGGTGAATAGGGTGCTGTCAAGTTCCTCTTTATACCATTTTCGTCACAATAAGCAACAAACTCCTTTGATGTATATTCTCCTCCTCGGTCCGATCTCAACGTCTTGGTACGCTTTCCACTTAGATTTTCGATTAGAGCCTTGAACTTCTTGAATGTTGGCAGAGCCTCGGATTTTTCCTTTAGGAAATAGATCCACGTCCTTCGTGAGAAATCATCGATGAATGTTATAAAATAACGGTGACCTCGAAGTGATGCCGGTGTAATCGGCCCACATATGTCCGTGTGAATTAGCTCAAGCACGCTCTTCGCCTGGTAATTGGACTGCTTTGGGAACGGTTTCCTCGTGCTCTTCCCTAGCCCACATTCTTCACAGAATTCACTCTTCGTCTTGATATCTGGTATTCCTTTGACCAGCCCATCTCTTTTCAGCCTCTTCAATCCATCGAAACTTAGATGGCCATAACGTAAATGCCATAGCCTTCTTGTGCTTTCAACGTCCATCTTTAAGCATTTTCCTTGAACACAGTTTAGATCGATTTTAAACAAGCGATTTCTGTTAATACTTACCCGAACGATCAGCCGGTTGCTTTGATCCCTTAGCGACAGATTCTTGTCCATCATTACCACCGAATAACCTCGTTCCAGCAGTTGTCCTAGGCTGAGGATATTGCTCTTCATGTTTGGCACATAGAAGACATTAGAAATCGATCTCTTCACTCCATCCTTGCATCGAATCAGCACGCTACCTCGTCCTTCAACAGCCACCTTTGACGCGTCTCCAAAAGAAACGTGTCCAGCGACACTTCCTTCCAAATCAGAAAACAGGTGTTTCTAACCACACATATGATTACTCGCTCCTGTGTCCAAGTACCATGTTTGTTCATCGCCCGAGCTTGACTCTTTGCTTTCTAGGAGTACCACCTCGTCGTCGTTCGTTTCCTTCTCAGCGAGATTCAAATTTTCGTCTACTTTCTTTTCGGACCAGCAGTCTCTTGCAAAATGTCCATGCTTTCCACAATTGTAGCAATCAACGTTTGGTCGATTTGAGCGACCTCCTCGGCCTCTTCCTCTTCCTCGACCTCGACCTCTTGGGTTTTGTTGGTTTGATTGCCCTTCGTCATTGTTATTTCCTCGACCGCGGCCACTGCCGCGACCACCACGCCCTCGTCCTCTTCCTCGATTGTAGTTCGTATACAACGCCTTATCCTCCTTGATGGTCGCCTTTGCTTGCAAAGCCTCTTCCAGTGTCTCCTGTTTTTTCTTCTTTTTTCGCTGCTCATGCGCTTCGAGTGAGCCCGACAGTTCATCGACCGTCATCGTTTCAAAGTCACGAGATTCTTCGATCGCACAGACGACATTTTTGAAATCGTTCGTCAAGGATCGCAAGATTTTCTCCACCACTCGAGTGTCTTTGAGGGTCTCACCGTTTCTTTTCAGTTGATTTGCAACTGTCTGTATCCGAGTAATGTACTCGAAGACGATCTCGCTTTCTTTCATCTTCATCATCTCGAGTTCTCCACGAAGCATTTGCAGCCGCACTTGCTTCACTCGATTAGCGCCTTTGTACGCTCTAACGTGTCCCACGCTTCCTTCGATGTGGTGGCCTCCGCTATCTTCTCAAAACCAGCTTCATCTACTGACTGATAGATGATATAGAGCGCGGTTTTGTCTTGTCGTCGAGTTTCTCTCAACGTCTTCATTTGCACCGCTGAATATCCGGCCGTGGTCTTTGGTTCGGTATGCCCGTTCTCTACGACCTCCAATACGTCTTGAGACCCGAGCAATGCCTTCATTTGAATGCTCCAATTCTCGTAATTGGACTTGGTGAGTTTCGGGATTGGAATTTGGCCACCGGTTACTCCCATACTCGCCATTAGCTCTGATACCAATTGAAGACAATATAATAGCCGCAGTTTTGATAAGAGTTTTTTTTATAGATGAGACAAAGGCCAAGATCGATGTTTATTAGCTTAACTCTTTTCTCTTGACCCTTCTCCAGTCGTTCACTACATAATATAGAACTAAAATTCTCTAGTCAAATATAATAATAGCTTAACCAAACAACTAGGTGACTTCCTGACTTCTTTGACTAAATGATGTCTTTCAATATGTCGTTTGCTTCATAATCATTATTGAGCTTATTTCCAACAGTTTCTTGTATCGCTTTAAATTTCTCGATTTTGCCTGGAAGATTTATTACTTTTTTACATCCACCTGACACTGATTGCCTTGTGATATGTCGGAAGACAAGTTAGTTCTCATGTATTATTTTTTTCCTCATCTCGTCATCCATTGCAGCTCCCCACTTCTCATCTCTAATTTCGTTTCTCAGAAAGAAATATTTTCTCCTTCCACCAAATGAGACTCTAGGTGTAACTCGCTGGTCGCCTCATATAAATCAGTATAAGCTATTGATTTCTTGTCAAGTCTAAAAAAAACTTAATTTTCGAGATTTTATCATCTAACTTCACATCTTTGATGTGGGACGCGAACATATGCTACGTTGCAGAACATCTAAATTAGCAATTAAATTAATTGAGGTACCAAAACCGTTCAAAATCGGTAATATTGGGGAATATAAGTGTCATGCCCCAAGCATTGGGGGACTAAAAATGTCGTCCGCCCTTAAAAGTGACATCGTCGGTTATAATGCCGCTCGAAGCCTCGTGGGGTGTTATGTTTCTGCACACATGATGGATATATGCAAAAAAGTTACGCATCCTTTTAATTTATTTTTGTATGAAGTAAATTTATAATATACACAAATTAAACACAATAATACAATAGAGATTAAAACATGATCCATAAAATGAAAAAGGACGAACATTCGACTCGCACAAATAAAAGGAATATAATGCACAATAAAAAAAAAGAAGCACTAAAATTTTACTCCATGATGAAATTTTTTGGACGGTATTTTTCGTCGACATGGTTGCGTTGACGGAGTCGGGACATCAGCATCGTTTTCGCAAAGGGTTCAGGAATCAGTATTGATTCGACAACCAAACAAAATAGATCAATTTTGGGCGTTGGATTGAAACTCAAAATTTTTGTCATGAACGGGTGAAACCAGCACAGAACCAACTAAGAAGAAAATTGGCGAAGCGAAAAATTTGTATATCGACGTGATTCGACATTATTGCATGCTAAAGTAACATTTTATATAGTTATTATAATTTATATTACTATGAAGAAATTATAAAGTAAAAGTTTGGTTTTCGGATGATCGAAAAATTTCTGTTATAAAATTAGAAACCAAATACCGAATTGAAATATTCGTTTCCGTAATCGATCGATTTCGAGTTCACTTGCACGTTGGACGCGTCACCGAAGGTTCAATGACTATTTTCTATCTCATCCGATTCTGTAAGGAGATATTTGTGGGTGCATATGTGGTTGCTTCCACCGGTATTAATACATCACATTCTCGCTTTTGAGACCATTTTCTTTATTCGCGAGATACACCACATCCTTATTCTCGGCTCCTCCTTCGCTGCAAAAAAATAGCATTTTCATCCACCTTCTTGAAAAAACACTTATGCATAATGACCATATTTGCTGCCGTTGTAACAATAGCAAATATTCGAGTTAGATGGTCGACTCGGTTCAGTCTCTTACCTCGATGACAACCTCTATAGTTTCCACGACATATGTCTCTATCACCTGTGACTCATTTTTCCTTCTTTAATAGTAGACTTTGCTTGCAACTCCTCTTTTAACTAGATCTTCAGTTATACAAATCACAGTACAACCTACCCTGCTGAACACAGCTCTAATCTAGTGAATCACCTAGGCAGTCGTTTACAACAATCCACCTACTTCAACAGCTTTTTACCGTCCGTTGGAAATAAAGAACATAAACTAAGAACAGTATTTATGTATATCTTTTGCTGTACATAACAGTATGTTCTTATAGCCTATACATTCATTGCTGCTAACCAGTAGGTAATAACACTGCTGCTAACTATGGTAGGTAATAACTCTTTTACATAAGACTAGGCTAATATTACGGTATTGCGTATGTTAGGGGACTAATACATTCTAATAAATGGCTAGCATCTCCAACGGATACTTTATTTTGTGTAAACACAAAAGTAAGGTATGTTTTTACTCAAATGGAACTCTATACCTAATACTAAAATTGTGTTGTTCTCTCTATTATATAATTTATTTCATAAAAATATTGTAATTATATTTTAATATTTGATATTCTTATAATAATAAAGTAAAATTAATGTTAACTTCTTTTTATTTATTTATATTTTCGTTTTAATTTAATAAAATTATAATTAAATAATATGCTAAGTTTGTAAATGATAATTTTATTGACTTTTTAGTTATTATAATATAAAATTTAATATAGGAATTTGATTTTCAGAGTAGAAAATAGAGTTAATGGGTTGAAGTGAAAGTTTATGGGTTGGAGTAAACTCACTGTAACAGCTGTAATATTTTGCAGACTTAATTGTGTTTTTACGCTGCGGGCTGAAGATGCTAGCAATTAGTCCCACGATCATAGCTCACGCCAACACATCTCACATTTCCTGGCTGTCAACGTTGACGGAATAATTATAAATGTGTTTTGTTTTCTTGTATATTGACCAATATTTCCTTATTCTATATTGATAGTAGTAATTCACATGTAAGGTCTGAAGGGGGGTGTTTTGAAAGTAATTCATACGTCAAATATATACATTCGTAGGTTACAATCAATAACGATTATGAAGAGGTTCTATTGATGAAACATGAATACACTTTATATCATATATTAGAATGGAAACGTATGATGTTTAAATAAAATTGATAGGGGTGACTTATCCAGCATTCCTCCTGACCTGACAATCCACAAAGAACAGAGTAGGAGGTTGGGTCTGAAGGAGGCAATGACCAGGTACGAGGTTCGACCATAGGCAATGCACGAAGCTGATATTTGGAGGAGCTAGGGAGATATCCCAGGAAGCTACGGAACTATATGGAAGGGCCAGAAGAAGAACTCAGAAGAGCTAAGGAATCGTCCGGGAGATCTGACGAAGGAGGGCAGTATGAAACCCCAGACGCGTGAATAGTATAAATAAGTGGCTCTTATCCATTTTACATCATCTTCTACACGCCCCACACACACAAACACACCAAGAACACACACAAATGTTCTCTCTCCCTCTCTTTATCTTCTTTCTACTGTTTAGAGCTCGGAACCACTTGTAAATATGAGTGAAGGTGAGATTGAGTGTGTAATCTTCCTCGATTAATAGCGAATATTCTCCGGCGGCCCGTGGACCTAGGATTCATCCGATTCCGAACCACGTAAATCATCGTCTCTTTACTTTTCCATCATCTTTCTTAATATTCCAATCATGATTTCATCCGAACCGGCCCTCAGTTTTATTTCCCAGACCATAAATCTTGTTGATCGGGGTCATACCCGCATCAAATGGCGCCGTCTGTGGGAAACAAGGGTTGGAACGTGAGATATGGAGTCGTGGCTTGGAATCAACGGCTGTTTTTGAAGGTTTTCTGGGCTGCCGTTCTTCACTTTTCTTCTATAGCATTTCATCGAACACTTGCCGGGCGAAACTTTGTCTCACCATAAGCTTGGCCACCGGCCACCTTGGCCTCACTGTCGGCGACCGGCGCACCACCCAAGCACCGCCGGCAAGGCAGTGGTGGCCACCTATTCAGGTCTGCCCTCACGGGGCAGAAAAGGCTTTGGAGAAATCGGTGTACGCGCTCGCTTTTGCCGCGGTATATCTCGGCCTAACGGCGACCACCGGCGAGGCTACGTCCACCAACGGACTCGCTAGGAAACGCTCTATCCATAGGCGTGCCTTCCACAGCCAAATATCAACCCCAACGAGCATAATCACCGGTGAAAGTCGCGTCGACGCTCACGGAACCCCACGACGCGATTTAGGCAAAATGGCAAAATCGACGAGCGAGACCTCAAAATCGAGGGTGCCCAAGGTGCTGACCCTCCGTTTCATTTCTTCACCGGCCAGCCGCGCCGTCGTAAGATCAGAAAAGGCTTCAAGACGATAACGTTGGTGAAGAAGACGCGATGAGAACGAAAACGTCAAACCACGTCCCAATCTCAGATCCCTTGAGGCCGAACCACCTCGGCCATGGTTGTCGCACCTGGAGGATGACCACGCAATTGCCTCGCCGGTCGCCGCCGACGCCCCGCCGGAAATCGCGCTCCGGGACCCGGTTGTATGTTTTTTGACTTTTGGGGTGTTTTGTAGAATTACAGAAATATTGGGGTAAATTCTGTTGTTTCCCTTGGGGCTAAATGTTGTGAAATCGGAAATCCGGGGACCAAAATAGAATTTTAATAATATTTAGGGTACTGTAATTATTTTGCCTAGGGTTTTCAATGGGCTTGGATTAATTTGTTGGGTTGCGAGAATTATTGTCATTGGGCCGCTAGCCCAGTTGGTCTTCGGCAGGACTCTCAAAAGGTACAGCCAAGTACAGACAGACATACTACTGTCAGACTGACATGCCCTCTGTCTGACCATAATGTTCCCCTGTCTACACCCTCTTTGTGTCCCTGGTCGGCTGTAAATAGTCCAGTCCTTTTCAACACCCCGTGTCAGGATTAGTCGGGATTATGTACCTCCTCCGTACACTACCTTTGACCTCCAGCTTTTCCACTTAGCTACGGACCTTCAGCTTTCCTAGTCAGATTTCCTACTTAGCTACTGACCTTCAGCTTTCAGATCTCCTATTTAGCTTTCCGACTTAGATTCTGACCCCTAGTTTAGCCACCGCATATCTTGAAATATGACCTCTCTAGATCACCGGATTAGGAGGAATACTGGGCTAGATGCTGGACTTTGTTTGTATAGGCTCATCTCTAGCTTCCATAACGCACTGTTTAACTATGCAATTACTAAAAATTATTTTATTATTATTTTTATCTCACGACACTCGTGGTGTCTCGTGCGTTGGAGTTTCTTGTGGTTGTGTCTTTGCAGATTTGGCAGTTATGCCAATCCAGCTCTCAGCTGGCTACAGGAAACGATGAGCCTTGACCTAGCTCAGGCGGAAACTTTCCAGTGTAAGATCTACGGATCCGCCGATGGTAAGCCTCTAGACTATGAAAAAGAAGAACGTAGGCCTTGGCTTAGACCCAAGCTGGAAACAGAACACCGTAAGCCCTTGCTTGGACCCAGGCTAGAAACAGGAGACCATAAGCCCTGGATTCAATCCAGGCTAGAAACGAAGTCCATAAGCCCATGTTTTAACCCAGGCTGGAACTGAAACCCTGTAAGCCCTGGATCTGATCCAGGCTGGGAGAGAAACCCCATAAGCCTTGACTTAGATCCAGGCTGGACACGAAGCCTCTAAGCTCCGATGCAGCTCCAGATGAGAAAGAAGGCCATGAGTCCTAGCTCTGATGCTAGGTGAAAAAGAAGCCTATAAGCCCTAGATTCAATCCAGACTGGAAACGAAGCCTATAAGCCCTGGATTCAATCCAGGCTGGAAACAAAGTCCATAACCCGGGCCTGGACCCAAGCTGGAAGCGAAACCCCGTAACCCTGGCTCAGGTCCAGGCTGGACGCGAAGACCCTGAGCCCCGACGTAGCTCCAAATGGAAAAGAAGCCTCTAAGCCCTGGCTTTGATCCAGGCTGGAAAAAAAAAGCCGCCCAGGTTTCGGATTACTCCGGACTAGGACACCTGTTGGCGTTCGGAATAAAAAATGCCCAGGTTTCGGATTACTCCGGAGTAGGACACCTGTTGGCACCCATCGCGAAAAAGCCGCCCAGCTTTCGGATTACTCCGGACTAGGACCCCTGTTGGTGCGCGGAACAAAAAAGTCCAGGTTTCGGATTACTCCGGACTAGGACACCTGTTGGCACCCATCGCGAAAAAGCCGCCCAGGTTTCGGATTACTCCGGACTAGGACACCTGTTGGCGCGCGGAACAAAAAATGCCCAGATTTCGGATTACTCCGGACTAGGACACCTGCTGGCACCCAACGTGAAAAAGACGCCCAGGTTTCGGATTACTCCGGACTAGGACACCCGTTGGCACGCGGAACAAAAAATGCCCAGGTTTCGGATTACTCCGGACTAGGACACCTGTTGGCACCCATCGCGAAAAAGCCGCCAGGTTTCGGATTACTCCGGACTAGGACACCTGTTGGCGTGCGGAACAAAAAATGCCCAGGTTTCGGATTACTCCGGACTAGGACACCTGTTGGCACCCATTGCGAAAAAGCCGCCCAGGTTTCGTGTTACTCCGGACTAGGACACCTGCTGGCAGCACCGGTCAATACCGGCAGAGCTCCTAAGCTCGATCCCTAACCAGCCAATGCTGGCAGCACCGTCAATACCGGCAGAGCTCCTAAGCTCGATCTCGAACCAGCCAATGCTGGCAGCACCGGTCAATACCGTCAGAGCTCCTATGGTCAAATTTGCACCAGCCAATATTGGCCGTATCGAACCAGCCAAGACTGGTCGAGAGCGCCTAGGTTCCGATTTAAACCGAAGGGGGATGGAACTAGACGATGCTGGTCAAGCGCTCCTAGGCTCCGATGCAACCACACCCGGAAGATAGAACTAGCCAATGATGGCCCCATGAAGGACGAATAAGAACGCTGGTACCATACGGACCTGATAGAAAACGAAAAAGTGAGGGGAGTCGAATCCAGCTCATCCAGGAGCTCCCCAGTGGGATGTTGAGGGGGAAGTGCCTAGGGAGCAAACATCTCCCGTAAGCAAACATCCAATGTACTGCAGTTTACGAAGAAGGTCTCACAAAGACTACTCAGGAGTAACAATGGGAAAACAGAAGTTGCTAAATTAATGGGTACACTCTTCACGTACTTCGAATGTGCTGATAAACATCAGCACAATCCGCAGTAGGGGGAGTGGAGAGTGGTAGTAGTAAAGGTCCCCGCGGTGACAGAGAGGCGGACCACAACTACTTAAGGGAAAACGTTCCTGGGATAAAGATAGGCTTCAGGTGGAAATCTTAGCTGGTAGCCTACGGACCTCGCGATGACAAGCCCCCAACCTATAAAATTGAAAGCAATGGGCGCTGGGTTCAACCTATACAAATATCTCCCAGGTACATGTTTAAATATGCCCTTAACCTTCCAGATAAAACTGTCGGATGCGCATGTAGTAGGATGTTTGGAGGAAAGTGCAAGAGGCAGAAATGTCGCCCATAAGTAAACATCCAGAGCACTGCAATCTGCGAGATGGATCATTGTGCTACTCAAAGTGCAGCTTGCAAGGGAAGGATTGAGGTCGACAAATAAGGAGGCATACTCCTCACTTACTTCGAATGTGCTAAATAGCATCAGCACAATTCGAAGTAGGGGGAGTGGAGAGTGGTAGTGGTACAGGTCCGGACATTAACAAGCTAGCTCATAGTACTTAAGAAGAAAAGGAGATAAGGGCAAAATGCAAATAAAACATGTCACGAAGCCTCGAGGCCTTGACTCAGCTCCCATGCTGGAAACAAGGCCTGTAGACCCAGCCTAACTCCAGGTGGGTGCCTTCCTCGTCAGTCTGCGGACCTTGTGATGACGGGCATCCAATCCATGAAAACGAAACGCATCATGCCCGACTTAGGCGGATATCGTTCAGTGAGCCAGAAGGTGGGATTAAAAGTCGCCTCAGGACCTCCTTTAAAGGCCGGAGAAGTACTCACAGCCGCCACCGCTGCATCCAGGATGGAAGCTGGCTCTCGTCCAGCAGCAAAACCTCCCAAGAAGTAGTGTCGCATGAGAGCATCGAAGGCTCGATCCAGAACAGCCTTCATTGCCTTCTCCCTCTCTGCCAACAAGTCCTTAGCCTTCCGTCCAATCATGCTTGCCTTCCTCCACGAGCTGGCTCATATGGAATGCAAGCTCAACCCCAAACTGGAAACGAGGCCCAAGGCCACAGCCTAGCTCTAGGTGGGGACCTCCGCGGTTGATCTACGGACCTGGTGAAGACGAGCCCCCAAATCGCGGAAACGAAAGCGATGAGAGCCAAGTCTAACCTTGGCGGACATCTTCCAAGTACACGTTTGAACATGCCAATAACCTTTTAGGTGAATGTTTGGATATGATGGCATCAGGAGGTCAGAAGGAAAGTGCATAAGGAGAGGATGTCGCCTAAGCTGGAAACGAATATCATGAGCCCCGACCTAGCCCAGGCGGAACCTGTTCGGCGTTTACCATGTATCTATGGATCTGCCGATGACAAGTCTCAAGACTATAAAACAAAAGGCAGTAAGCCCTAGCCTGTCCAGGTGATGCTAACTTCTTAGCATTAATATTTCGACTAGCCTTTTGTTGCAGGTTTGCAGATCAGCTTTCTGTCAAGGACCTCCAAACGACCAATGATAGGTCGCCAAAAGCCGGCGCAAAACTCTCTGCACTGGCACAGAAGACCCAACCTAACTGCTGGGATATCCAAGTCCAGCTCCGTGTTGGCACCAAAGAAGACCCAACCTAACTGTTGGGATATCAAAGTCCAGCTCCACGTTGGCACCAGAAGACCCAACCTAACCGTTGGAATATCCAAGTCCAGCTCCGTGCTGGCACCAAAAGAAGACCCAACCTAACTGTTAGGAAATCTAAGTCTAGCTCTGCGCTAGCATAGAAGACCCAACCTAACTGTTGGATTATCTAAGTCTAGCTCCGCGCTAGCGCAGAAGACCCAACCTACCTGTAGAGAAATCTAAGTCTAGCTCCGCGCTAGCACAGAAGACCAAACCTAACTGTCGGGATATCTAAGTCCAGCTCCACGCTGGCACCAGAAGACCCAACCTAACCGTTGGGATATCCAAGTCCAGCTCCGTGCTTGCACCAAAAGAAGACCCAACCTAACTGTTGGGAAATCTAAGTCTAGCTCTGCGCTAGCACAGAAGACCCAACCTAACTGTTGGGTTATCTAAGTCTAGCTCCGCGCTAGCACAGAAGACCCAACCTACCTGTAGGGAAATCTAAGTCTAGCTCCGCGCTAGCACAGAAGACCCGACCTACATCATCGGAATATCCAAGTCCAGTTCCAATCTGGCGGGCACCACTCGACCCATCATTCTAGAAGCATCGGCATGACCCGTTTGTTGAAGGTCGGGCACAAGAAAGTTTGCCCGAGAAAGCCTCTAGGCTAGCCCAAATAGATAGGGAGGAACCACGGAGATCTGGAGAGCTAGAAGTTGAGGCAGGATTCCCCACAAACGAAGTCGGATAGTTACGCCACATTGGCTCATTCAGGATGAAATCCAGATCCAGCAGCGAAGTCTCCGTGCCTCCTCTCTGACTCTTGTTTCGAACGCTTCGGCCCGGCTTTTTGCTCCTCGCCACAGACTTCCAGCCTTACGCTCGATGAGCTCCTCATGATCTGTCGCAGGCTCGCTAACTCAACATTCAACCGCCCGATCGTGGTGCCCCTACGCTTCAGCAGCTCGGATAGCTCCCTTGAGATGAGCCACGACCAAGAAGTTGGCCAGCAGAGTGGACATCCAACTTATCAAGGAGACAGACAAAGTCCACAGCATGGCGACCCACCTCCCATGCTAACATACGGAGACCTAGTTTTGGGAGCAGGAGTTCTACGTTAGCTCTCCGTCGACAAAGAGACCTGATCTATTCGATCAGGAGTCCAGCTTCAAGTTGATAAACGAAGAAGTGGTCTATTTCATCAGGATTCCCAGGATCCAGGTCAGTTCTTCGGATTCCAGGTTAGTCTTAACCCTCAAGCTTGCTCTGGTCGATCCTAATTTACAAGTCCATCTCTATGCTGGCCGGAGAAGACCTACTCGTCTACTTGGGATTTCTGAGCCAGCTCCATGCTAGCATGTAAAAAGCCATGCCATCTGTTTGAGGTTCCCAAGTCTGGCCCTAGGCTGGCGAGAGGAGATGTGATATAATCCGTCAGGACGTTTTAAGTCCAAATCTTGATCAATCCTGTCCGATTGTCTGAATTCAGTTCCCCGCGGACTCAGAGAGACCTGATCTATATGATCAGGATTTTCAATCCAGCTCTCCACTAACGAAGGGGACCTGACCTATCTCGTTAAGATTTCAAGGATCAGCTTTCTGTTAGCAAGGTATCCGACAAGGCATTGGCTGGCGAGTATCCAAGTCATCTCGTCAAGACTGATGAGTATATCTCCGGCAAACACGTGAAGTCCTAAGCTGTCTGGGACTTCTTGGGCAACGGGAAAAATGGCGATTTATGAGTATGGTACGTCGGGATCAGGAGCGGTCAAAATTTGGACCTAAATGTGAGCTGAAGCAAGGAGGAAGAGACAGTGTGCTCTAAAACTACTCTGAAATGTGTTACTACGTTGAACACAATTCAGAGTGGGGGACTAGTTGATAGGGGTATCGAGCACGCCAGAAAGGAGGAATGCTTTCTTAATAATACTCCGAGCTGCAATACTTAGCGTATTGCAACTCAGAGTAGGGGGACTGGATGATAGGGGTGACTTATCCAGCATTCCTCCTGACCTGACAACCCACAAAGAACAAAGTAGGAGGTTGGGTCTGAAGGAGGCAAGGACCAGGTACGAGGTTCGACCATAGGCAATGCACGAAGCTGATATTTGGAGTAGCTAGGGAGATATCCCAGGAAGCTACGGAACTATATGGAAGGGCCAGAAGAAGAACTCAGAAGAGCTAAGGAAGCGTCCGGGAGATCTGACGAAGGAGGGCAGTATGAAACCCCAGACGCATGAATAGTATAAATAAGTGGCTCTTATCCATTTTACATCATCTTCTACACGCCCCACACACACTAACACACCAAGAACACACAAATGTTCTCTCTCCCTCTCTTTATCTTCTTTCTACTGTTTAGAGCTTGGAACCACTTGTAAATATGAGTGAAGGTGAGATTGAGTGTGTAATCTTCCTCGATTAATAGCGAATATTCTCCGGCGGCCCGTGGACGTAGGATTCATCCGAATCCGAACCGAATATTCTCCGGCGGCCCGTGGACGTAGGATTCATCCGAATCCGAACCACGTAAATCATCGTCTTTTTACTTTTCCATCCTCTTTCTTAATATTCCAACCACGATTTCATCCGAACCGGCCCTCACCTTTATTTCCCGGACCATAAATCTTGTTGATCGGGGTCATACCCGCATCAAAAATGAATACTTCTGTGAATGGCGGATCCTTCCAAACGCGATGCTCAAGCCCGGATTTGGATCGTGCATCCTGGTCCACCGCATAAGTAGGGGTGGAATAGGGTCAGGTTTTTTCGTGTCGGGTACCCGACATGTGCGGGTTTCAATTTTGATACCTGACCCCGGCCCGACAAAATCAAAACCCGATTATCGGGTACGGGTCGGGTTCGAGTTTTGCCTTTTTTCTAACTTCATTGGTTGTTCTATAAAAGAAAACTTAAATTAAGTTCAACACTAACACAAAAAAATAATTTCTGATCGAGCGGATCGAGTAATAAAAATAAAACGAATATCGCAAACTATCCTACGCTCAACAGGCAAGTGTACCTATCAAAAATAGTATAGAAATGGCAAGTATTCGAGTATCGAACCCAAAGGAACTATATACTTTAGAAAACCGTCGTTTAAATATCCTAGTGAATATTTTTGGTTTGATAAAAATATAAATAACGATAAACTAAATAAGCCATACACACGCAAATAAAATTTAGATAAAATAGCGATAGCGGAGTTGGGACGATTTTATAAAAGCGAACGTATTTGAGACTTCGAATCCCCCTAGCTCGACCAAACGAGTGACAAGCATAAGCCAACTATTAGACCGTGAGGATTCCTAGAGCATGAATACGGGTTTCTACGATTGGGCGAAACTGCGCTTACTCGCTTCGACACGTAACAACTAATCTACGAATTAAGTAGCTAGGCAAGCTTCCCTAACTACTTAAACGAAGATCGCATTAAAACACGATGAATCCCGCTATTAGATTTGACTCTAATCCGACGGGATAGTCCAACCTATCTCTAGCGATGGATTTATTCCGCTCGTTTACGAGTGGTCTAATCGTTAGCCCCCCTCTCGAGCGTAGCTTACGATTTGCCCAAAAATTATCTTAATCACATAGACATAATCAAAATAATATCGTAAATGGTAACCGAGTCGTAATAATAGCCAAAACAATAATACTTTTAAACACGTACAATATCGCTAGGGTTCATCTTTATCTCAAATACTACGAGATTAGCTACTCATACGAAACACCAACACGACAAGAAACATAAATAACAACAAGAAATTCATAATTTCTTCCCTGAATTTCGCCTTTGTGGTTGATCCTTCGTTGAGGATTTTTGTCAAGCAGATGGTGGGCGAACAACTTCAACCTTTTCCTTGCCCTTCTTTTGTACTTCTCGCTTGCTGCTCCTCCTACGCCCGCAGCCCGTCACAGCCGCAGCAGCCCACGAGTCAGCCCGCACGTCCGTCTGTCGGTCTCAGCTGCAATCCCGGCCCGTGCTCGGCTCAAATCTGCCCTTGGTCAGTCCCCGTGCACCAGCTCACAGCTCAATCAGTCGCAGCTCCTCGCCTTCGCTTCACAGTCCACGGATCAGCCCTGCTGTGCTGCCGTCGCCGAACAGCCGCAGCTATCTTTACAGCCCAAGCTTTGCTCTTCACGTGATCTCCCCCCCCCCCCCCCCCCCCTTTCCAACGTGTTAATGCTGCCATTTATAGAAAATGAATGAGGTTGCTTAGAGGACGAGAAAGTCTTCATCGAGCCTTGTGTATGATGGCGATTTTTCACTTTCTTCATTTGGCTGCGATTTGGCTACGGTGTGTGTGCTCGGCCGTTCAATTGTCTTTGTGGGTCTTCTTCTTTTCTTCTTTATCTTCTTTGGCGTGCGTCTGTGACCATGTGTGTATTATGTATCTATATCATTGTGTGGGCTTGGACTTCCTTTTTGTGGGCTGGAATTGATGGCTAAATTTTATTCTTTCGGCTCAATTGTTTTTGGGTCGATGTTTGGTTCGACGGTTCCTCAAATTAATTCAAGCCCGAATATTCCCGGTTGTAATTCTTTCTCTCAATATCTATCAAAAATAATTATAAACGTAGTACGTATAATATTCGATGGAAATTAAAATAAATAACAACCGATATTACGCTTTTACGAGGTATAAAATACGATATAAATTTCATTTATCAATTTCCAAAAGCCATAAACAAATAAAATGAAGGGGGCGATTCTGAGCGATTCATCGGCGATCTTCCTCTTCTTCTCGGCAACCGCCTGCTATGGCAAAGAAGAAGAGAGTTTCGAAACAGGGGAGTACCCCTTCTCCTACACCTCCAACGCTAAGACAAACACCTGAGCACACTGTCAATGAGCTCCCAAAGAAACTAAGCCCTAACGAACTGGATGCGATCATAGCGAACTATGTTGATACCATTGAACCTATGGAAAGGAACCTTCGGGTTATTGAACACTTGAAAAGAGCTGCGTTGGTTCTGAATAGTCCTGCTACTGTAGCTCTCCCATCCAATGGAACAGTAGCGAATCTGAAGAGTGCGAATGTCTGGGAAAATTTCGATATATCTAGGCTAAGGAATGCTGGGTATAAACTTTAATTTGTAGCACCTACCACGGAAGGGGATAAGTCTGTAGGAAAAATTGACGCTGAGGAACTGAAAGGGGAAGTGGAATATTGGAACTCTTCGCTAATGTGTTATGTATTGGGCGCAAACCCCCCTTTTGCTGTTATGAATGGTTTTTTGACCCGACTATGGAAATCCTTGGGGATGCAACGGATTTTGCAGGTTAGGAAAGGGCTGTTCTTGGTCAAGTTCGAAACAGTTGCAGCTAGGGATGAGGTTATGCAGGCTGGCATAATCCAATTTGATGGGAAACCGGTTATCATAACCCCTTGGTCTGCTGATACCCAATTCAGTAAGATTGAGGTGGATAGGGTACCCATTTGGATCCAATTTCCCCAGCTGGATCTGAAATATTGGGGAGCAAAGACCCTGAGCAGATTTGCTAGCCTGCTTGGCACACCGATTATGGCAGATCGATGTACGATGCAGAAAGAACGAATTCAATAAGCTAGGGTTCTTGTTGAGGTGGAACTTAACAAGGGAGTTAAAGACCTGATCTACTTTGTCAATGAACATGACCAGGTGGTGGAACAGAAGGTGACCTATGAGTGGTGTCCTGCTAAGTGCTTAAACTGTGGGATGTATGGGCACGAGAAGGACCACTGTAAGAAGGTGGAAGGAGTAAAGCCGAACCAGCCATATCGAACATGGGGCAAGAAGAGGAATGAGCAGCCTTCAAAGACTACAAAGGATTTGGAGACAGAGGTTGCTCCTAGACCTACTGAGGTCAAGGGGCCAGCACTACAGAGGAGGCTACAATATCTGAGGTTAACCTAGAGACATGGAATACAGTTGGAGCAAAGAAATCCCTAGGACCAAATCTTAAGGAGAATATAACACAACACCCTTCCAAGCAGAGGGTTGAAAGTTCTCCCAATGGATAAAGCAGCTTTGTGGAATGTGGGAGGCCTTAACAGGCCTAATAAGCAGAGAGAGATCACTCTTTTCTGCAGGAAGCACTCTCTAGAACTGTTATGTCTTATTGAAACAAAAATAAAACAGGAGAAACTGGGCCACTGTATGAAATCTATGTTTGATGGCTAGGAAGTAGTGACAAATCTGGAATGTGCACCCTTGGGTAGAGTGATACTGGTGTGGAAGAAAGCTGCTTATGGTGTGGATGTAGTCCAAAAAACTGGCCAACTCATTCACACCAAAGTGTGTCACAATGGTCAGAACTTTTATATGACATGTGTCTATGGTAGGAATACCAGTAGGGAAAGATTGAGCTTGTGGCAAGACTTGTGTTTAATCCACCAATCTGTGAACTTACCTTGGTTGGTGTGGGGGGATTTTAACAGCATTTTGCTGCCTGATGACAGAATGGGGGGGCTCCAGTGCAACTGTCTGAAATACAGGACTTCAGAATCTGTTTGGACCTGTTCCTTGGAGGCAATGAGATCGAATGGATGCAGATATACTTGGACCAATAAACAGCAAGCTAGTGACAGGATTTGGCGCAAGCTGGATTGGGCCTTCATTAATGGGATGTGGATGCAACAATACATGGAGGTGGAAGCTATTTTCCTTGAGGAGGGTATATCTGACCACTCTCCTATACTCATTTCTAATAGGCTGGCCAAACCACATAGGAGGTCTTTCAAGTTCTTCAACATGTAGACTATGTGCCCTCAATTCTTGGAGATAGTTAGAGAGCAGTGGCAACTTCCACTTGAAGGTTCTAAACTGGTGCATCTGTCAGAAGCTGAAACTTCTCAGGAAGCATTTCACTGCTCTAAACAGGACTCTATTCCCTGATATAGTGAACAGGGCAGACCAACAGAGACACAAGCTGGTAGCAGTCCAAGCCAAACTACATGCTGATCCACTCAACCCAGAACTAATCAGAGTAGAAAAGGAGATTGCAAAGGACCTGGAATTCCTGAGTAAGGCAGCCACTAACTACTAGGCTCAAAAAGCTAAGGTAGAGTGGTTGGCTAATGGGGACCAAAACACCAAATTCTACCATGCAGCCATTAAACAGAGAACCTATAGGAACATGATTTCTTCCATCCAAGCAGACAATGGGCGGGTGATAACTGAACCTGGGGAAATTATGCAACAGTTTTTGGATCACTACCAGAAGCTACTTGGCCAAGGGTACTCTATGATTGAAGAGGTGGATGTTAGGGCTATTCAGCAGGGGCACTGCTTGAGTGTGGAGGAGCAGCTCAATCTCCGCAGGTCGTTCACTGGACAGGATGTGTAAGAGGCAATGTTTTCAATAAATGAGCATAAAGCGCCAGGCTCTGATGGCTATAGCAGTGGTTTTTTTTAAACAAGCCTGGTCTGTTGTGGGAGAGGAGGTGATGGATGAAGTGCTGGAATTTTTTCAGAGTGGATTCTTGCTGAAGCAGATCAATAGCACAACCTTAGCTATGATACCAAAGCAGTAGCAGCCTACCACAGTCTTGGACTTTAGGCCGATTGCTTACTGCAACATCCTATATAAATGTATATCCAAAATGATATGTGGGAGGCTTACCGAGGTACTCCCCAATCTTGTGCATGAGAACCAGAGTGCCTTCATCAAAGGCCGGTCTATTATTCATAATATATTGATAAGTCAAGAACTGATCAGACATTACAAGCGTAGGAAGCCTCCAGATGTGTAATGAAGATTGACCTAAGGAAAGCTTATGATACTGTCAGCTGGGCCTTCCTGGAGTCTCTTCTTCAGAAATTACAGTTTCCCCCAAGTTTTGTGGCTGGATCATGCAATGTGTGTCCACTGCCAGATTTGCGATTTCCTTAAATGGGTGCACTGAAGGGAGTATTACTGGGAAGAGAGGGTGCAGGCAGGGGGATCCTATCTCCCCGCTGCTTTTTGTACTTGTTATGGAATACTTAAACAGGAGACCACAGATGGCCTCCCAAGCAGAGCAGTTCAGATTCCATCCTATGTGTAAGAAGTTGCGGCATGTAAATCTCTGTTTTGCTGATGATCTCCTAATCTTCTACAAAGCTACCAAGGGCTCGGTTCAGGCTGTGATGCAAGCACTGGACCACTTCTCAGCTGCTTTAGGACTGAAAGCCAACTCAAGCAAATCAAACCTGTATTTAGCCAGGGTCTCACAGGAGCTAGGTATTGCAGTACAACAGACCATAGGGTTCAGTCTAGGCACATTTCCTATGAAGTACTTGGGGGTTCCCCTGTCACCTTCAAAGTGGAGTAAACTTGACTGTCAACTGCTTGTGGATAAGATTGTGATTAAAAGTTGGAATGCTCGCACCTTGTCCTATGCGGGGAGGTGCTCACTTATTAATGCGGTTATTTCCTCTATGTATAGCTATTGGGGGACCATATTCTTACTGCCTAAGAGTGTAATTACAGAGGTGGATAGAATATGCAAGAACTTCCTTCGGGGGGAACAGAAGACAGCGGATCAGTGGCTTTAGTGAAGTGGGAGCAAGTCTGTCTACCGAAGAGCAGGGACGGTTTGGGGGTCAAGAATTGTGCTATGTGGAACACTGCTAGTATTGGTAAGCAGATTTGGCACCTAGCCACCAAAGCGGATGTCCTTTGGGTCAAGTGGCTTCATGAACTATATATGAAGGATACCTCCTTTTGGGATCATTCTCCTCCTCTGGATTGTAGCACTGGAGGAAGATTCATAAGACAAAAGAAATCTTTCGAGATGGCTATGTTGGGAATTCCTGGGTTACCAATGCGAATATGGTGTACTCTCTTGAAACAGGGTACAAATGGCTTCTGGGTGGGTACTCCTAAAATCCACATGAGCCAGGCAGTCTGGAATGGTTATAATATACCTAAGGACAGCTTCATACTATGGTTGCTGGCCCAGCGAAGGTTACTCACCAAAGATAGGCTCTTGGCTTGGGGAATTCATGTAGAGCAAAATTTTTGTGTACTCTGCGAGTTAGAGGAGGAATCGATGAACCATTTGTTCTTTGAGTGCCAATTCAGTAGGAGCATCTTACAGTTAGTTGGGTGTTGGCTGGATGATGCTTATTGGCCACATCAGTTTACGAGTTGGCGAAGATGGATGATTCAAGTAGGGAAGAAGCAGAGCCTACGTGGGAATATTGCTAGCTTGGAGTGCTGCAGTGGTATACCACATTTGGGCAGAGAGGAATTCCCGAGTTCATGGAGGCAACAAACTGGATGCCAGAGGTATTTTCAGCAGGATAGTCAGAGTGGCAAGCTGTTATAAAGCAAGGCACACTTACTCGAACGAACCTATATTTCAACGCACTACTATGCTGAGTTCAGATGAGAATGTTTGATTTCGTACCTATGTAAAGCTGAGAATTTTTGTACAATCTTGGTCGTGTAGTAATGAATTTATTTCGTACCAAAAAAAACAATAAAATGAATTCAACACTATCGTAGTAAATAAATTCAACACCGTTAAGAAATAACTTAACACCACCAAAAACAAAATATTAACATATTATAAATCAAATTCAAAAACATCAACAACAGATAAATTCAACACATACCATCACCATCATAATAAAATATAAAATACGCCAAAATAAAAATGTGGGTTGTGGGCTGTGTGTGGGCTGTGAGTAATGGGCTGTTTTGTTTTTTTTTTTTATGCGGGTACCCAGTCGGGTAATTCGGGTAGCATTTTGCTACCCGAAATCGACCCGAAACTAATATCGGGTATCGAGTTCCGATTTCAACCCGAATTTTTAGCCGGGTCGGGTACCCGAAACCCGACCCCGAATGCCCACCCCTACGCATAAGTCCCAAACTTAAGGGCATAATTCTTAACCAATATCATATTACCTAGTACAGTCAATTTGGCGGGGCGGGCCGGCCCGCCACTTGGCGGGGCGTGGCAGGCTGGCCCCCCATCTGGCGGGCCTAAAAAATTGGGGACCGCCCCGCCCAACGGCGGGCCGCGGGCCTGGCGGGCCAGGCCCGCCCGCCTACTATTTTTTTTTCTATTTTTTATTTTATTTTAAAATTTTAATTAGTATTAATTTTTATTTAATTATGGTATTTATTAATAAATTATGAATAAATATGGTATTAATTATTAATAAAATGAATAAATATGATATTAATGATACATAATTAATTACATTTATTATACGGGTATCTATAGAAAATACTCAATTGGAAAAAATTTTTACAAATAACTACCCTTGTCAGAAAATTTTATAGATAGGTACCCGATTTAATTTTACCAGTATCGTATCTTCCTGTATATTGCGTACTATAACACGTTTATATAGAGTACCTAAATATAGGATACGTGGTACCTACGGGCATGCCTGTGTGTTACATAGGACGTACCTAAATATAACATACGTCGTACCATTTTCTGTTATATAGGGTACCCAAATGTGTTGTTTGGTGTACTTTCGGGGATCGGGTACCTATGTGCAAAAACTTTATTCTGTTAGGTACCTACATATAAAAAAATCCTGACTGGGTATTAAATTACAAGTTTTTTTCAGGTACTTATGTCTAAAAACCCCTTAATTATTATATAATTAATTTAGTTTTATTTTCTATATTTAGTATTTATTTTCAATATAATATATATTTATTTAATATATTATATATATTTACAATAATGGCGGGCCAGCCCGCGGGCTAGCCCGCCCCGCCAAGCCCGCGGCCCGTGCGGGCTGGCCCGTTTAGGCCCGCCTCCTGGCGGGCCTGAAAAAGCTCAGCCCAACCCGCCACTTTAGCAGGGCGGGACGGGTCGGCCCGCGGGCCACGGGCCACTTTGACACCTCTAATATTACCTAATAAATAAAACATGGTTTAGGGCCAAGTTTTTAAGTTAAATATCACATACACTGAGTGATACACATAATTAAAACATATTTTTATAACAATGTTTAGAATTGAAACTGTGTCAGGGCATCACTTTGTTACAAGAACGGAGCCACGAAAAAATTGAAAAAGAAAAGGCCCCGGCGATGCTTACTTAGCTAAAGGTGCTATGAAGAAATGGAGCTCAAGCAACCAAGTTCTTGTTGAGATTGTTTGCGCGAGGTCTCCATAAGAGCTTATTTGAGTTAGATGAGCTCGCCACGAAAGTTACAGTAACGGTTACACCTCGAATCAAAACGGTGTTCAACAATTAGCTGAAGGTCAAGCTTCGACTATGGCTTTTCGTTGTCCGATTTGAGAAGTTGTGATGAATGAGACGAATCCTCATATGCGTTAGGACTGAATTATAAAATTGCATTCAATAACAGAAATAAAAAGGGAAAAAAAAGTGATGAACAAATCACTATCAATTAATAGCATGAATATGATTTTCAGCACCTCAACCCCGCGAACCAAAAATAGGTAAACGAAGTGAAGTGATATTTATGGAAAGGATAACTGTGTCCAGTTGTTCTATTTTAAGGGTAGATGCAACGGATGTTATAAGTCTCGTTTACATTTTACCTAAAAACTATTACTGGATTTACTATTCAAACTTTACAAATGTGGATTGTCTTAAACTTAACATCTGAAAGTTGGGTCGATTAATAAAATAATGAAAGTTGAATGTCGACGTTGTTCTTGGTGAGCAACTCCACACTTAAATATTGATTGTCATAACACTATTCATCATCGTTATTTTGCAACCTTATATCTTTCCCCGTTGACCTACACCGTCTCCCTCGCCATGGCTCACGATCTTGTATTATTACAGTTGTTGATGGAATCCTTATTATTCACCCTACCGATGATCAAAACAAGAAAGAAATTCTCGAATCGCTCGGCGAAAAGGCTACTTCTTTGGTTAGCCTTCTTGAAATGTACTCTAAGAAGAATCGTTTAAGTAGAGGTCGGGAGATCATCGAAGCTTTGCAAAGTCAGATCCGCGACGCAGCTCATGAGGCGGAGGACATCCTCGAATCTCATGCTTCACATCTGAAACAACAGTCGATGAGAGAAGTGATGGAGAGGTTTGATGCTGCAAATGAAAAATTGATTAAGATTATTACTGAGCACGAACAAAGTCACGAGGAGAATAAGGATGTGATTGAAAACACTTCTTTAGCTGTTGCAGTTGACTCAACGAGTGCAAAGTCCGACAACATCGCCATGGTGGGATTTGATGACGACGCGCTTCATTTGAAGTATAGACTCACTAGTAGTCGGAGACGTGAGCGAGAGATCATCCCAATTGTTGGAATGGGGGGAATAGGAAAGACAACTCTCGCTCGAAACCTATATGATGATCCCCTCATTGTTTCCCACTTTGATGTCCGTGCTTGGGGCACCGTTTCGCAAGATTATAGCGTGCGTGCAATTCTCTTAGGCCTTCTTGGTTCCATATATGGAACGGTTTCCGATTATATGCGGCGACAGAATGAAAGTGAGTTGGAAGTTACCTTGCACAAAGAGTTGTACGGTAGAAGGTATCTAGTTGTTTTGGACGACATATGGAGTGAAAAAGCATGGGATGACGTACGACGATTCCTTCCAAATGAAGACAATAGAAGCCGAATCTTGATAACGAGTAGGGAGCTTCATGTGCCTAAATGCGAGGGGCATCAAATGCATCTTCTGAGTAGTGCTCAAGGTTGGGATTTACTTCGCAAGAAGGTGTTTGATGCCGGGAAAGAAAAATCGACTTTACTAGAAGAAATCGGACGAAAAATCGTGAGGGATTGCGGTGGGCTCCCCCTAGCAATTAGCTTGGTCGGAGGGCTCGTCTCTGTCGACAAATATTCAAAAATTTTATGGGAACTAGTTGCCAAAGCCGTCTCTTTGGCTTTGTCACAAGCAGGAGACGAGCATTTCTCTAGGATATTATCTCTAAGTTATGATAACCTGCCTTTTCAGTTGAAGCCGTGTTTCCTATACATGGCAGCTTTCCCGGAAGATTTCGAAGTTCTAGGCTCAAAGCTCGTAAAACTATGGGTAGCGGAAGGGTTTCTTTGGAAGTTGAGTGGGAGCAAGAAAAGCTTAGAAGACGTGGGAGAGGAGTACCTTAAGGCTCTCGTCGACAGAAATCTTATATATGTCACAAGTGAGAAGTCTAACGGAAGACCAAAGAGTTATGGAGTTCACGATCTTTTGAGGGATCTTTGCATGAGTAAAGCCGAAGATGAGAAGTTTCTTCGCGTCGTCAAGGACGAGAAAGTCGGCAACTTTCGGCGAGTGGTTGTTCATCTTTTTTCTCGATTTTTCGAGCCTCATTTGGAGGAACTTTCGCCACTTTCGCGTACTCTCCTTTGCATTAGTCCCGCATCTAGAGGGATAGGTTTTTCTAGCATACTCTCCACATTGATATTGTTGAGGGTATTGGATCTCACTGATAGAAAATTCGGACGGTTCCCAAGAACAATACTGAAGCTAGTCAACTTGCGTTTGTTGGCTATCAGATGCAGCGGAAGTACGCCTTCAGACATATGGAGCAGATTGCGGAATCTGCAAACCTTGATTAGCAACCACTATGATTCCAAAGGGTTAACATTATCCGAAAGATCATGGGACGTTCCGGGCTTAAGGCACATTCTGGCCAAGCTTATCAGTATTGATTTCAAAATCTCACGAGCTCAGGAAAACCTGCAGACAATCTGTTATGTAAGTTTACGTGATTTATTGGATAGCAACCTCATCAATAGCATGCCAAATGTAAGAAAGTTGGGAATCCGTGTAGATAGATATATTATAATTGCTCTCACTCGCTTGCAGAAACTTGAGACATTGAAGTTACTCTCCGGAGTTTCGCAATTCATATTACCTAACTGTCTCAATAAGTTATCTTTGTACGGCTGCACAATACGTGTGAGGCTATTGAACGACGTTGTTGGTGCTCTGCAATGCCTTCAAGTTCTTAAGATACGACAGTAGTTTGAATCGGAAGAAAAGGACAAAAACTATTGGGTGGTTGATGAAGAAGTGAAGTTCTGCTCGTTACGATATCTCTCGCTGGTTGATTGTTATGTGAAGTGTTGGAAAGCTTATTCCGATAACTTTCCGAGCCTTAGGCATATGAAGATTCATATTTGTCTTTTCCTAAAGAAGATTCAGGCAATGTTCGGAGAAATCGATACACTCGAAATGATCGAGGTGGATAAAGGCGATCCTATTCATGTGGCATGGGCACAAGAGGTTCTCGAGGCTCAACGCGATTATGGGAACGAAAATGTAGGGCTACGTATGTAAGGAACGATTAGCAGCTAGGAAAGAAAGAATGAAAAAACAAACTTCCTTTCAGCTAGTTTCTACTTCGTCTCATCAGCTTATTATTAATGTTTTAAGATGGGAGGAAACAAAAAATAGTTCTCCATGTTTACCCCAGCGATCAATTTCATTTTCGTGATTCGCGTGAATCAATTTAGTCCCTGATATTAATTTTGAACAAATTTTACCTCTGTGAGTGCGGCCGTTTATTTTGACGAAAAATGACATATGTCGTCATGTGATTGGTATGACTAGGAATCATAAATTACTTTGAAAAAGGAAATAATTCTATAATATACTATTAAATTAAACAAAATAAAATTTGGGGAGAATAAAAAAATTACAAAAAAAATTAATAAAAAAATAAAGAGAGAGTAAAATCTATTAAAAATAAAATTATTTTAATATTTGAAAAATAAAGAGAAAATGAAAATACATTAAAAATAAATTGAATAAAAAAATTAATAAGAATATATATATATATATATATATATATATTGAAAACTAAAAGGAAAGTAAAAGCGAAAATAAGCATAAAAACGACACTAGCAGTTTACGAGAATCCCCGACCCCGTCTCTGCCAAGTTAACGAGGACGTAATAGTCCCACTCGTTAACTTGGCAGACAGGGACGAGGTTAGAGATTTTCGTAAACTTTTTAGTGGCATGCTTTATCCTTATTTTTGTTTTTTCAGTTTTTAATAAATAAATAATTTTTAAATTACTTGGTTTCTTATTTTTTTTAGTGTTTACTTTTTTATTTTTAATCCCCTATCTCTATTTTTTATTATTTTTAATATATTTTTGTTTGACTTGTATTTTTATTTTTTATTCTCTCTTTACGTTTTATTTGATTTTATTTATTATTTTTAAAGTTAATTTTGATTCTCTCTTTATTTTTATTCTATTAAATTAGTTATTACTTTTATCTTTCATTTTCAATTTTTCCTCTTTATTTGAATTTTCCTTTTTGTTTTGATTTTTCTCTTTTCGTAATGTTAATTTACGTTTTTTTTTAAGTGTGGTGAATCTCATGTCAACCCGTGTCAAATTTCAATCCAAACTTGATGCCCATCTAACGGCAGGACCAACTGGTTCAGAATCGACAACATCGGGGACTAAGTTGATCAACACGAAATATCGGGAACTAAATTAGTCCATGTGGTAAACATCGGGGAACATTTTGCAATAAACTTTACAATATATTAAGTTATAATGCAGATGCTTCCGTCGAAGACGAAGTATCGAGGTTAAGGTCTGAAAATGGATAGTCTCAAACAAGATATGGCAGAGATGGATCAGATAATGACTTAAAGAATGACAGAGATGGATCGGAAGATGAACGAGCTAACTCGGCAATTACAGTTGCGTTCGTCTCAAAGCGAGGTGGGGTTTTCACAGCCCGCTATAGCTCAGTTTTACCAACCGACTTCCCAACCTTCCCTGTTAGCTCACCATTGGCGATGTTGGGCTCGGGATATCAGACACGGGCATTCCCTCAATTATCCGGTCAAATTCCGTCAAAAATATCGCCCACATCGCAAAATCTAAATAATTGTCCTACATACGTTAACAATAGATTAGGAGATTAATTTTGTTTTGCAATGGCTTCGGATGTAAAATGGATTGTATAGTAAGTAGTGATGTTATTAGCTTTTAAATATTTTTATATTTAATTAATATTTTTAAAATTTTTACATTTATTTTATAAATTATTACGAATTATATTCTATTAATATTAACTAATAAATACGAATTAATATTACAATAGATAAATTTACATCAATCACATATTTGCGACGGACAAACCGTGCTAGCTTCCGCACGTACATCCGTCGCTAAGTTCGCGACGGAGAGGTTGTCGCTAAATCGTCCACACTTGGCGATGATCGTCCGTCGCTAAAATTCATCACTAAGCGGCGAGGACAGTGCCATAGAAAAACCATCGGTATATTTCTGATGGGAAAACCCTCACGAATTTGCGACGGAGAAACAGTCGGAAAACTCCGTCGCTAAATTTAGAGACGATGTTGCGACCATTTCTTTATTTCCGACAGCGATTTACCGATGGCAATTTTCCGCTGCAAACTCGTTTTAGCGACGGAAAAGCTACTGCTTGGTCTGTCGCTAAATCCGACTGACTTTTGTAGTGAAGGTAGAAATTACGGAAAGTTACGAAATTTTTTTTCCAACATTGTGGAGTAAGAGCCAGATGAACAAGTAGAGATAGAATCAAATAAATCTTATTAAATAATACTCACATAAATAAAGAAACTGGATTACTATTCAGCGGCGCCCTTTTTCCTAGTCACCGCCCCCTAAAGGGCTGAAAAAGACAATTTTGCCCTTTTGAGTATAAATTTCTATTTAAAGTCATTTTCCAAACAACACTTTCCATATCGCAATCACACATCCAAATCAGACTCAAACATAACAAAAAAAACTCAAATCGCAATGGATCGACGACAGGGGAAAGGGACAGGGCAAAGGAAAGGGTCTATTGGCACGACTGGTAAGCAAATTCTCGTAAAATTCATTCGTACGTAGATGAATTATCGAACATGGATCGGCTCGCTTGAAAAAAGGTTCGGCCGAACAAAATTTTCGCCCCTGCATGAGATGGCCGAAAAAAAATCCGGCCCTGCATGAGGGGGCCGAAAATATAGTTCGGCCGGCGCTGTTCCGACCGAAATCTTAAGTCGGCCGAAACTGCGATGGCCAAAAACTTATTTCGGACCTCTCCTGCAGGGCCGAAATTGCTGTTCGACCGACTCTACATGGGGCCGAAAAATCAGTTCGGCCTTGTCATTTTTTTTAGACGAGGAGAGGGAAGTCCACGTCCTGGAGGATTTTATCGGCGACGGGGTAAACTACATTGAGCGTTTTTGCGGAGGAGGACGATTTCCGACCGACGTGGAATCCATTAACTGGAATCCATTAACTGGACGATTTGCGGAGGAGGACGATTTTTTCGATACGCAGAATATAACGTGATGATCAGACATATATATATTTACAGAGATCATTTGAAGAAGGACTATTCTGAGGGCCGAGACGTGAGAGCCAGTTGATGCACCAGGCGACACAGACCGGATATTATGTTCAAGCCCTGGGAGACGACGAGACTAATGCGCTGACACATCTCACACACCCGGACTCACTGGCACTGGTGAGGACGTATCCATACGTTATTGGCATTGACTCTACGTACAAGACCAATAGGTATAAGATGCCTCTAGTTGAGATTATAAGGATGATTCCCTGTAATCACAACTTCCTGTCTGGGTTTGCCATTGTGACGGACGAGACGGAGAGAAGTTATGGGTGGGTGTTGCAGTCTCTTCGGGATATTCTAGGGCCAGGTGTCTACCCTTCGGCGATTGTGACTGATCGCGAGGTAGAAGGCCGCGATCCCGCCGTTTTGCGTGGCCTCCATCGAGTCGTTCACGAACATCTGTATTCCGACACCCGTGAGTGGAATGAGCCTGTTGTTAAGACGTCTGTAAAAGGTCGGCCGAAGGAAAAAACTCGACGAAGCGAGATCGAAGTGCTTGGGAGTCACGAATGATCGGGACCGTACGACAGCCAAGCAACCTGATAACAGTTCACAATTTTTAAATAATTATCGTCAACATAGATATAAATTGTTAAGATACTTCTCTTGCAGTAATGACATCTATCTGACGGCGGATACTTTTTTCATCATCCGATCAAATCGAGCAACAAAGCCAAAGAACAAAAACTAAACAAGCTCAAATCATGTGAAGATAAACATAACACAACCAAACTGAGGTCGAGCGATTCATAATATCGAACAATAAAACAAGGAAATCGAAACTTCTAGGTTATACAAATCAAATTAGCACCAAAGAATAAAATCAAAATACAATTAATTAATACATACCATGATTCACAACATCCTTGAGATAATGTGTCTACTTCCCAACATAACGAAATAACATAACAACTCAAATTACATAATTCTTGAAAATCAACAATCTTGACATAAAATTTTCAAAAATATAACATACCATGTCAAATATCTCGGCGTCTTCAACTTCTTGCTCATCTCCATCCAAATCCTCAGTAACCGAGCCAAGCGCAAATATGTCTTCCATTGGAGTTACTTCACAATTCATACATTCATTGCATTCAAGCATATATGATATATCCAACTCACATTCATTAAAAAAGAAGTGCAAACTAGCATAAGAAACGAGAAAAACAAAGACCAAAACATCATAATAAGGAAGCTGAAGTTGCCTGAGAAACCATGGAGCTCTCTGTTAGTCACGTCCCATCCGATTCTATCATCTCCAAGCTTGCTTACACAGAAGGTACTACTTCCCTTCTCTACAATCTCTGCGAAAAATATTCAACCTTTCGCCTCAAAATCCCGAAGCAACCTACGCAGTCTTCTCAATGATCAGCCTCATGATATGGATCCCACTATACGACATGGTAATTGTTCCCATCCTCCGTCGATTCACCGAAAAGGAACAAGGAATCACGATGTTGCAGAGAATTGGGATCGGAATAGAGCTTGCGATAACGACGATGATTATTTCAGGCATCTTCGAGAATCGACGACGACCCTAGCACTGAGTCAGGGTCCATACCCTAGCCCCTGACCAGAGCAAACCAAGGATTCGTGTCCCATAAAAGGCGCAGTCTCTTCACAGTTGGGAAATTGAATGAATAATAACCTTTTAATTTAATTTTGATAAATGGGTAAATGGGTAATATCCATTGAATACCGAAATTAATTTAATTGGGTATGGGTCTGGCCAATACCCATTAAATTAATTTTAAAGACTCATACCCATAATTAATGGGTAGGGCCTATGGGTATGGACAGGGTCCAAAATAGTTGGC
This sequence comes from Craterostigma plantagineum, assembly GCA_027422505.1. Lineage (NCBI taxonomy): Eukaryota > Viridiplantae > Streptophyta > Magnoliopsida > Lamiales > Linderniaceae > Craterostigma > Craterostigma plantagineum. The sequence continues at coordinate 12,596,490 of JAPQWV010000020.1, forward strand.
ATCCCTACTTCGAAAGAAATATTTTCTCCTTCCACCAAATGAGACTTTTCGCCGTTTTTCGCAACATTAGCATCAGCTTTTCCCTCAAATCCCTCAATCATCCACTGGTAAGTTAGAAATAGGCTTCATTTGATATTTCGCTTATCACTTAACTTGTCGATGCAGGTCTGAAGCTGAAGAAATTACCGTGAACAAATCGATTTCGACATTATTTCCATGTTCGAAGCACAATTTTGGTTTTCACCCATCGAAATCCTTGTTTTAAAATCGGCTGATTTCTGAACTCCCTCGGCCTCGAAAACTCCGTTTCCCTTTATTTGAAATCCGATTTCCAAATCTCAATAAATTGCACGATTTCGAAATCATCATTAAATTGAACGTTTTCGAAGTACAGTGCACAATTTCGAAGTCATCATCAAATTGCATATTTTGGTAATACATTGCACGATTTCGAAGTCATCAGTCAATTGCACATTTTAAATTGCTCGATTTCGCGGTCCTCCTCTAATTTTCAAACCAGCCGATTTCGAGATCACATTTGATTTTAAAGTTTTCGAAATACAGTCAATTAAATTGCTCGATTTCGAGGTCTTTATTGAAATTATTCAAAATCCTTCTAAATTGCACGATTTCGCAATCATCATCTAATTTTCAAACAAACCGATTTCATGATCATATTTGATTTTAAAATGTTCCAAGTACAGTCATCATTTGCGAAATCAATTTCTCTTGAACTTTCTCGACATCATATTCATATCCAAATGTCGAAATCCTTGTTTGATTTTTCGAAAACTGATTTCAATTTCCAAACCATCTCTTTTCGAAAAAACCATCCTCAAATTCATACTTCTCATGCTTTTTCAATTTTCCCTTTTCTCGATTATATATTATTATCTAATTATCTATATATATATATATATATATATATATATATAAGGAAAGAAACAAAAAAAGAGGGAAATCATATGAATATGCCTTGAAGATCTTCACTACTTAGATTCTTTACGAAAAAGTTGTTCATATTTTTCAGATTATGGATGTTCCAAACCGTGATCAAATTTATCCCACCGCCAAATGGTCGAGCCATTAAAGAACTACCAACTGGGCACAACTGCATTCAAGTGTTCAGACATGGTGATCATCGCAAGTCTCAAAAATCACTTCATGCTACCGGCATTCACCATAGAAGCGACAGTCCCTCAAGTCTATCTACAGAAATTTTGGGGACTGATGGATCAAGTACAAGGGCCAAATGAACTAATCTTCCAAAGTCAAATCGGCTGTTATTCTTGACAACGATCTTCTGAAGACAATCATCCAACTGCCCACATTTGATGAGCTCGATCCAACTCCCTCCACTCAACAACTACTCAACGGAGTGCTACAACTGGGATGCACCCCACCGCTGACTCAAATCTCACCCTTCTCAGTCAACAAACTTCCAAGCCCGTGGAGCACTTTATTCACGCTGATCAGCAAATGTCTCTCTCCAAATCACACCGAACAAGATCGCTGCAACATCAACATCCTCAAACTCTTCTACGACATTGCGTTCGGGAAACGGTTCGACAATGCAGACATCTTTATGAGAGAGATAGAGGATCAGATTCGCATCCGGGATCACCTGAAGACTTCCAAGAAGAAAGGCATCCCCTTCCTGCAATGGTTCCAAGTTGTGATTCTTACATGGAACTAAACCCGAAAATTACTCACAGACCAGCATATGAGTCCAAAGGTGAATTACCTACAACGACCATGGGATGGCGCGCCTCTTCAAGAAATGCCTCTTCCACGCCACCTCCTTGATATAGCCGACCCAACGGACCCCGTAGTCGTCGCATACAGGCGCATACAGAATCTTCCTGCCCCCATATCCAACCCCCGGGCAAGCCCGAGTGTGAGACAGAGTCCTGAGCGCAGAAGCAAGTACGAACGAAAAGGAAACATGACAAACCGGCACCTCCTCCCGTGACGGTCAACTTCGCACCTCCCCTCCTCACTATAACTCCTCGGACCGAATCCATAGGAACAGGAGCTGATTTAATCAGCTCCCGAGTAGAATTCGCCGCATCAGGTCCAATGCCGCATGCACAACCCAGCCCTTCCCATTCAACAGCCTCCCAACAGTCTGTTGTCTTAACATATCACGGGGAACGAAGTCAACCATCCTTGCCTCAGTCGGAGGCGAGAGATGTACAAATAAGCGACCCCCAGCCCCATGTCGCTGTCCCTCCTTCTTGCACATCAAGTCTAGTGTCCACCTTCCAAATTTTTTTCCTTTTGCTAGGACACAAACACCTTTCTCGACTGATCTCCGTGATCAGTCCCGAACGTACGTAGAAATATCATCCAAAGATGATACTCGAGGATGGGACGGAAGACCTGACATGGGGAACATCCTAACTCCCGTGCAATCAGATCTTTTCAATGAGCTCGCCTTATCGACGATGCCAACGGTAAGTCTGTGTGACTCTGGACCCTCAAGTCACCAATACTTTTCAGTACCGCTGGGCCTCGACATAGAATTCTATTCTGATGTCGTGACAACAGACTGCCTACGTGGCTCTGTTGAGGTATTACCTACTCGAGGCTCTGCGTGAAGAAATGAAGGAAATGGAGGCCTTCATACTTCAAAAACGGGCTGGTGCTACCCCCGCAGCAACCCAAGACAAGGGTAAAGCACCACCGCTCAAAGAGCATGTGTCATCTCCCGTACCCCACTCCACACAACACCACTCCCCAACATCTGAACCCACAAACCAACTAACCTACATCCTTTCAATTACGGAGCTCCGTGACACCCTCTTATCACGTATTCTGAGCGAGGTGGACACACTGTCTGCCGAGAATAAGGAGCTCCTTCATCATCTTCAACTACCATACAGCTGCGACTATGACCCACCTTCACCCATACGACGTCATGACGACCCTGATGACGACGGTCGTCCTGAGAGGTAGAAACGTCAGCGGGTCGAAACCCACACCCACACAGAACCATACTTCAACCCAAACCCACACAGAGACATCTACATCCACCAATCCACAACCCACTACCTCCCATTTAGCCCATATAATCATCGACCTTTTTAAAAACCTACCCTCACTACCCTCCGACTTCAGACCAGACCCACCTCCATAGAAACCAACGATCCCCTCTCTCCAGTCGACATGCCCCATCCTGACCCTCTGATAGAGCTCAACGAGGTTATTGATTAAGCGTGGACATCTCAAAGCTACAGGGATTCTACTCCCGAGGACGAATTACAAGAGAGATTGGACAACGTTTGTGACTTGATCTGGGCAGCGATCGAAGTCAGTTGCAGATGGCGCCAGTAGAACTCAGAGATGGAGAAAACTTCAGAGAGCCCCCAGAAGCATCTAAGAGCACGTGGGAGAATGTCAAGATCACAGCTCCGTTTCAAGAAGAAATTCGAGATAAAATCTGGTGACGTCGTGATCAAGTTCGACCCTACAATGAAATGGAAGTGAGAGGCATGTCACATCTCGAAGAATCCAAAAGATTGGCCTATCAATTTCTATACAGATGGACAATGAAAGGATGGTCGAGGATCACAGACAAAGATTGGCCTATCAGCGACATATTGGATGTCACCTACGAGCAGATAAGAAGGTGGCTAAAATATCCAATCTACAAAGTACGAAGACTAGACGGCTCAGACCTTACTTCAGAATGTGACCTACAGTTTATCGATCCCAACGATGTCTATCAAATGTCACGATTCTATAGGAAATTCATTCTAAATGAATTTCGGTACAAGTTGGGATACGAGGCCATCAAGAGACATATGCTGAGGGATATTACATTCTACACAGGCCACGACCTTCAGATAGCAATTGAGAATAACGTCAAGAAGGTCAACCTTACCAGTCCCCGCTCACCGGCTTGGAGAAGGAAATCAGATCATATCCAGAAGACTTTATCTTTAAAGAACCTGAGCCAGCCGTTGTGTTAGGTCCTTTTTTATCCGACACAGATCGAATATAGAAGAATCGAATCGTAAATCTAAGAAATTCGAAGCTTACGTATGAGATTTGCCTTCGTTGAAGATTGGGAGAGAAAACTTGTAGAACAAGTAAGGGTTGGCGAATTTTTCTCTCTAAAATTTTCGATTCTAATTTTCAATCTGTAAAACCCTACTAAGCGCGCTCCTAATTTTCTTAGGAGTTCACTTATATATACCACCTCGTGGTATATTTACACAAGTAGTCCTATACAATGACTAATTACAATTTAGCCCAAGACTACTAATTTGCATAGCAATACTAAGACAACTACATTAATTGAATACAATTAAATAGTTCCAACAATCTTCCTCTTTGTATTCAATTTCCAATATAGCGCGGATTGTCTTCGTCTTGCAAGTGGAAAGAGTCCTCGAAATCTCCTCTTTAGAATGTCTTCAAGCTCACCTGGTCTTCTAGGCATCGGCTTTCTCTTCGAATCTTCCTTTGAAGTTCTTCTCCTAAATGCCATAAGATGTACGAAGTATTCTTGCCGGATTTAGAAAGTCCGCGTTCTATTTCGCCCGTTGAAAGCACACGAAACACGAAACTCCCCCTATTTGGGTCAACCTTTTGTTGAGATCGGGGAGTCCGATGTGAGGTTTGGAGAGGTAGACACGATTGGCAACTTCGGTCGTTGATGCAGTGGACACCGTTGGCAACTTTGGTCCTTGATGCAGTGGACACGGTTGGCAACTTCAGTCCTTGTGATGCTTGAGTCACGTGTCGTTCGGTCCTCAGTCCTTGCTTCTTCTTCCGGAAGCAGGGGCATGAGAGAGTCGAGGAGGGGGCTCGGGATTTTATCCATCTTCTCCATTTCGCCAGTTCATCTCTTCTCCGAATGGAAGTTGTCTGGTTTGGCCTCGAAGAAGCGTCTCTAGTTCCAGAAGAAGGTAGGCCCTCTCTTTCTTTGATTGTTTTAAATTGTACCGAGCTTCCTTTGAATGTGGCGTTGTGAGAGAACCCGGTTTCAGAGTGGTACGCACGGCGGAATTTGGTGGGTGGACCGACCGATTGTGTATGCATAACCCCTTCTCCCCTCATGGCGAATCGTGTTAACGATTTCGGCATGTTAATTTGGAGGTAGAAAAGACATACAAAAAGGTCGGTGTGGGTAATAACCGGACGGAGCCACAAAGGCAATCCGTCGAAATGAGTACCGGGGCCACATAGGCGTCCCGTAGACATCAACTAGGAGCAAAGCTCGTAGAAGATGGCCGAAACCGTTGTTGCTTTGATGTTGCAACGGTCGGACTTCCTTCCGATCCTTGAAGCATGTCTTTTAAAAAAAACATGTCTACGGAAGTTCTAACGTAATCACAAAGATTAGGTGTATTAAAAAGTGTATGTGTCCTAAAAATATGAAAATTTTGGATAGTGAGGACACACTAGACGAGAGTGATCAATAAAAGAGTGGTACGGGCGGAATACCACTTAGTTCAATATCTCCTGTTTCCGAGTGAAACGGTGATAGCATACGTGGTTCCCCGTGATTTATGAAACACCTATCTTTTGAGAGATAGATGAGTGGATAAGGCTCGGTTGTGCATGCGCCTGTTGGACCTAATGCGACGACTTCTACCCGGGAGCTAATTAAAATTAGCACCTGTACCTATGGGGGTTGGTCCGGTATGTGAGATAAGGGAGTGATGTATCTTCAAAGACTTCCTAGGCATCATCGAAATAATCTTGCTTGGTCTCAAATGCTCGAACGCGTTCCGGGGTTAGGATCAAGTCGGATTAGACTGAACCATAGGAACATGAAATCCGTGCTTTCGGGATACGTGAGAAGTGTTGCTCTTCTTGAATTAGCAAGCCGGAGCCGGTTGATGAATATTCGGAGCATTTGATCTTCACTTCGGTCTTCACCGTCGTCTTTAGAAATATTTGTCCGTTTGAAAACTCGAGATTCTTCATGGTACGTCCATCTTTGGATGTGGGAGAATAAATCCGAGAAGCATATCGAAAAAATTTGATTTTTTTTTTAATTTGATTTTTTTTCCTTGTTTTTTTTCTTTTCCTTTGTTTTTTTTTTCGATCATCACCAACAATTGAGAAGAAAAAAAATTAAAGATTGGGCTCACAAACTGAACTGTGTAGCTACACAATCTTTGAAAAGAAAGCATATAAATAATATGAGGCAATAATATACTTTCCTCTTTTTTTTATATTTCTTTTTTTTTTCATATCTCACCTTTTTTTAATATTTCCCTTTTTTTATCTCAATTTTTTCATATTTCCCCTTTTTTTTCATATCTCACTTTTTTTTCATATTTCCTTTTTTTTTCTTGGATATATATATATATATATATATATATATGTGTGTACATTATTAATATAGTATCTCCTCAAAAACAATGCTTCGAAAATAAATTTTCTCCCCCTAGAAATTTGCGTAGTTAGCTTGACGAATATTAAGAATCTCGTTCCCTTAAATCGCTCGTTGTAAGTTTTCTCCCCCTCAAGAATTAAAATTTGTGCTTCCTTAAAAATGTAAAGGTTGCTCTCATTAAAATAATGAGTAGCTCCCCCTCAATTAAAGCTCATTTGAAAGTATTAATCGAAAAATGATATTATCGTTTCCGTTCGTAATATGCATTTGAAAATTTTAAAACCATTTAAAGCGATGAAATGCATATCGAAAATGTATCATTTGAAAAGTTTTCAAAGAGAATAGGTATATATTTTTTTGACGAAACTGATATGCATATGTAAGTTTGAAATATACCTCGTTGAAACTTAGTTGTAGTAGCTCACGCCTCATCCATTTATCATGTACGTGGAGCCACTACGTCGAATTCCATACATGAGGGAAATCTGCAAAACTATCGGGACTTTGGTACCCATTGTCGTATGGGTCCTCCCTTATTAGCAGAAAACGAGTTAGTTGTAAATCTTGTAAAATTAGATTGTGAGCCTAAGTTGGTCGAAGATGTAGTCTTAGAAGTCCACATTTGACTAGGACTTTGTGACTTGATATCCGACTTAGGAATCCATTTTTGCTTGATTTTACACGGATAAGTAATTCTAGCATGTGAATATGTGCTCCTAGAATGTGTACTTGTAAAGGTCTTCTCAGTACCTAGTCGTAATAAATGCTTTTCGGAACGAATATTCACTGGGTACTTCATGTAAGAATACGAGCAAGCCGAGTGATAAGCATGTAAAGTAGAAGTGTCGTAATTCCTACGTGGAGAATGCACATTTTTCACATGAGAATAAGAATTTCGGAAATTATTTTCAAGTCTAGGCTTTTTAAATGAAAAACTAGTAGAATCATTTGAAGCACACGATGAAGTTTGTGTGCTAGAGCTTGAAATATTTTCGTGAAAAAATTTCTTTTCGGGATCAGGAGAGAAAGGCTTTTGGTCTTTATCATTCCGTTGTGGAGCTTTTCCGTTCTCCCATTTCCGTGGGACTTGTTCCTTAGCTATAGAAAGTGCGGGACTTTTACTTTGAATTTCAACATTGGTCAAAATTGAAGTAGAATTAGTAAAATTCGTTTCGATGGTAGGAACGAGATCATCCGTTTGCGTCCCTTTATTGTGTTTTGACATGGAGGAAGCTTTGAGATTAGATATCTCCGTTAGAAGTGTATTCTTTTCTGCTTCAAAATTCTTTCGTTCCGTCTCTAATGTAGAATTTAAATCCTCGATGTTCTTAAGAATTGAAGGTATATCAACGGAAGAAGAATTTTCAAATGACGAGATTGTGCTTCCTTGGTCTTAGAAATTGCAAGAAGATTTTCTAATTGATTAATCTTAGAGTAGAGCTTCCGATGTTCTTCTATTAAGAAAGCATAGTTATTTTGAGCAGTGCTCTTCTCGGCTTGACAGACGTCTAGACTCTTTCTTAATTCACTAATCTTAGAATTAGATTTATCTACTTCGGTTTCTAGACTAGTGACCTTTTTGCTCTCAACTTCTAGTCTACACTTAAGGAGACTTTTCTCGTCTAAATTCCTAACAAGACACTTATGGTTGTTGTCTAGCCTGTCCTCAAGTTCATTCACTATAGAACTATATTTCTCTAGTTCAATATGCTTAGTCTCACTAAAATTCAAGCTCTTAGTTAGTTCATCTATTTTCACATTAGATCTTCTAAGTTCTAATTCGAGACTATCTATTTTCTCCTTAGACTTAGTTAATTCGTTCCTCTAACTCTCTTGTACTTTTCCGCTCATTTTTCATGTTAGCATACCTAGTTTGTAAGGATTTTAACATGTTAAACAATGTAGAGTTAGGAATTGCTACCTCCTTAGAAGAAGATGTATTAGCCTCATCTTCGTGGTGTGCCATCAAAGCCAAGTGTGTTTTTTGTTCGAAGTTTGTAGTCTCTTGCTTCTTTGAGCGTGACTTGGTCTTTGTGGTCTGCTTGTTTAACTCCTAGTTTAATCGTAGTTGACGCCCAAGCTTCTTCAGCGCTTCACCAGTGTCGGAGCTAGAGTCGTCGGATCGAATAACCAAGTCGGTGTCCATTTTGGTTTTTATTTAATTTTCTATTATTTAAAATTTTGTTGGATATTTTGGTCGTTGACGTGTTTTGTGATTTGGATTTATTATTATTATTTTATTTTTTTTGTACTGATTAAACTATTTGGCTTTTAAAATATCAGTTTCGAAAAGATTTTGGTGTATGAAGTTTGATTTAAAAATTGAATAGTATTTACCAAAAGCTTTTTCTATAATGTGCCAATTTGAAGGTTACTGTTTTCGATCAAAAAAAAAATTCTCGAGTAAAAGTTTTTCGAGTGAAAATGTACAGCACTGTTTTCGATCGAAAATAATTCTCGAGTATAAGTTTTTCGAGTGAAGATATGGAGCACTGTTTTTCGATTGTTATGTTTTTCGATGAGATACTGTTTTCAGAAAATAGTTTTGAATTTCAAACAGTTAGATTTACGATCGTAAAAGTTTTGCGATTTAATAAAACGTCGTCGTTTTGATATTCTAATATCTAAATCTTTAAAATCAAATTTTTCGATTGCAAAAAAGTTTTGCGGGCGAAAAACAGGTTTCGACGACAGCCTGCAAAAGCAGCTAAACAAAATTTGCGATCGTAAAATCACGTAAATGAGTGAGAAATCAATAAAATTGAAAGTTCTGGGGTTAAATTGAAAATTTTGGACTATATCAGAACTTTCTAGACTTAATTGAAAATTATTTGGGACCGAAATGTAACTGCAGGGACTAAAATACTATTTCTGGGACTTAGAACGCAATTTGCCCTGTGTGTATGTGTATCTAACCATGAACGATCGAATAAGATGAAGTCTGCGATCAAAAAAATTCGAACTATTTCTCGATCGTAAATTGTTCGCTACATGAGTTTTGCGATCGTAAATGTTTCTCGAGAACAGGATTCGGGTTTGAACAGATTTTTGCGAGGATGAAACGAAATTATTTTTCGCTGTTAGAACGATGAACAGATGTGAGCTCCCAAGCTAACGGCAGGTTTCTCGACCGAAAAAAATCTGAATGATTTCTCGATCGAAATCCTTTCTTAAACAAATTTTGCGAGCGTTGACCGATTTCTCGCGTTGAACGGATTTCTCGATCGTGAAACTGGAATTTTGTCTTTGCCAAGAACACGTACAGAGACGAGGCCGCAAGGAGAAAAACAAAGGGAGCTTGACCCAAACAAAAAATCGCTCGCAATCAGCCCGGGTTATGGATCGAAATCAAGCACTTAGCAAGAACAAACATTTGATTTAGCACAAACAAAGCAAAATCCGTTGAATTTTCAAAAATTTTGAAGAAGAGTGTTAAGAACAACTATAGCTCAACCTTCAAAATTCGAAGAAATATTGGTTAGATCGATCAGAAATATGCTCAGACCAATGAGAGACACACGATCGATCAACAAATTCGGCAAAACAACTCGAAAACGAATCAATCCGAGAAAATTCACGATGAACACCGATGCAAAGAGACATAGAATCGATCCAGATTTCTACCAAAACTCGCCAAATTCAAGGTGTTAATCATTCGAAATATATCACAGAATCACAGTAAAACTTCAATTGCTGTCAATTATCTTCAGAATCGATCGGATTTTCGAGAATTTCGAACCTAGATTGCGATGAACAATGCTGTGCGAATTAAAAAAACAGTTTCGAAATTAAAAATTTCAGTCCAAATCCTAACACGCTCGGCTCTGATACCAATTGTTAGGCCCTACAATTAACAACTCTATGATCCTAGGCTAGAATTCATAGTAATTCGATCGTTTAGATATGCAATTGAATTCGATCGAAACACTCAAATGAAGAACAAGAGAGAGAATTCGAGTAGAGTGAGAAAGTTCCTGTTGTTTCTCTCTCTAGAAATCGAATTGCAAGCCTTTCGGATCAATTCTCAAAACTTTCTCTATTAAGCTCAATTGTTTCACAAGTATTTATACCAAACAAACTTGGTATAAATATCAAACTAGTCCTAACCATACAAAACGCCCCCAATTACAAGGACAACTAATGAAATCAAGCACAATTACAAATAGTATTCTACATTTCAGTCGAAGTATGAATAAATTTCATCAAACTATAATGACATCGCAAGTAATAGCATGTTCGATGAATTTTAAATTGAAATCATATCGAATGCATAGTGTATGTTCAATTTCAAAAATCGTGATGGCATTATTGTAATTTCGAATAAAATATTTGTCGTGTGAAAAATAGTTCGAAATTTCGCTAAGTGTTAAATCATTAAGTCACTGTTCATGCCGAGAAAATTTGATTTCCTATACACTTATTTCAATTGAAATGACTCAGTTCGATTTTTCGATCGAGAAAATTTTATACACAAAGGTCCGCTACAGAGTAAAAGACGTTGTAAAATTTTCTAAGTATTGAAGTTGAAATCGAGACTGTATTCGACCTATCTTACGATCGAGAAACATTCCGTGTAAATTTACGATCGAGAAATTATTTCTTAGGTAAATTTACTATCGAGAAATTTTCCTCGATTAAATAAAATTTCCGATTTGAAATTTGTCGAGCGGAATGTGATTTTCGATTGTAAGTAAAATAATTTTCGCTGCGATATAATTTTATCGAGAAATTAGTCAACGAAGGACTAAGTCAATCGTCGAGAAATTTTCCAATTAATTAGATCTCAAGCGGCGAATTTTGCGATCCAAAAATTAAGTGTTGACAAATTAATTTCTCGCTGCTAAATTTTTGCGATCAAATTGAAATTGAATCGATAAAATTTGCATCTTAAATTGTCTAGTTAGTGCATAAGTTTTCGCTCATAAAAATCCAAATTAGATTTCTCGATGGTAAGTAAATTTTTCGGTCAAAATCTTCTATCGTTGCGACTAAATCAGAATTTTACCGATCGAAAAACTAATTCTACACAAACAGTATCTCAATTAAATCGGAATTCAATTAAGACTGTTTGCGATCGACAAAGTTCTTCGATGGCTTTAAAAACTCAAAAACCCAGTTTCATCAAAACTCAGATTACAGTCGAAGATGCAGATTTTCCGATGATCCCTTCTATCAGATTCATAGAGAATATCGAAACTATCTTAAGTGCAGGCATTGAACTCAGATAAAGTTCAAAATCAAGCCTAAGACACTATGAAATAGTATACAATTTTCTCAGTTTTGGAGAACAGTCGAGAAACTAACAGAAATCATGCGAAAAACTACAAAATGCAGATGCTAACGAAGTTAAATCACACGCAAATGGCAACAGATTCTCATTTCTACCTTAAACAGACAATTTTCTGTTGAAGATCGAAAAGAGCCTCCAGTCTAGAGAGACTAGTCAACCTCAACTAGGACAACAGAGCGAAAAGATTAAGGAATTAGAAGATAGGCTAGCAAATAACTACAATTGCTTGGTTAGAAATCTCAACGAGAAAGCCATTTTAAATTGTAGGATAACCGAAGCTACCTCTAAGATCACTAACTTAGAAGCTCAATTAGAAACATGGAATGCTAAGATTAGTGAGCTTAGTAAGGATTTCGATGCCTGTCAAGCCGCGAAACTAACCGTGGAAAATAATTACGCTCTCCTAGGTGAGGAACGCAAGAAACTATATGCCAAAGTAAAGAAATTAAAAGATATAGTTACGCGTAGGGGACAGTCCGAACAGACGATATTTTTTAACAAACCCAAGGATATAGAGTTCTATAATCCTATAGAAGGCATAGGTTTCACTAACCCGTGTGTTTTACAAAAGAAAGAAATATATGATGTTAAACACATGCGCTTAGGAATAACCTCTCTTAGAAATTTTACTGAATCGTCTTATGCAAATACTTTCGATTCGCCCATTAGACAAGGTCCACATGGTCCAGAAATCCCCTTTGACTACAAAGAACTAAATGAAAGGGACAAAATAGGATAAGAAACTCTAACTCCTGTCTGCAATTTAGTTCAAATTCTACCTCCTGATTCTGAAACATACCACGAGGAAGTTAAAGCCATTAATTATAAAATTCTCTCTACAAACCTCCTATCATAAAACAGATAGAGGAGTCACAGGCTAAGTTAGAAAAAGAACGAGAGAATTTCGAAGCTGAAAAGAAAAAATTCTTTAAGGAGATGGAAAATCTCAAGGCTTCCTCGTCCCCCCAAACTACCTCTCACGCTATTACAAAAAGCGTGAAAAATGAAAAATCGCCTTTGAAAGATAAATATTGTAATAATAATTTTGTTAAAAGTGCTATGACTAATTTCACTTTACCTACGTCTACAGGGAGCGTAGCGCCAGCACTAAAAACAAAGGCGAGAGTGTCTAGCCCTAAGATAAAGAAGGAGCCATTAGATATAAATGTTTCTGAACATGCTAATCCTTCTGTTACAATAAAAGACACTCGTAGAAATAAAAGAGCTATTTCCACTTTTAAGATAATTGCTTCTACTTATTCACTTCAGCCGATCACCTTTAGAAGCACCAACTTCGAAATAGGCTCTACATCAAAAATTAATCATTCTGAAACAAATGCCACAAGAAAGACACGTAGGAAACAAGATCCAGCCATAAAGAAAGCTTATGACGCTATACATGAATGTGCTCACCTAAGGTATCCTGTAGAAATTAAATCCCCCAAGCACCTTAGGAGACTATCACAAGAAAAGATCTTTTCCTCAGTCAAACCCTCCAAAGCATTTGTACGTGCTGAAATTAACCTTCCCTGTAAGGTTCAACCCAAATAGGTTCCTAAATCTCCGCCTAGGACGACAAAAGCCAAAAGAGCCAAGTCTCATACAGAGGCAAAACCCAAACCCACTTTTTCAAAAGTGCAATGGGTTATTAAGACTCTTCCTAAAATAGATTTAGGAGTCATATCTGAACCAAAACTAAATCTGCTAATCCGAGAGGACCCATGTTTAAGTGGGTACCTAAAGCTCTTTAAATTGTTTTTGCAGATCCATCATGTGTGGTACCTCGACTCTGGTTGCTCCACACACATGACTGGTAATCAAGAGCTGCTGGCAACTACAAAGACCGACCAAATGGAAAAGTCAGATTTCGGAACAACGATTCAGCCCCGATTCTAGGACTTGGGGATATCACTCTGAAGAATCTTACCATCAAAGATGTCTCGTACGTCGAAGGCCTCCGCCATAACTTGTTCAGCATAGGCCAATTCTGTGACAAAGGCTTCCAGGTGGTCTTCAATGCTGACCGGTGTAGACTTTTGGATAGTCAGGACATAGAACTCCTTCAAGGACTTCGGACATCCAATCTTTACACGATCAACCTGACATCTGTGCAGCCCTCGACAGCTGTATGCCTCATTTCTCAGACTGATTTACAGAGGAACAGCTTATGGCATGAACGACTGTCTCATCTGAATATGAAAGCTCTCCAATGTCTTTCTACGAAAAAGTTGGTTCACGGTCTTCCAACTATACAACTACAAAGGGAGCATAACTGTTCGACATGTCAATTAGGAAAAATGAAGCGAGCATCTCATCACGTCAAGCAAATTGCGTCTACTTCTCGACAATTGGAACTAATTCACATGGATCTATGTGGTCCGATGCTTACTCAGAGTATCAATGGAAGAAAGTATGTCCTAGTGATTGTGGATGACTATTCTCGCTACACGTGGACTAAGTTCCTTCGAACGAAAGATGAGACCGCTGACTTGATTATCAATTTTGTGAACACAACTCAAAATCTGCTGCAACAGACTATTCAAGCCGTTCGAACAGACAACGACACTGAGTTCAAGAACAATCACCTCAGTGAGTTTTATCAGAAACTTGGAATAAGTCAACAATTTTCAGCCGCCAAAACACCTCAACAAAACGGGGTCGTTGAAAAGAAAAATCGAACACTAGTGGAAGCCGCTCGTACAATGTTGATCCAATCGGGACTTCCACACTTTCTATGGGCTGAAGCAGTCAATACCGCTTGTTTTACTCAAAACAGGACGGTGGTTCACAAACGGTTCAACAAGACTCCGTACGAGATTGTGAATAATACAGTGCCCAACATCTCTTTCCTTAAAGTCTTCGGGTGCAAGTGCGTTGTGGCGAACGACCGAGAGCAACGTGCAAAGTTCGACCCTAAAGCATTCGAACCTATATTTGTCGGGTATTCTTCAACATCAAAAGCGTACCGAGTATACATCAAGTCCAACCGAACTATTAACGAAAGCTATAATGTCACTTTCCACAAAGTGGCAGATATGGCTTCTGGTCAAATCAGTCCAGGACCCTGCCTAACCCGATGGCTTCTAGTCAAATCAGTCTAGGACCCGTGCCTAACCCGATGGTTTCTGGTCAATTCAGTCCAGGACCCGTGCCTAACCCGTTGGCTTCTGAAGACAACATTTCAGAACCCGTAATCACTGGTGTGTTGGCACAAAACCAACAGAAGATGGCAACAACTTCAGGATCAGTGTCAGACGAAGCAACGAGGCTTGCAATAGACAACTTGGATTCTCTCTTCGAACCGGTATATCGGTCAACACGCCTGATTATCAATCGAACGAGACCGACGTACCAACTTCATCTCACACCTCTACCCCACCCGATTCAGAATTGCCACAGAACACCGAAGAACCTACAGTGGTCATCGAGGAAGTATCATCTGAGACGATCAATCCAAGTGCAGTATTGGAACTTCCTCAGATAAATGATCAATCTGAGACTATAGGCAATCTAGATCCACAGATGGCTGACGCATCGACTTCAGCCTTGCCTCATGAGCGCAAGTGGACGAGAGGCCACTCGGTTGATCAAATAATTGGCGATCCCTCGGTTGGTGTGAGGACACGTCGTCAACACAGTCTGTTCAGTTGCTTCCTCAGCCAAAACGAGCCTACCAAAGTAGCAGACGCACTTCGAGACCCGGATTGGACAATTAAAATGCAAGAGGAGATCAATCAATTGGAACGTCTTCAAGTGTGGACCTTGGTACCCCGTCCACATGGGAAAACAGTGGTCGGAACTAAATGGGTCTTCAAAAATAAGAAGAATGAAGATGGTGAAGTGATCCGGAACAAAGCAAGGCTAGTTGCGAAGGGATATAATCAACAGGAAGGCATTGACTACGACGAGACTTATGCACCTGTTGCTCGTATCGAAGCTATCCGCCTCCTGCTGGCTTATGCGGCTCACAAAGACTTCAAAGTCTATCAGATGGATGTTAAAACTGCCTTTCTTAACGGCGTGTTAAAAGAAGAAGTCTACGTCGCTCAGCCGGAAGGTTTCGTTGATCAAGAACATCCCGATCATGTCTATCGCTTGGACAAAGCTCTCTATGGACTAAAACAAGCCCCTCGTGCTTGTACGATGTCCTGAGTGATTTCCTCGTGAAGTCTGGATTCATATGAGGAACGATAGACACAACCCTCTTCATTAAATGGCATGACAAAGATCTGATGGTCGTCCAAGTATACGCCGACGACATCATCTTCGGATCAACAAATCCTCGGCTCTGCAAGAAGTTTGGAGATCTCATGAAAAGCGAATTCGAGATGAGTCACATGGGAGAGATGCAGTTTTTCCTAGGACTCCAAGTCAGGCAGCTCGATGATGGAATTTTCATTAGTCAGACAAAATACATCAAGGATATTCTGAAGAAATTTCATCAAGACCAGAGCAAGCCTCTCAGCACTCCTATGTCACCAAGCTGCAAGTTGGATGTCGATCCCGCTGGCAAGTCGTCGACATCACACTGTATCGCAGTATCATTGGATCTCTTCTCTACCTTACTTCGAGCCGGCCGAATATCATGTTTGCCACATGCTTGTGTGCCCGTTTTCAAGCCGATCCCAAAGAATCCCATATGCTCGCGGTCAAAAAAATTCTACGCTACCTTAAGGGCACCTCTACCCTTGG
This sequence comes from Craterostigma plantagineum, assembly GCA_027422505.1. NCBI lineage: Eukaryota > Viridiplantae > Streptophyta > Magnoliopsida > Lamiales > Linderniaceae > Craterostigma > Craterostigma plantagineum. The sequence goes on from JAPQWV010000020.1 coordinate 12,612,827, forward strand.
CCTATGGTATCCAAAGGGTACGAATTTTAAACTTATCGGCTACACTGACGCTGACTATGCAGGTTGCCGAATGGACAGGAAAAGCACGTCCGGTGGCGCTCAATTTTTAGGAGAAAAGCTGGTTTGCTGGTCATCCAAAAAAGCAGAACTGCGTGTCAACTTCGACGGCCGAAGCAGAATACGTAGCTGCCACCAGCTGTTGCTCACAGATGCTGTGGATGCGGACACAGCTTCGCGACTATGGGTACAATCCGAATAATATACCCATATATAGTGATAGTCAGAGTGCAATCGCTATTACTTGCAATCCTGTTCATCATTCACGCACAAAACACATAGACATTAGATATCATTTTATCAAAGATCACGTAGAAAAGGCACGATAGAGATGTACTTTGTGAACACGGAGTTTCAACTATCACATGCTCTATTCTATGTGTTTTCTATGCTTATTTGTTCTTATCTTGCGTGATAAAAATAAATATAAATATGATAATAATAATATATATATTTCCATATATAATATAAAGGGGTATGACGAAATCCTTTAGGATGCTTTGATCTAAAGTCACTTAGAATTTTACCCCGACATACGATTGATTTAATTTTGTCAGTCTAAGTCGCATTCTTGTCTCTAAAGGTCATTAGGCTGCTCCACTAGACACAAAGCCACTATAAAGTGAGGATTCAAGCCTTGTTCTATTTTTCTCTCTTCGGATCTATTTCTCGAGTGAGTCACACATCAATTGCTTGTCTTAACTAGTGATACTTGGCTTCATACTCATCTTGCATTAGATCGTTAGGAAAATGATAAGGGAATTTAGGATATTCCTCATTCGGCCTTATAAAAATTCTCCCACGTTAGCCCTTAGTCATCCACTTTGAGCCTTCTCCGACGTCCTTTTCTTCATTTGAAACCCATTCCCAGCCTTCAACCGAACTCTATACTCTTCGAATGGTTGTTCAAACGAGAAAATGAGGGGGTGATAACGAAAGAAAAAGTAAGATGATGACAAAAGAAGGCATTGCTCAACGCGCAACAAACAGACCAAAGGAACCGGCCTTCCGACTACCTTGTAGAAAGTGGCATGGATCCTGCTGTGAACTTCTCCAATGATAATCTCGTACGCTCGTCAGAACGGCTGGAAGAGGAGCACCACGAAGTGAACTTCTCCAACGATAATCCGGTCTTATATCGGGAAACGAGAAGAGGACTGCAGCCTCGGGTACGAATTCCATAACCGAGAACTTCTCCAAATTGATAATCACTGAAACCTCAATAGGGATTAAGAGAAGAGGAGCTCAGTATCGGCCCGAGAACCAACAAGAAGAACTTCGCCTACGATAACCTCCTAGAGCCTCATGGAGAAGCGGAGCTTCAGCTTGAGCATAACATAAAAAAAAGGATAGTTCTTAAAAGAAAACGAGGGAGAAAGGATTGAAAAGAAGAGAGACGCCGAAAAAAAAAGAGACGGATGTAGAATTGGAAGACGATGAAGAGATAAGCTCACTTTCCTTTAAATTCCTTCCGTTCTAAGTCCTAGCCAAATTATAACCCTTAACCCTTTGATTCCACATAGACGGTCTCTCGCTTAGGTGAAATGATTAAAAATGCCTCGATCACATGTAAATTGACTTAAAATTGCTTGTGTTGACTTGAGTGATAAAAATATAAAAATCCCAAGATAGCTAAATGAGAGCAAGAGCGAACCTGGTGAGAGTTGTCGAAATGGACAAGTCTATGGACTTAGGACTTTAGTTTGACGACATGACTTGACGGCATTTTCTTCCTTCAAATGTCTCGTAAAATTTTAGGCGTGACGACTGATCGAAGCAAAATAATCTGACCCCATATATACAAAAAAATGTACATATATATAATAATAAATAAACAATAAATAATAAAATTCGCACATTTTAACATGAAATATTATGTTTCATATGCGTTGAATTGAATAAATGCGAATTTCTTTAGTGTATTGCACATTCTAAATGCAATTTTAGATTGCATTGGTACTGAATTGTTTAAATGCGATAAATTTTTCACTGCTTCTACCCTCACACAATATTTTTATAGTACATGTTTTCGGGGACCATGTACACATGCTTACTTGATAAATTTGTGTGCTCGTGACTTGAATTGATTTCATATGATTGCATAATTAATCAATTCGTGTGCATCATTTGAGGGGGAGCAAGTATAGGACTTGTAGATTAGCTCCAAATATTTTTGACATTTTTCTCTGAGTATTTCAGATCTTTCAAAATTAAGGAGCGAGCCGTCGACACTACAAAGAGAGGAGCTAGACACAAGACCAAATATTTCAAAGATAAAACTGCCAAAAATAATTGTTGATTAACTCCATTATTACTAACGCTTATCTCTAAGTGGTACAGATTTTTAAATTTCTGCCAGGGGAGCTAGACGTTACTACACGGAAAATACAGGGAGTTAATTGCATTTATTTTAAATACTAAGGGGGAGTCTTACAAAGGGTTTTATTTTGAAAGAGTGGTCAATCTGAAAATTTTAGAAGTACTTACTATCGAGAAACTAAATAGAAGACTTAATTCACGATCATAAGTTTCTCGATCGTAAACAGTATTGGGAACAATTTTGATTGGCCGCGATAATTTGCGATCGAAAAATTTGAATTGAGAGCAATTTTCGATTTCAAAAATTTCTCGAACGCAAATAGTAACGGGCCTGATCCATTTAATCGCAAAACGTCCAATCGCAAAACCCAACATTTGACTTAATGATAGTTAATAAAAGTTTAAATTTTGTCAGTCGAAAAACTTTTTCTCACGCAACCCTAAATCGCAAAAATTTCTCTCGCGCAAAACTTTCACAGACAGTTCAAACTTCTGAAAAATTCTTTCGATCTTCAACACGAAATTGTCTTTTTAAGGTAAAAATGAGAATCTGTTGCCATTTACGTGTGATTTAACTTCGTTAGCATCTACATTTTGTAGTTTTCGCATGATTTATGTTAGTTTCTCGACTGTTCTTCAAAACTGAGAAAATCGCATACTATTTGATAGTGTTTTAGGCTTGATTTTGAACTTTATCTGAGTTTAATGCCTGCACTTAAGATAGTTTCGATATTCTCTATGAATCTGATAGAATGGATCATCGGAAAATCTGCATCTTCGACTGTAATCTGAGTTTTGATGAAACTGGGTACTTGAGTTTTTAAAGCCATCGGAGAACTTTGTCGATCGCAAACAGTCTTAATTGAATTCCGATTTAATTGAGATACTGTTTGTGTAGAATTAGTTTTTCGATCGGTAAAATTCTGATTTAGTCGCAACGATAGAAGATTTTGACCGAAAAATTTACTTACCATCGAGAAATCTAATTAAGATTTTATGAGCGAAAAACTTACGCACTGATTAGACAATTTAGATGTTAATTTTATCGAGCGTAAAACTTACGATCGCAAATTAGAAATTTTCGATTCAATTTCAATTTGATCTCAAAAATTTAGCAGCGAGAAATTAATTTTTCAACACTTAATTTTTCGACGCAAAATTCGCCGCCTGAGATCTAATTGGTTGAAAATTTCTCGACGATTGACTTAGTCTTTCGTTGACTAATTTCTCGATAAAATTATATCGCAGCTAAAATTATTTTACTTACAATCGAAAATCACATTCCGCTCGACAAATTTCAAATCGGAAATTTTATTCAATCGAGGAAAATTTCTCGATAGTAAATTTACCTGAGAAATAATTTCTCAATCGTAAATTTACACGGAATTTTTCTCGATCGTAAAATAGGTCGAATACAGTCTCGATTTCAACTTCAATACTTAGAAAATTTTACTAAGTCTTTTACTCTGTAGCAGACCTTTGCGTATAAAATTTTCTCGATCGAAAAATCGAACTGAGTCATTTCAATTGAAATAAGTGTATAGGAAATCAAATTGCAATTCAATTTTATCGACCGAAAATTTTCTCGGCATGAACAGTGACTTACTGATTTAACACTTAGCGAAATTTCGAACGATTTTTCACACGACAAATATTTTATTCGAAATTACAATAATGCCATCACGATTTTTGAAATTGAACATACACTATGCATTTCATATGATTTCAATTTAAAATTCATCGAACATGCTATTACATGCAATGTCATTATAGTTTGATGAAATTTATTCATACTTCGACTGAAAATAAAATTGAACTAATAAACTTTTATATATCTTATTTTTCAGATAGATCGCTACCCAACCTATAATCACATATACGAGAAATCCCTATATCTAAATGTCCACGACACGAACTTCCAACTGGACCTGGCCACCTTCCGGAACGAACATCATTGTGTCAATCCTTCAAGGCCATCCCCTATGGCATGGACTTACCGTGACGGCATAAGTGCCGATGGTCTACCTCCAGCAGTTTTGGGGGATGATCAAGAGCATCATCTTGGACGGGGGATATCATTTCACGACGGTTGTAGGGACGAGGCACATTTGCATGGGCAAGAACGAGTTCAGAGCTCTACTCGACCTCCCTCACAGCCAAAACTACGACCCCCTCCCATCAGATGAAGAACTGGTGGCTGATTTCCTTCAAATGGGTTACCGTTCGCCGCTCACTAAGCTCGCTCAGGTTCAGAGCAACGGTATCCCTCACCCATGGAAGACACTGTTCGGGATCGTGAACAAGTGTCTATCGCCGAAGCACGCCGGCTTCGACAAGGGCAACGGCCACATCCTCCGGATTTTTCATGGAGTCGTGTTCTCGCGAAATTATGATTTCGCCCAGCTGATCTGGAACGACCTTGCAGAACAGATCTGACAAAAGGAGAACAACCGGTCCAAGAACGTGCCGTACGCGGGATGGTTCTCCGTCATCATCCGACAACACATGGAGATGTACGCGCAGAACATTCCTCGCCTGCCACCGGGTGGAAACTATCAGCCGCCCCGGCTCAAATTCTTCCACAACCCAAGGCTGGTGGACCTTACACAGCCTTCAATGGCCATACCTCTCAACCTTCTTCGGCTCGCTGACCCCGCAGGAGCTGAGTATCAGAGCTTCTGCCGGGAACACAACTTAACGGAGCAGATGATTAGAGGGCCCCCGGCAGATGTACATGTGAGACCTCCTCAACCACAACAACAGCTAAGCCCTGAGGACGCGATGATTGATGATGTCGATCAGGAGCTTGCTCAGGATCCACCATTGGTCGAAGAGCCAATGCCCGACGTCGAAGATACTTTGATAGACGCCGTGGCTACAGAGATGGAACTCGAGGCTCCTGCACTCGAACTACAAGTGGAAGTGCCCTTACATGTTGGCGTGCTCGAAGAATCTTTTGAGGAAGTTCTTCAACAAGAGGCACAGCCCAAAACGGAAATGGGGCAAAGCTCTCTTCCACCTGTGACGGATCAGGCACTGGAGGACGTCTATCGTGACCTCACTCCTCACACGGCCACCCCGTCTGACACAGAGTGACGAGGAAATCAGTCTGATCAAGAGGACTCCCAGAAGACTGGGCATTCAACTGGTGTCTCTCTTTCCGGCCGTCACCGTCGCACCAGATACTCCGTTGCCCACAACGACAAGTGTTGATGGCATTTCTTCGCTCAATCTTGATCCGCAACCAACTTTTGTAGTATCTGGTTCGCAGGCGCAACCCGAGCCTGCAACAACACCCATAGAGACGAATCCTCAGGATTCGACTCGAGGATTGGGTGGAAGTCTCATACAGTCACAACCTCAAGTGACTGTTAGCCAACCCCAAGAGTCGGTGTCTACTCAAGGGTTGATAACAGGCGACATCAGTCGTCCTGGTCCATCCATGGAGGCGTGTGCACCCTTCGTGACGAACGAACAATTCCAGGCCGCTCTCTCTGCTGATGTACAATCAATGGAAGAAAAGATCACAGAGAGAGTACTCCAAGCACTCGAGGCATCCCGAAGAGATACCGGGAAAGCACCTGCCTCTGAAGGCCCGTCGTCACGAACCAACCCCACACCTCCATAACCCACACCCACCGACCCTCTAGCCACTTCCTCCATCCTCATCAACCCATACACAATCCCAATCACCGAGCTCCATGATATTCTCCTAGCCCGTTTGATAGGCCTGTCCATCCGATCGCCTCAATAAGAATCCCTCTATCGGCGATTGGTGGATCATCCTGAGCCACCGACCGACAGCTGATGTAATACCTGCAAAATTTATACGGGATTACTTCAAAAAAAAATATTCAAAATGGGCGAAATCAAGTTTCGAACAAGAAAAGATTTCTTTTCGAATCGGGCCAAAAATTTACAATTGGGCCCGAAAAAATTTAAATGGACCAAAAATTTATGTATGGACCAAATGAAGAGAATAATGGCCCAAAATAAAAGGTTGGGAGTTGGGTCCTTTAATAAAAATTAATTGGGCCGTAAAACAAGAAGTGAAAGCCCAAATAAATAAATAATTAAAAATAATAATAGTAATAATAATAATAATATTTAATTATGGCTGCAATAAATTAAGAGAAAAATAAATAAATATGTTCCTCCATGTGAGGTTGGTACAATAAAATAAAAAATAACTATAAAATAAATATCTTTACATAATGAGGTAATAAAACCAAAACACCCCACCTCATTACCTCCATCTACCTCCATGTGAGCATGGAAACAAAAGTAACAACCAAATTAAAGAAAATGGAGAGGAGATAACGTGTGGGAGAGAGGAGGGGAGAAAAGAAAAAAGAAAGGAAAGGAAAAGGAGAGAGCAAAATGCCAACTAATCCTCTCCATGAGTATTAGGACAAAGTCATCACCAAATGACATAAATAAACCACCTAATGCCACCTAGACAAGAGAATAAAGAAAGGAGAAGGAAAGAAAGGGAGAGGGGAAGAGAACGTGAAAAAGAGAGAGGGAAGAGAAAAGAAGAGAGAAAAAAAGAGAGAAAGGAAGAGAAAGGAAAGAAAGAAAAAAGAAAGAAAACAGAGGAAGAAGAGAAGGAGAAGAGGGAAGAGAGAAAAGAGAAGGAGAGATTGCGGGAGAGAGGGAGAAATCGCGGGAGAGATCGCGGTAGAGAACCGGGAGAAAAAGCAAAACCCGCGGACACGTGGAGGAGCTCGGGATCGAAATCCTAGGGTCGGGATCACGTAAAAATAACTCGTAACGTAGCTCTCTACGGACGTAAGGTAGGTGAAGATCATCTATATACGTAAACAAAATTAGGGTCGAGATTTTACTTGTTGCATGAGTTATCTCGTTGCTTGCATGACTATGTGCCGAGTTACGATCAAGATCGAACGTGACTTTCTACGTGAATTCGTGTTGATTTTGCATGCTTTTATGTTAATTCCTTATACGCTATTTTTGGCCATTGCGATTTAGGGAGATAAAAGAAGTTAGGGATTGGAAAGAAGAGTTGGAATTTTTAAGGGCAAGATTGGTTAGATTTGGAAAGTTCAGGTAAAAGTGCAAATTAGGGTTTTCTAGAGTTTTTCTTCAACTTTCGGCCATGAGGGTTAAATTTGGGTGAGGGGCAGAATATTGGGTAGATTGAGTCAATTTAGGAAGTTTAGGGTGTTGGTAAAGATTTAAGAAAATTTGAGTTTTGGATTATATTTGGGTTTTCCAAAGTTTAGGGACTAGATTGAAAAGTTATAAAAATCAGGGGCTGAGAATGTAAAATTCGAACAGGGGAGATTTTTAAAGAAATATAAGCTTTTGGAGTAGATTTGAAATTCGGAATAAATAATTGGGGTCCTTTGTGTAATTTTAAAAAAATATGGGGACTAAATTGAAAAGTTTTAAAAATCTTGGGGCTGGGAATTAAATTCGAACAGGGGTAATTTTTAAAGAAATATAAAGCTTTCGGGGCAGATCTGAGGCAGATCTGAAATTTAGAAAAATTTACGGATCCTAAAAAGTAAATTATGAGATTTTGGATTTTAAATGAAAAAATTCAGAAATATATTTTTAAATTAGAAATTTAAGTGATATTTTGAAAGTTGAACGTTAGAATTTTAAAATATATTAAATTAAGGACCAATTGTGAAATTAGGGTCTTAAAGTGAAAAGGATTAAATTTTGGGAACCCTTAGTGAAATTTTGGTGAGAGTTTCGTTGATTAATGTTTCGGTCCGATTAAATCGGAACGCGGGCTTCGGGCCCGAATTATTTGGTGTATGATAGTTGTGAGATCGGGCCGAGATTATATCTCGGGTCGATATGTTGTTATTTAATATGATGCATTTTATATGTTGCATTCTACTTGCACGACATTTGCATACACATGGTACGAGAAGAGAGAACCGTATGGAGTCACTGTAATATTGTATAGCGATGTTGAGTGGGGTAGTTTATGACCGATTGATGGTCGTCGAATTGTTTGAGTAGTGAGGTTAGGACTAAGGCGCACTATATGATTGAGATGTGGGGAGTGGGCCTCCCGAGCTACTGACCCTGTGTGGGGAGTGGGGCCTCCCGAGCTACTGACCCCTGCGCGCGTGTTGCCTTTAGTTCCTAAGCCTCGGGCCCTGATTGCGATGAGATGAGTTGAGATGATGATGAGCTATGAGAAAAGAGTCGAGCGTGCATTATGTGAGATGTGTCGAGTTTGGGATGTGAGAACATTTGTATTCATGCTTATTTTCATCTATTGGGCAAAAGCTCAGGGTTTACGTGTGTAGGTAATACGGCTGATGGCGGTGACTCCACGGACTTTTGAGGGCGGCGCAGTACATGAGACGCGACCTGTGGAACGAGTTTATGTTTCGTGTTTTTAAATTTGGGCTTGGGCCAAATGAATCAAAATGTGTTTGGGTTTGAACTTATGGATTTAGACATCGACCGTATTTGTATTATTATATTTTAAAAGTTTTAATTAAATGGGTTTACCGCTGCTTACGCTGCGAAAATCCGCCAAAATACGTATCTAGGAAGTTGGGTCGTTACAGGTGGTATCAGAGCGTTAGGTTATAGGTTCTGTAGACTGTCCATGTACTGCCGCTCAAAAGCCTGGAGGATCAGCCTACGCCTGTAAGTTTAATACGTGATTTACGATTTTCTGATATATGCTTTACATGAATATTTGTGTGATTTTATGTGATCCTTGATGTGTTCGAAAGCTATAGATTTTGTACTTTTATACATAGATTTGCAGGAGAATCTTGGTTGAATTAAGGTAGGAGGAGGATTACTAAAATCCAGACCTTTGATCGAATTTGGGGTTGCTTTGAAATTCAGGTGAAAATTCGGACCAATAAGGAATTTGACGAAATTTAAAGTTTGGGCCTTTTCGAAATTTGGGCTTTGTCAAATTTGGGCTTGACCGAATTGGACCAAGCTGAAATTCGGGAAGTTAAAAATTTATATAATAAACGGCGAAATAAAAAGAGTTGAACTTGTTATATGCGAAAATGGCTGTTACATAAACGAAACATAAATCGTATCACAAAAAAAAAAGAGTTTGATAAAACTCGGCGTAAATTATTTGGTAAAATTCGGGGTTTATTTGATAAAAGTTATTACTGCCGGAACTAGTAATTTTTGGGCAGTAATTAAATTTAGGCCTCATCTGAAATGTTTACTGCAAATTAGAGTTTGGACTTTACGTACTATTTTCAATATAACAAAATATTAGGATAGAGCTGAAATAAGTATGTACGTATAATACATATTATGGAGGAAAATAATCATATACGCATAGAGTGCGCATCGGAAGCATGGTAGGAATAGGAATAAGTATGTCTAGAGAATGTGGAAACTTAGACGGGGACGTAGAGAAAATATGGGAGAATCAATATATATATGCGAAATTTTCCATTACATAACTAATACATAACTGAAAAGCATATTACAACCCAAAAAAAAAATTAAAAAATTGGAAGATTAAAACTTCCTTATTTAGTAGCAACAATTACACAAAACTAGAAGCAAGTACAATGGGTAACAATCCACATTACCAAAATAGCCATCACCAATGCGAGCAAACCTAAGAGAAGGAATAACTCGGACTTAAGTCTTTCGAGACTCTCAAGAGGTTCGTGAGGGATGTTCTCACGCTCTGCATTTTCTCCAAAGTTATACATGGTGAAGTTTAAATGATCTAAACTGAGAAAATTCTGTTGTGAAAAATAGCGTGCATCAAGTACCTATTTATAGGCGTGAGTGAAGCGAAGGGATAAACCTCATTAATTTCGAGTTTTCGTCAAACGTCGTATAAAGGTAAGTTCTATTAAATTCAAGATCAGATTTTTCTTCGAACGCCGTAATCTCGATTTGAGAAATCACGCGCATGAAGATAATCGCTTTGGACGTTTTATCACAAAAATCTAATCCAAAATCTCGAAGAAAGATGTTGATATCCAATACGAAAAAAAAAATTGCTCACTTTTAAATCAATGTCCACGACAGAAACATGTTGGAAAGTACGGCGAACTAACGCACAAACACGGCTGAACTTTAGTCTATGTTTACGGATCAGCCAAGCTTCCTTTCTTATCGATCACAACACAAAAGTTACAAATCTCTATCCCTTCTACAACTCTTGTGCTTTCACCTCACTGTGATTTTCACTCTAGAGTGAGTTATATGCTCGAGAAAGTGGAATGGGAAATTTGGACAAGTCAGATTTTGTTTTAAGTGAGAGTATAAGATCTATCCTCGCCGTACATTATCCGATCGAACACTCCACAAGTCGCCACGTGGTCTTACATTTCCGCTTGTTGGAGCAAGAATCGCATGCGACTCTATAAGTGAAATAGCACCTTCACTACCATCTGTCCGATCTTTGATCCGACGCTCACGATTCACCATCCTCTTCATTCACTTTCTAAACATCTCAGCCGTTGACTTATTCGCGCGATATCCTGCGAACAAAATTTAATCTTCAGCTTTCAAATCCTAGCCATTAGATCGCGCGCCAGTTAGATCCAACGGCAACTGCTCATCGTGATCTTCTCAACTTAGTTTCTTCAATTTTCAACTTCATTTCTAATGAAGAAGAAAGTCCCATTTAAGTGGACGAAAGCGTGTGAAGAAAACTTCCAGGAGTTGAAGCAAGCGATTAACAACAACGCATGTTCTTGCAATACAGTGACGCTTCTAAGAATGTCTTGGGATACGTGTTGATGCAGAACGAGAAGGTAATTGCGTATGCCTCCCGACCAGCTGAAACCGTACTACCCCACACGTGATTTGGAAATCGCAACCGTGGTGTTTGCCCGGAAAAATCGGGCGACATTATCTATACGGAGAACGATGCGAGATCTTCACTGATCATAAAAGCCTAAAATACTTCTTCACGCAGAAGGAGTTAAACATGAGGCACAGACGATGGCTCGAGTTAGTAAAAGACTACGACTGTGTGATAAATTATCTCACAGGCAAAGGGAACGTAGTTGCAAATGCTTTGAGCCGTAAATCCATGAATACGGATCTGTGCCAACTCGAAGTGGAAATAACCAACTTCGGGAAGAAAGCGAAGTTGAGTCCGAAATATATCGGACCTTCCACAATTGCGAAACGAGTTAGAGAAGTGTCATATCAACTCGAATTGCCCACATCGCTCGCACAAGTTCATGACGTCTTCCATGTATCTGCATTACGAAGTACGTCCCAGACCTGAGCCACGAAGTGCAGGGCGAATCACTTCATCAACGATTGAAGTCAGACTTGAGCTATGAAGAAAGACCGATGGAAATTTTGATGAACGAGAATAAGAATATACCCCCGTGAAGGTCTTGTGACGGAACCAAGTATTGGGAGAAGCCACTTGGGAAAACGCGAGGACGAGATGAGAGAGAAGTACCCCGAGTTATTCTCTGTACTGTAATTTCGGGGACGAAATTCTTATAAGGGGGGAAGGATGTAATACCCGCAAAATTTATACGGGATTACTTCAAAAAAAAACATTCAAAATGGGCGAAATCAAGTTTCGAACAAGAAAAGATTTCTTTTCGAATCGGGCCAAAAATTTACAATTGGGCCCGAAAAAATTTAAATGGACCAAAAATTTATGTATGGACCAAATGAAGAGAATAATGGCCCAAAATAAAAGGTTGGGGGTTGGGTCCTTTAATAAAATTTAATTGGGCCGTAAACAAGAAGTGAAAGCCCAAATAAATAAATAATTTAAAAATAATAATAGTAATAATAATAATAATAATTTAATTATGGCTACAATAAATTAAGAGAAAAATAAATAAATATGTTCCTCCATGTGAGGTTGGTACAATAAAATAAAAAAATAACTATAAAATAAATATCTTTACATAATGAGGTAATAAAACCAAAACACCCCACCTCATTACCTCCATCTACCTCCATGTGAGCATGGAAACAAAAGTAACAACCAAATTAAAGAAAATGGAGAGGAGATAACGTGTGGGAGAGAGGAGGGGAGAAAAGAAAAAAGAAAGGAAAGGAAAATGAGAGAGCAAAATGCCAACTAATCCTCTCCATGAGTATTAGGACAAAGTCATCACCAAATGACATAAATAAACCACCTAATGCCACCTAGACAAGAGAATAAAGAAAGGAGAAGGAAAGAAAGGGAGAGGGGAAGAGAACGTGAAAAAGAGAGAGGGAAGAGAAAAAGAAGAGAAAAAAAAAAGAGAGAGAAGGAAGAGAAAGGAAAGAAAGAAAAAGAAAGAAAAGAGAGGAAGAAGAGAAGGAGAAGAGGGAAGAGAGAAAAGAGAAGGAGAGATTGCGGGAGGGAGAAATCGCAGGAGAGATCGCGGTAGAGAACCGGGAGAAAAAGAAAAACCCGCGGACACGTGGAGGAGCTCGGGATTGAAATCCTAGGGTCGGGATCACATAAAAATAACTCGTAACGTAGCTCTCTACGGACGTAAGGTAGGTGAAGATCATCTACATACGTAAACAAAATTAGGGTCGAGATTTTACTTGTTGCATGAGTTATCTCGTTGCTTGCACGATTATGTGCCAAGTTACGATCAAGATCGAACGTGACTTTCTACGTGAATTCGTGTTGATTTTGCATGCTTTTATGTTAATTCCTTATACGCTATTTTTGGCCATTGCGATTTAGGGAGATAAAAGAAGTTAGGGATTGGAAAGAAGAGTTGAATTTTTAAGGGCAAGATTCGTTAGATTGGAAAGTTCAGGTAAAAGTGCAAATTAGGGTTTTCTAGAGTTTTTCTTCAACTTTCGGCCATGAGGGTTAAATTTGGGTGAGGGGCAGAATATTGGGTAGATTGAGTCAATTTAGGAAGTTTAGGGTGTTGGTAAAGATTTAAGAAAATTTGAGTTTAGGATTATATTTGGGTTTTCCAAAGTTTAGGGACTAGATTGAAAAGTTATAAAAATCAGGGGCTGAGAATGTAAAATTCGAACAGGGGAGATTTTTAAAGAAATATAAAGCTTTTGGGGTAGCTTTGAAATTCGGAATAAATAATTGGGGTCCTTTGTGTAATTTTAAAAAAAAATGGGGACTAAATTGAAAAGTTTTAAAATTCTTGGGGCTGGGAATTAAATTCGAACAGGGGTAATTTTTAAAGAAATATAAAGCTTTCGGGGCGGATCTGAAATTTTTAACGATTTGGGACAGATCTGAAATTTAGAAAAATTTTCGGATCCTAAAAAGTAAATTATGAGATTTTGGATTTTAAATGAAAAAATTCAGAAATATATTTTTAAATTAGAAATTTAAGTGATATTTTGAAAGTTGGACGTTAGAATTTTAAAATATATTAAATTAAGGACCAATTGTGAAATTAGGGTCTTAAAGTGAAAAGGATTAAATTTTGGGAACCCTTAGTGAAATTTTGGTGAGAGTTTCGTTGATTAATGTTTCGATCCGATTAAATCGGAGCGCGGGCTTCGGGCCCGAATTATTTGGTGTATGATAGTTGTGAGATCGGGCCAAGATTATATCTCGGGTCGATATGTTGTTATTTAATATGATGCATTTTATATGTTGCATTCTACTTGCACGATATTTGCATACACATGGTACGAGAAGAGAGAACCGTATGGAGTCACGGTAATATTGTATAGCGATGTTGAGTGGGGTAGTTTATGACCGATTGATGGTCGTCGAATTGTTTGAGTAGTGAGGTTAGGACTAAGGCGCACTATATGATTGAGATGTGGAGAGTGGGCCTCCCGAGCTACTGACCCTTGTGGGGAGTGGGGCCTTCCGAGCTACTGACCCCTGCGCGCGTGTTGCCTTTAGTTCCTAAGCCTCGGGCCCTGATTGCGATGAGATGAGTTGAGATGATGATGAGCTGTGAGAAAAGAGTCGAGCGTGCATTATGTGAGATGTGTCGAGTTTGGGAGTGAGAGCATTTGTATTCATGCAAATTTTCATCTACTGGGCAAAAGCTCAGGGTTTACGTGTGTAGTAATACGGCTAATGGCGGTGACTCCACGAACTTTTGAGGGCAGCGCAGTACATGGGACGCGACCTGTGGAACGAGTTTATGTTTCTTGTTTTTAAATTTGGGCTTGGGCCAAATGAATCAAAATGTGTTTGGGTTTGAACTTATGGATTTAGACATCGACCGTATTTGTATTATTATATTTTAAAAGTTTTAATTAAATGGGTTTACCGCTGCTTACGCTGCGAAAATCCGCCAAAATACGTATCTAGGAAGTTGGGTCGTTACACCTGCCGCGGCCAAAGCTCCCACTCACGGCGCAGACATGACGATCCTGACGATCAGGACCCTCATGAGGGGGAGAAGAGGCCGAGGACATCTACAAGTGGCCAAGGACAAGGCTCGGGGGCTACACAGACAAGCGCTGGAGCTGGTGAAACCCAAACAACCCAAACACAAACCCAAACAACCCAAACACAACCCCACCGAACCCAAACACAAACCCACCAAACACAAACCACCCAAACCGCCCACACCACGCACCGCATCGCCCACATCGACCCACCAACCTTTCACCTCAGGACGCCTCCGTACACCCCACTGATCTACTCAAGCCCCTTGCTTTCGGAAGAAGAAGCAAGTGCTGCGATGCTAGCTCTAGCAGCTACCCAAGCCACTCCCTCAGCCGCTCCAGACCAACCGGGACCCTCTGGACATGGTGTCAATCCACACGAAGCCCTAGACAAGTACATCTTCGAAGGACAGTGGATGACCCACTCCATGCACGAGGAGCATCAAAGACAACGGCTTCACGACGTTCGGCGCTTTCTACAAAAAGCGTCCATAGATCTCGTAATCATAGAAGACAACGAGCTTCAAGAAGGTGAAGACTACGAGCGAGTTATCCCAAGACTACCAGAGTTAATAGCTCAACAGGCGGTTCCCTCTCCAGAGGATAACGTCAGGGACCGTCCGGATCGACACGCAATGGGAAAACATTCAAATTGAAATTCCCTTCCTCGAAGAAGTTCGTGAGAATTGAGGTCTCCGGACAGAGTAAAGAAGCCAAACGAGTTCGAGCTGAGAGGGATCTCTCATTGGGATCAGCAGAAGAGGATGGCCTACCTCTGGATGCTGACCAAACTAGGACCTGATCTTAGGCTGAGGATGACTAAGACACAAGCCAAGAGCCATTATAAGAGTCTCTCCCCAATAAGCCAACTACTCAGCATCTACTGTGACAAAGGAGGACTTCCAACACCTCACTACATCATCGAACGAGTGGACAGGACCCGAGAGGAACTGAGCAAGAGCGACCTGCCGTACCTCCCCGCCGATGAAGTGTACCGTCTTTATCAGCTATACGTGGAGAAGTACAAAGGTCCTCAGGGCTTCATCAAGACAGAAGGCCTCGAAGGGCTCTACCGGTTCATGTTGCGCCAGGTCAAGTACTATGCCGCACACGACCTTCAGATGGCTCTGGAGAGCAATATGAAGAAAGTCAACATGATCGCTCCACTCAACAAAGGACCTGAGATCGAAGGGCTTCCCAACAATCACGTGCACATCAGCTCAGTCCTAGGCATCACCTACCACAATCCAATAGCAAAGAAGAATAGGTTGATACTGAAGACTGAGATTCATAAGTTTTGCGATGGGACGCTCAAGGTCATCAGGAAAAACATCGAGCAGAGGTTGGAAGAAATCAACAGAGACACTATGCTGAGGATCCACAGGTTCGTGAGATAACAGCCGCTCTTAATGGAATTGCTTGAAGATATCGAGGAGCGACTGGAGCTTAGGATCACTCTGAGGAACTACGAGCATGCGCTGGGCTTGCGCAGATCATACTACGCACGACGAGGACAAACGGCGCAGAGACGCAATCAAGCACAAAGGGGGAGATTGTAGAATACTATTTGTAATTGTGCTTGATTTCATTAGTTGTCCTTGTAATTAGGGGCGTTTTGTATAGTAGTCCTTAGATTAGGACTAGTTTGATATTTATACCAAGTTTGTTTGGTATAAATACTTGTAAAACAATTGAGCTTAATAGAGAAAGTTTTGAGAATTGATCCGAAAGGCTTGCAATTCGATTTCTAGAGAGAGAAACAACAGTAACTTTCTCACTCTACTCGAATTCTCTCTCTTGTTCTTCATTTGAGTTTTTCGATCGAATTCAATTGCATATCTAAACGATCAAATTACTATGAATTCTAGCCTATGATCATAGAGTTGTTAATCGTAGGACCTAACACGTTGTACAGAAATAATGAAGGATTAATGAGAGTCATGTTCTTGTCCGAGATTTAGAAATGCTGTGATGGGACTCTCAAAATCATCTTACAGACGATGAGAAGTAAGGTGAGAAGATACAGTGAGCCATCAAATGCTGACCCGACCACCTTAGGTCTCGAAATTTCAAAAATGAAATCATTAGCCGATCCAAGAATGCCATTGAAGAAATTCAAGACAGACTGTCCCTTCGCCGGAGCAGACTATTTGAGGTCGCTCTCAACCTCAGAATATCCGTTTACAGGACAGAAGGCCGAGCTACAACGACAAATGAACCACAAAGGGGAATATTGTTAGAAATATTTTATTGTGTTCAATTTTGCTTTATGCCTATACCATGTAATTTATATTAAGCTAGGATCAAATTGTAAATATACCTAACATGTGGGTATATTAGTTGCATTGGGCTTAATAGCCCATTGGGGCTTATGTATAAATACCCTGAACATTGATGTTTAGGGTTACTGATTCATTATCAGAGTTGAAGTATTCTGCTAAATATCTCGCGCGTATTTCATCGTTCAAATTCTGCAATTCTCTGGTGGTATTACTGCTCTTTAGCATCCGTAATTCATCGTCAAAGGTAATACCAGTTATATGAATCCCTTTCTCAATTCCCGTGCCAACTTCTATATGTCCATAAACATTTGGGACAGAGGGAGTACTAGACTTTGCTAGCTAACCCTTTTTTAACGGCATTTTTGTTTCCTTTATTCTTTTCCACTTTGTTCATGAGCATCCAGATACTCGTAAGACTGTCAATCGTCGCTTCTTCTGGAATTCTTCAGTCGCGCGCACCATGTTCCAAAAATCACATGTCAATAATCGTGTAGTTTCTTCCAACTCTTTTATCAGTTAGCGCCTCGCCTTGTATTTTCAATTTATTGAAGGAATCATGCTCTTCCTATATACTCAAATATTCCTTTGGCTCCCATCATTTTCATAGCCTAGAGGTCGTTGCGAAGAGTTCGTAGTCATATTTATTTTACTCGATTCACCTTGTATACTTTTGCTAAGGTATACCACACATCTTTAGATGTAGTAGCGATGGCTTATTTTTTTTAAAACCAACTTCATCAATCTGAGTGATTGCTAATGTAGAGTGCAGTTGTCTGAAATTGACACGGCTATGATACCAATTTGATAAACGCTAATAATAGAATAGTGTATTACCAAACCTTACTTCGTTGACCAACGGGGGTTGGTCCAAGTGGTAAGCGGATTGGTATCGCTTAAGCAAGGTCTCGGGCTCGAATCCTTGTGTATGCAGCACCCGGCTTTGGGGCCTCACCTGCCGTTACCAGGTACTCGACGCGGGGCGAACCGGATTAGTTGGGGCAACCCGGAACCAGTCGGGTATCTGGAAAAAAAAATCGTACTTCATTGATATTTCGGATGTCTTGCATATTAAAGAAACAACCATAATCTTCAAACTTTTATTAAGTCAAACGATGCAACCTTTTTTTACTTCTTTATCGCTGCCCCTTAACATATTCATGGGGAATACAAAGACTCGTATACATTCAAACCCTTTTACTACCACATGGGCTTGATGAGCCGCGCAGCACTAAAGAGTTCGGTTGCGATAATAATGCTGATGAACTTATAGGCATGGTGCACATTTAGGGTGCATTTAGTATTAGATAGGTCAAGTTTAGCAGTATCGAATAGATTAAAATAAAAGCATTCAGACCATAATAGTGCTACTGATGAGCATCGATAGATTGTTAATACAGCTAACTTACACCATGTTTTTATGACACAAGCTATCCGTTGACATTTTACATCCACGCCTGATCGAGCGAATCGAGTAATAAAAATAAAACGAATATCGACAAACTAACCACGCTCAACAGGCAAGTGTACCTATCGATAATAGTATAGAATGGCGAGTATTCGAGTATCGAATCCCAAGGGAACTAAATAATTAGAAAAACTTGAATTTAAATATCCTAGTAAAAATGCTTTGATTGTTGTAAAACTGAAAATATAAATGAACAAAACTAATAAAAATGATGAGAATGAACGACGATAAGAAAGCGAAACGTATTTGAGACTTCGACTCCCCCTAGCTCGATCGATCTGCTGAAAACATATATCAAAGTTTTAGCTAAACGTTAGACCGTGAGGATTACCAGCACATGCGTATGAGTTCATATGACTGACGAAACTGCGCCTTATCACACGAGGCTCGTAAGCAACTAATCTACGTCTTAAATAGCCGGCAAGCTTCCCTGACTACTTAATCGAAGATTGCATTAAATCATTATTAATCCCTCTATTAGATTTGACTCTAATCCAGTGGAGTAGCTCAACCTATCTCTAGTGACGAGTTTATTCCGCTCGTTTACGAGTGTTCTAATCGTTCACCCCCTCTCGAGCGCAGCGTACGATTTCCCAATTAATCTATCTTACACACATAGACATGAATAAGATAAATAATAATTTCAATCACATAGACATAATCGAAATCATATAAATTTGTAAAAGAGTCTTAACAATAGCATAACATTAAATATACTTAAAACATACGATCGATCTTGCCAGGGCTCATCTCATCTCAAATACACAAGGAATTAGCTACTCATTTTCTCAACTAAGAACATAATAAACATCAAAGAAATATAGATCTTCCCTGTTTATGGCTTCGTACCTTGTTCTTCGTTGAGCCGTTTATCGAATACCTAGCATACAAGCTAAGTGAATGAGCTAACTTTCTCTGTAGCCTTTCTTTCTCTTCTCAAAGTGTATGTGTCTGTTCTCTCCCAATGATTCCTTCCTCTATTTATAGCAAGGGGAGCTCATACTCATGTACATGCAAGTCTTCTTTGCTTTAACTTGTTCACATTGAAGAAAGCTAACTTTGTCCCCCAATTCCTTCAACTTTAGCCTCCTTTATTGAGTTCAAATGGAATGGGGTGTTTCAATGTCGAAAGTTAGGTCAAAAGCATGCCTCTTTCCTCGAATAATGGTTGAACTTTCGACCAAGAAGAGACAAGTTAGGTAGGAGTCATTTTTAGTGTGTTTTGACCTCCAACACCACCTCTAACACGGCAGTAACTTCCGAAATTAATATCTCTCAATCTAGAGCTCCAAATCCAAATACCTCCGGTAAGAATCAAGATTAACAAGTCTTCTATCTTTGGTTAAAATTTCAGCTTCATTGGACAACTTTTACCCCCTCATCTGTTAAGAATCCGAAACTGTCGAAAAACTTGGAAATCATGCAAACAAAGCTTGACTTTGATTCACTAAAAACTTTGCATTAAGTTCAAAAATTAATATCTCACGATGTAGACATTCAAATGCAAATCCCTTTTGTGAGAATTAAGATCATTAAGTATTCTAGCTCCCCTCCAATTTTCAGATCTATCGGTCAACTTTAACCCCTTATTTTACGAGACATGCTAAACTGCTGCAAAACTGTCCGAAATGATGTAAACTCATAATTAATTACCAAATTTGACATGAAGACTCCTTTTTAACTTGCAAATACTTCAATTATAATACCTATAAACGTAAGAAAATACGTTTATCAAATTTCCCCACACTTAAGCATTTGCTTGTCCTCAAGCAAAGAAATGCAAATGGCATATAAAAGGATAAAATCATGCAACGTATCAATCAAGAACGAAATCACGTAGGAGATAATGCAAATAATGTCGGAAGGCTCGAAATCACCGACTAACTTCACGATTTCCTTTAGCGATACCTATCGAAATCCGAACCTCACAAAGATTCACTCAAATCACTCAGTGTATAGGTTAAAATGTCTATGAACTCTCTCGGGCCATGCACTTAATCTAATCTCTACCATAAGCTTGCAAATGATTCGTAAATCTACCACTTTCAATGCTCAAGCGTGAATCGGAAGGTCTTTATCGGGTTATAATATGGCTATGATATGTAAGATGCGTAAGGAATAAGCATAAAAAGGATATAAGCTGTAGTCGTGTCAGAATCATGCCATCATCTCGTATGCGCCAAAATTCGTCGTTTTTTCATTTTTTTTTCATTCACCAAGCCCTTCTTCTTTCGACTTCTCGATCTATGAAATAGATAATACGCTTTTGAGAGCGAAAGATTATCGGAGGAAGGGTTCTTAGTCAAAATATATATATTTTTTCTTTTCTTTTTTTCTACTTTTCTTTTTCTTTTTTTTTCCTTTTTTTCGACGCTCAGCTCGAAAAGTTAGCACGTGTTGCGCTTCTTAAATCCGCCATTCAACCTCCACTTCTACTATCGCTCCGATGGGTTTATGTCTGAAGGCTTAATCAGGTCGCAAATTATAATCCGGTTTCAAATAAAAGGCTCAGGCTCAAAGTGGCTAACTACGGGGGCCAGTCGTGGTTGGATACTTTGGCTATGGACTAAATTCCTAATGCCATCCTCATTTTCACGCAATCACACTTTAAGTAGTTTCAAAACGTAATACACAAGCAAGTTCTGAAGAGAAATAAACTAAGCATGATTCACACAACCAAAGAAATGAGCAAAAAGCTCGTAGGCTCAAAAATCTCACAAAAATAGGGTTATGTGTACGAATCTCTCAAGTATCGCCAAGTTCATCATGTAAGAAAGACGTAGACTACGCATATGCATCCTAATTACTCACACAATTTCTAACATAAAGTCATCCCTTCATGATAAGAAACATAATTTTCGAAAAAACATTTTATGCCAAATTTTCGAAAAAAAATTGTACCAAAAATCAAGACATGCATATATATAACATGTTCGCATCAATTTCGCAGAAATTCCTCTCCCCACACTTAAGATTTACATTGTCCTCAGCGTAACACTTATGTGACACAAAGAAGAGGAAATTAATAGATAAGCAAACTTCCCTGAATAGTCCGGTGTGCATGTTTTGTTCGGCTCCTCCCCACACTTGAGATTTTGAATTCCCTGCGATCATCGAAAAAACGTATAGAAAAATAAAGGAAAAACATAGGATAGGCTTGGGGTGCCTCCCAAGTAGCGCTTTCTTTAATGTCTTTTAGCTAGACATTGTTCGGTGATTTTTAGCTCTGGGTGGTGGTGAGGTGGATCGTTTCCTTTCCAAGCGCTTTGATGTCACCGCCATAGTAATGCTTGAGGCACTGTCCGTTCACTTGAAAGTCCCTCTTTTGTGTGTGTGTGATCTCGACCGTCACCATAGGGAAACACCCGGGTAACCATGAATGGACCCGACCACCTCGATTTTAGCTTTCCCGGGAATAATCGCAGCCGCGAATTGTACAGCAAGACTTTGTCGCCTTCTTGGAATTCCCGCTTCATTATTTTACGATCATGGTAAAGCTTCGTACGCTCCTTGTAGAGGCGGGTATTCTCGTAAGCCATCTGGCACCACTCGTCGAGTTCGTTGATCTGCAAGTTCCTCTTTTCTCCTGCGAGATTCAAATCAAAATTTAATTTCTTTAGAGCCCAATATGTTTTATGTTCGAGCTCGACGGGTAAATGACAAGATTTTCCATAAACGAGGCGATAAGGGGTGGATCCTATAGGCGTCTTATAGGCTGTCCTATAGGCCCACAATGCGTCATTCAGCTTGTTCGACCAATCCCTTCGGTGTTGCTCAATGGTTTTCTCTAAAATTCGCTTCAGTTCCCGATTCACGACTTCCACTTGGCCGCTTGCTTGAGGGTGGTATGGAGTGGTAACACTATGCTTAACGCCGTATTTCTCGAGTGTCACTGAGTGTTACAAAAGTGAGTACCTTTATCGCTAATAATGCAACGAGGAGAACCAAATCGTGAAAACAACGTTTTTAAGAATTTAACGACAACCCTAGCATCATTAGTGGGCAGCGCTTGCGCCTCTACCCATTTAGAAACGTAATCAACCGCAACTAGGATATATCGATTAGTGAACGAACGTAGGGAAAGGTCCCATGAAATCAATGCCCCAAACATCAAATACCTCGCACACTAAAATAAAATTTTGCGGCATTTCATTGCGCTTCGAGATATTACCTGTCCGTTGGCACCTATCGCACATGTCTACATACCTTGAGCGTCCTTGAAGATTGAAGGCAATAGAAACCACATTCGAGTACCTTATGGGCTGTTCGATTCCCCCCATAGTGGCCTCCGGTCGGTCCGGTATGGCAATGGTCTAAGATTTTGATCGTCTCGGGAAATGATACGCATCGCCTGACCATTTTATCGGCACAAGTCCTAAACGAGTATGGATCATCCCAAAAGTAATACTTCAAGTCCGAGAAGAATTTCTTCTTCTGTTGGCTTGAGTATTCCTTTGGTATAATCCTTGCCACAAGATAGTTAGCAATATCAGCATACCAAGGAATATCATCGTTTACCTCACGTAAAGCATAAAGATGCTCATCAGGGAAGTGGTCCTTGATGTTATCCTCGTCCTTCTTTTCGTAATGTTGTTCCTCTAATCTCGATAAGTGATCGGCTGCAAAATTTTCAGCCCCCTTTGGTCTCGAATTTCCACGTCAAATTCTTGAAGTAGTAGTATCCATCGGATTAGTCTTGGCTTTGCATTGGGTTTGACGAGGAGGTGCTTGAGGGCCGAGTGATCCGTGTAGACAATGACCTTGGAAAGGATGAGGTAGGTGCGAAACTTGTCGAGTGCGAACACGACCGCAAGCAATTCTTTTTCAGTGGTAGTGTAAATTGCTTGTGCTTCGTTCAAAGTCTTGCTTGCGTAGTATATCGGCCGAAAGTGTTTGTCCCGTCGCTGCCCCAAAACTGCCCCTACTGCAAAATCACTTGCATCGCACATGAGTTCAAAAGGTAGACCCCAATCGGGAGCTACCATGATAGGAGCATTAATAAGCTTATCCTTAAGTATCGAAAATGCATGCATGCACTCGGATGTAAACTCATATGGCACGTCTTTCTCAAGTAATCGGGTCAAAGGTCTAGCAAATTTAGAGAAGTCCTTAATAAATCTACGATAAAAACCCGCATGCCCTAGGAAACTTCTAATTGCTTTTACTGACGAGGGTGGGGGTAAACGCTCGATAGTCTCAATTTTAGCCCTATCTACCTCAATTCCCCTAGACGAAATCTTATGACCTAGCACGATTCCCTCTCTCACCATAAAATGGCATTTCTCCCAATTCAACACAAGATTGGTCTCCTCGCATCGCTTAAGCACAGCCTTAAGGTTAGAGAGACATACCTCAAACGTGTTACCAAAAACCGAGAAATCATCCATGAATACCTCCATTATGTCTCCTACTAGCTTGTCGAAGATGGCCATCATACCACGCTGAAAAGTGGCCGGAGCGTTGCATAGTCCAAAAGGCATCCTTCGGTATGCGAATGTCCCGAACGGGCATGTAAAGGTAGTCTTTTCTTGATCCTCGGGCACAATGGGAATCTGCAAATATCCTGAAAGACCATCAAGAAAGCAATAAAAATCATGACCCGATAAACGTTCAAGCATTTGATCAATAAAAGGTAAAGGGAAATGATCCTTTCGCGTCGCATCGTTTAACTTTCGATAGTCGATGCAAACGCGCCACCCCGTGACGGTTCTCGTCGGAATTAACTCATTCTTCTCATTGGGCACTACAGTTATTCCTCCCTTCTTAGGTACCACTTGAACTGGGCTCACCCACTTGCTATCCGAGATCGGATATATAACACCCTCATCGAGCAACTTAATCACCTCGGCCTTCACGACTTCTTTCATGTTTGGATTCAATCGCCTTTGGGGTTGCACCACGGTTTGTACTCATCCTCCATGAGGATCTTATGCATGCAAAAGCTTGGGCTAATTCCTCGAATGTCTGAGATCTTCCATGCAAGCGCCCTTTTGTGTTCTTTTAGTACGTCCAAGAGCATGCTTTTCTGCTCCTCTTCTAGATCTGCGGCCACGATGACGGGTAACTTCGAATTTTCTCCTAAGAATGCATACTCCAAGTGATCGGGTAGTTGCTTGAGTTTCGAGCGTCGGTGGTTCCTCGATTGAGCTTTTCTCCCTTTCTTCTTCGTTGCTCGTCTTTACCTTGACGAGTTGCTCGTCTTTGATGTTGTTGTCTTCATTTATGTGAACGTCCGTCGTTAAGGCAACCTCGGGCTCTTCAAATTCTTGCACTAAAGAGAGTGAGTCGGCTTGTGAGAGTCCCTGCAAAGTCAGGAAGTTATCCCAATTAATAATATCCATGTAATAGCATTTATCATCGTGCTCTTCGGTGTTACTCATCGACTCTGTCATATCAAAGGTCACTTTCTCGCTATCAATAGTCAACGTCAATGTTCCATTACGAACATCGACCATCGTTCCCCCGGTAGCGAGAAATGGTCTTCCTAAAATAAGGGGAATATTCTCATCCTCCTCCATGTCAAGAATAACAAAATCAGCTGGGATTATAAATTTATCAACTTTCACGAGTACATCCTCGATGATACCCCTAGGATACTTGATAGATCTCTCGGCTAACTGAATACTCATTCTAGTGGGTTTGGGCTCACCTAAACCTAGTCTTTTGAACATAGAATAGGGCATTAGATTTATACTAGCACCTAGATCGGCCAATGCCTTATGAACAACTAAATCTCCTATAAGACAAGGTATAGTAAAACTCCCTGGATCCTTAAGCTTCTTCGGAATCTTGCATTGGAGAATGGCCGAGCATTCCCCTCGAAGGCAAACGGTGGAGATATCTTCGAGTTTGCGCTTGTTCGTTACCAAGTCCTTGACGAATTTCGCCCAACGCGGCATCTGTGCAAGAGCCTCGACAAGCGGTAAGTAATATGTAATGCTTTGAAAATGGAGAGAAATTTACCGAACTGATCGTCTACTATCTCCTTCTTGAGTCTGGCTGGGTACGGGACCTTTGGTTGGTACGCCTTAATAGTCGGTTTGACTTCGTCCTCCTTGTTGGCCTTCTCGTCCTCGACATTCGCCTTCTCGATCTCGACATTCGCCTTCTCAATCTCGACGTTCGCCTTGGTCCTTGGTACTTCCTCGAGCTGTCGTCTGTTGCGAAGTGACACCGCCTTCACATGGTGGTCCTTTGGGTTGGTCTCGGTGTAACTTGGCAATGAACCGGAAGGACGTTGTTGGATTGATTCGGCAATCTGTCCAACTTGTTTCTCCAAGGCTCGTAGAGAAGATTCGGTGTTTTGCAACCGCGCCTCTTGATTGTCCAAGCGAGAGTCGAACGAAGATTTGATTGAGTATCGAGGAGGCAAGGAATTTAGGCCAAAATACCAAATGAAAGTCGATCGGTTTTTTTTCATTCCCGAGGAAGTGCATATCTTAACCGGATCTCTTTCCCATTAGCTTCTCGAGCATTCCCTCCAACTTATCACCGCGACCTTGAGGGGCAACTTCGGAATTTCCACCGTGGTGTCCATGCGACCTTTGATTTTGAAATCCCGGTGGAGCTTGTTGTTGATTCCCATAGGCGAGGTTAGGATGAACACGATTCGGGACGAAATTTCGCTGACCTTGGTAGTTTCCCATGTAATCGACTTGCTCTGTTGGAATAGTGGCTGGGCAGTGATTTGCATCGTGGCTCCCTCCGCATGTAGTGCATGGTGGAATATATGCCGGATATGAATGAGAAGGCACAATAGTTGTGGGAGGCCTCGGTGTGGGTTGTAATTGGACAGCATTAACGGTCGGTTTCATAGGCAAGAGCGCATTCATCAAAGTCTGCATTTGTTGTTGGAGAGCGTCGAACTTGGCGTTGATTGCGGTAGTTTCAGCGACGTCGTACATTCCCGGTGGTTTGCCTCTATTGCCAGAACTTCCGCGCCGGAAGCTATTAGCGCTATAATCCTCAATCAAATTCCAGCCTTCCGTTGCGCTAAGATTACACAGACCTCCATTGCATGCTCCGTCTAATAGTTGTACAGTGTGGTCGTTCAGTGACTCGTGGAACCGCTGGATTTGTTCGCTTTTCGTCATCCCGTGTTGAGGGAATCGGTTCAAGAGCGCCTTGAATCTGGTCCACACGTCATAAAGATTTTCGCCCTCCTTTTGCTTGAATGCGGTGAGGTCCATCTTTAGTTTGAGAGCCTTGGAAGGTGGAAAGAAATAATTGATGAAGGTGGCGTGCATCTGGTCCCAAGTGGTGATAGGTCTCTCGGGAAGTAAGTTAAACCACTCCTTCGCGTTCCCTCGTAGAGAAAATGGAAATAGATAGAGTCGGATGGCTTCGGCGCTTATGCCTTGTACTCGTATTGCGTCGGTGACAGATAAGAAGTCTCGTATGTGTCTGTAGGTATCCTCATCGGAGAGTCCGTCGTATTGTGCTGTCGTCTGAAGCATTTGAAGCCAATGATGTTTCAGCTCAAAGTTGTTCGGGACTTGAGGAAGGACTATCGCTGAGCCGACCGACCCTACGGCGTTGTTTCTCCACAACTCTCTCATTGGATGTTCTCTCGTTGCTAATGGCATCTCGTCGTGATTCTGCTCCGTCATTTCCACTCGCCTTGCGTTTTCTCGTAGGTTGTGTCGGAACGTTCTTTCGATCTCCGGGTCTCCTTCAACTAATGGTAGCGAATGGTTTCTCCGGGTCATGCACCAGAGAACACGTACCTAGACCCAAAGAAATTCGATTAAGCAAAATAATAAAAATAACAATAAAAATATTTAATTAAAAAATAATAATACTAATTAAAGTAACAATAAAAATTGCGAAAAAAAAATAAAAAAATAAAAATAAGTAAAAATAACAGTAAAAACAATAATAATAATAATAATAGTACTAATAATAATAATAATAATAGTACTAATAAATATAATATAATAGTATATAATAACTGACACACAATAATAATAAAGAAAATAATAATCACTATATTATAATGTATATATATTTTTTATTTTGA
Organism: Craterostigma plantagineum; assembly: GCA_027422505.1. Taxonomy (NCBI): domain Eukaryota; kingdom Viridiplantae; phylum Streptophyta; class Magnoliopsida; order Lamiales; family Linderniaceae; genus Craterostigma; species Craterostigma plantagineum. The sequence continues at coordinate 12,640,269 of JAPQWV010000020.1, forward strand.
GGATGATAAAAATAAATAAGATAGTTTGAAGAAATAATATTAATAATAATAATAGAGCTAAAATAATAAACTGAAGTTTTCCAAATATCAATAGTTCCCCGGCAACGGCGCCAAAAACTTGATCGAGCGAATCGAGTAATAAAAATAAAACGAATATCGACAAACTAACCACGCTCAACAGGCAAGTGTACCTATCGATAATAGTATAGAATGGCGAGTATTCGAGTATCGAATCCCAAGGGAACTAAATAATTAGAAAAACTTGAATTTAAATATCCTAGTAAAAATGCTTTGATTGTTGTAAAACTGAAAATATAAATGAACAAAACTAATAAAAATGATGAGAATGAACGACGATAAGAAAGCGAAACGTATTTGAGACTTCGACTCCCCCTAGCTCGATCGATCTGCTGAAAACATATATCAAAGTTTTAGCTAAACGTTAGAACGTGAGGATTACCAGCACATGCGTATGAGTTCATATGACTGACGAAACTGCGCCTTATCACACGAGGCTCGTAAGCAACTAATCTACGTCTTAAATAGCCGGGCAAGCTTCCCTGACTACTTAATCGAAGATTGCATTAAATCATTATTAATCCCTCTATTAGATTTGACTCTAATCCAGCGGAGTAGCTCAACCTATCTCTAGTGACGAGTTTATTCCGCTCGTTTACGAGTGTTCTAATCGTTCACCCCTCTCTCGAGCGCAGCGTACGATTTCCCAATTAATCTATCTTACACACATAGACATGAATAAGATAAATAAGAATTTCAATCACATAGACATAATCGAAATCATATAAATTCGTAAAAGAGTCTTAACAATAGCATAACATTAAATATACTTAAAACATACGATCGATCTTGCCAGGGCTCATCTCATCTCAAATACACAAGGAATTAGCTACTCATTTTCTCAACTAAGAACATAATAAACATCAAAGAAAATATAGATCTTCCCTGTTTATGGCTTCGTACCCTTGTTCTTCGTTGAGCCGTTTATCGAATACCTAGCATACAAGCTAAGTGAATGAGCTAACTTTCTCTCTAGCCTTTCTTTCTCTTCTCTAAGTGTATGTGTCTGTTCTCTCCCAATGATTCCTTCCTCTATTTATAGCAGGGGGAGCTCATACTCATGTACATGCAAGTCTTCTTTGCTTTAACTTTGTTCACATTGAAGAAAGCTAACTTTGTCCCCCAATTCCTTCAACTTTAGCCTCCTTTATTGAGTTCAAATGGAATGGGGTGTTTCAATGTCGAAAGTTAGGTCTAAAGCGTGCCTCTGTCCTTGAATAATGGTTGAACTTTCGACCAAGAAGAGACAAGTTAGGTAGGAGTCATTTTTAGTGTGTTTTGACCTCCAACACCACCTCTAACACGGCAGTAACTTCCGAAATTAATATCTCTCAATCTAGAGCTCCAAATCCAAATCCCTCCGGTAAGAATCAAGATTAACAAGTCTTCTATATATTTGGTTAAAATTTCAGCTTCATTGGACAACTTTTACCCCCTCATCTGTTAAGAATCCGAAACTGTCGAAAAACTTGGAAATCATGCAAACAAAGCTTGACTTTGATTCACTAAAAACTTTGCATTAAGTTCAAAAATTAATATCTCACGATGTAGACATTCAAATGCAAATCCCTTTTGTGAGAATTAAGATCATTAAGTATTCTAGCTCCCCTCCAATTTTCAGATCTATCGGTCAACTTTATCCCCTTATTTTACGAGACATGCTAAACTGCTGCAAAACTGTCCGAAATGATGTAAACTCATAATTAATTACCAAATTTGACATGAAGACTCCTTTTTAACTTGCAAATACTTCAATTATAATACCTATAAACGTAAGAAAATACGTTTATCAACGCCACATGGGCTTGATCAGCAAATTCCGCACACAAACTTAAAATAACCAAACTACTCTCCTATTTTTCGAATTTTTTAACCTCTAGAATGGGAAACGAGGAAAGAAAATTAAGATTAAGGCTAGATCCAACGTACTATGTTATAGTTTAACATTTTTTATATCCACATGGTCTTGATGATGAGCATCAAAGGCTCAAAGCTCGTAAAAATATGGGTAGCGGAAGGGTTTCTTTGGAAGTCGAAGTGGGAAACTTGGAAAAAATGGGAGAGGAGTACCTGAACGCTCTCGTCGAGCGAAATCTTCTTCACGTCACAAGTAAAAAGTCCAACGGAAGACCGAAGAGTTATGAAATGCATGATCTTTTGAGGGATCTCTGCGTGAGGAAAGCCGACTATGAGAAGTTTCTTCGCGTTGTTAAGAACGAGAATGTCGGAAACTTCGGAGAGTGGCCATTCATCTTTTCCCTGATGAATTTCCTCAGACGATAGAATGCCCGTCACTTCTGCCGTGTTCTCTCCTCTTCACCAGTCCAACTAGGCGAGGGATAGACCTCTCTCCCATGCTCTTCGTTTCGTTGAGGGTATTGGATCTCTATGATAGAAAATTCGCTGCGCTCCCAAAACGAGGTTCATCGGTATTGATTTCAACATCACAAGAGTTCACAAAAACCTACAAACAATAATCTGCTACGTAAGTTATTAAATTTATTGGTTAGCAACCTCATCACCAGCATACCAAACGTAAGAAGTTTGGGGATCAATGTCGACCTACTACAATTGATCTCATGCAAATGCACAGACTTGAGACATTAAAGTTTACCTCGGGCGCCTCTATGTCTATCCTCCTCCCTCCGTTGAATTACCCAACTGTCTCAAAAAAGGTATATTTGTGCCGTTGTATAATTCCTGTGAGGCTCTTGAATGATGTTGTTGGTGCCCTGCAACATCTTCAAGTGCTTAAGATGATAAGGTGTGGATTTCAGTCCGAAGAGCATAACAAAGACCATTGGGTGGTTGACGAAGAAGTTGAGTTCTGCGCATTACAATATCTCGAGCTGTATGTTTGTCATCTGATGCACTGGAAAGCTGATTCCTCCAACTTTCCATAACTTAGGCACCTGAATATTTGTAGTTGTTATTTAGCCACTGAGTTTCCCACACGCTTTGGAGATATCTCGACGCTCGAAATGATCGAGGCGAATGAAACGCCTCTACTGTGGCCTGGGCAAAGGATATTCTGGAGACTCAACGTGAATACGGGAATGAAGTACGACTTCGAACGTTCTAATCAGTTTCACCAGTCTCTTTTATTACATATGTCTATGTCCAATCTCCCTCTCCCAATGTGTGTACCCACATTACACAAATTACGAAAAATAATTTTTACGAATATTAAAAAATCTAAGAAAATTATATCAATTTTGTTCGCAACGAAACAAAGAATAAATTAGCGTTGTTTATTTCTTTTTATCATATAAATAACATGAAATAAAGATAAGTTTATGATTTGGTGGAATTTGTAATAAAAAAATAGAAAATAATAAAAAAATAGAAAATATCTGAACCACACGGTTTGACGGTCAGCATCTAATGATGTGAACACCCATTGGACCATGCAGAGAATCCCATGATTTCTTAAGCCTCACGGCTCGGTATAAACCATCATTTGGTGTGTCAATTTAGAGTAATTAAAAAAATATTAAAATTGAAAGAGAACGACACACTATATAACATTTTTATATTTTCAATTTTCACCCTCTGTTTTTCGTTAGTTATTATTTTAAAAATATACTTATATAGCACACGTATTTGAGTGTGCAAAAAATACTAATACTATTTATACTCTTTATACGCGTTCTAGCCCTAAGAAACACTGTAAATTGGACTGCATTTGGTCTATTACTTTATTTTGTTTAATATAATCTATATTTAATAATTAAAAAAATCACTCACTAACTATTAGGGGTGGCAAAATTCCCACGGTGAACCATCCCCACCAGGAGCCGAGGCTATTGGGACGGGGAATCCCCGGTCAAAACGGGGATGGGGAGTTGACCGTGATTCCCCGTTTGGTGAAAGAGCGGGGACGGGATGGGGATGGTAATCATGTTTTTTACCCATCTCCGGCGCCGAACCCGGCCCCGTTTGAGTCAAGCGGTGATTCACCGTTCCCCGATTAGATTTATTATTAAATAATATAAAATATATTTGAATAAAAGATTTTTAAGATAATCTTTTTAGATTCTATATTATTTAGAAAAAATTACTCTCAACATGTATTCGTCACAATACACTCATATTTCAATCATATATTATACTAAATTTTTTATACTTCAATACCTCATTTTAAATTTGCCTATATTACTTAGTTTATTTTTTGTTGCAATTTTTTTTTAATTTTGTTGGATATAAATAAATATGGGGAATATGAATGTCCCACGGGGAACCCGATCCCCGAATGGTGATTACCCATCCCCGATCCAACTCATCATAAGTGGTGAATTTGTGGGGATGGTATTAAGTACAAGAATTTGGTATGAGGACGGTATGTCCAATACCAGCCCCGAACCCGCCCATTGCCATCCCTACTAACTATTGATTCAAAGGAAACCACCAACTACTTAATAATATGACAAATGAATAAATAAACTATATTATTTAAAAATATGAAATTAGCATTTACAAAATACTTTAAAAAATTTAACCTTTTTTTTTTAATTTTAATGTTTTATTGAAAACATCGAATGTCCTATATTCTTACTAGTGTTTATAAATACTACTCTCGTTTTCACTAGTTGATGTTTGCTGCGTTGTGTTTGTGATGTTTTCTCTAGTATTTGTAAGTCTTCACTTGTATGAATATTGATAAATAACCAGCATCGTATTGTTACATGTTTCTGGTTCATCCAATGCGGTGACGATAAATATCTCATTGCATATTTGAAAACATGATCTTTCTTGCACGAAAAAATGGCATTAATCTTTGCTTGGATTCGATTAATCACCATACGAAGTACGAACGATCACTTTAGCAGACACGAAACTAAACTGTCTTTGAGTGTCTACAATATTTTATCATCGTCTTTCTGTCGTTCTAATTCATTTTCTTACGGATTGTTTCAAATGACATGAAAGATCAAAACTTGTTAATCATCGACTACAAAATGGTTAAAGCGACTACAGAGTACGTAGCCGCTAATAGTTGCGACTACAAACTACATTTAGCGACCATAGTCCCATTTTACGGGCAATTTCGCTAAACTAAAACCTAAATCGCACCTTTTTTTTTTAGAAAGGAAGAATTTCATTCCCACCTGAACAGTTTTAAACACTTCCATACATTGTATGTCCACTAACTAATCAAAACAACCACTTGTTGTAGCATAAAGATCTTTTTGTACATGTGTAAATATCAAATTATCTCAGGAAATATTCTAACGAATCGCTTACCAAACTGCTTTAATCGATCTTCAGTAATGTTGAATTAGTTTTGCCCCATGCTCTACATCTGAACATTGCTTCCCACGACGTCTTAAATTCCTCTCCATTAGAACGTGGTAAAAGAAAGCCGCTATACAAGCTATAAGAAGCTTGTTTTTTTTTTGTAGAATGATATTTTCATTTACTACTATCAAAGGTTACATCCATACTTCAATTCCCCACAGCTCTATACAAGGAATCATAATAAAGCACCAAAACAAACTCGGTTAAAGGTATCAGAATTGGTGGCCTTTTTTACTCGACACACACTTTTAATTCTTCCTTTCATCTCCGCAATTAGATGTGTGATTTGTTCCACTGTCATCTCTCGCCCATCATGTAGTCTTCTATTCCTTTCACACCACTATATGATAGAGAGTAGCAGAGTAGCATGCAAGCACAATGCAATGATGAATATTCCTCGTTCCTCCCACATGCGACAACCATTCACATAAGCCCGCATAAGTGGTCACAAGTCCTCCCAAGTTTAGCCAGCTATGAATCTTCTGCAATACCTCACGACTGAACCCACACTCCACAAACGTGTGTTCAATTGATTCCTCTGTTATACCACATAACCTGCACTTGCTATCAGTTATATACAACCCCCACTCCCAGCTTAACAGTCTGTCAGATGTTAGAAGTTTCCTATGCATGATCAGCCCAAAAATAAATGAATGTTTAGGTCAGTTGTATCTGTTCCACACAGTTTTACAGTATGGAAAATAGGAAGCTGCCCCCCTTAAGCCAATTGTATCCAGACTTGATCGAGTAGTTACCATCAGCCGACAGTGTCCATCTCCTCTCATTATATCCAGCTTGGAACTTCCTTTTAAGTCGATTCAATTTCTTCCAATGCCAGCTGGAGTCTAAGGGGGGTGCGAATTCCCAAAAGCTTGTTTATCTCCCCTTTCTTTACTGCAATTTTCACCAACCATTGTTGCCATCTACAGAAATCATCATGCAAGCGCACCTAAACGCAAAGCCACTGGAACAGGTGCTTAAGAGAGAAACCGTATAAACACACTTCACAAAACAAGTGTCCAATAGTTTCCTCTGTTGGTAATTTTTTTAATATGGTGGGAATATTGATTAATTATGACAATAATATAAATATTATTTTTTTATATATATTATGGGGATATATTAAGAGAAGATATTAGAAAAAAATAGTAGAGATGTAATAGAGAAGGTTTTTAATTTTTATTGCTCATATTACAAAATCTATACATGAAAGCCTATTTATAGATTTCATGCAATCATCTTGATATTCAACATTCATCATTCAATATTGGAGATCTAAATTATTGGTCAAAAAATCAAGGCTATTCAAACTTCAAACTATCCATTTTTGACAATTATATTCAAACTTGGAAATTTCAAATTATTGTTTTTTTTAACACCCCCTCTTAATTTGTGATTTAAGATCTTCTTGAACTTCTCAAGTTTTTCGATCAACACCGCCTTCGTGAGAAAGTCTGCGACTTGATCATTTGTGTTGACGAACTCCATGTGAACTTCTTCGTTGGTCACAAGTTCATGGATGTAATGATGTCGGAGTTCGATATGTTTCGACCTTGAAAACCTGGCTTTTAGTCATAGCAATAGTTGACATATTATCACAGAAGAGTGTTAGTCGGCTTCTTCTGTTTTTATTGTAGATCTACGAGAATTCTTGTTGAGACCGCTTCACACGTTGCATCTGTGGCTGCACTATATTCGGCTTCGCTTGATGATAATGCAACCGTTTTCTGCTTTTTAGAACACCAAACAACCATTTTGTTCTGAGACAGAACACATATCCGGAAGTGCTCTTACGGTCGTCTAATGAACCGGCCCAATCGCTATAAGTGAAACCGGTTAGCAGATTGCCTTCTTTTTCATAGAGAATTCCCATGATTTTAGTACCTTTGACGTATCTCAATAATCTTATTGCCGAGGTAAGATGAAATTTGCTCGGTTCACTCATATATCGAGAAACACAACTTACCGAGTGAACAATATTTGGTCTCGTGTTGGTGAGGTAGATCAATGATCCTACAAGACTTCGATACATTCCTTCATCGATTTTTTCCACACCATCATTTTCCTATAACATCTCGTTCGAGGCCATAGGAGTGTTCACCGGTTTGCTATTCTGCATATTAGGTTTCTTCAACAAATTGTCACCATATTTTCTTGAGAAATAAATAACTTCCCTTTCGATTGTTTTACTTGGATTCCGAGAAAATATTTTAGAAGTCCCGAATCTGTCATCTCGAATTCTTTCATCATATGCTTCTTAAATTCTTCTATCAACGCCGTGGTAGTGCCAAGATAAATAATATCATCAACGTAAAGGCACATGATAAAAAAATCCGTTATACCGGAGTTTTTAAAATAGAGAGATGGCTCACTGGGGCTTGTCGAAATCCTTCTCGAAATAAATACCGGTTGATTTCGTTGTTCCATGCTCTAGGTGCTTGCTTTAAGCCATAAAGTGCTTCTTTTAACCGATACTTTTCTCGGGTTTTCGCTGATCTCAAATCCTTGTGGCAGTTGAACATAAACTTCTTCTTCCAGATCGCCGATGAGAAATGCTTATTTTACGTCTAACTGGTACACGCTAAGCTCCAATTGGGCTGCAAGGACTATTCGAATGGTCTCCATGCGAGCAACTAGAGCAATGTCTCGTTGATGTCGATTCCGGGCTGCTGAGAATAGCCTTTTGCAACCAATCTCACCGTATGTTTTTTAATGGAACCATCTTCGTCGAGCTTTGTTTTGAACTCCCATTTTAGACCGATGGCTTCTTTTCCCTGTGGCAAGTCAACGAGCTCCCAAGTGCCAGTTTTCTCGATGACGTTTATTTCTTCTTGCATCGCGTTTCTCCAAACTTTTTGCTTAGACGCGTCATGAAAATTCTGAGGCCCACAACCAAAAAAGGCAATATCACAATTCTCATAAATGTCTTGTAGTGATCGTACCTTTATTAAAGGGGATTCCGGATCAGAATTGTCTTCAGATATATAGGTACATCTTGGAGAACTTTCTGGCGTAGGTGGTGTAGCTTGATTCTATGGTGGTTGTTCTTGTTGTCGTGGCACCTACTGTGATAACTCCGACGGTAGAAATGGTTCTTGAGAAGAGTTTTCATCCCATTTCAAAGCTGCATGCTCATCAAAGATAACGTCTTTTGACAGCACAAGTTTGTTAGTCTTTTGATTAAAAAGTCTATATCCCTTAGACTCATCGTTGTAGCCAACAAAGACGAGTTTCTCGCTTTTTGTATCATACTTATCCCGGTTTGGGATTGATATGTGCGAGTATGCGATACATCCAAAAATTTTCAAGTGACTTACAACTGGTTTTCTGTTGTGCCAAGCTACGAATGGAGTTTTGTTGAGAACCGCCTTTGTAGGTGAGCGGTTGAGGATATAGGCGGCCGTGTGAACAGCTTCTGCCCAAACTTTCTTCTCTAGTTCTTTTCCTTTGAGCATACTCCTTGCCATCTCAACTATTGTTCGGTTTTTTCTCTCGGCATCTCTTTTTTGTTGTGGAGTTCTACTTACCGTTAATTGTCGTTCGATGCCATTCTTCTTGCAATACTCCAAGAATGGAGTATAAAGGAATTCGCCGCCACGATCAGTTCTTAAGGATTTTATTTGTCGACCACTTTTTTCCACGAGCGCTTGAAAAAGTAGGAAGCTGCAAAATCTCTAGACTTTTCGTGCAAAAATATAGCCATATCATTCTAGTAAAATCATCGACAAGAAGAATGAAATATCGCTTGTTACCGAGAAGGTGTCCTCGTAGGACCACATATGCCCGCGTGCACCAACTCGAGAGGGGTTTTTCCTCTCCAAGACGTATTTGGTAACGGAAAATGATGCATCTTCCCATATGTATATGTACATCCTTCACAAATTTGATCCTTTTGCTCGATGGATTGAATACCCATGACCATGTTCTTTATTGTAAGAAGCTGCAATCCTTTGCTATGAAGGTGACCGTATCTCAAATGCAACAGCTGAAATGGATCAACATTTTCTCCTGCGAAGGCTACTTTTCCTCCCGAAGGCATGACAAAGGAAAAAACTTTATTTGAAGACATAGCAACGGATGGTACCAGTGTATTATTTTTCTTGTCGAAGATTTTGCACTCGTCTTCATCAAAGGAGATCGAATATCCTTTCTTCATCAGCTGTCCGACACTTAATAAATATTGCTTGAGGTTGGGACGTAAAGAACGTCGCTGATAAATTTTTTATTACCTCCTTTGCTTTGCACCGCAATGACTCCTTTGCCTTTATACGTCTTGGATCTCCAAGTTTGACGTAGGATGTGTACTTGGTATCCATCTCAACGAAGAACTTCTTGTTACCAGTCATATGATTTCTACAGCCACTATCAACGTACCATAGGTCTTCACTTTCTATATTTGCGTTGCAAGAGAGTACTTGCTCTTCTTCATCTTCATAAAGTTGACGATTTCTCTGACGTTCTTCTTCTTTGGACAGTTGGTGTACGAGTGGTCCGGATTGTTGCAGCTTTTTCTTCGAAAGAAACAATCATTCATCTCATGATTTTTTTCTGCAAATGCGGCATTGTGTATCGAAATCTCCTATTTGCTGAAATTGGTTCTTGCCTTTCCATTTTCCTTTCTTGCCTCCCTTATTCTGTTTATAAGTTTTTCCATCCGAGAGATGAACTTTAGACTGGAAGGCCTGCTCCATGGATTGATGTTATGACCGGCTTAGTCTGACTTAATGCACTTGAAGAGAGCTCGAAAGTTCATGAAAGGTGTATTTGTCGAGATCCTTCGATTCTTCAATCGCCGTAACCACGTGATCGAATTTTACGGGTAAACTTCGGAGAACCTTTTGAACAACTTTTCTGTTGTTAACGACTTCAGCGAGACTTCTTATTTGATTGACGATTTCTGAAACTCTTGATAGGAAAGATTGCATATCTTCGCCGTTTTTCATCTCGATGTTGTCAAAGTCTCTACAAAGACTTTGTAACTTCAAAGAAACTACTTTTTGATCACCTTGGAATCCTTGATTGAGAATATCCCATGCTTCTTTCTCCTTCTTAGCTCCGAAGATTCTCGGAAATATTATTTTACTAACGCCTTTGGAGATATATCAAAGCGCTTGCATCTTTTCGAACACCCTCCTTGTATTTCTTCTATTGCGCATCGGTCCACGCTTCGCTTGTTCCTTCTTTGGGTGGCTCGGGATATGTGCTTTCGACAACATCCCATAGATGTACAGAAATGAACAACGTCTACATTTGATAGCTCCAATAGTTGTAAATCTCCTGCGAAAAACGGTACTTGACCGGGAGAATAGGCGAACATGATAGACGTTGAATCTGAGGCCAATCTTTTTTCTAGGGTAAGCGAGGTTTCGAGAACCGAGTGGCTCTGATACCAAATTTGTTGGTATTTTTTTTACCATGGTGGGAATATTTATTAATTAGGAAAATAATATAAATATTATTTTGTGTATATATATGGAGATATATTAAGAGAAGATATTAGAAAAAATATTAGAGATATAAGAGAGAAGGTTTTCAATTTTTGTTGCTCATATTACAAAATGTATTACATGATAACCTATTTATAGCTTCATCCAATCATCTAGATATTCAACATTTAACATTCAATATTGGAGATCTAAACTATTAGTCAAATTATTAAGGCTATTAAAAGTTCAAACTATCCATTTTTTACAATTATATTCAAACTTGTTCAAATTACTTTTTTTTAACATCCTCATCAACACCACATAGTAGACATTGCAACAGCATTTGTCTCAATTCCCCACATTTTCAATCTATCAAAGGCGTACAGGCGCTGATGCATAACCAACCGACTATAAATTTGTGTTTTGGCAGGCTATATCTATTACATACAACCACACTTGGCCAGAATCGAACACGTGTCCCTATCATCCATTAGTAGGCTGAAGCCACAATATATTGGCCATTAGTTCGAGCCACCCATTTTCCTTGGTCAAACCCCGCTTTCAAAACATCTTTCACCTTGTTAGTTTTTTTTACCAATGCCAGCTACTGTCACGTTTTGGAGTATGCCGCCAAAACTTACCACCTTTTAAGTAGATCCCATTAATCCATCGCACCCACAACAGTTCAGGTCGATTCGCCACATCTCACACCTGTTTCCAATGCAAGCAACGTTCCATTTTTCGCACTGTTTTATGTCCAAGCCTACCTCATATTTGTGCGTGCAGATTCTGCCCAACTAATCAGGACTCAGGCACACGACCTTTACCTCCAACTCCCCAAAGAAAAGATCTACAAATCTGGTCAACTTTCTTCGCCACACTCATTGGCAATATAAAGATAGATCCCTAATAGCCATAAAGCGTACACAAGACAGAGTTGATCAAACATAATCGTCCAGCATATGATAGGTTTCGAGTCGTCCAGTAGTTAATCCTTTTCGTAATTCTATCAACCAACCCTTGACATTCAATCTTGTTCCACTTTGTAGGTGCAAGTGGTACCCCTAAATACCGAAAGGGAAACACAGCCATCAAGAATCCTGTAAGCTGTTGGATTCTTTTTTCATACTAGGCAACACTCCTGCAATGTACAAGTTTGTTTTATTAGGATTCGATGACAGCCCTGTAGCGTGATGAAAATGTCGAAGTGCTTCCATAACACATTGCATTGAGCCTTTACCAGGTCGACAGAAGATCATTAGCGAAGCACAAGTTAACTAATTTGAACTGCTTGCACAAAGGGTGGAACCTAAAACACGGTTGTTCAGTAGCCACGATGAGCTTTCTACTAAGGTACTCCATCACAATCAGGAAAAGTAGAGGGGAGATAGGATCTCCTGTCGCAACCCTCTAGCCGCAAGGAAAAACTTTTCTATGTTTCCATTAATGGAAATATTGAAGCTGGTCGTAGATACACACTCATGATCCATTCAACGAACTTCCCCGGAAATTTCAATTTCTACAACAATTCCTTTAAGAAGCCCCATTGAACCATGTCATATGCCTTCTTCAGATCGATTTTCATAAGGCATCTAGATGATGTAGTCTCTCTTTTATTCATTCTAAGCAGCTACTCGCTTATGATTATGTTATGAACAATAGACCACTTTTCTACAAAAGCACTTTGGTTGTCGCTGATCAGCATGGGCAACATGTCTTCAGTCTTTTACATAGCAGTTTTGAAATGCACTTATACAGCACTGAGCAACAAGCTATTGGTCTGAAGTCTACAACTGTCTCTGGGTGGTCCACCTTAGGGATCAACGCTACTGTTGTGCTGTTGATTTGTCTAAGCATTTTCCCATGTTGGAAGAATTCCAGCACAGCATCAATAATGTCCTCTCCCACATGCACTTTTAAAGAAGCAACTACTATATCCATCAGGCCTTGGCGCCTTGTCATTATCTATTGAGAATAATGCCTCCTTCACTTCATCTCTCGAAAAAAGGTTTAATGAGTAGCAAAAGCGCCCAATCTGATCATATGACTTGAATAATATGAAATTGTACTGCTTTCACATAAGCAAAAAAAATCCTTTGATATGAACATATCAGAGTTTTGGATTAAAGAATTCCATGTACGGATAAATCATCCACCAGGGTTAAAAAATATTATGCAGTCGAATATATTATAAGAGTTTTATATGGTCCCTCAATGTCAACGAGTACTTACTGAAATATGACTGATGCATGTGCTCATTGGAAATGTTGGGTTTAGTTACCCAAAACTATATATTTCAGTGTGAGGATCTATCAGAACGAGTTGGTGACCGATCGGAGCAAAGACGGGCAAGTTACGGGGCCGAGAACATGACCCACGGCCTGGAGCACATGGCCCCACGGCCATGGGCCATGCTGGGCAGCAAACAAGACCACCTCCACGGCCGTGGAGGTGGCTGCAAGAGGCCGTGGGACTCGGCCAGTGAGCTGCCCATGGATAGCCCGAAGACCCCACGGCCATGAAGATACATGCAAGTGGCCGTGGGGATCAACCTGCTAGCTGCTCAAGAGCCCGACTTCTCCACGGCCGTGGAGGAGCCCGTCAGAAGTCGTGATAGGCTGGCAGAGAGGTCCATTTTGAGTCGTTCAAGACCCACGGCCGTGGGTTATATGTCAGAGGTCGTGGGAAGCAGCAGTTTCTTTATAACCAAATTATGAATGGAGTAAGAACCTTCTAGACCTATTTTCTTCTATATATAGGTCATTTTAGCTCGATCTTTGGACAAGAGAGTGAGAGAGGAAGCTAAGAACTTGTAATCTCTGAGATCGATTGAATTAAAACGTTTATCTTCGGATCGTGAATGCAGACTCAATTAGGGTCGAACCACGTAAAAATCCTCTGTTTTTAGGGTTTTGATTTCTCTGTTTTCGAGCGTTTAACACGTCAAGATCGAATCTTTCGACTTTATCATTACGCATGTACGATAAAAACTCTAAGAGGAGAATCTAAGAGCGCCGGAATCTCAACAAGAAGCATATAATCTTGAATGGCAACAAAACAATGATGAATTTTATCTTCTTTTTTTTTGGGTAAAGGAATTTTATCTTTCATTTCATATGTCTATGACCATTTCATTAATTAAACACAGGGTGCGTCTGGTCTGTGAAAAATTAGTATCGAAAGAGAAAGAGAAAACTAGTGTTTATATTTTGTTGATTAGCTAAGTTAAGGAAAAGAAAACAAATCTAGTTTAAAATCAAACAAAGAAAACTAATTTATTCACCAAATTGGTGAGGAAAACCAAAGAAAAACTCACGAAAATTTTTCTCTCCAAAAAAAAATCACCCTACTTTCTTGAAACCAAACACAATGGGTGGCAGGATGTTTATTCTATATTATGTTAGGCGTGTGAGCTTTTGAAACGATTACTGAAGAAAAAACTCGACTCCATCCTTAGTGTACGAGCCACCTTTTATCTTTCTATTCCATATGTCCTGAAACAAACAAAATTTTATATAGAAAATAATTCAGCAATTTCCTAAGTATGGATACAAACATTAGGTTGGAGCTAAATTGAGGGACACATTGTACATCAGTCAATGCGAAAATGTTATTCAACAGTTCCAGATTTATTATTCTGTATGTATTTGTGTGTATGGAGTTGGATCCAATTTAAAAATCATGCAGAAACATATGATTTTGCTATTGCTTGAAGTCTTATTGAAGGTTAATGATTCAAAAGGAAAATAAAGCTTTGGGCAGATCAAATCGAGAGAAAACCCAACATGGTCCTCGATGTTTACCCCATGGGCCAATTTAGTCCCCGATGTTGTCGATTTTAAACCAATTTTGTCTAATCGTTAGTATTGCCGTTAATTTGGACGGAAAATACCACGTGTCGCCATGCGATTAGTTAGGCTTAAAATAATAAAATTAACATTAAAAAGATAATTATTCAAAAAAGAAAAAATGAAATGCAAATAAATGTACATAAAATAACAAAATAAAAATTAAAGAGAGTATAAAAAATATATTAAAATGAAATTTATTAAATCAAAAATAAAAATATAAAGAGAGAAGAGAATAAAAACATATAAAAATATAAATAATAAATAAAACTAAAAAAAGTAAAAATTGACAATAAACAATATATTTGTTTATTAAAATACTAAAAAATAAATAAAATGGTAAAAACGACAATAAAATAGTAAAACCGACAATTAAAAAACTAACAAATTAAAAAACAAATCATTGGTTCTTGAAGGGAAGTGGTCTATCTTCCCTACCAGTTAGGGAACTTGCGACGCTGCGAGAATTAAACGAACAGCTTTGTACAATGGCCAAGAGAGTTGATATTCACCGAATAAGGTGATAAAACCAATGTATTCATTTTTTGATAATATTTTCACTAATTTGATAATTGAATGTGCAGACACTTCCCTCTCCAATAAAGATTTACTCATGAAAAAGGAAGTCGCCACTAAAGCCCTCTAATACGCCGGCAAATAAAGATGATGATATCACATGCCGTGACCGACAATAGTTGGACATCTAGGCGAACATTTCCAACATTTGGTTGAGGTACTCTCGTCTCGTGTAGATCGACTGCATGCATCGTTCGTATTCGATATGGCCAATGTATATTATAATTCGAGACGAGATATCTACATGGTTCATCAATGTTCGGCGGTGATTCAAATTTTCTTGAGGAATCTTTATTTTATCGTTGAAACCAATTCATTTTTGTAAGATTTTAGACGAGAGATTTACTAATTACATATAATCTTTATAGGTATCGTCATCAAGAGTCATCGAAGTTCCATTGCTTCAATCCGAATTGGTTATGCTTGATGGCCATCGATAATAATGCCGATAGAAAGCTTAACAACATGGGTGAGGCGTTCAGAAATTTGTACATGTCATGTAGTTATTTTTTTTGCGTGTGAAGGGTGAGAATATTCTGCATTTTTTTTATATGTCATATATCTTAATAGTTTACTTCGTATGTGATTAAATTTACTTTTCACGAGTTTTACAAGTCCTTGGTTATTGTTGGTGATCGGCTTTGCCACGAACACCGTATTTGTGTTCGATTCTTTGGCAACAAAGGTTGGTCTAAGAAAGATTGGTATCCGTGAACGTCAAACACGTAAAATATGAAAAGTTCAAATTCATATAGTGATTATTGTTTATTTAATTATCTTGTAACATAATTTCTCAATTTCAGGGCAATAAAGACGGTGACGTTCGTGGGTGCCGTTCAAAATAAGAAGGCATCCCCAGTTAGTTGGGAAGCATGAAAGGTGCACATTGATGTCTAGAATTTTAGAGTTGTTTTTTTATTTTCATTCTTAAGATATTTGGTTATTTGTCAAAATATGATGCCCTCGTAAACCGTTCGGTAGTGAATTGTGTGGGTACCATGTCATGCGATATAAGTATGATCTCTTACAATCATCGGAGAAGACCGATGCAATTTGGTAAAGGTATCATAATAACACTATCTTCGTAGATTTTCAAATGATTGTTTTAGTCTATTTTTATGTTATAATGATGCGTTTATTGTTCTCCAATATTACAGGTATTAGAACATATCGATTACAACGTCACAAAGATTCAAGAGACTCGTGAGTTGCAAAATACTTGTCTGTCTGGTGATGTGATTGTTGTAATTTTATTATATATTATTGCGAGACGAATGTAGTTGAATATTTTTGTTCGAGTAGTTAAATATTTTGATTGAATATTATTTAAGGTGTTCTATTAAATTGTTGTTAATTGATTTTGGAGGAGAAATTTGGTTTTTGCTTTGATATAGGTTGTATAGGGAATTCGAAAAACAAATCTAATATATTTAAGAAAATAGTGACGCTTTTTCACTTAAAACCGTCACTTATGACGTTATAGCTTTTAGGGAATTAACAATTAATTTATTCTTTACGCGTCGATTTTATTTAGAAACCGTTGTTGTTTATACAAAAAGTGTCGGTTCTTGACAGAATCCATCTGTGTTTGTGCATAATCTGTGTCGGTTCCTGCGCAACTAACGGTATCGTCGCCTATAACAGTTATCATATGCGTCATATGCGTCGATGCTTTTCACGTTGCCTATGATGAATAAGAACCGTCGCATATTAGACTTTCTGATCATGAGACTTTAGAGGACTTGTAAGATCGTCAATTGTCCTATGTTATGGATTTTTTAATTTTTCAATCGCGCACACAATGTTCCCAAAATAATCTGTAAAAGATTGCCATATTTTCTCCATAACTCTCTCATCATGAGACTTTAGAGGACTTGTAAGATCGTCAATTGTCCTATGTTATGGATTTTTGAATTTTTCAATCGCGCAGACAATGTTCCCAAAATAATCTGTAAAAGGTTGCCATATTTTCTCCATAACTCTCTCATCTGTTAGAGTCTCGCCTTGTCTTAGTCGATTGACAACTGATTCGCACTCTCGATATCAGTGTTGTAAAATTCGGCCTCGGCGGCCGCCTAAGCGGCGCCTAGGCACTACTCGGATACCCACCGTCCCTAAAACCCATTATGCGGGCGATTAATTAACCTTCCGAATAATCGGCCGATAAATCCAAATATTCGGCCAATTATTCGGATTAACCGGCACTAATCGGCTGTTCAATCTTCGGCCAATTAAAATATTTAAAACTAAGAACTACTTGGGAATTGCTTCCAAAGACACGTTTCCCTTCAAGAGTGTATCGGGCACTTTGTGAGTTTATATAGAAGGCATATCCCCTCCATTTACATTCACTGAGTGGCGTCAGCACTTAAGAGTTCGGTTGCGATAATAATAATGCTGATGAACTTTTTATAGGCATGGTGCATATCCCAATTAGGGTGCATTTAATATTAGATAGGTCAACGTTAGCAGTATCGAGTAGATTAAAATAAAGGGCAAATTTTGTATCAGGCCCTAGTATATTTTAAAATTAGGAATCAGGCCCTGTCAGGATTTTCTTTAGTTTAAAGGACCTATTTTATGAAAAATTAAGTGAAAAGGACCAAAAACTGTGATTTGACGAAATTACCCTTAATAAAAGTGATTTCTGAATGGTATTTGACGTCAGTTTTATGTTACACAGTTATACTGATTTGTTACCGAAGCAACCGCAAGTGTTACTATAACGTTATAAAATGTTACTTATCGACAGTAAAATGTTATTAACAGACCTATTTATTACATCGAACTATCGAACGCCATTTTTCACACAGATCGAGCACAGTCGATTGTTAATACCTTGTTTTGTCTTCCATCAGGCGGTATTACACCATAAATCTCAAAACCGTAAACCCTAAACTCGACGCGACGATCATTAGAGTTCTCCTATAAAAGATCGAATCATTAGCGTTTCGATCTTATTACACGTTTCGATATTGAAAATTGGTAACCCATTATAGGAGCATTGCTCCCTATAATGATGAATTTTCTGTCTAGGGAAACATGGGGGAGATGGTCAGTGGAGGGTTCAAGAACACTTATAACTGTTACACAATTATACTGATTTGTTACCGTAAAAACCGTAAGTGTTATTTTAACGTCATAAGACGTTACTTATCGACATTAAAATGTTATTAACAGACATATTTATTATATCGGACTATCGAACCCTATTTTTCCCACAGATCGAGCATTGCTCCCTATAATGGTGAATTTTCTGTCTAGGAAAATAGGGGGATGGTCGGGTGGAGGGTTCAAGAACAATTATAACAGTTTTGCGCTGAAAAAAAACACTTCCTTTCATTTGGATAACAACAGTCTTGTATTGAGTACCATATGACGTCTATTTAGTAACAAACGAAGTCGCAGAAGTACCACATCATTCAAAAATAATACTGATTCCTGCAGTAACACATTAACAAATGATGTTGCAGGAAGCGGTATTATTTTTGAATATTGTGTTACTTCTGCGACGTTATTTGTTACTAAATAAACGAAATTTGGTACTCAATACAAGACTGTTGTTATCCAAGTGAAAGGAAGTGTTCTTTTTCAGCGCCGAACTGTTATAATTGGCTGGAACGGATTATTTAGGTATACAGCGTAATTTTGGCATATGTAAAGGTTAAATATGTCTTTTTGCGTCATTTTAGGACCTGACAGCTTAGTTTTACGAAAAGCAGGTCCTTAATACTAATGCTCACTGCAATGGGGCCTGAACCCAAAACCAAACATACTAATAGGGCCTGATCTTTAATTAACCTTAAAATAAAAGCATTCACCCCGTAATAGGTGCTACTGATGAGCACCGATAGATTGTTAATACAAGTTACAACTAACTTACACCGTGTTATGGTGCAACAAGCTATACGTTGATATTTTACATCCACGCCACATGGGCTTGATGAGCAGACTCCGCACATAATAACCATACTATAATACAACTCTCCAATTGTTCGAATTGTTTAACCGTTAGAATGGGAAACAAGTAAAGAAAAAGATTAAGGCTAAATCCAACGTACTATGTTATAGTTTAACATTTTGATAACCACATCACCTTAATGATGAGCAACTCCACAATTAAAAAATAGTTCTGATTGTCATAACAATTCATCATCTTCAATTCTCTTGCAACGTTATCTTTCTTTTTTGACCAACCATCTTCCTCGCATCACCATGGCTCACGATCTTGTATCCCTTATTACAGTTGTTGATGGAATCCTTACTCACCCTACTGATGATCAAAGCAAGAAAGAACTTCTCGAATCACTCTGGCAAAAGGCTACTACATTGATGAACCATCTTGATAAGTACGTGAAGCAGCATCGTTTAAGAGGTCGAGAGATCATAAAGGCCTTAGAAAGTGATATCCGCGACGCAGCTCATGAAGCAGAGGACATCATCGAATCTCATGTTGTAGATCTAACGGGGCAGTCCATGCTCGAAGTGATGGAGAAGTTTGATGCTGCAAATGATAAGTTGATCAAGGTTATTACTGAGCATGATCAAAGTCATGAAGAAGAGACAATGAATTTGTTATCTTTTTCAGCCGACCCAAGGAGTACAAAGCCTAACGAGGTTTTGGTAGGAGTTGATGATGATGCACTTCATTTAAAAGGCAGACTAACTAGTCTGAGACGTGAAAGAGAGATCGTCCCAATTGTCGGAATGGGTGGAATAGGCAAAACCACTATGGCTCGAAACCTATACAACGATCCACTCATTGTTTCCCACTTCCACCTCCGTGCATGGGCTACCGTGTCACAAGATTGTAACGTAAGGTCTATTCTGTTAGACCTTCTTAGTTGCGTATGCCGAAGAATTTCTGATGAGATGCTGCGTCAAAGTGTTGGTGAATTGGGACTTACCTTGTACCAAAGGTTGTACGGTCAAAGATATCTAGTTGTTTTGGACGACGTATGGAGTGAAAAGGCTTGGGATGAGATAGGACGATTCCTTCCAACTGAGAACAATAGAAGCAGAATTTTGATTACGAGTAGGGAACTCGATGTGGCGAAATACCCCGACACAGCATGCGAGGAGCATCAGATGCGTCTACTGTGTAATGCTCAAGGTTGGGATTTACTTCGACTAGAAGTGTTTGATGCCGAGAAAGAAGAATTTTGTCCAACTTTACTAGAAGCAATCGGACAAAAGATAGTGAGGGATTGTGGAGGGCTACCCCTAGCAATTAGCGTGATCGGAGGGCTCATCTCTGTCGACAAATATTCAAAAATTTTATGGGAACGAGTAGCCAAAGACGTCTCTTCGGCTTTGTCGCAAGCAGGGCACGAGCACTTCTCCGCGATATTATCTCTAAGTTACGATAACTTGCCTCTTCATTTGAAGCTGTGTTTCCTCTACATGGCAGCTTTCCCAGAAGATTTCGAGATCCAAGGCTCAAAGCTCTTAAAACTATGGTCGGCCGAGGGGTTCCTATGGAGTTCAGGTGGGAACAACAAATGCTTGGAAGATGTGGGGGCGGAACACCTGAGGGCTCTTGTCGACAGAAGTCTTCTATCGGCCGCACGCATAAAGTCTAACGGAAGACCAAAGAGTTATGTCATGCACGATCTTTTGAGGGATCTTTGCGTTAGGAAAGCCGACGATGAGAAGTTTCTTCGCGTCGCCAAGAACGAGAAAATCAGGAAATTTCGGCGATTGGGCGTTCGTCCTTTTTCTAAATGCTTTCGACGGGCGGGAGAGCTCTCGCCACTTTCACGTACTCTCCTCTTCAGTAGTCCCGCGTTGAGATGGGTAGATTTCTCCCACATACTTTCCGCTTTGAGACTGTTGAGGATATTGGATATGTACGATAGAGCATTCGGTCCGTTCCCAAGAGAAATACTGAAGCTAGTCAACTTGCGTTTCGTGGCTATCAGATGCAGCGAAGCACTGCCTTCGGAATATGGAGCAGTTTGCGGAATCTTCAGACCATGATCAACACACACATCGGTTCCCCATCGATAACATTGTGCGACGCATGGATGATTCCATGCCTAAGGCATATCGTGACCAATTTGATCCGTATTGATTTCAAAATCACAAGATTTCACGAAAACCTGCAGACAATCTGTTATGTAAGTTTACGTGATTTATTGGATCGCAACCTCATCAACAACATGCCAAACGGAACAAAGTTGGGAATCCTTGTCGACGGACGTACTATAAGCGATCTCTCACGCATGCACAAACTCGAGACGCTGAAGTTAATCTCAGGTCGTTCTGAGCCCCTCTCTCCACCATTCATTTTACCTTATTGTCTCAAAAAGTTATCTTTGACCGATTGCGCAATACCCGCGAGGCTATTGAACGACGCTGTTGGTGCTCTTCAACATCTTCAAGTTCTAAAAATAAGACGTTGTCGATTTCAATCAGAAGAGGAGCATTATAAAGACGATTGGGTGGTTGGCGAAGAGGTTGAGTTCTGCTCAGTACAATATCTCGAGTTGGATTATTGTTGCGTGGTGCATTGGAAAGCTGGTTCCTCGAACTTTCCAATGCTAAGGCATCTGAAGATTCGTAGTTGTCATTTAGCCAATGAGTTTCCCACGAGCTTCGGAGAGATCTCTACGCTCGAAACGATCGAGGTGGGTAAAGGAAACCCTACATATGTGGCCTGGGCTGAAGGGATTCTCGAGACTCAATGCGAATACGGCAACGAAGTACGATTGCGAATGTTCTAGTCAGTTTCAGTATTACCAAATTTATCTTATGAAACTACACTACTTTTTTCTAGTTGATGTCTGCTGCATGCTCTGTGTGTGAATATGTTTATTAATTCTTAGTAAGTCTTTACATGTATGAAATATGAATAGAGCGTCGTTTTCGTTGCATATATCTGATTCATATCCAATGCGATGACTGGCGATAGATTGCATGTATGAAATCTTTCTTGCAAGGAAAAATGGCATGAATCTTTGCTTGGATTGGATTAACCACACGTACGAACGAACGATCACACATAAGCAATATACATTAAGCTGTCTTTGAGTATTATTATAGTCTTTATGTCGTAATAATTCATTTTCTTACGGATTGATTCTAATGACGAAAGATAAAAACTTGCTAATTAGCGACCGTACAAGATATTTATAGCGACTACAAACTACAGTTAGCGACCACATTCCCCTTTCAGGGTTTTTACATTACATAAGATATAGATTTTTTTCTCGTCGTCACTCTCCTCATCTATTGGGTTCAGTGTTCAAGATTTAGGGTTCAGGTTTCAGGGTTTAGAATTTAGGATTCAGGGTAGGGTTTAGGGTTCAGGATTCAGGGTTTAGGATTTAGAATTTAGGGTTTAGGGTTTAGAATTTAGGGTTAAATGGTTCATGGTTCAGGGTTCAGGGTCAGAGTAGGGTTTATGGTTCAGAGTTTAGGGTTGAGAAGGACGACGAAGACCGAGGGGTGGCGACGGCCGACGACGAACGAATATGGAAAACTAATCCTCAATTTTTAACAAATTTTCGCAGATTTTTAGCCAACGAGGGGTAACATCTAGAGAGTGCTGCGAGCGAGGCGAGTGTTAGTGGTGTCGACGACACGAACGGAGATAGAAGAATTTTCTACATTTTATTTATATTAATTTATGAATATTAATACAATTACTTTAATGTAATAAATTATTAATAAGATAAAGGAGAATATATATAATATTTATTTTATTATGTTGGAATATATAGTGGAATAGAGGATCCCAGCAGTTATTAATTTCGCGATGAGATTAATACTCATGATTAAATAGAAGTCTTTTAAGGAAATTACACACATATGAAGAAATAAAATAAAATTTCCGTTATACCCTTAATTAATTATTTTTACTATTTAATCAAATTATTTTTATTTAAAATGAGGGGAAAGCTGCATATATTCAAGTTATTTTTCTTGAAAACAGTAAACGAATTGTATTTAAAAACTAAAAAGAAGTGTAAAAAATAATATATTTAAAGTAAGAGGGAATATCTCATAATAATGGTTATTTTTGTTGTTCAAATGGGTGAGTTTGTGAGTTTCGACCCTATATGGGTTCAATTTCCGCGACTACGTATGTTGGATGAATTCGAAATATATTCAATTGGTGGGAAATAATTATCCCGTTTTTATGTATTTGTGAATCAATAATAAACATTAAATTTATGTTTTATGAACATATATGAGAACAGACCTCATTTGATCCCATGCGTGGCACATGATAATATATATGCACATGAAAATTTACACGTTGGGGACAACGTGCATCTCAAGTGTGGGGAGGGGGAATTTTGTTAAGGAATTTTGTTGAAAAGTTACGTGAAAAAAATTTATGACGTGTTTTGGCTTTTAAATCTATAGAAGTTTGGCATGATTGTTTGCGTCCATCTCGAATTTGGATTGCATGCTAGGGAGTCTAGTGAGCGATAAAGACATGCATCAGTGATTTAATCTTTTTAGCATGAATAGATATAGTGCTACTTTGAGAGATTCACACACATAACCCATGTTCCGTTGTGAGAGTTTGAGCTGACGAGCTTTTGCTCATTTTCTTGTGTTGTGTGAGTAGTGCATAATTTACGTCTCTCTAGAACTTGCTCGTTTGATACGCATTGAAATTGCTTATAGTTTGTTTTGTATGAATATGACGAAGGCATTAGCAAATAGTCCACGGCCAAAGTTTCCGACCACGACTGATCACCGTAGTTAACCACTTTGTGCCGAAGCCTTTTTATTTCTTAAAAACCTCGTATATCATAACCCTCTGACCTAAATAAGCCTCCAGTGATCATCTGAACCCGAGTTAAGCGGAAGTGAAGGTTGAATGTCAAATTCGAAAAGCGAGTCGGATGACCCGACAAATCCGAGACAACGCCGAAAGCAGTGGAGAACGCCTCAATAAAAAAAAAAGAAGACTGAAAAAAAAAAAGAGAAAAAGCGAAGTGGAACGAGGATAAGCTGTTGCAAAAAGAAAGAAAAAGAACCTTTCCTTTGATAATCTTCCGTTCTCGTGAATTCCACATCATCCCCTCATTTCGAGACTTGGAAGAAGAAAGGTTTAGTGGAACGCAGCAGAAATAAGATAAATATGAAGACGGCGTAATCAAAAGGGTTGATCCTGGCGCGCTTTAGACAATGACATGAAGACCGACACGACTGCTACTCATTTGTGATTCCACTACCACCTCATTACTATCTGAACCCAATTAACCTGGAAAAGACCTTCTGATTCATGCTAACTGCTTTAAGTAGTAGACGTGTGATTGACTTGCAAGCATATGGTTTAGACTAGATTATTGCATGAATTGAACGATTCACCGATTTTTTTAGCCTATACACTGAGTGATTTGAGTGAGTCGCTGCAGGTGTGGATCTCGATTAGTAGTGCTAAGGAAATTCGTGTCGATAAGTGCTTATTATTGTTGCAGTGTCCATAATTGCTTGTTTGATTCCATTTTGTGTTTTCCATCTGCGTTGGTGAATTGTGAATGGTCGTGCCGTTATCTTGATACCCTTTTCTTGCTTTTAATTTGCTTGAGGACAAGCAAAAGCTTAAGTGTGGGGAGGTTTGATAAACATATTTTAATACGTTTATTGTTGTATTTATTTGGGTTATAATAAGAAATTATTGATCATTCCATGCATTTATTGGCTTTATTTACACCCATTGTAGGACCTTGGAATGATTATCGAGCGAAAAGGAACGAAAACGAGGCGAACGACGCGAAAAGGACCAAGTATGAAGCTGCCAGGCATTGTTCACGGCCGTGAATCACCTCGCAGGAGGCCGTGAACGTGGGCAGTGAGGTTAAGAGAAAAGACCCTACCGTGTCACGGCCGTGAGGCCTTATGCAAGACGCCGTGAACGACGACAGAGACTTGAAGAAGCTCCATCACGGCCGTGAATCATCACGCAATAAGCCGTGAATTCTAGCAAAGGCTTAAGTAAAGAATAGGCTTCAAGTGTCACGGCCGTGAGAGCTTATGCAAGAAGCCGTGAATCAAGGCAGAGAGCTCAACGAAGGAAAAATCCATTGATTCACGGCCGTGAATTTCGGTGCTAGTGACCGTGACCTGCGCCAAAGAAGTCAATATTTAGGATTTTAGCCGCCGTCACGGCCGTGAAGCGTGTTGCACGAGGCCGTGACTCATGCCAAAAAGTCAAGAAATAGGATTTTAAGCCGCCTTCTCGACAGTGAAGGCCCGTTAAGAGGCCGTGAACGTGCCAAAATTCAGGGTTTTAGCCCATTTTCGAAGCATAAAAAGGGGCTCCTTCTCAGAACTGAAAAAATAACTCTAGAGGGACGAAAACTGAGAGAAAAGAAGAGGAGGAAGATCACTAGAAGTAGCCCCGTGACTCGGGGAAGCTCAAGGGACGATCCGACAACGTAGTTACGCCTAGTCGATCGATGAACGAGAACACCGCTTCAGAAACGCCATACTCACTTCTTAGGGAAGTTTTTATGAGTTCTCTGTCCTCGTTTCTTTCGAATCTCGTTGTTGATTTGCTTAACATGAGTAGCTAATCCTCTTGTGTGTTCGGGAATAGATGAACGTCGGGATTTGTCGTAGTTAAGTCGTTGGAAAATCGTGAAGACGTGTAATCTGGTTATTTATTGCTCTATGAACATGTTTCTTCGTATCAATATGTCTATGTGTTGATATGAAAGTGTGGTATATCGTTTAGGGCGACAGCTAAATAACGATTAGGCCGTTCATAGACGTTAGGATTCGAGTATAGGGCGACAGCAAATACTCGATCATCGCCGTCTAGTAATCGCTAAATATAGATCCCCATGAACGTTTAGGGCGACAGCAAATCCGTGAGTGGGTAGGAAATTACAGCGATTTAGCCGATTTTCGCATAGGAACAATATTCCATAGCTTTAGCCGACAACACCTTACGGGATTCGAATCCCGAACACATATTTGTTATCTTCAGTCACTCGTATTATTTTTAGTTGTACTACTTAATCTACCGATCCTTTAAGTTGCTCTGTTAAATTAGTTCGTAGTATAAACAAATCTCATCGTTTTATTTAGGCTAAATATCGAGTCGATAGGTCAATACTAGTAATCAATTTATTCCTCGTGTTCGATACTCGGATATTCGCTATAGCTATGTTACAAACGATAGGTACACTGCCTATCGCGCGTGGTTTTAGTTATAATATATTCGTTTTAATTATTACTTGACGTACTTGCACGAGCTCTTATTTGAATATACACGCACGCGATCAGTAGATTTGGACCAGTATCATGTGATCACCTTCGTACTTAATAAACAATGTATTATCGATAGTTCCAGTCGAAAATCCTATGTCAATCAGAAACTTACTTAGCCTTTCATACCATGCCCTAGGAGCCTGCTTTAAACCATATATTTTGCTTTATTTAATTTAAAAACATGATTTGGAAAATCTTCCCTAGCGAAACCCGGTGGTTGTTCTACATAGACTTCCTCATTTATAAAGCCATTAAAAATGCACTTTTTTACGTCCATTTGAAAAAGTTTGAAGCGTTTAAAACATGCATATGCAAGTAAGACACGTGTGGACTCTAATCTAGCTACCGTGAGCAAAAGTTTCATCGAAATCAATACCTTCCTCCTGGGAATAACCTTTTGTAACGAACCTCGCCTTGTTTCTGGTGATATTACCGGGTTCGTCGAGTTTGTTGCGGAAGACCCATTTGGTTTCTATGATGGATTTTTCGTCTGGTCACTCTACGAGTGTCCACACTTGGCTCTTTTCGAACTGTGATAACTCATCCTCCAAGGCAGAGACACAATATATATCGTCTAGAGCTTCATTACCGTCTTAGGTTCCATCATTGAAAGCAGTTATCTCTTTGTCTGTATTTTTTAAATGCTTGTCGTCTAGCCTCCTGCCTCGTTGCAGCCGCCTCGACGCAGCATGCTCTGCTACCTAAACGCAGCAGCCTCTCCGCCGGCCATCACCCACCACCACCACATTCTGCCTTTTCGCCACTGTCCACTTGTGAATCTCCCGTGTGGAGCTCGTTTCTCCCGACCATTGGGTCATGAGCTTTTTTCTCCCATCGTGGGGCCCTTTCTCCCCAGTGGAGCCCCTTCCGATGAAGACGAGGGTCTCAAGTCGCTGGACAACGAAAGTGTGGAATATCGTAGATTTGGATTAATAGCCTTTTTTGTGGTATGATCTATAGTTCTTTGGTCCAAGTTTGAGGTTTTTAATTTTCTGTTGGCTTTTGTTACTTTGATGTGTTGTGTGCTCCTGTGCGAGCTTTGTTTTCTACGTATTGTGATGTCACCGGAGATCCATTAGGCTATTTAATCCATGTACTTAGTTGATTACAAGCTATCGTTTGAAAAGAAAAAGTGAATATCACGATTCGAGCACTTAATCCAATTCTTGGAGAATCATGTTTACATTTAATGAACGGGAAATTGGTTTTATGAAATTGTTGTTGTAAATGTCATGATGCACCGTAATATTAAATAATATTTACGGGTAATTGATTAGTTTAAAAAAATTGGTTATAAATGCAAGTATTTGTTATACAACAATTGAACAGTCTTCATAAATAATGCGCAAAAAATTCCAAACCGTAACCGAATCATATATATTACGGTTCGATTACGATTGACCCGAACGGAACCGACCTGATTGAATGCGTGGAGACTTATCCAACTCGAGAAATTATATATCTACAAATTTATATCACAGAAGAAAGCAATAATGTCATATGGTAGAGTAGTATTTTATTGTTTCATTCCAAAGTCTTTCTCTCTCCTCACGCCCAAAGCAAAGCCCTCGTCCTCGCCCAATTCACGCTTCTCCACAATCTCACCTCAGATTTGATTAAACGCGAGCCATTCAGCCAAGCACGCAAGAATACCAATCGGCGATGTAACGCCCGACTGCTTTTTGTCGATTTACCTTTTAATGTTTGTGAATGAGACAGCCCAACATCATGGATGCAGCTAGCATGCACCGTGTAGTCGTCGCACGCCTACGTTTCGCATATCGACGATAGTTCTTTTGGGGGGGGGGGGGGGGGGGGGGGGGTATCAATTTTGTTTGTTTTAGAAGCAGCGCAGGCGAGGACGTAGCAGAAACGATGTCGCATCAAGTAGTGCAAGTGAAGAGGGATACGGTGGCACCATGCATTACGTGCCCTATCTGCAGCAAGCTCTTCC
Organism: Craterostigma plantagineum; assembly: GCA_027422505.1. Classification (NCBI taxonomy): domain Eukaryota; kingdom Viridiplantae; phylum Streptophyta; class Magnoliopsida; order Lamiales; family Linderniaceae; genus Craterostigma; species Craterostigma plantagineum. The sequence continues at coordinate 12,668,687 of JAPQWV010000020.1, forward strand.
GCGAAGCGACGACCATAATCGAGTGCCTGCACACATGTATGTGCTTTGTTGCTATCTAATTCCATTTTCTCCGTCCTGGCTGTTTTTGTTTTTTTTTTTCGTTGGAGTTGGAATTTGTGGGTTGTGTCCCAATAGATGTTAATTTGGGATTTTTTTTTTCTCCTGTGGAGTTTCTTGGGATCTGGGTTTTCGTGTATTTGTTTCGTATTGGAGTTCTAATGATCTGAATGGTCACTCGTATAATGGGTTATTATTGTTCCTTTTTTGTCGCTGATCTATGGTTTGGATTTTTTTGTGCGTTTTATTAATAATGTGCTGGATATGCGATTTGTTTTCATGTGGGAGAAGAACTTATTGATAAAACGTGAATGAACTCACATTTTTATTGTTTGTTAAAAGGTGAATGCAACTGTTATACATGTTAAGATGTGAAATCTCAGTTTGGGCTTTTGGTTCATGGGCATTTGTTTATCTAATTCTTGTCTTTTGGGTCTGATTATTGATGAAGATTTTGGATCGTGTATGCACTTTGATTTTAGGCTTGTTGACCTGTTGCTTCACATAACGATTAGAATAAGAACGGCATTGTTAGCAACATCAGACTGATATTGTTGGAATTTTCCTTTTGTAAGATTTTAGACATGACAAGAAACTGTATCCTTGGGTCTGATCGCTTATTATGACTTTAGTGTATGTGTTCTCATGAGCATTGGGTTAAAGATCATGCTGCATGGCCACAAACGTTCTTGCCACATGTTGCTTGTCAGTACTTTTATTGCTTATTATGTGAATCTCTTTGCATTTTCCTCTGTTAGTTTGAACGTCTGATCCGATGTCATCTCTGATATGTCGTTATTTATAGTGAGCTGATGGTATATTGCATTCTAAACAAAATTATTTGGTATGCTTTGCAGTTTTTTCTTCCAGGATTTGGGCTAATGAGTTACTTGTTCTGCGATAATAGTTTGCAGGAAGTGCATATCCAAAAAGCTCTCAGACGAGGAAATGGATTGCTGTCCAGTGTGCAAGATTGACTTGGGATGTGCTCCACTGGATAAATTGAGGCACGATTCTCTTGATTTTTACGTCCATTGTTTTAGGGAATATCACACATTTACACGCCTACTGTTATTTCTTGTTATGAAAAGATATGAGATAGTGAATCTATAAGATCCATTGATATAAGGTAACTCATTAATGTATAACCCAATTATGGCTTAGTGAAGATTCTCATTTATGTCAAAGTAGTTATTACTTTGCACTCATATTTGGAAAGAAAGGAGAAACATTCGTCCTTTTATAGTGTTTTTACTGACTGTTATTGGTTCTTTCTGAAACAGGCCGGATCATAATTTACAAGACTTGAGGTCTAAAATAATCCCATCTAAGAGGGTTAAGGTGAAAACCCCTGAACAAGAAGTAGTGAATTCCTCTGTTACTCTACCCACCAAGAGGAAAGAGAGATCACTCTCACAGTTGGTGGTCGACATTCCTCAAGTGGCAGCCCAGAATGGAATGACTGGGAAAAGATCGAAATCTAGTTCTAGGAAAGCATCAAGAGGATCAAGCTTCACGATAGAAAAGCTTGCGAAGCAAGAAGATGACTCTACTGAGGATCGAATAGATAGTCCTAGCTCGGGAGAGATGTTGGCCAAATTTAGTCAGAATCTGAGGCAGGTATGGGAGTTATTGGTCTAAAAGGCTTATTAAAACTCACGAGCGTTGTTTTTCATAGGTACACCATAGTAACTTCGTTTCCTAGTACCAGTCTTCAGGGAATATATAACAACTCTATCATTGACCAATTGACAATTAAATAGTCTATTGTATTTTCATAGTTAGCTGGGTCATCATCCCTTAGTAGTGTGCAAAGAGATTCTCAACATAAACCTTCCCTAGATGTTAAGTCAAACACACAGAAGCACAAAATGGGTATTCTCATTAAAAAATGTGTGATAACATATAGATCTACTTGCACTGACTACATTTGTGGGGTTCCTCCTATATCATTATTGACAATTGTAGCCTTATCGATTTGGATATTGAGCTATATAATATTTAGCCATCGATCTGGCAACAAATTTCTCATAATCTGAAAATGCATTTTTTTCACTCATAATCTGAAATTGTAGGATTCTGCTGCTAGTGACCCATCTAGTAACCTTAGTCCTGAAGAAGGAAAAGAGAACGGTTCTGAGCGTTGGGATGGTAAACTCGATCTTTGGAAGCCCTTAAATTGTTTGGTGGAAGTTGCTAACAGGAGCAAGTCTTCAAGGTTTGGCATTCAAGGGTCGGTTTCTAAATCAGAATCATTGGCTTCGCCCGACAGCAATGGACTTGCCACAAGTAAGAGTAGAAACAAAGATCTACTGAGACAGAAATCGAAAGTTAAAGACGAAAGGAACGATAATGACCTTGACGCCCATCCCGACTCAGAAAGGCTCAAGAGCTCACGTAGCGTAAGGCAGAAAAAATCGAGAAATTTCGGCGACTTTAGGGTTTCCCCTCAGGAGATGATCGACGCTTCATCTTCTAAATTTGACAGGAAAAATCTCCCCATATGGTTTTCTCTAGTTGCATCAGATGAACAGTGAGCTTTTCTTTTAAAAAAAGTTGTTCTTAAACTTACGGAGGGCCCCTTCATAACGGTCTCTGCCCTTCATAACCTCTCTTAATCGATGAATCTTTTTAAATAATCTTTCAGGGTTGGCGCTTCTCCACCCTTGCCTCAGCTTGCTTCGAGTTACTTGAGAATAAAGTAAGTTATCAGTTTCTGATCAATTCATTTTTGGTAAATTCTCAGTTTCTGATCTATCTTTATTGATTATTCTTTACAGGGATGGAAGTACACCTGTTTCATCCGTTCAAAAGTACTTAAAAATCAAGTTAGATCTCACCAGCGAAGATGAGGTATGGAATGGGTTTATTATCCCCTTTTCGCATCACTCATTTCAGCTGAAAAAGTAACGAACTTTCTGAAACTATTGCACATCTCTTATTTGCAAAGGTCGAGATAAAATGTATGGGACAAACTGTTATTCCTACGCTGTCTCTCAACAACTTACTCGAACTATGGCTACAAACAACCACGGCTGAGAGAGTATCGACCAGAATAGGTTCATCGGCTAAGGATTTCGTGATGGTTTTGGGTTATGCCCGTCGTTCTAATGTCCCTTAGTCGACGCATGATTGATGCCGGCTGATTTTGCCCGAGCAAAAGAAAAGGTACAAGCTCATCCTTTTACTCTCTGATTATTCATTTATTACACGAGTTTTTTATATTTTGATTATTGCATGAGTGCATTGAACTGAAGAATGTGATGTAGTAGGGGATTTTTTTGTTGTTTCTTTCTCTTTAAAATATGCTTATATTACAAACTACAATCTGTTGGAACGCACAATATGTCAGATCACAAGATGATGATGTATCGTTTTTTTTTTATCTATTTTGAGTTATGACAATTGCTTCGTTCGTTCATTCTCGGTTGACGTTTCTGTTTGTTGTGTGTTTATGAATCGGTTGACTGACTGTTTCCGCCATAGAAATAGAATGCGCATAGACAAGAAAAAACATGCTTGGTGAGGAAATTAGATCATAACAAATCGTGATATATATAATAATATATATACTCTTATATTAATGGTGAGGCTGAGTTAAAAACTGCTTTTTGGTGTATCTATTAATCAATTAGAATTTTTCTCAAATTAATAATTAACATAAAAAAAATTAGAAACCATCCACTACTTGCATATTGTCATATTTATCCTTCTGTTTTTAGTAATTGTCACTTGATATTTAACAAATGATTTATAAATTATGTAGCACACGCTGAATGTGCAATTTAGACTAGTATATATAAATATTCAACTTCTGTCCGCTAAGCAAAATAAATTCTAGTTATTACGTCCTCCTAATCAAAGGAACCACTAACATTATCGTTGAAGAAAAGAATTAATTTCATCTTCTTTCTCCCTCTCATCACCATCATATCATGAACGTGAATATCTCGAGCAAGAAGATGATAAAGCCCCTCCAACCAACCCATCAAACCCTAAGAAAACACAAGCTATCCTTCCTCGACCAGCTGGCCCCTCCCTTATACGTAACCATCGTTCTCTACTACGACTGCACACCCACCGGAAAAGATTTTGGGCCCGTCGGCAGAAGCAGCTTAGAGCAGTCGCTGGCCAAAACCCTATCCCATTTCTACACCTCTGTATGCCGTCATTCCAAGAACGACAACCCACACTTCGTCGATGCAAAGAAGCTATCGAACGCCTAAGGTCAAATCAAACAAACACAAACAATAATGACAACAAATCAGTGCACCGTGACTGCGCTCATAGCCAAGGCGCTGATCGATTTAGACAGCTCGAAATACGGGCGAAGCATATAGCTTGCTGCGTCACTCACATCGTTAATCTAAGGGGAAGAACAAACAAGCCATAGCATACACAGCAATTGCTGCGGCAACTTCGCCGGCGTGTGGGAGATTGCGCCAGCATGATCGACGGAGGCGGAGGCTTCTATCGCGGCTTAATGCTCGAACCTCTGTTGAAGACGCTTCCTAACTTGACTACAAATAGTGTGTGGTGAATATGATTTCGTTTACGGATTGGAGCACGTTCGGGTTTTATGCATGGTTTTTAAGACCAGCGGAGCTGCCTGTCTAGATCGAAAACCAGTGAACCTGTCGGAAATCCAGTTCGGTCCGGTCTGGTCTAAGTTTTAATTAAAAAAGTAAAAATGTTAACTAATTAAGTAGCAACACAATGATGGTATGGTGTAGTGGTTGGTGCTTCGCACTTTCGCTTTAGAGACTAGGGTTCGAATACTGCTCGACCCTATCTATATAACTTTTAGGAAAAAAAATACTAAAGTTGGTTTAATTACAATATGAGCCGAACATTATTCAGCCCAAACCCTTACTTTTTACCACTTAATCCAGCCCAATGTCTTTATTTATTTTATTTTTATTAATAAAGTAAAGAAAAAATTTCATGCCAAGTGACAACTCCATTTAAATTAGGATTTCGGAAAATGACAATTCCAATCAATTTTCTAGCAAAAATTTGAATTTTCGAAGCTACTATTGTATTGTTATATGATTTGAACTAGACTATGTTTTATAATTTTAAAGGCATCGGTTTTCTACCGCTTTAATTCCGGTGTATACATATTAAACCACTAAAATTTCTGGTCTGGTTCAAATACCCGATTTCAGACCTTTGATGTTGATTTTGGGTGTGGCAGACCCGTTTGGGAACTTACAGCGGGTCGGATAAGTTTATAGTGTTGATGGGCAAGGGCAAGAGATTTGGGGATGAGACTAAAGCTCGTTAACTTGGATGAGGATGACATGCCTTTATTCGAACAACATCAATATTGATACGGGCATAAAATTAGACAGACGAAATAATGAAATTAAGAAGATAATCTAGATTAAGGTGATAATTAGAAGGACTTGATAGAAATTAGAGTTTTGGGAAAATAGGGAGATAAAAACATGAAATAAGACTTTTGGGGACCTTCGGCAGACTCTAGGGAGCTAACAACAGGAAAAAAGGGTTTTGGGGACGTCCGACGGATTTTAGGGAGCTAACAACAGGTGCTCGGGACCTGAGAACCACCTGGCAGCTCCCGAGGACGAACGGAGCTTCTCTAACGCGCTACTAGTGAAGAGATCTTGTAAAAAGAGAATCCGATGAAAGTGCCACATGTCCGACCAAGAGAGGGCAGCGCCACTGCAAAAAGCTGTCAGCCGACCACTGTTCACTGAAAGGACTGCACACTGTACAAAGCTGTCTTGAGTGATGGCCTCTACCTATATTGCGTTGTCCCAGAAGGTCCCATCCCCAGGAATTCTGGGATGTGAGCCAGGCCATAGTACCTGACGTCCCCGGCAGCACAGAGCTACGTCCTACCTCTTGAAAATCAGGGATGCATTGGATTGCTTGATGAAGAACCACTATAAATAGACGGCTTCGACCCTTTTATCACAAACGAAGATATCTAAGAAAACCTCACACTCTCACCACGAAAAATCCATTCTCTCTTAGCATAGTAAACAGTTTTTCTTCAAGTCTTTATTATTTATGAGCGAAATTAGGGTTATTTGAGTTTGTAATTCGTCCATGTATAGTGAAAGTAGTTCTCGAGCGCCCGTGGACGTAGGATCTGCAAAGATCCGAACCACATAATCCCTGTGTTATTTCATTTATGTCCCAAGCACGTCCCAAACAGGTCCCCAGTGCCCCAGGCACGTCCCAAGACACGTCCCAATACCCCAAATACGTCCCAAACACGTCTCTTTCAGTTCCCTTATAAATAAGCACCTAGCACGTCTTTAAACTTTGAGATAATCGATTCTCCGGCTATAAAAATTTATCCACACAGATAAATCTCGTTGATTGGGATAGCCCCATATCAAATGGCGACGTCTGTGGGAAATTCAGAGTTGAAGGCGCGAGTGATTTTGCATAAAATGTGCGAAGATGTGCTTGATGTTTATGCTTCTTTCTTTTCTTTATGTTTGTTGGGACGAAATGGATGAACCGAGGACGGCGACGAAAAGCCCAGTCGCCGGTGGAAGCAGGTGGATGGCCGATTTACGGAAGTGGCGGGGAAATGAAGCAGAAACATGACCCCCAGTAGCATCCTCAGAGCCCCAGGAAACACCCACAAGTCTGTCAAAGACAGAAAGTAAACCGTAGAGGTGGGAGGAGGACCTCCAGGAAATGCCAAACATGTTGAGGAACGGCCAAGACCTGAAGGGCAGGCCCGAGATGAGGAAGAGCAGCAAGATGGTCAAAACGAGATACTAGAACACCCACAATGGGCCTCTGCCAGTTCTGCTAGTGAACCACACGATAACATGGAGGGGGCTTGTAGCTCCAAAAGGAGAGAACAATAAACCACGCTCAGGAAAAAAGGGAAAACATCTGGACCAAAAAGGAAAAGGAAATTCCAGACCAACTCACGGACCTCAAATAGATTGTGTCCGGAGCACCGATGAAACATTCAAACATGGAGAGTTAAAGCTCCCCGAGTCCGCGTACTATTAAGCCCCATGATAAGAGGCAAGTCGTCACACAAAGAAAGAGAGAGCCGTGAAAAACCATGGAAAATGAAAGTTGTTGCCACGGCCTCACCACAGGGAACCTCGGGATCTCCGCCAAGAATCCCACAGAGATTCACACCACTATGCAAATCCAGAAGGGATTCTGACATTAGCTGGGGGACCTCCCGTGATGAGGAGACCCTTATTCGGAACTCCAGGACCCTCTAAATTTCATTCTCATTTATATACCATGATAATATGGCCACTATACTAAAAACAGTTGTCATTTGAATCATAAGATCGAAATCTGAGGGAGTTCATTGATCATGGCCTCGAGGAAGGTCTGAAGGTAGCTCAGGAGGAGTCTGTAGGAACTGTGCCGACTAAAGGCGAACAACGTCCGCCTCCTCCAGATAGGGGCCAATTCCATTCAGGACTCGTGTCCTTGTCGTAGTAGGAGCACGAGGCACTGAGGGCTCCAATGTCCAACAGATCCCGAATCATGCACCAGAGCATTTGAAGGACTCAGAGGCTCCGGTGTACAAAGGTCAGAGGAACCTCAAAGCCCAGCTCCGCGCTGGCACGTGAAGATCTGCAGGAGATCAAGCCAGCCCGTGCTGACAGGCGGAGGTCCGTAGGAAACCAGTTCTGCGCAGAGAACGAAGACACAATCCACCTGTTTGGGACCTCCAAACCCAACTCCTCGGGATTTAGAAGCAAGCTCCGCGCTGCCACAAGCTCCACGCTAGCAGCCGAAAGCCCAATCTCCGTTCCTGTAGCAAAGTCCCGAAGCTTCTAATAGGGATATATAGTCTCAGCTACGCACCTGCATACAAGATCCGAAGGACCGCAGTGCCCGAAGACTCAAGGGAGATAAGAGCCCAGCTCCGCGCTGGCGTCCAGAGATCCCCGGGAGGTCGAGGCCCTCCTTCGCACTGGGGTATGACGAACCACAGGATTTAGAAGTGCGGTTCCCCGCAGGCACGAGGACCTATAAACCCAGCTTCAGAAGATTCAATCATCCAATGGGGATCTTCAGATGTCCGCATTGATTGGGACCTGGACCCTAAGCTCTCAACTGGCATAAGAAAACCACCAAAGGAGATTTACGAAGACCAGCCCCGCTGGAAATAGAAGGCATGAGCCATGAATTCAGAATCTGCAAGTCCCCTTGCCTCGTTTGCATACGAAAGTTTGCTTTTAGGAACCTCCAAACCAGCTCCGTCCGAGCACAAGAAGGCCTAGCCTTCATGCTATTGTTGTGGCTAGTTCTCGATTCCATTCGGTCATTCGAGGGAACTCCATATCACGCTCGTTACACACATTCGCCGGCTCGAAAAGATAGCCTGAAAATAATATGAAGAAGTAGAGGAAGGATAGGACCTCGGCACATACATCTAGGCATGGCAATGGGGCGGGTATGGGACGGGTTTTGCCGGACCCGAGACCCACCCCGGTTACTTTTCCCCGGATCCGGGACCCGCCCCGCCCCGCTTCGGCTCCAGACCCGACCCGCCCCAGGTAAGACCCGAGCGGGGCTGGTCCAACCCGCCAGACCCGGCTTCTATTTTTTTTTAATTAATTCTAACTTACCTTACACATTCAAGGACAAACATAAACAAATAACTAAAAATGAAACAGCAAGCAAAATATTAATCAAAATGCAGAGAATGATCAAATCCATACCAACATTCATAACTTCAGTCAATGATCACAATCTAAAACCCACAACATCATTTGCGTTGTCTTCATATTTGTCTGCGAATTGCCCTGCAAATTCCTTCTGGGGCCTGACTGCTGCCCTGCAAATTAATCGATGGTTGAGATTGAGCATTATCTCCTCCTTCACCTTCCATCTGAAAAAAAAATGGCATGAATTTGTGAGCAAAAAACCCATAAAAATTCGTTTTTGGTGGGGAATAGAGACAAACGAGTTGAGTACGAAATATACAGCATAAACTCAAAGCTCTGAAAAGAATTGAACTCTTGAGCCAACCACGGTTTAATATTCAAAAAATTAACTATGAAATAAATCGAAGAGAAGGAAAATACCTGCTTGTTCGTTTCTTTCTCTGCATCAATTGGGACAAGTGATTTTGAATTAATTTAATTGATATAGGGGATGAGGTCGATTGTTCACTGCTGAGGCATCGGCACTGTGTTCTATGGGGAGGCTAAGGAGGTGAGGTGAGGGCTGAGGCTGCTGCTGAATTGAGAGGTGAGCGGCAGAGGTGAGGAGGTGAGGTGAGGGAAGGGTTGAGAGGCTGTTGTGGTGACTGGTGAGCGGCAGAGGTGATGAGGTGAGTGAGGTGCTGTTGAGTTGAGAGGTGAGAGGGCAGAGCAAGGAATAAAAAATAAAACCCTAACTCTAATAATTAATATATATATATTATATTACATAAATTCGTCCGGGGCGGGTCTCGGGACGGGTCTCGGGTCGGGGTTGGCAAAACCCGAGACCCGCCCCGGACCCGGCCGGGTTGGGCTCTTTAAGGCCCATAACCCGCCCCTTAACCCGAAATTTAAAAAAAAACCCTCCCCAACTCGGACCCGCCCCATTGCCATGCCTACATACATCAGCAGGTCCAACATCGCGGCCCTGGGAGCATCTACCATCAAGACAATTACGCCAAGCAATGGTCTCCACAGCGAGGATTTCGTCGCGTCACTATTTAGAAAATCTCATTTGGACCTCCATAAAGCTATTATGACAGGCGGACAGCTACCTTAGCCCAATCGAAGTGAAATCACCAACGACAAAAAAGAGGAGCAAGCCACGCAACTGAACGGGAAGGAACAAGCTAGAAACATGACCACGGAAAACCGTTACTACCTTAACCTCACAACAAGGAGCTGTCGGGATCTCTTCTTAGGGTCCTGTGGAACTTCACACCATTGCACAACAAGAGGGAGGTGTGCGTAGGCGGATCTGCGACTTCTGAAAGATCTAGAGCAGAGCTCTTTATCATTAGCCCAAGAGGGTAGGAGCTCCGTTTTGCCGTTCTTCAACAATGAGTTTTGACTGATGTGAAATCGTGCAGGTCTCGAGAAAAGGAAACCACGAGGCAATTACTTGGCTAAAATGACGAAGCTCGAATCTAACCACCGGATATGATGATGTCACTTGTCTAGGAAGCGGGGGAGCCCGTGGGAAGCATCGAAGGGAATAAAGATTGGAGGACCTCTATCCGGAGGTCTCGAAGGACATAGAGCCGGAAGGAACATCGCCGTATGTTCGACACGATTGATGACCACATGTTCAGTAAATCCTTTGTGCATGTCTACGCACAATGTCTCTCCAAGAATGAATGGGAAAAGATATGGGAAGAGATCTATGGGGGATGTGCCAGAGATCATACGGGATATAAGTCCCCGACGAGAAGACTGATAAGGGCTGGCTATCTCTCGCCTATCTTAATCAGGGGCGTCGGGGAGCTAGTTAAAAGATGTGCCAACTACTAGATTGACGGACATCGAATTGACATCCCAACGGAGGTTCTGGGAAGCATGCACCTGCCTTGTGGGTTTGATGTGCTATACCGTGTTCCCCAAATGAAAAAGCAATGGTGAATCACGGAAGAAATCAAAGAGGTCACAGCTCCACATGGCGGTAGAAACCCCGCCAACATTCGGGATGTGATCTTTTACGAAGCTCCGCACGACACATAGGATCATGTCTCGTGGGTCTGTTAGCAGCTCCGCGCACAGACATGAGGAGTCAAGAGCAACAAGCTTAGTTCCGGGCTGGAATTCAAGGGCCCAACCTACCAGTTGGGAGCCTCTGAGTGCAGCTCCGTTAACAAACACTCGAAGGCCCTTACTTATTCAGGACCTGCAAGCCTAACTCCGTGCTGGCGTTAAGGTCCCTTGACACCAAGGACCTCCGGGTCTGCGGCGTGAATAAAGTGTACCTCCTTGTCGGACTAAAATATTTAATCATAATAGTGCACCAAATAACATAATTGACGCTAAAGGTCGTCGGACCTGTAGTGTACAGGACGCTAAAGATAATATATCTCCGGAGTGACATGATGTCAAGGGTCTACGGACCCACGATGTACAGGACGTCAAAGATAATATATCTGCGATGTGATATGATGGCGAAGGTCGACGGACCCAAGGTGTACCCGACATCAAAGACTGATAGTCTGCGCCGTGCGATGATACCAAAGGCCGACGGACCGGCGGCGTACCCGACATCAAATAATAAATATGCGACGTGATGATGCGCATAAGGGTGTACATGATATCGCCGCTGACGGGCTGCGGCGTACAAACATCAAAGGCTCTCAGTAAGCCTGCGACATGAATGGTACCTAAAGCAAAGCTGGCGCTATAACCAGGGTAAATCGATGAGGGGATCCCCGGGGTTATGATTTTGTAGACCTAAGTGTCTAATCATATGCTGAACTCATTAAGGACAAAGAGAGCCTAGCGCAAAGCGACACCTGAGGACAATGACGACGGTCATTACAACCGAGGGCATGAATTCGTACTTGGCTTACGAATTAATAAGACAGTTGGCGCTATAACCATGCGTTGAAGCGAGCGGACGCTATAACCATGCCATGATAATGATGTTTCCAGAAACATCCATCAGGCCCGCAATGACGAAAGAAATACAGGAGGATGGGAACTCCAATAGAACATGCAAACATGGGGAGTTAAGTTCCCTCCACCATTATGTCTCAAAAGGAATGACAAAGTATTTTTCACAGGCTATCACCATGATAAAAAAAAATGAGAGGTCTATACAAACAGAATGTCCCAGGGAGCTAGGAGAAACATGCAGCAGGACCTGCGGATCTCGTTCAAATCACAAGGCTCGCATCAAGTCCCCGCCAGGGGAGTTAAGCTCCCCCGAAGCATTGCGGGAAGCAGAGTTCCCTAAGGAGCTGGGGATGACGAGATAGCAGCATTGGCCAGGCCTCTACGTGCTTCTCTACAGCAGGAGTCCAGAAGTGAGGATTCTCGGGTAAGTAGGGATCTGTCTGAAAGCACGAGGTCCCTCAAGGAAAGATGATCTTTCGAGTAGCTGGCGCCAATCTTCAGTCAGGTCCCTCGAGAACTCCCTCCCAATAGCTGTGGACAGAAGGTGATGCTGGCAAAACCACAAAGTTTCAATCACGTCCTCCAAGTGGGATGCTACGTCTTCCTTCACCATGCCGTAAGAAACGGCGTCCCTTTCCTCCATTTCCTTGGCGAAGGAGCTCCGTAGCTCCTTTTCACGATGCTCCATGAGTGTTGCGCTCTCCTATTTTTCTTTCTCAAGGGAGCTCCACAACTAATTTCCATACTGCTCAAGACCTCTACATGCTCCCTTACGATGTCAATCCACGAACGAGAATCCTCGAGAGCTAGATGATCTCATTTAAAACAACCAAAGGTGATAACTCTTGAAGATAAACCACGGCATTAGCACTAGGTTGAGTCGATATTCGCCCAAAGTGTACACTTATATCAGAAACACGAAGTCCTTCAAAGAGAGGAGACCCCTCAAAAAGACCTTCGACCAAGCAGTGAAGAAACGCCACCCCGACCGTCATGTTAGAAGGCGCTATCTCATGTCCCAACTGAACCTTCACCTCCGGCTCTACTGGCATTGGATGTCCAGACGCGTACAAGTTTGCTCATGGGCGTGAGCTACTTTAGGAGGAAGCTCGGGATAGCTTAGCCAAGGCCGACCGGAAAAAAAAAAAGGAAAGGAAGTTTGAACCCAACAGTTACAGTCTGTTTTAGGCCTTTTTCGAAAATTTTCAAAATATATTTTCCGGATCCAAATTTATCGGTGAAACGACGTTCTCCAGGCCGAGGAGCTACCCTAGGTCCAGTTTCACCTCCTCCACTGAGCCTCTCAGCTCTTGCACTTGTTGAATACTGTGTTTTGCTGCTCTAACCTTTTTATTCAACCTTTCGCTCTTAAGTCTCTTCGCCATCACCCATTCTCGCCTGTAAAACTTACCTTAACAAGATCTTCCAGAAGGATGATCAAGATGGTAGGAAACTCGATGGGCTAAAAAGGACACCTGGAGGAAGTTCAGCCAAGTGATCCACGAAGGAAGGGAGATCCTTTGGAGGAACAAACTCCCTCATGACTGCCAAAAAAAAGAGTCGCCCTGGGATCTTCAAAAAACCTTAACATCATAGGCCTTCGTGCCTCGTACTGAACACCTACATCAGGTCCCATCTAGATTCGTACCGCATCCATACCAATTCCATTTCTGGTCCGCATTAGGTCCCTCCCGGTCCATGTCGACCTTCACATTCAACCTCCGGAGCAAAGCATATTGTGTCCCACGTCACGATGCGTTAAAGCCACCTCCACATGTCCGACCTTTGAAGGAGATCATATCATGTCGCACGACCTAAGTAGCTTCGGCCTCGCCTTTTCCATCCAGTCAAGCTCTCTGGCCACCATGGATTGCATGCCAACGAACGACAACGGCCACCACATTGCCATACCTGCGGAACTCCACAAGCTGTTAGACAGGTTCACAAAGAAGGCCCTAGAAGAGAACATCATGAGTTCGAAGAGTAAGGATGCAGGAAGCAAATTGCGAAGGGCCATCTCTAACGAAGGGATGCAGCTTCCCAAGGATGGTAGAGTCAGCTCCCTGTCACGGGAGGTATTGCCTACCTTAAACTATTTTACTCTAATTAATTTTTGTCCCCAAAAGACAAATTAGAGTGGGGGAGTGGTTGATACGAGCATAAAATTAGACAGGAGAAATAATAAAACTAAGGAGATAATCTAGATTAAGGTGATAAGTAGAAGGACTTGATAGAAATTAGAGTTTTGGGAAAACAGGGAGATAAAAACATGAAATAAGACTTCTGGGGACCTCCGGCAGACTCTAGGGAGCTAACAACAGGAAAAAAGGTTTTGGGGACCTCCGATAGATTTTAGGGAGCTAACAACAGGTGCTCGAGACCTGAGGAATCACCTGGCAGCTCCCGAAGACGAACAGAGCTTCTTTAACGCTCTACCCGTGAAGAGATCTTGTAAAAAGAGAATCCAATGAAAGTGCCACGTGTACGATCAAGAGAGGGCAGCTCCACTGCAAAAAAAACTGCCAGCCAACCACTGTTCACTAAAAGGACTGCACACTGTACAAAGCTGTCCTGAGTGATGGCCCCTACCTATGTTGCGGTGTCCCAGAAGGTCCCATCACAAGGAATTCTGGGATGTGAGCCAGGCCATACTAACTGACGTCCCCCGGCAGCACAGAGCTACGTCCTACCTCCGAAAAATCAGGGATGCCATTATAAATAGACGGCTTCGCCCCTTTTTATCACAAGCCATCTAAAGAAAACCTCACACTCTCACCTCGAAAACCACTTCATATTTTCTCTCTTAGCATAGTAAACAGTTTTTCTTCAAATCTTTATTATTTAAGAGTGAAAGTAGGGTTATTTGAGTTTGTAATTCGTCCATGTATAGTGAAAGTAGTTCTCGAGCGCCCGTGACGTAGGATCTGCAAAGATCCGAACCACGTAATCCCTGTGTTATTCATTTATCTCCCAAGCACCTCCCAAACAGGTCCACAATGCCCCATCCACGTCCCTAGACACATCCCAATACCTCAATTACGTCCCAAACACGTCCCTTTTAGTTCCCTTATAAATAAGCACCTTAAGCATGTCCTTAAACTTTGAGATAATCGATGCTCGACATGTACTATACCAAGTCTCTCAGGCATGTACCATACCATGAAGGGAATAAAGATTGGAGGACCTCTATCCCTTCAGTCGCAGCACCCCCATGCTCGACATGTACCATATCATATCTCTCAGGCATGCGAGATACTCTACCCGACATGCGCTATTCTGGGTGCGTCTCGGACTACTCATTTGTGCCCTCATGCACTGATGTCTCTGGAAGCGTTTCATCTAACTCTCCAAGAGTCACTTCTCTGCCAGCTCCACCTTCTCGAACGAACCGTTCCTCGAGAAAATGAGCGTGAATAGCTACGACGATCCTTAGATCATCATGGAAGTAAAAATAATATCCCATGCTATCATTGGGATATCCGACGAAACGTTGACCTAGATTCGTGTTGGTACGGGGCAACCCCAAACCCTTAAGTGATTCAAGCTGGGCTTCTTACCATTCCAAATTTCGTAAGGTACCCTATCTACTGACTTCAAAGGGGTTCTGTTCAAAACATAAACTGCAGTTTGCAAAGCATATCCCCATAACGATATGGGAAGATCTGTATAGCTTAGCATAGATCGAACTTTATCTAATATTGTCCGATTTCTGCGTTAGGCAACACCATTCAGTTGTGGTGTCCCGGGCGGTGTAAACTGCGAAATAATTCCATTTTCTTTCAAGAAATCATCGAACTCGAGACTCATATACTCGCCGTCTCGATCTGATCGTACGACTCTAATTTGTCTCCCAGTTTGATTTTCCACTAAAGTCTTGAATTCCTTGAACTTTTCAAGCGTTTCAGACTTGTGCTTCAACAGATACACCAAGCCGTAGTGAGAGTGATCATCTGTGAAAGTCACGAAATAATGGAAATTACCTCGGGCCGCTACACTAAACGGTCCACAAACGTCTGTATGGATCAAATCCAAAAGATTAGTGACTCTTTGAAAAGTCCCTGTAAAAGGAGACTTGGTCATTTTGCCGAGAATACAAGACTCGCACATTGGATAGGAATCTGATTCCGTAGGCTTAATAATGCCATGTTTCTCCAACTCTTGAATCTTTCGAACTCTGGCATGACCAAGTCTAATATGCCACAAATACTTTTTATTTAACTCTAAGTTACGTTTGTCGGTAACTACATTCGCATGTTCCTGGACGTTAACGTAATATAAACCATTTATTAACGTTGCATTTCCGACGCATTTATTTCCAAAATAAATATAACAAATATTATTATTGAACCGAAATTCATAACATTCTTACTCAAAGTAGGAATAGAAATAATATTTTTCAGCCCCTTGGGCAATACAAGTACATCGGATAAATATAATACATGTCAGAACTTAATACAAGAGTCTTCGATCCAACATGACTAGCAGGTACAGTATGTCCTCTACCAACGTTGATCAAGACTTCTTGTTCCACCAGCTTTCTACTTCGTTCCAGACCCTGGTTCAAAACACAAATGTGAGCACTAGCTCCCGAGTCAAGAATCTACGAAGTGGAAATACAGTAAATGAACAATAAGTTTCCAAAACTTTACCTGAAGCCCCAGAAGCTCGAAGCTTGGGGTAGTCCCTTTTCCAATGGCCCAGCTCTTGGCAGTGAAGACACTTATCAGTCGCCTTCGGAACTTTAGGCACGTTCATTTTTGCTTTGCCCTTTTTCTTAATCCCTCCTTTTGGCTTATTAGGCTTGGGCCTGGGCTTGTTCGACTTAGATCTCTTAGACCTTGTAGTCGCAACAAGCGCAACCTCTTTTCTCTTTCCTTTCTTTAGCTCACGCTGAGTCTGAACCAGCGTGTTCATGAGTTCAGGAAGGGAAAATCGCCTATCGCTCAGATTATAGTTTATAATAAACTGAGCAAATGAAGCTGGGAGTGACTGAAGGATCAGGTCAATCTGAAGCTCGTTGTGAATGGGACAACCGAGAGAACTCAGTTCCTCGATGTACCCAATGAGCATACGCACATGTGCCGCAACATCTGCGCCCTCATGCTTCTTGGTATGAAAGAGATTGCCGGCAGCACGGTATCTAGACGATCTCGACTGCTCGCCATACAACTCCTTCAGATGAATCAGTATCTCGCGCATTTGCATACTCTCATGCTGGCGCTGCAGATCATTATCATCCAAGCTAGCATATAAGCCTTGACACGGGCACTATCGGCCATCCATTTGGCATAATATTCCTTGTCAGCATCACTCGTACCCTCTTGGGGTTCGAGTGGTATGGGTCCCTCAAGGACATACTCTAGGCGTTCCAGAGTGAGGACTATCCTCAAGTTACGGAGCCAGTCCGCAAGGTTTGGACCCTCCAAACGATTTTGCGTGATCAGTAAATTTAATGGTGACGTCATTTTGTATACAAACTAGAAAGAAAACAATCTGCAGAAAATAAAGCATTGAAGGGGTCAACGTATTATTCTACAAGCACAAATAAGGACTTTAACAATTTGGTTTGACTCCCACTATTTTTCTCAAAATCCCATTCTCCAGATAGAGATTTCAGAAACCTCGTTGATAGTTTCATAGTGGTGTTGATTTCCCCGCTCCGCAGAAATGAGCCTCAACCTAACAGTTTGTTGACCCATTACTCGGACGGCGCCGTGTCCCAAACGAACCCATAGATGAACCCGTGTCTTACACGAGTCCATCTCATGAGTGTTTCAACAACTTTGTCTCCGGTCAGGAACCCTCACCCTAACAGGAATAATTGGGAAATAACCATCTAAGTGTGACCTATCAAAGTAAGGCTCAATCCTAACATTTAGAAATTCCCGCCTGTAGGATAACTCTTTATAAGGCGTGAATATGTTTCGGAGAGCGGCGTTTAGACAGTCACCCAAAATATCCACATCAAGAGTAAAAATGTTTGGCGTCGATAACTCGAAACAAACCGCACATATACTCAAGTCGTTTCAATAATGAGCTTGTTGTCTTAACGCACTCGGACCAACTACGACAAGAGCGAGATTGGCGCCAATAACTCGGAACAAACCGCACACGACACTCAAGCCGCAATGGTTTCGAGCTTGATAGAAGACAGGAACCATGTCCCTTTACCCACTTAGTATTTAGTCCAACCGGGAGAATACGTCTCACACACTTAAGCACTTAAACACGCACGTAACGTCAAACAAACATGTTAGTATACGCAGTAAACCTAGTTTGCCTATAAGACCGTCTGCGTGGACTATTTCTACTCTACTACTTTTATTTTTATAGAATTATATCTCTTCTCTTCAGCTTCGCACTATGTTCTTGAACGACCTCCAAGTCTTCGAACGGCCTTCTCGTAGACCCGTGTCGTACTCGTACGGCCATCGTACAAAAATTAATTTTTCTAAATATTAACTAAAATACAAAACGGGAGGATCAGCTGTCCCACACAACCCGTATATTAACGAATAAATACAAATCGGGGGGGGACCTTGTCACCCTTAACATATCACCCGGAAATATAGCCTAAGTCCACGCCGACGTCTTAATACGTGTCATACAAACATGCATACAACATAAACACGTTCACGACAACAAAACGCTCAAAGAAACCGAAACGAAATTTGGGCTAGTCCTAGACTTACGGGCCCACAAGTTACGAACCGCGACGAGACTCCCACTAGGGATTTCTCTCCACGTTGCTACGCTACGCCGGAAAGCTCGCAACTAAGCGACCTCCGACCAAGCGAGTGCTCGGTTTACAAACTCGAACTAAGTACAACTCATGCTTTGACGCTTGAGCAACTTAGTGATTTGCACAATCGAGTTCATTTCGGACTCGTTTATGTCGTTTCTTAGAACCGAGCCTATGGCTCTGATACCACTGTTGGGAAACCCTGGGTGACCCGAGGCCTTGCCCCGAATGCAGCGGAGTTTAAAATTTTTCCCGGGTTCCCCATACGGTTTCCCCAAGATACTCGGTTAAATAAAGAAAACTGCATAATCGACACGTATAAAGGAATAAGGATCTTACCCTTGTAGCGAAGATCCTTAGCTCCCGTAGCTCACGAACTGTGCCGAAGAGAGTCACGCCGACCCCGTGACGTGCCGTAAACCTACACTACCCCACGGATGGCTAGAGATGGTGTGGAGTATTGTATAGAGATGTTTAGATGTGTATGTGATTTCTAAAACTCACAAACACTTAGGATTTTCTCAAGAACAACCCCAAATGCTCTAGCTTCTCTCTAAAATCTCTAAGTTTAGTGTGAGAAAGCTTATTAACTTATTATGGACGAAAATCCCAAGTCTATAATTGTAAAACCAAGTTTTAAATCATGAAATAGACTTTAGATTTGTTTAAATGAGATCATGTCCTACATGACTCATTTTTGTTTGATTCTCTTGTTATTTTATCATCTAATGACTAGATATTGTCCCACAAATCATAACAAAAGAACAAGGAACGGAATTGGATTTGATTTGGATCAAATTTGACCAAAAAACTGTCGGTCACGGCCTCTGACATGACCTGTCACGGCCGTGACACATCATTGGACGACATCTGCCGCTCGTCACAGCCTTGGTCACGGCCGTGACCATCTTCTGGAGGCTGTCATGGCCAGGGCATGAAGTGTCACGGCCGTGACACCATGGGGCACCATTTTTGCTCGCCTCTGCCAGTTGTCACGGCCACGTGCATGACAGCCCTGACAGCTTTGCGGCAGTTTCGTATTTCAATCCGATCGAGGGGTAAACGATGTCCGATAGACCTGAAATTTTAACCATAGTTAAAAGACTCACCAGTCCTGATTTTGATCAAAGGGATTCTGAATCCGAGGTTTTGATTGTGAGATATGAGTTTTTCAAACTACTGCTACTTTGCAGAGGGACTTCATGATCGTGACAAGCCTTGCTTGTCATTGTGAACCCTATTTACGCTTCACTCTTCACCTTTTCCGTTCCATAAATTTCCGTCCATGTAAATATAGTTTCTAAAACATATATTTAACATTTTTATTAACGTCTCTAAGATCGTTAAATCATTTTACATCTCATATTAGGTAGGCACTATCACAGTGATCATTTTTAAGCCCGACTCTCTTGGTTCGTCTCAACCCGGAAAGGGAGGAATCCAAGAATTTGGTAAGCGCCTAGCCAATCCCGCGGTACCAAATAGATCCCGTGTTGAGTACGATCTTCGATCTACGAACCGACTATAGATTATTGTCGTACGTATAGACCCTTCACAAATGTCCCGATCGAGTGAGAGTCATGGTTACGTCAAACTCACTAGACTCGACTCTATGACTAATTCGTGACTGGCAAAATTACTAAACTGCCCTTACGTCCCACGTAAGTCAGTTTATCGCTTCGGCCGAAGACTTCGTAATTTCCCGTCCCCGAATATGCATAGGACATATATCTCAGTTACTAATGAGATAGTGAATCCCTAACGTTAGTCTAAGTACGGCAGTTACCCTTTGTTGTCAAGACCGCATGTCGCTGCCGACCCATGTTCGTCCCCGAACAAGGTGGGCCTAGCAAACTAGTGACATTTCAAGACCCCAAAGTCAACTCCGTCAAAAACCTTTTGGTCTAAGGTCCACGCACACTACTATAGTCAATCGATCGATCATTGACGCTACCCAGAGTAACGATAAGGCCCATGTGATCGTCGATTGCAAGTCGTGTCCAAGTACAAGTCAATTCCCTAATTCAACTTATACCAACGTTACGACCTCCCGCTTCCCAAGCGAATGGTTTGCACAACCATATAAGAGTCGTCAACAAATAAGTCGTAATTGACGCTCAGTCACCCTACTAAGGTCTAAGACTTATGGACTAATTTAATATCGGAGAATAATAGCTCACCGGTGCCCCTCTCTCATCCCATGAGAATCGGTGACTAAACTCACGACATATGGGATTTATTTATCTACCGTCTCACCGGATGCCTAGTAAGACTTTATAGGTAAATAAATAATATGCCTTTTTGAAGAATAAATTATAAAGTATAAATTCCATTAATACGTATAAGAATACATTATTCATATACATAACGAATAATACATCGATTATTAAATACATGCCCTATTCATCACATCCTCGAATGGCATTCCGAGGGCACATCCCCAACAGTAATATTCTTTGAAGATGTGTTTCCTTATAACACTAATAATAATGATCTCAAGAGAGAAAGGTTTCCCTTACCAAGCAAAATTAATATGATGAGATGGTCATCCCTTACCAGCAAGAGCAACCAAGTGACATAAATATGGAGTAGCATCAGCCAAATATGCCTGAAGAACCTGGAGGAGAAAGCTCAGAAACAGGGCAGCCAGGTTCAGAAATAAGCACAGATCATCAATCTGTACAAGAGGTAAGAAGGTCAGGTAGGGTATCCAAACCTCCTTATTGGCATAATGACTTTGTATCTCCCTATATATCTGATGCAAATATGACTGATAATGTTAGATATCCTTTGTCATAAGTAGTTCAATATGATAAATTTACTCCTGATTATAAGGTTTATCTAGCTGTTATATCTAAGGATTACATTCCTAAGTCATATGAGGATGCTAAGGGAGATATGAGGTGGGTAGAAGCCATGAACTCTGAATTAGAGCATTAGAGTTAAACAAACTTGGAAGATAGTTGATCAACAAGGTAAAACAGTCATAGGATGCAAATGGGTATACACCAGTAATCCAATGGTGAAATAGAAAGGTACAAGGCTAGACTTGTAGCCAAAGGACACACACAAAGAGAAGGCACAGATTACAGTGAGAGCTTTTCATCAGTAGTTAAACATGTCACAATACGTGATGTTCTTTCGATTGCAGCCATTTACAACTGGTTATTTTATTCCAAATGGATGTAACTAATGCTTTCCTTCAAGGTGATCTTAATGAAGAGGTATACATGACAGTGCCTCCAGGTTTTGACAATTCTGGGAAAAGGAACCAAGTCTGCAAACTCGAGAAACCATTGTATGGCTTGAAGCAAGCTTCAAGACAATGGAATCACAAGTTTGTTGAGGTCATCGGTAAGTTTGGTTTTATTCAGTCTAAGCATGACTATTCTCCATTTACTAAGCAGAATAAGGATAAGTTTACAATCTTGTTGGTTTATGCTGATGATAATTTGATAACTGGAAATAACATTTCAGTGATAAATGAGTGCAAAGACTATCTTAACAAAGTATTTCTCATGAAGGATTTACGGATGAAGTTTTTTCTCGGGATAGAAATAGCAAGGTCTAAAGAAGGGATTCTGTTGAATCAGAGAAAATACATTATTTATCTAGGGATGACACCTTGCAAACCAGCTCATACCCCAATGGAAGAAAACTACAGGGCTGTAAGAGAGAAGATTGAGCAGAATGAGCCTGTTCTAAGTGATATCTTTGGCTTCCAAAGATTAATAGGGAAGTTGATATATCTGTGTATTACCTGGCCGGATATTACTTATGCCGTGCAAGTTCTCAGCCAGTTCATGCACAAGCCGAGACAAGTTCATCCTGATGCAGCATACAGGATTTTGAGATACTTGAAATGAAGGCCAGGTCTTGGTATACTCTTGTCAGTTAACAGCAAGCTTAACCTCAGTGTGTTTTGTGATGCAGATTGGGCGGCATGTCCCAATACCAGAAGATCATAACCAGGGTTCTTGATAAAGCTTGGAGACTCAGCCTTGTCATGGAAATAAAAAAAACAGACCATTGTTGCAAAGAGTTCTGCCGAGGCAGAATACAGAGCAATAGCCTTGGCAACATCTGAAGTGACTTGGCTGTTGGGATTACTAAATGACCTGAATATTCATAATTTGTGTCCTGTGCAGATGTGGTCAGACAGCAAGTTAGCCTTACAACTTGCGGCAATCCAGTATTCCACGAGAGGACCAAGCACATAGAAGTCGATTGCCATTTCATCAGAGATAAGATAGAAGATGGCACCATCAAAACAGCTTATCTACCTTCATCAGTTAAATTCTCAGTTTAGTTCGTTAAGTTGTTTAAGTGGGTCATATGTGATTAATGGGCTTATTAGTATTGGGCTTGTATTATATTTGGCCCGTTAGATGAAGGAATTTATAAATAGGATTTGGCGCTATAAATTTCGCTGTAACTTTCAATTATAATATGAAGCTTCACTGAAACAAGAACAAGATCAAGTATTAACAGAATCACAGAATTCTACATATCATACTTCCATTAAGAGCATGTCCAATTGATATCCAAAAATCCAACATATATACTAAAAGTTCTTCAACCGTACACCAAACACACTTAAAATGTGTTTTCATCTTCTCTCTCCTGTTTTAAACGCATATATGCATTTGGGAATAAAATATCCCAAAAGATGCGTTTGATGTTTTAAAATTACAATATATACTATATTATTTTAATTATTAAAGTACCCATATAAAAATAAAAAATATATAAAATATATGAAAGGACTCCTGCTAGTAATAATTATTTTTTCTACGTTTTTCATATGAAAAATATTGAGTCAATTATTATTATTATCTGAAATTATTTTTTCATCTAATTTAAATTAATGGTGTGGTCTAATTAAGGAGCCTATATTTTTTTCTTTCTTTTTCTTAGTATGAAGTGAAAGCTAAGAGATGGTATCTGGCTTTCATTGGGACTAATTCTCTTAATTTGTGTGCTCCGAGACAAACATCAAACGTCAAAGCGACCAAGCGGGATGGAACCATGGCATTAATGTGGAGATATCATGATCCGACTTTATTCACATGTCTTAGTGGATTATTATTTCCTGTAACTCCATAATTAACTTCTCTTTAGTTTGTCTTTTTTTTCGCGTTAGTTTGATCTTTCGGTTTTTTAATATAACGTCAACGTTATACCATAAAATAGTAAAAATTTTAATATTTTTTAGACTTGGACTCACAAACAGTATAGTAAAATTTCGCTCGTTACTAGTTGGACGCCCCTTGGGGGCCTACACAGTTAATAGGCATGGCGGATCTTGTGGCCCGGGGGGCACGGCCCCCGCAAAGATTTTCGAAAATTTTAGTATTATATATACAGTATATGTGTTAATACGTATAGATATATTATTTGGTAAAATTGGACCAGATAATGCATGTAGCCTAGTGGCTGTCTGTAACTCGTCCATCTCCAATGCTTGGGTTCGATTCCCGTCTTCCACATGTTTTATCCTTTTTAAGTTCTTTCTTTTGGTAGCTAATGTTATATTAAATACTAGGGTAAAAGCCATTTTTTCTCCTCGTAGTTTCCGCAAATTTCACCAATATACATCATGTTTTTTTTATTAGATGTGTGTCCCTTATGCTTTCATAAACACTGCACGAAACCCCCCGGGCAGCTTGTACTGCCCGAGATTGTTGTACACGCGCTGTTATTGCATTTATGATAGGTACAAAAGTAATTTTTAGGGTAAACTGACTAAAATAACCTCATAGTAACCTCATAGTCTTCTTCTTCACACCACCTGAACAAATCTTTTAATTTAGGTTGGGTGTGAAAAAGTAATCGATTGGAAGTGTACGACGACAGCGAAGACTGAGCTTTGGTGAAGACACGACATTGAAGGTAGAGCTTCCGTGAAGAAGACGAAACCGTATTACGTGAGTCTGCACTCTTGTCTCTTTCGATTGGAAATAAATCTAAATTTCAATCTAGGTTCTTTATATGTCGCGACGCGCGATTGTTACTATATCTTCGTTGGATTTGTTCAATCCTCTGTTGTTGACGTCTCGACTATAGGATTGAGAGCAAAGGGGAAGATGAAATGCCGTCGTCCGAAGACGTGCAATCAAGAAGCTGTTATATAAACACAGAGCAGATTGGGGACCTCATTGATGCATGTGACCGCTTCGAGAAAAGAATTGGGGCGCTCGAAGACAATGCAAGAATGTTGAAGTACATGTTTGCCATTATTTCGATCTTGGTTTTAGTCACATTCCTCAAGTAGCATGTTTCAATCTTTGTAGCAGGTTTTAGTGACACGTTTCAAGTACAATGTTGTAATGTTGAATATTTCAATGATTTCGGTTTGTAGTGGATTATGAAATGACTTATCAACATAAGCTTCATAATGGCTTATCAACATAAGCTCCAAAACAGAATAAACGTCTCAAACTGAAATCAGCACATTCCAAAACAGAACAAATGTCTCAGACAGAAAACCAGCACAACACAACATGTCTCCTAACTGAACCAACACAGCAGAAAACAGAACCAACGCAGCACAAAACAGAACCAACACAGCGCAAAACACATGTATCAGACTGCATACATTTTCCAAACAGAAAATTAAGCTACTTTGCCTTTTTATTCTGTGGTCTTGGGGCTGCAGACCTTGACTTGCATGAGAATTTGACACCTCTTGCCAAACTTGAGGCTGTGGGCTTGCACAAACTCTTAAACGCTCTAGAACTACCTTCTGCAATAGATCCACCTTCACATCCCTCCTGATTTTCCTCTTAAGTGAAATAGATCTTCAGTTGGGTTGTCCTTCACATAATTCATAATCCTCTTTCCAAGATACTTGTAATCTGCCAGAGAATTGTTGGTCTGATGAGAGCAGTTGTGAGTTCCAGAGTGAGATTTGACTTGCCATTCAGTGCCTCTCATAACTGGGAAAGCATGCAACATCCAATAACAACCATGTTTGCAAAAAACTGTGACCTTCATCTTCTCATTCTTCACAAATTTCAAATCCAGCCCCTTTCTAACTGCCAAATCCTTTAAGGCTGACTTGAAGGTTGCTCTGTTTGGAAATCTAAGCCCCAGAGCTAACTCACAATCAGCCATGTCAGTTGACTCATCCCACTCTGGATGAGCAGGAGCTTCTGCTGCCTTTTCCTCATCTGATTATGCCATCTCTTTCTCCAAATTGTCATAATCATCTTCACACAAGTCTTCCTCTAAGCAGTCATCAAATACGTAGTATTCATCATCTGAATCAGAAGCCTCTGCATCAGACTCACCTTCTGCCTCCCCATCAACATCCGCAGAATCCCAAAAATTGTCATGTACACCCTCTGCATTATGCTCAGACCCTGCATTAGCCTCGTCATGTTCATCTGCATTCTGCTCAGACCCTTCATTCTGCTCAGAAACTGCATCTAACCCATCATCTTCAACTTCATTCTGCTCAGACCCTTTATTCTGCTCAGAAACTGCATCTAACCCATCATGTTCATCTTCATTCTGCTCGGACTCTGCATCCCATCCTGTTCATCTTCATCTTGCTCAGACCCTTCATTCTACTCAAAGCCTGCCCCATCCTTTTCAGTACAAGCATTCTTATCAACAGCAGGAAACTCAGAAAGACCCTCCGGTAGGGGATAAGTAAGACGGGGCACTTCTTGGCTCGGGTCAGAAATTAACCTACCTTCATTGTCCCTAACTTCAGCAAAGTACCCAATTCTTCTACAAAAATGTGAACAACTGTATGATTCATGTGTTTGATCAAATCCCTTATATCTTGGTCGTTTTTTATCACCCTCAGACAAGTATCCAATTCCTCACCAAGCAAGAAATAATAGAACTGGAGACAGGGTGATTTACCACGAGCGCGCTGATAAAATTCATTCAATACCAAGAAAAAACGTATCCTTATCGACGAACCTAATTACTACCCTTATTCCCCCAAAATATCTGACATGTGGAATCGATTCAATCCTATCGTCGATCCAAAGATACAAGTTGCAGTACGAATGATCCATTTAGGGTTTGAGGAATTGCAGGAATGGAGGAGATTATATCTAAAAACTTTAGGGTTTGAGCTGGGTTGAGCGGATTCGAGTCGAATTGAGCTGAAATTTAGGGTTTCAGTTTGGTATGAGTGAACTGTGTTTGATTGAGCGGGAATTGTTGTCACTTGAAGTGAAATCCTCTGGTGTTAAGTATTCAAGGGTATATAACTGGAATTTTAATTTTTATCGGTCAGTTAGACCTAATCTGACCGGAAGAGGAGAGTGTGCAAATAAAAATAAAACATATGGTATTTACATGCTATTTATAAAGCATAGGGGGATTGTGTGAAAAGTTCTAAACCCACAAGGCGGTTATATGCTATTTACTCTAAATACTAATATGTATATTTTTCCACATTAGTTAAATTAAGTATGTTAGTTTAATGTTCACTGTAACACACATTCCATCTCTCTCTCTCTCTCTTTTATCTTTTTTAATCGGTTTCATAATATATTGGAATTATTATTTATTTGTTTGCTTGGATTACTAAGTCAAATCTATTTGTTTAACTTCCTTTTTCACTTTTTTTTGTTTTTGTTTTTCTAATTATGTGACCATATGGTTATAGTAGAAATAAAATTAAATAGATAATCGTTTGTAGAAATCTAAATATAAAGGCTACAATTATGCAAACATTTATATTATTGAAACAATTTAATTTTGACAATACAAAATGATATTTTTCTTATAATTTGTAATTTAATCAATGTAGGACCTTCCAGATAAAAAAATTATAGTTATGTCATAGACTAAAAAAATTAATTTGATGAGCCTTTATTAAAATTTAAACAATTATTTGCGTAAAAAACAAAATATAAATTAAGAAGCTCAAATGATTATTGAAGTTTACCTACACACAACACATGATTAATGTTATTTCTTCATGTATTTTCTTTAATTCACGTTATATAGAACATATAACGTCGACATGTTCTCAAGCCCAAAAAACGATAAAAATTGTTTGGCCCTTCGCAAGACACCGTGATGCACGGCCAACAACCGGCACTATCAGAAAAGTTTTAGTTTTAAGGACCCGAAACACTTAAGTGTTTTTCAGTATCACTTCATGGACCTGTAATACCACTTCATGGACCTGCAGTACCACTTCATGGTTCCGCAGTACCAATTCATCGTTCTGCAGCACCTATTGTTCTGTAATAACACAAAATGATAGTCCAATACCAGTTCACTGTATAACACTTGCGTAAATTTTAGGTCCTTATATCTAAATTTTACAAAAATCGGGTCATTAACCGTAAAAACTTTCTGACAGGGGCTTGAAATCTAACTTAAAACATCTTTTGGACCTGAAACTTAATTAGTAGTGTATTTAATGATTTATTAGAGTTTTGACTCACACTCACTCATTGTGTCCTCAGGATATTATTTTTTATTATTATTACTTTTAAAACTATTGTGTAGGGTTATTGATAGCATATAGTTAGGAACTTTAGATCTAGGAAACACTCCGTACCTTGAAACCTGCTCTAACTCACGTTCATGGCTGACTTCTCTAACTCAAACCTAATTGAAAATATATTTTGGGCCTGACTCGTAATTTGCACTAAATTTTGTGCACATAGGCACCCGATCCCGCCGCAAGTACGCCGTATGAGCACATTTATGTATCATATAGCAACTTATTGTGTACGTAATACGTTTAGAAAATGGTACGCCGTATTAGCACATTTACGTACCAATAGAAACCGTATAGGGTACCGTATAAAGGCGTGACATGGTACGCTATGCACACATAGCAAGGTACGGTCTTTACACATAAACTGGTACAAACAGTAAGTCGGGTACCTATCTGTAAAAATTTCTGCCATAGGTACCGATTTATAAGTTTTTATTCAAGTAGGTATATTATGCGTAGATTACACAAAGAAAAATGTATTAAAAATAATTATTTTTATGAGAAGATAATTGGCAGGCACCACATGAAACCTAAATTTCCATTCTTATATAGGATATATAAGATATATGTATATATATATATATGTATGTATAAACTATTCAACTTCTGTGGCTGAGGTTTTGAAGAAATTCTACTTACATTACTTCGTCTGAATTAAGAATCATTATTTACAGTTAAGCTCTCATGATGAAGGTGAATATCTTGAGCAAGAAGATGATAAAGCCCCTCCTACCAACCCATCCAACCCTAAAAAGACACAAGCTATCCTTCCTTGACGAGCTCGCCCCTTCCTTACGTAACCATCGTTCTTTATTACGTCTCCACCTCCGCCGGAAAAGATTTCGGCGCCGGCGGCAGCAGCTTAGAGCAGTCTCTGGCCAAAACGCTGTCCCATTTCTACACCTTTGCAGGCCGTCATTCCAAGAACGACGACCCACACTTCGTGGACTGCAACGACGCCGGCGCAGAGTACACTGCAGCAGAAGCTCCCCACACCAATCTCTCAGATTTCATCGCCGCCTTGGAAACAAATCACGACGAAATGGTCGCCCACGTTTTGCCCCTCGGCGGCCAACTCCACGTGGAAGACGGCGGCCCTCTGCTGGCCGTTCGGCACACCAAGTTCGAGTGTGGAGGAGCAGCGATTGCAGTCCAAGTGTCCCACAAA
The DNA here is from genome assembly GCA_027422505.1 of Craterostigma plantagineum. Lineage (NCBI taxonomy): Eukaryota > Viridiplantae > Streptophyta > Magnoliopsida > Lamiales > Linderniaceae > Craterostigma > Craterostigma plantagineum. The sequence continues at coordinate 12,697,690 of JAPQWV010000020.1, forward strand.
GTTGCAGATGCAGAATCACTCCTTAGCTTCTTGACCATGTGGAGCAATGAAGAAAACCAAGAAATGCCGCCGACGCCGCCCACGACGACCGCGCCCGACCTCACGAAGGGCGCGTCTTTGAGCGATTGGTCCCAGGCGAAAACAGGCGGGGTCGACCCGCTAGACCCAAGAGGCAATCGAGTGGCTATGAGGAGATTTTCGTTCAGCGGAGAGGAAATCGAACGCCTATGGTCGAATCAAACAAGCACCGACAACGACGATGATAACAATCGCCGCCGCGTTCCTAAAGTAGTCATCGTGACGGCGGTGATAGCCAAGGCGCTGATCGATTTAGACCGCTCGAAACACGGGCGAAAAAGAGCTTCCTGCGTCACTCACTTCGTGAACCTAAGAGGGAGAACGAACCCTAGCATACCCAGCAATTGCTGCGGCAATTTCAACTCCCTCGCCGTCACCGAAATCCCTGCCCCCAGCTCCGGCGGAGTGATGGGGTTCGACGGCCTGGTCTCGTCGATCGCCGATGGGATTCGCAGGGGCGTGGGAGAGTGCGCCGGCGTAATAAACGGAGACGGCTGCTTCGACCGCGGATTGATACTCGAACCCGAGACGAAGGTGCATTCTAATTTGGGTGCTGAGGCGAATATGATGTGGTTTACGGATTGGAGGATGTTCGGCTTTTATGATATTGATTTCGGGTGGGGCAGACCCGTTTTTACGGGTTTGGGTACTTACGGAGGGTTTAATAAGTTGATTGTGTTGATGGGTAAGAGATTTCGGGATGGTATTGAAGCTTGGGTGAACTTGGACGAGGATGACATGCCTTTCTTCGAACAACATCTTTTATATTGAAATATATGTTGTTGTTTGCAACGGCCTCATAATAAAATAGATATGAGAAATGGACATCGTGCGCACGTTGATGATTCAAGCAATGGAGTTATATATGTGAATTGGATAACGTTTAGAAGTGTTTGAAGGATGGATTGCAATTGGAGACTTGTATGCTCATATCCTTCAACAGTTTTAGTCACTGATTTCATTGTAATATCTTGTCCAATTATATTATGAAATGTATTGGTTTCCTTCAAAATAATATATATGTATGCCCTGTATGTAATGGCTGTAAACATAACTTTTGATCGAGGCGGAATAATGAAAACGGATGCTTATTTTTATTTATGTAATAAAGTATCATTAATTAAAATTACATATAGGGTAAAAAGTTAATAACTTAATTATTTTTCTGATATAAATATAAAATTACTATTATGCAATATGTTATGCAAATTTAGGTGGTTTAGAATGCTGTAAAGTGTTCTATAATAATTAATTGTAATAAATTAGTAATATGGGGTTTTTACACATAAGTACCTATCTGAAAAAAAATTTATAATTTAGTACCCAATCAGTATTTTTTTATATGTAGGTACCTAACAGAATAAAGTTTTTGTACATAGGTACCTGATCCCTGAAAGTACACCAAACAACACATTTGGGTACCCTATCTCAACACATTTGGGTACCCTATATAACAGTAAATGGTACGGCGTATGTTATATTTAGGTACGCCCTGTGTAACACACAGGCATGCCCGTAGGTACGACGTATCCTATATTTAGGTACCCTATATAAACGTGTTATAGTACACAATATACATACAGGAAGGTACAATATGACTAAAGAAACGGTAAAATTAAATCGGGTACCTATCTACAAAATTTTCTGACATGGGTAGTTATGTGTAAAAAAAATTTCCAATTGGGTATTTTTCTATAGATTACCGTAATATAAAAAAAATACTAAAAGCTACCCACTATCACAAATAATTTTTTTGTTATTTTATTAAAATATATAGTTAATTTATGTGGAGTGCGCTGGTACGAAACCAGTATTAAAATAACATAATGGTTCCTGAGTGAATTGCGTATAAGTTTCTCCCAATTAAAATAGAAAACCAACCTAGCCATATGGATTAGTCTGAGTATAAGTTTGAAAATAAAAATGTAAGCTCGCGAAAAAAACTATATATTTATTAAAATAATGTTTAAAAAATAAAAAGATTAATAAACTCAAAATCGTGATAGATACGAGCTCAAGTCAAGTTCGACTACACGGTGCTTGTTTGATAATCAGTTTATATTTGCAAGGGTTGAAATAATTAAGGTTCATATAAAACTAATTAATATGTATAAAATAAAAAGAGTGTTTGGCTAATAGTTTTATAATCACCTACCTAATAGGCATGTTTATGTAAACTAGTATACATGAGTTTAGAGTTGTTATACTCCCGCTAATTTTATCACACTTTTTCATTTCGTGCGTCCAAATAATTTTATCACATTTCCTTATTTAGCAAAAAAACTATCACACATAATTAATATAATAATATTAAATATTCTTAAAAGTCGTGTCAAAATATATACTTTTTTACCTTTTCATTGTACTATATTATTATAATGTGATAAAATCCTTGGTGTGCAAACAAAAGAGAGATAGTGTGTGTTTTCTCCTTTATAGATTGAGAGGTTGTAACCCCTGTTTTTACCCCATTAATAAATTTCTACCTCGCCCGTGGTTTTTTACCCCAAGTTAAAAAGGAGTTTTCCACGCAAATTCCCGTGTTCCATTTATCCTCACGGTCATTTCCAATTTCATTAACCTGTCCATTTCGCAACAAGTGGTCAACTTGGACGCGGATGACATGCCTTTCTTCGAACAACATCTTTTATATTAAAATTTCAACTATATTTTGTTGTTACAGATTAGACTGTAAACTGAGTTTGATGGAGGGAGTAATAAAACGTATTGTTTCAACGGATAACTTTTAAGACTTGGTCGCTTTTGGATTATTGATGGTTTATTCGTTGATAAGATTAGTTAGAATTTAGAAATAGGTGATTAGAGTTGTATTGTAAATCACACCAAACTAATGAGATCTTTTATCCATCTCTAATCTCTATCTTTAGCTACACGATAATATCATAATAAACTTAATATTTGGATAAATATAAAATAATATTTAGTCACTACTCACAATTAATATAACCTATACTTTTTTCTATAAATGGTGTATAAGTATCTCCTAATTAAAATCGAATTCAAACCTAGGGGCACTGGTTGTGATTAGTACTGAGTGAGTACAAGCTCGAAAATAAATGTAACTAGTATTCTTCCACACTCAACTCAAATGCGTGTGATATCATATTATATTTTAAAAGAAATTTGATTTAGTGGAATTATAAGTAACTAAAATAGTAAATTAATAGTTAACCATAGAAAATATATGCGTTGTTTTCTTTTTATTTTATTTAATAATTTTTTCTCTAAGACTCAACTGACATATATTGAACGGTTTATAGAAAGCCCCGACGCTTAATAAAATAATATAAATGAGGGCTCGCAAAAAATAAAATTGAAAAGAAGTGAAAAATAAAAACTATTAAATAATGTTTAAATAAATAAAATAAAATTATGTCCCATTTGGATTCCAGATTTCGATTTTGAAATCCGGATTCGACAATCGCACCGATTTGGATTTCGATTTCGCCCAAATCCGAGGGGAAACCCAAACTCTTATAATTCGTCGGATTTGAAATTCCGTGTCAAATGGTCCGTTTTCGAAATCCATAGCTGAGCACGCAACGAGTTTTTCGTAATTGATAATAATAATAATAATAATAATATTAGTATAATAATAATATTAAATAATAATAAAAAAAATATAAGAATAACAAAAATAATAATAATAATCAGGGGATGGACCATGAGTCGAGCCAATTCGCAAGCTCGGTGGCCGGTTCGAGCTCGACGGTCGAGCTCGTCACGGGTTCGCGAATGAGCCGGCCCTAGCTCGAGCTCACTCGTGGGCACTCGAAAGCTCGCAAACCGGCTCACGAGCTTTTTTTATATTATTCATGATTTTTATTTTATACTTTTTAAAATTATTTTAGAAAAAGTTAGAAACGAGTTCAACGAGCTTCACGAGCTAGACTTGTTATGAAATTCGAATTTCGAAATCCTAATGTTTGCCAAACTGTGAATTTGAATTTGAAATTACGATTTTGAAATCCATAATTTAAAATCAAGCGATTACGTTCAAATACTCGAATCCAAATGCACTTTAATACAATGGAACTCGTGACTGATAAATACGAGCTCAAGTCAAGTTCCTGTGGAGTCGATTTTAACCGTTCGGCATGGGATTCTCTATTCCGCTATTTCCCTTTCAATATTATATGTATTTCTTTCTTTATCAAAATTATATATTTCTTTTTTACGCTTACACTCAGTGTCATGATACATATTGGTGTAACGATATTTATGACTTGGAGGGGTAAGTTGTAACAATTTGTCACTATTGGAACACCCAATAGAATGGACATGGAGGGTTTCATTCCATTTTATTCATGTTTCAGCTAAAACCAACCCTTTCATTTTCTTTTGTGGTCATAAAAATAGAGTATTATAAATTTAATTATATATGTATAATATGATATACGACTGCTATAGTATACCAATATGTGTGTGACTATTTCATTGCACATGTACTACTTATATTTGTCCTAAAACAATTAAACCTAGCATTGGAATCTTTTTGGGGAGGTTATTGTAGATGCTAACGACCCTTCGAGCAATTTGACAATCCCTGAGAGTTATCGCCAGCAATCGACGCCCGTAATTAGCAAAGAACGGCTCTTGTGTATTTCGCTACCTTTCTACAATGGTGACAGTGTCGACGTGGCTCCGATACCTTGCCAGCAAAGTCGATTACTCAGTAGCTCTCAGTCGCATGGTAATTTTATTTTTTATGTCTTTTCAATTTAAAGTATAGTGCTATGGGGGCTTTTGAATTGGGTTTTTTAATGGTTGCTTGATTTTGAAAGTGGGTTTCTGATTGTGCTTGATGTTTGAAATGATTTTATTTCTCATTTTTTGACATTTGGAGTAGTCTTCTGGTTATCCTGGCATTTCCGTTAGGGTTTATGGCTTTTCATATATCAGCAGGGGATGATTGTTTAGGAATATTTGTATGCGCTTTAACAAGTTTATGTGATTACCGAAATATACCAGCTCTGTTAATAGAGCATCAAGTATTTTTAATGGTTGATTCTTTAGCTTGGCGTGAAATGCTATGTTACCTCTGAATCAGTGGCATAACAGGTAATTCTCGTTTTGTATGTTGTTGTTATTGCCATATGTTATAAGCTGCGATTCTCTTCTTTCCGTTCTTTTTTCCCTGTGTTCATTCACTCCTATCTTCAGTTTTATAAGATTTCTTCTACGACATTTCAGACCTATAAACAAGGACAAATCGCAGATAATCAAATCCTTGATGTCATATGGAAGAATGTGTCTCAAGGAAGGATAACGTTCTTGCATTGGAACAAGGGAGAAGAGATGTCTCCTGTGATCGGGAGAAATGGAGGAACTCTCCTTGTCCGTAAAATCCCTGAAGCTGATCCAGCGTAATATTTTTATACAACCAAAAAAGATAAACCGTTTATTTCGTGCATAGTCAATATCCTTCAAGTTGGTTAATCTGATAATTTAAATTGCAAATGTAAAGCCATATTCTGTTTCCAAGAAATTCATGGCCTGCAATATTTTGGGTGTTTGTTTAATAGGAGAGTCTACGTGGGAGATGTGGTTGTACTGAAAGACCCTGCGGACCCGAAAAACTATCTTGTCCGAAGGTTAGCTGCCATTGAAGGCTATGAGATGGCGTCCACTGATGAAAAAGACGAGCCTTTTGTGCTTGAGAAGGATCAGTGCTGGGTATTAGCAGATAACAAAGATTTGAAACCAAAGGTGTGTGTCTTTGCAATATATGACTGAAGTCAATGTCTGTAAAGTTCCTGATCATATTATTATGCTAGAGAGATTAGTGTGCTAAACTGCTCCATTTCTGATTATACTATGTTTTAGGAAGCCTATGACAGTCGAACTTTTGGTCCAGTTACTATGATGGATATCGTGGGCCGGGTTATATACTGCCTTAGAAATGCCGTGGATCATGGACCTATAGATAACAGGTGACTGAGCTAGATAGTATTTTCTTACATTGTCCTAAATGCTGAGCTGACAATTCCATATTGATTGGAATAGCGGACTGAAGGCAGTTTATGAGATGATGGTTTCAATTCAGTTAACAACGAAAGCTTAAAGAAACCTCTTAATTAACCCCACGTGTTACAAGGGCTTGAGATTAACAATTTGTATCATTATATGGTGTTTGGGATTAACGGTGCTGCTTTATTTTATTTTTCAGCCGTTTTAGCATGAGGAGAGATTCACCTGTCCTGGAGGTTGAGCTCGACATTGATGAGATGGCGAAAAATCGTAAGGCATAGTTTTTTCTTTTTTTGAATCCTTTCATATTGGGACAACTATTACAAAATAAATCTCGGATGGTGTGTGTATTTGTGAACTCTTCAGCAAAAGAAGAGCCTTTTTACGTTAATCGTCTGAAACACAAGAAGCAACCCCTCCCCCCCCCCCATTGAGTGGATTAATGTTGCATTGCATTTTGCTTAATGTTCTTGGAAGGCTTTCGTCTTTGTTCAAAATGGGGGGTGGTCTTTCTTACAATACATGAATATATCGGATTGTATGGTACAATAATGCATTTTATTTCATGATTCGACTTTAATCTTGTTTCCTCTGTTATTCATATACCGTGACGACCCAATTACGTCGGATATTTTCGACTCACTTAGAATGACCTAAATACCATCGGCCCCAGGCATCCTTTGTATGCCCAAATGAACGGAACAAACGATATAGGGGAGAAATCTCCCAACCTTACTACTCTCTATTTCGGGTTCATGAATGAAGAGGGAAGCTGACAACCTTATAACTTACATCACCAAATATTCAGATGCTCATTTATTCTATTTCTGTTCATAAAATATTACTGGAATTAATAACGGCGGGTGGGAAGAATAAACATCATTCTACCAGTCACTCCAAATGAGCTCGTATTTTTTTCTATATACTTCAGAATAAAACCTACTATGACGTCCTTCAAATGTTCAAGCCAAGCATGAATACATACATACATTCCCTTTTATCTATAACTTTCCAATCCAAAAGCTGCACACTAATTAACTAGAGGTAAATAGTATTATCAATAATACAACAATAAATCCCCACGTCTTCCGTAAGTAACCCTATTGCTCAGGCTTCACTAAAATGTTGTAATAATAATTTCACATAAAATCCGACCCATGAATCACTTCGCCGACCCTTGGCATCTGCAGTTCGCTCGAACTGTCCAAATCGAACAAGAATCCAAAATCGTCCTCGTTCTTGCGAATCTCAGCAACTTTGTAAGCGTTATTATTACTATTATTATAGCCAGAACATGAAGAGAGATATTGCGGTGCATGGAATGGTGATGATGATAACAATCCGTTGGCTTCGGCGTTTGTGCTAGGGTTTACGTTCACATTGAGAGGTTTTTGTGCATGGGAGAAACTACAGGGATTGTTTCCGTAAATACCCTCACGACTCACTGGAGACGTTGAGAGATCATTCGCGGGACTATCGTAGAAATTCTTAATACTTCCATGTTGGAAGAAATTGTTGCTCGTTTCGCCCCCCGATTTATGGAAGACTCTGCATAGCACCCAATCTTCCTGCAAAATTCAAGCAAAATTAGAAAAACGAATGTCAAACGACACTTACAACTAATGCATAGTTGAAAAGAAACTAGTGTGGCATTTACGTGAATATTAAGCTTCATTAACAAGCTAATTTAAGTAAGGGATAGAGGGCCCCCACAAGAAATGTGAAAGCCCTTGAAGATTTTGATTGGGGACCATATAAAGGAAAGAATCCTTTAGCATGCATGATCTTGATCATTATATAAATGTGGAGCATGATCTGTACCCATCCTTTTTCTTCTTTATTTTTCAATTTACAAAAGGCAAAATCCAAAGAAAAATTCCCTAAGAAAGTAATGTCTATACGAAGATCCAATTTTAATACAAATTACTAACCTTAGGAGGCACATTAGGGTTTTCAAGGCGAAATTCGTGCATGATCCACCCAGTTTTGATCCCATTCGGCGCCCTATTTTTGTAAAAAACCAATGTTTTTCTCATCCCAACGATGCTTCTCGAGGATGGGTCGAGAATGATTCGATCTTTCCCAGTTGCTTTCCAATAGCCCGAAGAAGTTGCTCGATTTGTCCTAAATCCCGTGGCATATTTACGATCACGAAAGCTGAAGAAGTACCACTCGCTCGAGTTCAACTTTGCCACGTCTAAAATTGAAAAAGAAAACCCACAAAAAAAGAGAATAAAATAGAAGAGTCACCTGAAAGTAATCGAACTGAATCGAACAAATATGGCAAAAAGAATTGAAGTTTCGGTTTATAATTAGGCTCTCGAGTCTTCTAGTAGTAGTATAGCCACATAACTCCTATATCCTTAACCCTAATCTGCGCTTCTTCTCTCAAATATATATATATATATATATACACACACACGACTGTTTTTCTGTTTAGGGTGGCCCTGAGCCCTTGGGCCCATATGTGGCATTTTAAAAATATATATGGTCTTATCAATTTTTTCGGGCCTTTTACTATAACAAATTTTATTATTTGAGGCCCTACGTTATACATGGCTGGCCGGATTTGTAGCACTGTGCTGTAGGCTGCTTGCACATGCCCAAATCCGGCCCCGTATATACATATACATATAGACACACGCACGTTTGTGCGTGTGTATTTGCGAGATATGTTCTATACTAGATGCATGCAATAACTAATGTCATTGAGATGGTAAAATCGAAGTGTTAACTTATAATATTAAATATAATATAATATTTATATGCATATGTAATATTCCCGACAAAAGTTGAAGTTACGCCGCACTTTTCCAGAAATGACCTAATATGCAACTATGTTGTAATTATGCTCGAAATACGGATAACTCGCTTATCATTATTTTGTACTGTTTTTGGTTGTATGACAACTAATGCTAAAAAAACGACAAGAGTTGGTTACAAGTCACAGAAGATTCTCAAGGCATCGATGACGCTGTATCAGAATTTATATATATATATATATATATATATATATATATATATCATAGGGGTTTCTATATACTTAATTGGGTAGAAATTCGAGCAAAAAGAATATATGGCTCGAGCTATTCGAACTGTTGTATATATAAAATATGATAAAGTTTATTATATGGTAGTAAGTCTATCTCAAACTTCTGATCTTAACCTAAATTACTTAATGTCGTGTTATGATAACCTGTCAAAACGGCAATTTGATATGAAAGATGCATGTATATAGATAAATATTGATATTCCTCGAGAAGTAATGCCTATTTCATGATCAGGACATTATGTCTTCCTTCTCTCGAAATATTAGTTTGTTCTTTTTGATGAAAATTAAAGCAAAAGCCAGAAATATTATTACAATCCAGATTTAAATTGTAAATAGGATCATAAAAATCTTGATATTATTACCACAGGTGTTGAATCTTATCTACAACAAAGATCCGTTGAACCTTCGTAAAAGGCATTCAAGAAAAGCTAACCTTGGAAAGGTACGTAAATACTTTAAGGGAGAAACAATGGATGGGTAAAGCAAAAGACACATGCATAAGTCAAACCGTAGTTAACTTATTATCTTTAATTATACTATTAGGTATCAAATAAGAAAGAACAAGCAGTAAAAAAGCTTTCAGGTTCTTCCACAAGCACAGCTCAAATTGAAATAGATGAGAAACCTTAAAACCAATAAGGGATGGAACCAATATAATTTTTCAGTGCTAATTGATTTTTCATATGCTAGCCTTATTCACCTTAAAAAGGAAAACCCTATTCCTCAACAAAAAAAAAATGATCTATAACATATTCTTGCGGAGCATGTTTAGCTTTTACCGTAGTGATATGCGTGTATATTCCACCCACACACACAAAATATGCATATATATTATTTATTTGTTTATATATGTGAAAATAATGGTCAGAAAATATTTTACACAGATGTACGTGGGGTGGATCATATACTTACCAGGTAGTTGCCAAGGTTCGCATGTATGCAGATCAATTTCAACCAAAGTACCTCTGAGAATTTCTTCATTAGCAATCTTCTTGTAAAGATAATGACATATCAACTCTTCATCACTTGGGTAAAACCTGAAACCAGGTGGTAATGTATCTCCAATATCCCTTAAGCCCATCGTCTAATATAAACTCGGTTATGGTGAATATAATACTTCTTGCTCTTTCAGATGTAATAATATATGATATACTCTAAGTTTGGGGTTTCTTGTGGGGGTGTATATAACATTTCACGAGAGGAATAAAAGTCGTGCATTTATATAGAGGGATAGGAAGATTGACTTACAAGTAACTGGACTAATAACTTAACCTTTTCAATTATGAAAGAATGTAAGAAAAGAGAAATATAATTATCCTGTGATCATCTTGTCCTATTTGTGTGAAAGGTAGTTATTGTTTCATGACATCCTACACATGAAAGAAAACCCCAATAAGTCACACGAAATCTTTTCATGGGATCTTAAAAGAAGTAAAATCCAAATACTCACAAACAGATTAGAACCTCCAAAATACTCCTTTCTAAAACATGTTGAAATATACTTTTTCTTTTGTGAACCTTTTTTCGAATGGAAAATTGTAAGAAAAGACACAAGCACAAGAAGACAAGACAAGAATATAGGTTTTTTACTTCAAATAGCTTAGCCAATGTATATGGTCCTCTAACGTCCATCTTCTCTTCAAATACATTAGAGAGCAAGTCAAGGATTCTTAGACATTTGAATTAAAGCTAAGCTATGTCTCCATGTTTTGCTTTCTAGCCCATCAAGATTAAACTTTCTATTAGTGCATTTCAAGCAAAAATTCGAGTTATTGCTCACTTGTAAAGTATATACGTCAATCGTTTACAAAAATTTTAATAGAATTGAGGTGGTAGTTACCAAAAAAAAAAAGTTTTGGCAAGAACTATTTCCACACAACGCCACCTACATAGTTTGGGTGTATTCTCATTTAATACGGCGTAAATCTGAACCTTGTTATCGGCTATGAAATGAATTAATATAATATAATGTAGCTAATTATGGTCACGAGGATACATCACATGTATACTAAATTGCATTGTCACTTCGAAATTGATGTTTCAGAAGGTTTCACCAATCAGACAGGCTTATCATAAGACACAAAACTTAGATAGGTATGATTAAAATCAATAATGAAACTTGAAAATACAAATTAATAATAAACGACAAACAACTCTGACGTACAACGCCAATCATGCAACGAATCTAGATCACATTTTCTATTTGCTAGAATATAATCAAGTAATGCGCTTGCGCATTCGATTAGACCACTTTAAATATATTAATATCCCGTTATAACAAAAACTAATATTACAAGAAAATAAAGTATACGCCTTTCTTGTTTTTTTTTTAGTTCTTTAACTGACAGGGGAAAGTCCACTTAGATAATATTATAAGTATATATATTTGCAGAAGTTTTTTGACCTACTTTAGCGTAGTTTTTAACCGGGAGTTAAGGGAGGCACAAGAAGATAGTCTTGGTTATTTTTTTTTCTATATATGTATATAGTGTGTATATATATATATATAATATTATCTTTAAAACGATGACCTCGATAATCGTTTCACAAGATAAAAAGACAAACTTGTCTTAATAAAAACTCTTCAATTTCATCATAGAAGCACTATTTTAGAAGCTTATTGAACTCATCATGATTGTGTTTTTTTCATGACTGATGACAGCTCTTCGCCTTTCAATAACTTGAAGAGTCACATCTATGAAGTATTGCTTTCTCTAGTACTTCAAGTGTGCAACCTTTTATTTAAGGGTTAATTATCGGTCAGGCCCCGTTAACATGTTTAAGTAGGGTTCAGACACCAATAAAATTTCAGTAAGAGTTAATGACCTATTTTTCAAAAGTCTTAGAGAAAAAGACCCAAACTATGCGATATGACATATATACCCTCTAACAGATGCGAAATTTACAAGCCTTTGCCATCGTCTTCTCCAACGAGCAATTTTCGCTGCAAGCTCGAATCCTCTTAAAAAAACTTCAAGCTCGATTTGTTTTGCTAATTTGCAGCTTTAATTATCAGAAATCGTTGATATTATAGCAGAAAATAATAAACATAAATCGTTGAGATTGAAAAAAAATCTTCAAAAGATCTATGGAAGCTAGAAAAAAACTGCTACATACAAATAACAAAAATCGTTGAGACTGTAGCCGAAAATATCAAATTTTATGACCTAATATGTTGAAATTATTGTTAATTTGATCGTTGGTATGATTTGTATATCTAATTTGCAGCTTTAATCGTCAGAAATAACGAATATAGTCAAAAATAACAAATGTCTAATGTTTAATAACAAATGTTGACTTAGAAGTAACGCGACGCTGAAAGGTAATAACGCATGCTTTGTCGTAAATAACACATTCTGTATACAAGTAATGGATCGAAATGGATAAAACGAAAATCATAAACGACACTAAAAAACAAATGAAACTGCATAAATCTCCGCGTTATTGACTCAATAAGGTAAAATAGACTTCAATTTCTCATGGGTACCTCGAATTTATACCGATTAGTTGCAAGAAACGGATATTATATTTTCCCTAAATCGTGTAAAAAGAAATACTTATAACATAGCCAAAAATAACAAATGTTTTATGTTTAATAACAAATGTTGACTTAGAAGTAACACGAACGCATAAAGGTAATAACGCATGCTTTGTCGTAAATAACACATTCTGTATGCAAGTAATTGATCGAAATGGATAAAACGAAAATCACAAACGACACTAAAAAACAGATGAAAACTGCATAATCTCAGCGTTTGTGATTGAATAAAGTTTTTCCGTCCTCAATTTCAGATGGGTCTTACTAATAATGACGATTTTTTTTTATGTATCGAATGAATCGTGCTTCCACTCCAACATCAAAAATTTCATTCAGAAACCAATTCAAGGTAAGCCGAACAAGGTAAAAGCGACTAAATAAGATAAAATCGAATCAAACGAGTCTTAATATTAAAAGAAAAAAGCAAGTCGATAATCATGAAATTGAGAAAAATTAGCTTTCTCCAAGACTAAAACGTTTTTTAAGTTAGTAACAATTTACCCAACAAATATAACACATATACATGTAAAAAAAACACTTTATTGAGAATATTCTACAAGGTTCTGGACCGCAGAGAATTTAACAGAATTGTCAGAGAATATTTACAGGACTTCTCAAAATTGTACTACGTTAATTGAAAATAATAACACATGTTAGGTAAAAAAAACAACACGAACTCAACTAATAACACATTGATCAATACTGATACCTCATAAATGTTGTTCAGTACCACGTCAATAATTCGATTAATTCGTACAAAAATATACTTTTATTTTGGATGTTTAATATGAATGTTCATGTAAATATATAATTTGATGAAGTTTAATCACCACATTTCTTTAAAAGACACGTTAAGCGAAATTTGATGTCAATAGACGAATATTGATCTATAAATATATAGTCCTTCATTGCAAAACATAGACTATCACCTCTTTCAATGGAATATAACATTATGAATTGCATCACGAACATGTTCAAACATCAATATTAAAGTACTAATACCATTTATAGACCACAAACACAAAATTAGCTCAAAACCCTAAATCCGAGGCCCGAAACCCTAAACCCTAAACACTAAACCCCGAACCCAAAATTTTTTTACGGTTGTAGAAATACCTGCACAAGTCGTGGATCGTTCTCCCAAAATTTCATGTCGTAAACCCTTAATCTTAACCTCGAACCCGTAAGTCCTAAACCCCAAAAACTATCCAAAAACCCTAGCGCATAGACGATAACAAATTATCCAGAAACCAATTTTATAACAAATAACACTCTATTGGTGACAATTAAACCCTAACGGGTACCAAATTAAACTGTCCAAAATTTTTTGTAATTTCCCGCCGAACAGAGAAATTCTACGATGGCGCGAGAAACTTTAAGGCTATGGGTCTCTCGAATCTACGTGTATTACCTTCAATTTCAACTAGAAACATGCTTCGATCTACAGATATTTTTACTGTTTGCGTCGACAAAATTTTAAGATTCTGTCCCGTCACCGTTGCGCTCGTGAGATCTGCAACAGAAAAACCAATATTAATTTGTAAATGGATCTTAACCAAGACAACTATCGATATTATTACATGTGATAAACCCAAATCAAAGAAATTGCTACGATTGCAAATGCTATGACCGTATATGTTGAAATTATCGTCAATTTCATTTGAATGTTGATAAGTTTCACAAAAATAACAAATGTCTTCAGGGTAATAACAAATGTTGACTCAAAAAATAACACATCGCTGAAAGGTAATAACGTCTTGTTCGTCGTAAATAACACATTCTGTATACAAATAATGGATCGAGATAAAAAGAACTTAAATCACAAACGACACTAAAAAACAAGATGAAACTGCATAAATCACATCGTCATTGACTCAATAAGGTCAAATAGACCTCAATTTCTCATGGGTAGCTCGAATTTATACCAATTAGTTGCAAGAAACGGATATTATATTTTCCCTAAATCGTGTAAAAAAGAAATACTTATCATAGCAAAAAATAACAACTGTCTTATGGTTAATAACAAATTTTGACTTAGAAGTAACACGTCGCTGAAAGGTAATAACGCATTGTTTGTCGTAAATAACACATCCTGTATACAAGTAATGGATCGAAATGAATAAAACGAAAATCACAAACGACACTAAAAAATGGATGAAAACTGTATAAATCTCGGCGTTATTGACTCAATAAGGTAAAATAGACCTCTATTTCTCATGGGTACCTCGAATTTATACCGATTACTTGCAATTTATGTCGACATCTAGATACGATTTATCATTATGTTTTCGAATTTGCACCCTAATTAGACAAGCAAATTCTACCTTGTGCATCGTAAATATCATAATGAATCCAACATGACATGTCGAATCGGTTGGATGGGTCAATCGATTTTTTTTGTGCTCGATTCAGTGTAAGAAAAAATGAGTTCGAAAAAAAAATCTGTTGATAACGTTTTGCAGTAGCAAAGTAACACTATATTGTTGAAAATAACGTATCAGTTTTCTAAAGTAACAATATGTTGTAACTGTGTAACATATAATGAAATAAAAGTAACGCTTCATATAATACCAAAAAAGCATGTCGTGACTTTCGCTGGAAAAAAAGAGCAAAGGGTATTTTCGTCAAATTCTATTTTTGGGTCCTTTACTCGATTTTTACAAAAAAGCATGTCTCTTAAACTTATTCAATTTCTGACAGGGTCTGACGGATAAATGAAAACTTTAGGAGGGCCTGAACTAAAATCTTCCCTTTATTTAAACTATTTTCCAGCAGAAAGAAGATTGGAGACATAATTTCAATTGGCATAAGATGTTTATACATGTCATTTATTGATAATTTGTTCATGTGGTGGCATTTGTATAGATGGACAATTGACAAGGATGGTTCATTCAGTGTTTCTCAAGCCTCGGCATGCAATGAAGAAACGTAATACGACTTCTTCGTCTTCTTCATGAAAATGAAATCAAGCAAAAACACAGAAACATATTCGAGCATATTTTAATGTGTTGATTATATCCAAAAGACAAAAAAATAATACACGCAATGAGCATCATTATTCGTTCTAGCATTTGCGGGAAACTTCAATCATTAATTGTATTAATTAAATTAATGCTTAATTAATTGCGTTGCTTAGATCAAGATTTTCACTATGCATTGCACAATGCATGTTCAACGTCATCTGAAGACCACAAGCTAATTGCTAATTAATTATTCCTTAAAATACATATACACCTACACGACTTTCTCCCGATTTCTAAGCGAATAAGAAACATAATAAAATGTCGGATTTTTATTTTTTACTTTTAGATGAATAAAATATGTACACCCAGCTGCTAACTTTTTCATTCATTTAACCTCAAAACCACTAGAATATAAGAACGGAGAGGGTTATAAGTTGGATTTCCAAAATATTATATTATTCATAGTAATAGAATTAATCAAATATAAATAGGCAAGGTTTGATTTATTGGAGATAGGAGCGTGTATGTAGGTGAAAGAGTGACGTCTTCACATTCTTATCTATAAAAGTGGAGCCAATAATTGATTTTTCTCCTCATTTCAAGAACTGTCAATTCAGAATTTTTCACTTCCATAAGTCATGGGGTGGGTGCTCTTAATTATTAAATACAATGACTGAAAATGAGAACCTTGAAAAATATTTCTTTTCGGCCATTGCGAGCTTGACACGTAATAATCTCAATGCTTACTAGGTTTTACATTTGCTAATTAGGGCATGTTGATTGTAAAATTGTAATAATGCTGCCATCGATGTGCGCGACCATTTATTCATTGCTTGTTAGAACATACTTGGTATTTCCCAAATATTCTTTTCTTTGTACATTAAAAAGAATAATCACTGCTATGCTACTATATTACGGCTCTACTAATATTAATCGAAAGATTCTGAAACTGAAACGATGTTGCAATATCTCGACTTGTTGCCTCGTCAGGAAATGATTTGGAATGGACCCATATTTATATATATAATGTAGGAATTTTTCAGGCCCAATTTCAGCCCCAACTCAGACCCGTATAAACTTGTGGGGTTCCTCTCTAAAACCAATTGACAATAGAGGGAGTGAACCCACATGCTTATAAACCAACCCTTTTCTTTTGCTTGGTCGATGTGGGAGTTGAGATTGCACACCCAACATATAATAGTAAATTTTTAAATAGATATCTCGCTATCCTAAGATTCTGAAGAGAGGGTGACAACTCGATTGATATATATATATATATAAATATATATATCATTTACTCATAGTTGAATTTAATTAATGACTTAATTGAGCTATAAGAACAAAAAGCCATGGTTCGTTCTTGGTTAAAAGACAATTTACTGACTTCTATTCACATAGATATGTCATAAGCAAGTTATTACTTTTATTTTTTTATTTACATATTTTAATGATGGTTACTTTGTTCAAGGGTGTAGTACAAGTTCCTAAAAACAGTGAGATGTCACATTTATATTTAAATACCTTAATTCAATATAGTGATCCTTTAAATCTTATGAAGATTGTCTACGTGTTTTTGTTTGTCTGGTCGAAACTCTAAGTTGTAGGTGATGATATAAGGTATTAACCATCGAATAAACTTCCAAAATCATAAGATATTACTCCCTCCGTCCCAATAACTTTTGTACATATTACTAAATCGGGCGTCCCACTATCTTTTATACATTTCCATACTTAGTAAAAAATTATCACACACAATCAATATAATAATATTAAATATTTTTAAAAGACGTGTCGCACCACACATCTTTCTACCTCTATATTATTAAAATATTCAGTTTCTTAAAACCCGTGCCGGAATCTAAATGTACATATCTTATAGGGACGGAGGGAGTATTATTCAATCTATTAATACAATCCAACTTGGACACGTATGCATATTATGTTGCCTTCAAGAAGTGACAATGTTGATTAATTTAATTTGATGTACGCCTTAAGATAAGGCGTGTAATGTAAGAACTGATGTCCTATTAGACACAAGGCTAACCTTCGTTACAAGTTTCATTTCATTTTCTCTACTTGACATATACGGACATGCATTAAGAGATTTTCTATAATAACATATATATATATATATATACAATATACGTATACATATACGTATCTTTTTGCTGTTGCCTGCCGCCATGTAAATATATAGATTATTGGTGATGGACATATAAACTGCTGGCCAAAAATGCCGTTATTATCCTGGAAATTTAAATATTAATGTGACATTTTTGGACGCGTACTAAGCATTTGGCAAATAAATGTAATTAAAAATATAGCTTCCAGCTAGCCGCATAGACAAATCACATTCTCGTGACACAAGACAACATATGTCTCTTCAATAAAGAAGCTTTTTCCTAAGAAATCGTAATCGTAAAATAAAACAGTGATCATCAATCTACCAGCGGCAGTTTGTATCAGGAAATATACGCCCACAAATTATTTCTTAAATAGTCGTCCAGTGAGCTTCAAACTAATTTCGTGGAATACGCACTTGTCCAATTAATGATTGAATTAATATAGCGGTTCTTGGTCATCACATTCACAACTAATAACAAATATAATTTGCGTACTTAATAAAAGAAAAATAGTGAGCCATTAATACAAGTGTAATTTGCATGAACAAATAAATAAACATATACCAAAAAAACGCGTCAACTTTCTTTTCATACGGGTGATGCATAGTACAGTACATATGGGGTCAATTTCGTTTTCTTGGCACAGAAGGCAATCAAATTTCTTGTCGTTTCCTCAAGATACTAAAACAGTAATGTCTGTCGTTTTCGTGAGAATTCCTTTTCAGCTAAGTTTTCAAGACTATAATTATTGTTTAATATTGTCATTAGCGTATGTGTCCAAAGCGTGAATGGAACACAATATATTTCAAATGGTCAATTTTTCCACATGGCAGATGCCTGTGTGTGGCTTTTGTGGCCTAGTTCTTGCTGTATAAGCAATTAAGGCCAATGATTATTGTTGATCTGATCCATTTAGATAAATCTTGAAATTTCTGTTGATGCAGTTTTTTCAAAGGAGTTGATTTCCTAAATATTGAAATCTCTGTCGCAGACATAAACTTATTATATCAAAACTTATCGAATTTCAATTGCGACACAATGAAATGTTAGTTCTTCAACCGATTCGCTAGTGTGAGCAAACTTAAACTACTGCATTGTTAATAAATAAGATATTAATGAATATAGAGACTAAGCATTTATGTTGAATAACATTTGGTACTCTACTTGTTTGGATGATTTGGGTAAATATTATCAATATTTCGAATATTATTAAACTGAATATAAGTCAGTATAATGCGTTGGCAGATATATCACAGTCACACCTAATTTATTTAATTATCATAATTGCGGTATAAATCATTTACCCCATGGAGTAAGATTCAATGGATAAGCATTATCTATACTGCTTAACGTCTATATCTTTCGAAACTATTTGCCTTGTTAAGTTCAATAAAAAAAAATCAACTTAGCATCATAGTACTTAGGTCGCTATTGTCAACAATCCTATTTCTTTACGTCAAGGGGATAAGCTTTTCTACCTAGCAATTAGCATCTTCTTAGGACACCTAATCACTATTTTGACTTATTTTTATTATTTTTTTTCCTATCTCAAAATCCTCAATTAATCGATTAAGACAAATAACTAGAACAAGATCAGGCAATAACAAGCAGGCAATAGTATAAGCCTCAGAAGTGCAAATATCTGAGATGCTTGTGTTGACACATCCAAGTTCAAATTCATATAAAATTTATCAACTAAAAATTCGATGTAAGAGCACATCAGTCATCATAACACTATCAAAGCATCATAGCAATCAATACTTTGGAGGTGGCTGTTGAGTAGGAAGCAGACCGAAACGTTTCTTAAGTAGATACCTCTGCCTCGAGTATTTGTCATCAGGGGAGAATCGGGCTTTCAAAACAAAAAAAAGCAAAAGAAATAAGTCGAGAGAAAGACTTTGTATATCATGATTCGAATTAGGCACACAACAAACACCACAAAACACAGCTTAGGAGAGGGCGAGAATGGAGTATGCTGTAATGCTGTCTCAAAAGAGCAAGTACAATTTTGTTAGTTTAATACAACTTCTTCGACAGATCCAATAACTTCAAAAATATATCATTTTGCTAATGGTATACGAAATGTCATATGATATATTATATAAAAGGGGAAGCTTGAGTTGAGCATTATTTATAATCAGTGGAAGGAAAGCACTCAAGCATGTAACAGTAAAGGCTCTTGAGTAGCATACAAATATGCTAACAAGCAATATTTCTAGGACAAAAAGCATCATTCTTTTTTATATAAATCATTACCAGGATGAGCAGATTGGGTGGCTCGGCCTAATGGTGACTCCTTCTGCAATGAATAGTAAGGCATTTTATCATCAATTCGACCTAATCTAAAAAATAAAAAGCAAAAAGATTGACAGAGAACAACTTAATGGTGGCATTGAATTGTCGGTAAATATAAACGAAGCTGCAGCTAAAATTAAGATAAAAATCATCCACCAGATAAATCTGAAATAACCGAATAAACGGAGGGGAGGAAAAAAGCACCTTCGTTGTGTAGACTTTGTCACCCTTCTCATTGATGTAATACTGAAGATACATTTTCGTCGTCAATCCTAATAGAAGAATCAATATGCAAGATCACTCAGACACAAAATTAAAGTTCGTAAACACATAAAATAATTCGTGATCGAACTCAAAATTACCCGATTTCTCTTCAAAATGACTGGAGCCGTAAACTCTTTGCTTGAATTGAGGCGCTTAACTATTCTCCGAGGCCTTATAATCAATGTAATAAAACCCTAGCCGATAGCATACAAGTATACTACGGCATCTACAAGTGTCTGAAAAAATCTAAATGGGTTGGTTACATTTTCTGGGCCTAGATAACGCCTGAACTACAATTTTAGCCCATAACAACTTGGTATAGTATAACTATCATATCTCTCTTTCTCTCTCTCTAGGGTTGGAGGTGGGGCGGGGATCCCCTGTCCCAGCGAGGATCCACCCCGAACGGGGTGGGAAATCCCCGAGATTTTATCCCCGCGGGGCGAGTACGGGGAATGATTTTTCCCTGTGGGAATCCCCGCGGCGTTCCCCGTCTCGAACTCCCTTTTATATATTATAATATATATAATTTAAATTATAATTTAATAATAGTAAAATAATATCAAATATAGATTACATAATATTAAATTAATTCAAATAATATAAAATTATAGTTTATATAATATTTATAACAAAAATATATTCACCTTTATATATTATATAAAAAATATTATTTTTTAAAAAAACATTAAGGGGCAGAAAATCCCGCGAGGAATCCCCGCCCCCCCATTGCCAGTCCTACTCCCCCCCTCTTTTAAGAAAATCACCATATGAAGAACTCAACTAACCACAGAAGAGCTTGAATAATGTCTAAGTCAAAGTAGGGCGAACGATATTTTTAGTCCCCAATGTTTGAGGCATGAGCGTTTCTGGTCACCCCATATTCTAATGTGTCACTTTTAGTCCACAATGTTACTAATTTAGACAAAATTTAACACATGAGAGCACGTGATATCTTTTTACTCGACGTAAAACCTCATAACACATCTTCTCTTCGATTTAAACGCACTTGAACATCATTATACATCACATTTAGGAATGATCGATAACCTTGAAACTGTGTTAAATTTGATACATAATGATGCTCACATGCGTTTTAGTTGAAGAAAATAATGAGTCATGAGGTGTTAAGTCACGTTAAAGGAGATCATGCGCTCCCATGTGTTAAATTTCACATAAATTAGTGATTACGTAATCGAAGGATCAAAGCAGACCAAAATTGTTGGGATTGAGAACTAAAAATGACACCTCGTAACATGGGCTACCGAAAAAATCCATGCCCCATCGGGACTAAAAATGTCATCAGTCTTGAATACATGGTTGTTAGAACTTAGAAGTGTAGAAATGATTCTATTACAACGCTGTTAACTTTACTTCGCTCGCCGGTTAGTCCATTGGTAACGTTAAAAGTTACGAATCAAATTCTCTTCAAGTCAAACAAAGGTTACCTAATACTTACTGTTGGCCGGAAAGAAAAATATCGTTGGCTGATTTCCACCTTTTTCAACTCATTGTTGAGAAGCTTGTTGTAACGCACCCTCGCCTCGCAAATATCCACGAACGATAGACCCGAAATTAGATTGAACAGGAAAGAAAATATTCGAAGATTGTGCGAACACAATTTCCTTAAACAGATTCGCTCCCTCACATATGTGCTAGAGGTTTTGACGAGCATCTGTTTCCCAGGATACTTCGAAATCACGGCGTTCGTTTAGCACAAAGACGACACCGACGGCGAACGGAACAAAAGCGATATAGCAGAGCCATTGAGAGATATTCGTATTTTCTTTTCTTTCTTTTTCTTTTGTTTAATTCTTATGCTTAATCATCTATTTATAGAACCCAAAATTTATTAAAAGAAATACTTTTTTTTTAATTAGATGACATAATTTTTGAGTGGTTTTAACCAACTCCAACATTTAATCAAAGCCATTAACTTGAGGAGTGGCTAGCCCCTACATGGGCCTTCTAGAAGTTGGGCCTTCTAGAAGTCGGGCCTACTAGAAGTCGGGCCATTATTGGGCCAGTTCGAAGCCCAATAATATTTAATTTCGAAGCCCAATTCCTCATTCACATAAATAATTTATAAAATCAACTATATTATAAATTTTCTAACAATCCCCCACATGAATGAGAATTGTCTGGTTAAAGTTTCTGCTAATCTAATGATACTCTGCATAGAGGATAGTATGTTTTACCATTTGAACTTCCTCCTTGTATGCACGTTTGGTTTACTGCAGTCCAGTAGAACGCGATGTCTTTGAACTGTCCCGCTTTTCGTGTAAACGAACCCACGTACAATACACAGAGACCATTTTTCTCTTGTTCCATTCTCATGGTTTTTTCCAGTACGGCCATGGACATGTCCTGATTCTGCGAGGGTTTCTAAAGAACTAAGCCTTTCAGTTATCTATGAAGCGGCCCCACTTCTCCCTAATATAGGTGACTTCTCACGTCGCGAGTATTTTCTATCAATACTCTATGATAGTCATTAAAGCATCATAATGCTAGCCTTTTTCCGTCATCACTGTTTCTTGACAGGAATGGCCGGGGTTTTTCCCCACAGTGATACCAAGTCCTAAGATTAGGTTGTCCCTTTGAACCTAGATCTTGGGATCTCCAGTCACATAGGTAGGGTTTTCTTCTTAGCACTTTTATACTTTAAGGCTTTAAGCCCATCCCTTTCGTCAACCTTTCAACTGCATCTCTATTTAACCCTTTGGTTAGCGGATCCGCAATGTTATCCGTCGATTTCACATAATCAATCGAGATTACTCCAGTTGAGAGCAGTTGTCTAATGGTATTATGTCGACGACGTATGTGTCTAGACTTACCATTATACATAGTACTCTGTGCTCGTCCAATAGCCGATTGGCTATCGCAGTGTATCCATATAGGCGGCACAGGTTTTTCCCACTTAGGAATATCCTCCAAGAAATGGCATAGCCATTCAGCTTCTTCTCCACATTTATCCAAGGCAAATAACTCGGATTCCATAGTGGATCTCGCGATAACCGTTTGTTTCGAGGATTTCCACGACACAGCTGCTCCAGCGAGTGTAAACACAAAGCCGCTTGTGCTCTTAGTGTCCTTCATCTCAGATATCCAGCTCGCATCTGTGTAGCCTTCTAACAGAGCCGGATATCGATCATAGTGTAATCCATAGTCTCGCGTATACCGTAAGTATCTCAAAACTCGTATTATAGCGGTCCAATGATCCGCACTCGGATTGCTCGTGTACGAACTCAGTTTGCTTATAGCATAAGCAATATCTGACCTAGTACAACTCATTAGATACATCAAGCTTCCGATAATCCGGGAGTATTCTACTTGAGAAATAGCCTCGCCGCGATTTTTTGACAAATGAACGATTCGATCTAATGGCGTTCTAGCAATTCCAGAATCACCCTTGCAGAATTTGTCGAGAATTTTGTCTACGTAATGAGCTTGACTCAAAACAAGACCGTTACTCGTTCGTTTGATTTTAATTCCTAAAATCACGTCCGCAAGTCCCATATCTTGTTGGGGTGGGCCCGATTAATCGACGTCGGCCTCCGAACAACGCAACGTGGCTATAGCGGAAGCGCGGTTTGTACCGAGCGGCATAGGGTGGCGAATTTTCGATTTTTAATATCTAAATTCAACCTTACGCCATTCGGCTTCTCCCGAGGGTCTGAGATACTGCCCTAAGCCTCAGGAGATCGTGGTTAATTCGAACTATCAAAATTCGAATTTATTTCAAAATTATTCGAATTAATAATTTAGATCCAAACTAATCGAACAAAGCGGGAACCAGTCGTATTTCGATTATTTGGAGACCGAAATGATTTTTGATCAATACCAAATTTTCCAGAATAATTCTACACTTCCCAACGTTCGGAATGATAGGTCTTTCGAATTATTCCGACGTCGTTTGGTATTTTTCACAAAATCAAATCTGTGGTTCGAAATTATTAATTCGAGTAAAGCGGCAGTCTGCTGTCTTTCAGACGACCGAAACGATTTCCGATCGATACCAAATTTTATAGAATATTTCTACAGTTCCCAACTTCGCAACGAGGGGTCTTGCGAATTATTCCGATATCGTTTGGTATTTTTCGTAAATCAAATCGTTAGAGTTCGAGGTATACCTTCGGTGAACGAGATTTCTTCTGTTGTCGCCTCGGATGGACGTGACTACACCTGATCTGGATCCCGGGGCCTCCGGCTAGATCGTCACACCGGTATGAACTTGAGCGAACCTCCGAGACTGCTCCCGATGGCTAGACGCAGCTCGGTTCGGGCGTCGGATTCGTCAAACGAACTGATCGGTTTTATGTGGCTTAAGAAAAATGGTTTGAACCTTTTTCTATCTTTTTTTTCTTAAAACAAAAAACTATCAAGTCCCCTCTATGCCTTAAGCAACTCACGTTGCTTTATGCATGATTAATATTTATTTATTAATTTTTTTAATTTTAATTGAGACACTTGTTATAACAAGTGTCATATTAAATAACAAAAAAAATGACTCATTTATTCTACACATCCCAACGTGGATGTGTAGAGTTTTCTATTTTATTTATTTTATTTTATGGTAATTTTATTTTGGCCCTTGAGGTTTCTAAATTCTCAATTTAGTCCCTCAATTTAAAATAATAAAATAATTAAATCTAATTTAATTATTTTAATTATAATTGAGCCCACTTAGTTAATTAATTAAGCACTTAAGACAATCTTAAGTCCTAATTATTTCCGTGACTGTCACTGGAATTTAACTAAGTCGTCGACACCTCGTATCAACTTTGCCACTACCTCAACGAATCTCATTCGTTAGGTTCGAGAGAAAAGCCCCCTGTTTTCGTTCAAGTTCATTACAATTTTTAAGCGCGACTCTCTAGGTCCGTCTCAACTGGCATGGGAGGAATCGACGAGTTTCGGTATTCGTCTAGCCAATCCCGCGGTACCGGACAGATCCCAGTTGAGAACGAATTTTGATCTAATCGAAATTCGGGCGAACCGACTATAGTTTATACATTTAAATACCTCTTACGCCTTTCACTTGCGTCCCGGTTAGGTGAGAGCCATGCAAATGTCAAACTCACTAACCTACCACTATGTTATAATTGATACCGAATCGATTATTTAAACTCCGCTCCGTATCTAATACAAGCAAGTTTTCCAAGCTTCGGCCGAAGGCTTTATAATCGTCGCTCTCCGATTACCTCATAGGACATTAACCTATACGTATATAGGCAGTGAATCCCGATAGTCGTCAAAGTCCGGCAATCACCTTCGTAAAGTCGGTTGCGTTTCGTCGCTGACCCGTGTCTCATTTATGAACACTTACGAGCCTAGCCAACTAGCGACAAAGCGAAATCGCAAAGCAAATCCGTCAATGACCCTATCGGTCTGAGGCTGCTATAGTTATTCATTCAATCATTGACAACATCCCAGCCATGTGATTGACACGAATACGAGCCGAATGTCCAAATACGCGATCTCTCCGATCACCAATATCTCCATCACGACCCACAACCTCTCAGGTAATCGGTGACACTACCGATACTATGTGGTCGTCAATGGAGAAGTCATATTCGGATATCTAGTCACCCACCTAGAATCCTTAGACTTACGGACTTTTTATTTAATGTTGAGATTAAGGATCGTCCGGTATCTCCTCTCTCGTCCCTATGAGAATCAGACGTCCAACTCAAACATTTGGGTGTTATTTATTTATCGCACTGCCGGATGCCTAGTAGACTTTAAATTCGATAAATAAATAATAATGCTCTTAATATCATTAATTTATTTGACGGTATATACAATAAACCTATCTATCAACCTATACATCATCGTGCGCCCTATACTATTCCTAGTCCTCGTATGGCATTCCGAGGGCACACTCCCTAACATATCTTTCATGTCAAATTTCGAATTTAACATATCCTTGGTAGACTTGACCATTTTCTCGTACTACCAACAATGAGTATGTCGTCCACATACAGACATAAAATGACGTAGTCATCGCCTGTTTCCTTTGAGTAAACACATTTATCGCTCTCATTGATTTTAAAGCCGTAGTTGATCATCGCGTGATCAAACTTTTCGTGCCACTTCTTAGGGGCTTGTTTCAAACCATACAAAGATTTGATCAATCTACAGACTTTCTTCGGTTCTTGGAGCACTAAAACCCTCGGGTTGCTCCATATAGATTTCTTCGTCTAATTCACCGTTTAAGAAAGCTGTTTTGACATCCATTTGATGTACTTCCAAATTTCTCAAGGACGCGATAGCAAATCATCCTTATCGAATTTATTCTCGTCATAGGAGAATATGTGTCAAAATAATCTAAGCCTTCGCGTTGCTTGTACCCTTTGATAACAAGTCTGGCTTTGTACTTTTCCACAGACCCGTCTGGTCTCATTTTCCTTTTAAAGATCCATTTTGATCCTAAAGGTTTACATCCCTTTGGAAGATCAACTAACTCCCAAGTATGATTCTGCAAAATAGAATCAATCTCGCTTCTTATGGCTTCTTCCCATAAGGCCCATCTACGGAGCTCACTGCTTCGTCATAAGTCAGTGGTTCCTTTTCAATCAAATATAACGAAATCATCACCAAAAGATTTCTCTATTCGGGCACGCTTGCTTTGTCTAGGTTCATTTTCATGAACAATACTAGAAATCTCGGTTTCTATACCATCTCGTTTAGATGTACTGGATCCATCATCAGATTTTCAAGGAAATACATTTTCAAAGACATGCATTCCTCGATTCCATGATCGTGTTCTTGTGTATATCCGAAATTTTCGAATCATATACAAGAAACCGATATGCCGTACTATTGTGTGCATATCCTATGAAAATACAGTCAACCGTTTTAGGACCAATTTTCACCGCTTTAGGCGTAGGTACGGCTACCTTCGCCAAACACCCCCACATTCGCAAATGTTGGTACGAAGGCATCTTACCTTTCCATAACTCATCTGGAGTTTTATTTATTTTCTTTCGAGGTATCCTATTTAATAGATAATTACTCATCAAGATAGCTTCGCCCCACATATTTGGCGGTAGACCTGAACTCAATAACATCGCATTCATCATTTCTTTTAATATGCGATTCTTTCGTTCAGCCACTCCGTTTGATTGAGGTGAATACGGGGCGGTCACTTCATGGACGATACCATGTTCCACACAAAAGCTCCCAATGGTGCTTCGTATTCCCTGCCTCGATCACTTCTCAATCTTTTAATTTTCTTGCCGAGTTGCGTTTCAACTTCGGTTTTATAGAGAACGAATTTCTCTAATGCTTCGTCTTTGCTCTTAAGCAAATAAACATAGCAATATTTGGTGCAATCGTCAATAAATGTTATAAAATATTTATTGCCACCACGTGTTTGAACGTATTTCAAATCACATAAATCGCTATGAATCAATTCAAACGGTTCGGTACTTCTTGCTACCGAGGGGAAAGACGATCTCGTCATTTTTGCTTCAACGCATATTTTGCATTTATGTTTCGAATAAATTTCGAATGTTGGAATATGGTCCATATTAATTAATCGACGTATCGATTCAAATTAACGTGACCTAATCTACCGTGCCACAAATTGAAAGATTCAAGCAAGTAAACGGAAGAACGTTTTTCATTCTCATTTACAATCATTACATTGAGCTTGAACAAACCATAACAGACGTAGCCTTTTCCAACAAACACGTCCGACTTAGACAATATCACTTTGTCGGATTCAATAACAATACGAAATCATGCTTGTTCAACAAGAATTCCGAAATCAGATTTTTTCGTATCTCCGGAACGTATCATCTTTCAGCGTCAATACTTTTCCGGAAGTCATTTTGAGCAGCACGCTTCCTTTACCCTCGACGGTAGCAACAGCCGAGTTGCCAATGTAGATCTTTTCTCTTTCAACTGGCTCACAGGTAGAGAAGAATCTACGGTTCATGCACATGACGTATAGCACCGGTATCGATCCATCATTCTTGTGGATTCGACCCAATCATGTTTACCTTTGAGACCACCGCGACAAGACTCATCTCGTCAACCTCCTTGGTAATGTCTCTCACCATGTTGGCTTCATGGCTCTTTTTAGGAAGGCGACAGTCCGACGGCTTGTGGCCCAATTTGCCGCAGTTGAAGCATTTTCCCTTGAACTTATAGTTCGGCTTAGCTACACCTCCGATCGCCCCAATTTTCGCTTTGGGTTTAACCGCGCCTTTGCCATTTTTAGAGCTATGCTCCACTACGTTTACTTTCGGTTCAGATGAGCTCGACACTCTCTTTTCCGACCTTTTGTTGTCTTCTTCGATTCGAAGTCTAACAATTAGATCCTCCAAAGACATCTCCTTGCGCTTATACTTGAGATAGTTTTTGAAGTCCTTCCAACCCGACGGCAGCTTCTCAATGATAGCAGCGACTTGGAAAGATTCGCTAAGAACCATTCGTTCTGCATGGATCTCGTGCGAAATCAATTGGATCTCTTGCACTTGACTGATCACAGTCTTGGAATCGACCATCTTATAATCAAGGAACCGTCCGACAACAAATTTCTTTGTGCCGGCATCCTCAGTTTTATATTTACGGTCTAACGATACCCACAATTCCTTAGCCGTAGCGACCGCACCATACACGTTGTATAGAGTATCGCTTAGGGCATTTAGGATGTAATTGCAGCACAAGAAGTCAGAATGCTTCAATGCATCAACCTCATTTACCACCTAAACATTCTCACCTTCGTTAACCTTCGGCTCGACCTCTTTCAGGTAGGTGGCCAGGTTCAGCGTGGTGAGGTGGAAGAGCATCTTTTGCTGTCATCTCTTGAACGTGGAGGCAGTCCCCGCAAACTTCTCGGGTTTCTCCAAGTGGCTAACTGGTACGGTCGGTCGCATCACGGTAGGCACGGCGTTGGTGTGAACCGCGTTGTTGTCTTCGTTCTGGTTTGAGCTGTGGCTGTCCGACATCTTCGTGGGATCGTAGAATTTGTTTTAAGATTGTTGGTCGAAAACAAAAATATCGTTGGCTGATTTTCACCTTTTTCAACTCCTTGTTGAAAAGCTTGTTGTAATGTACCCTCGCCTCGCAAATATCCACGAACGATAGACTTGAAATTAGATTGAACCGGAAAGAAAATATTCGAAGATTGTGCGAACACAATTTCCTTAAAACTGATTCGCTCCCTCACGTATGCGCTAGAGGTTTTGACGAGCGTCTGTTTCCTAGGATATTTCGAAATCACGGCGTTCGTTTAGCACAAAAACGACACCGACGGCGAACGGAACAAAAGCGATATAGCATAACCAATTTTGAGAGATATTCGTATTTTCTTTTCTTTCTATTTCTTATGTTTAATTCTTATGCTTAATCACCTATTTATAGAATCCAAAATTTATTAAAGAATTTTTTTTTTAATTAGATGACATAATGTTTGAGTGGTTTTAACCAACTCCATCATTTAATCAAAGCCATTAACTTGAGGAGTGGCTAGCCCCTACATGGGCCTTCTAGAAGTCGGGCCATTATTGGGCCAGTTCGAAGCCCAATAATATTTAATTTCGAAGCACAATTCCTCGTTCACATAAATAATTTATAAAATCAACTATATTATAAATTTTCAAACACTTACACAGTCCAAATAGGCACAAGACTAAGTCAGAAGAGAAATCCCACCAATACCAGAACAAGTAAAACGTAATGCAGACAAAAACAACGAATTTTCCGACAAGAACTCTCAGAAAAAAGGGAGGCATTTTCCGGCACATTTTCTCGCCTGCAAACCTTCAGTTTGCCGCCGGCAATGACCTTGTAAGAAGAAGAAGAAGAAGACTTCAACAACGCCTCCTTGCCTACGCAAAGGTCCAAATTGCCCTCCACCTTCAACCTCCCACCAAGCTTCGACATAAAACTTGGAGAAAACGGCAGCTTCCCACTCAGCCTATTGTTCTGAAGATTCAGCTCACACACGTTCTCGAGGTTTTCGAGCTCCATAGGCACTGCTCCTTCGAGGGCATTGCCGTCAAGTCCCAAATATGAAAGGTTCCTCAGATGAACACCCATGGATTCGGGTATTCTACCGACCAGACCCGCCCCGGACAGCCCAATTCCCAAAATGCCCCGGAGATTTTCCCATATTTCCGGTATTTGCCCTCCCAGGGAGTTGCCGCTCAAGTGAAGCTGCTTCAAGCTCGTCATCTCAGACAAGCACAACGGCACGCCGCCGTCTTTGAACCAATTGAAGCTGAGGTCCAAAAATTCCAAGCTCTTCAAGTCCTTCAACGCCTGGGGAATTTTTCCCGAGAATCCATTGTAGCTCATGTCGATCTTCAGAGCCTTGCCGAGATTTCCTATGCTTTCAGGGATTTCACCGTAGAATCCATTGCTGTTCAAGTCGAGGACCTTCAGCTTTCTCAAGCTTTCGAAACCATCCTTGGAAAATTCGCCTTTAAACTTGTTCCTCGAAAGGTTCAGTTCCTCGAGGCTCGCAAAGTTGGCCAAGAATTTGCTCGGAATCGGCCCAGAGAGTTGACTCCCAGTCAAAATTAACCTCCTCAGGCTGGTGAAATTTCCCATTTTACCCTCCAGGGGACCCACCAAACCTCCATTGTCGATGAAGACGAGCTCTTCGAGCTCTGCGAAGTCGTCCTTCGAAAAGTCAGGAAATGGGGTTTCGTTTTCCGTGAAGCATTTGTAGAAGAAGAGCTTCCTTAGGTGTTTCAGAGGCGAGAGGTGAGATGGGTCGAGGGTAGATTTGGAATTGCACGGTGGGTTCGCCGAGTAGTCTGAGACATAGCCGAAGCTTAGCTCGGCGACGTGAGGATAGTAATAGTCTCGTTGGGAGGAAGTCGAGCCGTTATTTGAAGCTGGGAAATAGTCGCAGACGACGCCGTGCGGCGCCGCCATGCATAGATCGTCGGAAAACATAGTCCTCCATGGAATGTCAGAGTTGATAAATTCAAGAACCTTGTAAACGGCTTCTTGCTCGTTCTTGGGCAGCGTCGGAGATGGCTGCGCAACAACCAAAGCCGCCGCCGTCAAGATAGTGGCGATCACGGCGGCGACGGCGAGCTTTGAAGAAGGTAGTGATGGCGGCGATGATGAGTACTGTGCCATTGAGTGTTTTCGTAGGAGTTTGAAGAGAATGGAATGTCCTTTTGATTAGGTTTTCTTCTCAGAGATTGATTGTGTTTGTGAATACCGTAACAATAAGACTATATATATATTAATATATATATATATATATGTGTGTGTGTGTGCAAAGAAAGGGATGTCTGTTTATGCCCTTCGTTGTTGTTTTGAGAGATCATAATTGGAAGATGTGAAGGGACAGAGGTTTGTTGCGCAGAGATTTGCTGCACTGTTTCCATGCAACGTTTGTTAAATTGACAGTTTTGTCCCTAACGTGGAGATTTGTCTTTTCAAGGGGAATTAAATTTTGATTTATAGGGAGGGCTTTTTTTTTCTTCTGTTATTCCTTTTATTTCACTTTTAGGGTAGGCATAGCTGTAAACTTACGGTTTCTTCATGTGTATATGCTTCGATATTTTACCTAGCTAGGTTAAAAGGGCTAAGGTGACTTAGGTGAGTGCATGATTTTCGTGAAATACAAAAAGGACGAACTTGGACATTAAATTAGGACATGACTGTCATACATATAACCTAGTCTACGGTGGGGTATGTGAGAGAGAGCGAAAGAAGGATTAATCGCTTTCGGTGTAAATATGCAATGTGATGTGATCTTTCATGTTTAATTAGATAACTGAAGTTTGGTGAATATGTAGATAATCGTCGTTTATTTTATTAAATGTGGTTTCAAAAGTGAAATCTCTCACTTGCTACATTCATGACAGCGCTCTCTAGTCGTTCCTACCTTCATGCTTGTAAGAGATTTTAAGTTGTATAATTTAAAGCTCTTAAGCCATTATATAGTATATATAAGAGGCTTTCACCTCAAATCACTAATTAATTCTATGGACTATCGATTTCTAACAATGACATAAGTTTGGAATACGTAGTTGGAATGACTAGTGGAACACAGTCGCAATAGAAGATCTCATACCTTCATGACAAAGATCTATTCACTCCTACCTACTATAATTGAAGTAAACTTGAACATCAGTGTCGGTTATGGAAAACAATGGGCACAACTAAAAATGGTGGACAAAAATTAAAATTCTAGGTTTATTATTCTATATATTAAATTATTCATTTATGAACCAAATCCATCATGACGTGTATATTTGATAATTAGCTCATACTAACAACCCCTTAGAAATTCGTAAACCGTTGTTTTATTTAATAATATAAATTCAATAATAACTAACATTAATTTATTTTCCGTAGTCAACTTCTTTAATTGCATGAAATATTTAACAACATTATCTAAATTATTGTATCCAATGTACACAACTTAGAAGTTCATCAAAAAAGAAAACCGACACAGAATTAGCGGTTAACGGTTTGGTTAATCACAGTAAAAAATTCCTGTTCAAGTTTTTACGTGTTCAACGATATTATTATTTTTATATAATTTGTGTTTTAGTGTATCATAGAATCAAGTTTAATTAATAATAAATAATTAAATAAAATAAAATAAAATTTTAAACATTCAGGTCCCGGTGTATGTACCTGCCCGGCCCGGCAATTCACTATTAATGACTGCAGTAAAATATTTTCTTGTTAATTTCTTATGGAAAGGGACATAATAATTAATAAAGAATAATATTTAATGATGTATTTTACATATTAATCATGAGATATATTAATTAGGGGGTGAAAATAAAATTAAAGGGATACCAATTTACAATAGAACCCTTGATAATTTTATCCTTTATTTATACCCACATGCCTTTTCAAAGTAGACAATTGTTTCTTTCACATGCAAATATCTTACGAAACAATAAATATAACCTGTCGATGTTAATCGCTTGCGCCACGTTGATTCACCAATAATACATCGATAATATCATAATATTATTAAAATAGCAAATATAGTTGAAGGAAAATGGAAAAAAATAGTCTGTTTGCATGCATGTATGATACATGTTTGTGTTCGCATTAATTTTGCTACACTGCAAGTTTGTCGACCTATTGAATCCCTAGACAGAAAAATATCCGATGCCTATGATTAATAAAATAAACAAAATCACCAAGTCATTCATTACAACTAAGAAGGAATATTTACTAATACATTTCGTACACTAGGAAAACTTTAGCTATGTCAGAATTTTGCACATGCTTTTAAACTACGATAGGGACATAACGTTTGTTGACCTTGTCGGTATTATCAAGAACCGAAATTTTCTACAACGGATAATCGAAACTTAGACGACTTTAATTCGGCGTCGCATGCTAAAAGAATTTAATAGGTGAATTTGAGAATTTCATTTATGCTCTTACAGTTTAATAAAAAAAGAAAAGGTACAAATAATTCAAATAATAATTTAATAACGGTTCGTCGAACGAGGTAAGACAGAAAAACTATAGGGCCGCCGTGTTGTCCTTTTGTCTTGCATGCCAATAGGAAAGCGACGTTTAACTTCTTCCGACACGTGTCATCGCATTATTGGATAGATGGAGGGAGATTACACGTGGCCTGCGTATGCTTGGGAACACAGTACCCATACCACAACGAAAGTGAAGTAAAAAACAGAGCCACTTACCATCGTGAAAGTTTGTTTTATTTACTTTTGCAATAACCCTTTTTGACGTTCTTCGAACCTTTTTAACCCTTCGCTGTCCTCTTGTCGAGACTTGTATTTATTGGTACATAGTATTTAATTCTATGTATTGTACATATAAACGTTAATGTGACATCCATCTACATATCTTTGTAGTGAAAACACGGTTGTCTAGTGAGGAAAATAACGTTTTATCTTTTTCTTTTTCATGTGAAATCTGAGAGATGTAAGTGATTTTAAAATAGTCATGATCCATGATCACCTCGTGCAAAATGTATGAAAATTCCATTCCTAAAATAAACATTTCATACTGTTGAGATTTAAGATGCAATCAACTCGCCTTTAACCTGTGTTTATGCGTGTGCGAATTGATCTAACCTAATCGAGCAATCGCCAGCACAATTGAATCGAAACCCAGCTCAAAAACACAGAAACTAAAAACAGCATTTACGTGTTTCGGCCTCGACTTCAGGCCTACTCCACGGACCAACAGCCGATTTGTATTGCTCACAACACGAAAGTTACAGATTTTCGTGTCCTCCACAAATCTCTAGTTAACTTCTCTCGATAATTCGAACCCTAACAAAAGATACAAGCTCTCAAAATTTACAGCTGAACACCGAATTCTTGTATGTATAGTCTGAGGAAGAAGCTGTATTCTGCTCGTCTGCATCAGCTGCTTGTACTTGTACCATCAGCTTCAGAGTGTTGTACATTTCGCTTAGTGTAACTTCTGAGCCATCCATCTATTAATCCGATGGCTACCATTCAAACTTGCACAGTTAATTCTATCCATTTGATCTTGGCGCGAAGGATCGAACGGTTTCACATCGAAGCTGAAGATTTAATCATATTTCTCAGTCGAAACTCAGTTTTCTGAAAGCTGTGATCATCTGAGCTTCTTCCCGGCTTGTAACGGCGAGTTTAGGCTCACTAAACCCAACACATACGAGTCCTTTAAACTAGTACTAAATATATGTGTGAATTTTATTTGGAGTATTTCATTTTTTCAACTTTAGAATACCCGCTCAATCGGTTATGAACTTGTGTCAGGCACTGTGACGGTGGGACTGGAAAAGTTGATTTCACAATTCTTGACGAGCGAAAATACAACTTAGTTCCGTTGCTTCTCACATGGATACGAAAGAACTGTCCAAAAACCATACCGTCAACTGTTCATCAATTACTAGTGACCACAATTTAACGTTTTGTCTACGATTTATCCAATCTAAAAAATTGGTGGTTCTGATAAAAAAAACTACCGGTTACTGCTAACTTTTTGGATGAGTTTTTCAAAAGTAAGTTTATATATTCAAATCGAGTTTGAACGGCGAAATCATGCTTCGAATCAATATTGTAACCATGCCTTGTCCAATGAGAATAACCTTTACGTTAAAAAAGGAAAGAAATAACAAAAACCATTTGGAGGACGGTCTATAAACGCAGTGACTAAAGATGAACAATGCTTGTTTGGTTTATTGATTTATATTTTGGAGTGTTTAAATTAGTGAGGTTTATATTAAAGTAATTAATGGATATAAAATAAAATGTGTGTTTGGTTAGTGGGTTTAGAGAAACGCATATGAGAGGGTGCATTTATTTAAACCCATATGCATGCGTTAAATTCAATGTTTTAAAACACGTGTCACGCACCGCGTCGCGTTTTGGCTTCTGAAGCGCGTAGCGTAAATAGCGTAGCGCATTGCATGAGTCTTTCGAGCAAGTAATTTACAATGCAGAAAACATAATATATAACATAACTTTGTTATATTATAGCTTATATCTCCAATAATATATTTAATTCACTTCATTCTAATTTTTTGCTTCCAATTGACTTCTCTATTTATTATAAATAACAAAAGAAAAAGATAAATATAATAAAAAGTTGGCTTAATGACCGCCGTCATTTCCTTCTCGTGGGTGGAGTAGCGGGTCTCGACGTCCTTCAACTTGCGCGGCTCGTAGGCGACGGGGTGTCGGCCCTGCACAAGAACGCCGCCGATGGCCTTGCCAGAGGCATCGGTGTGGACTTCAAAAGGGTCGTCGAAGTTGGTCAACTTCAAGACGGGTTCGCTAGCCAATGCGGACTTGAGCTTCTCGAAAGCTTCCCGGCATGGCTCGCTCCAGTCCCACTTTGCATCCTTCTTGAGGAGGTCCGTCAAAGGGGCGGCTAACTTGGAGTAGCCCTTGATGAAGCGCCGGTAGTAATTGGCTAGCCCGAGGAAAGAGCGTAGCTCGCTCACGTTGGACGGCTGCGGCCACTCCATGATGGCCTTGACTTTGGCTCCGTCCATCTTAATCTCCCCGTCCTCGATGATATGACCTAGAAAGGTGATCCTTGATTGGCCAAACTCGCACTTGTCGCGCCGCAAAAAGAGACGGTTTGCGCGCAACTTCTCGAACACTGCCTCCAAGTGTCGAACGTGCTCCTCCAACGTTTTGGAGTAAACGACGATGTCATCGAGGTACACTACAACAAACTTGTCAAGATAGTCGTAGAGAACATCATTCATTAGATTGCAAAAGGTAGCCGGGGCATTAGTTAGCCCAAACGGCATTACAAGGAACTCAAAGGAACCATATCGAGTGACACAAGTCGTTTTGGCTTCATTGCCCTCGGCAATCCTAACTTGCCAATACCCGGAGCGGAGGTCGAGCTTGGAGAAGAAGCGGGCCTTGGTGAGCTTATCGAACACGTCTAAGGAGTTGGGGATGGGGTACTTATTTTTGACCGTGACCTTGTTCAAGGCCCGGTAATCGACGCAAAAGCGGAGGCTTCCATCCTTCTTCTTCTGAAAGAGCACCGGCGAGCCAAAGGGTGCCTTAGAGGGGCGAATCAGGCCGGCGTCGAGCAGCTCGTCTAGCTGCTTCCTAAGCTCTTCAAGCTCCTTTGGGTGCATGCGGTATGGTGCCATGGCGGGTGGACGCGCGCCAGGCTCCAGCTCGATGGTATGGTCCGTGGGCCTACGTGGGGGCAGCTGCCGAGGCAGTTCGGCCGGCATCAGCGCGTCGTAACGCGCTAGCACCTGTTGGATCTCGGCAGGTGGCTGTGGCTGAGGCGGGACGGGCGCCTTCTCGACTGGCCGGACCAAGGTGAGGTAGGTCGGCTCGCCACGCGTCAGACCCTTCTTCAGCTTCAACCCATCTCGGGCAAGACCTCAGCCACCCTACGGGTCGGCCACTACCTTGACATCCAAGAATTCATCACCATGCCCCTTTCCGACTTTGAAATAATTCTCGGCATGGAGTTCTTGACGTCGGCCAAGGCAAGCCCAATGCCGCACCTCAGTGGTCTCCTTATTGCGGATGAGTTCCAGCCCGGCTTCGTCCAAGGCCACTACCACGTGGAGGACCAGCCGATGGATTACGAGGCATCTTGCTCGGCCCTTCAGCTGAAGAAGGGTCTGACGCGTGGCGAGCCGACCTACCTCACCTTGGTCCGGCCAGTCGAGAAGGCGCCCGTCCCGCCTCAGCCACAGTCACCTGTCGAGATCCAACAGGTGCTAGTGCGTTACGACGCGCTGATGCCGGCGGAACTGCCTCGGCAGCTGCCCCCACGCAGGCCCACGGACCATACCATCGAGCTGGAGCCTGGCGCACGTCCACCCGCCATGGCACCATACCGCATGCACCCAAAGGAGCTTGAAGAGCTTAGGAAGCAGCTAGACGAGCTGCTCGACGCCAGCCTGATTCGCCCCTCTAAGGCACCCTTTGGCTCGCCGGTGCTCTTTCAGAAGAAGGATGGAAGCCTCCGCTTTTGCGTCGATTACCGGGCCTTGAACAAGGTCACGGTCAAAAATAAGTATCCCATCCCCAACTCCTTGGACGTGTTCGATAAGCTCACCAAGGCCCGCTTCTTCTCCAAGCTCGACCTCCGCTCCGGGTATTGGCAAGTTAGGATTGCCGAGGGCGATGAAGCCAAAACGACTTGTGTCACTCGATATGGTTCCTTTGAGTTCCTTGTAATGCCGTTTGGGCTTAACTAATGCCCCGGCTACCTTTTGCAATCTAATGAATGATGTTCTCTACGACTATCTTGACAAGTTTGTTGTAGTGTACCTCGATGACATCGTCGTTTACTCCAAAACGTTGGAGGAGCACGTTCGACACTTGGAGGCAGTGTTCGAGAAGTTGCGCGCAAACCGTCTCTTTTTGCGGCGCGACAAGTGCGAGTTTGGCCAATCAAGGATCACCTTTCTAGGCCATATCATCGAGGACGGGGAGATTATGATGGACGGAGCCAAAGTCAAGGCCATCATGGAGTGGCCGCAGCCATCCAACGTGAGCGAGCTACGCTCTTTCCTCGGGCTAGCCAATTACTACCGGCGCTTCATCAAGGGCTACTCCAAGTTAGCCGCCCCTTTGACGGACCTCCTCAAGAAGGATGCAAAGTGGGACTGGAGCGAGCCATGCCGGGAAGCTTTCGAGAAGCTCAAGTCCGCATTGGCTAGCGAACCCGTCTTGAAGTTGCCCAACTTCGACGACCCTTTTGAAGTCCACACCGATGCCTCTGGCAAGGCCATCGGCGGCGTCCTTGTGCAGGGCCGACGCCCCGTCGCCTACGAGTCGCGCAAGTTGAAGGACGTCGAGACCCGCTACTCCACCCATGAGAAGGAAATGACGGCGGTCATTCACTGCCTTGAAGCTTGGCAGCACTATCTCCTTGGGTCCCGATTCGTGATCGTGACGGACAACGTGGCCAACACATATTTCAAGACCCAAAAGAAGTTAACTCCCAAGCAAGCTCGATGGCAAGAGTTCTTGGGGGAGTTCGACTTCGACTGGATCCATTGGCCCGGGAAGCAAAACGAAGTGGCGGACGCGCTAAGCCAGAAGCCCCACCTCAACGCCATGGCAGCCTCGAGCTCGGCCACGAGCAACTTCGACAGGCGACTTAGGCGCGAGGCCGAAAATGATGCTGCCTATCGGAAGCTCAAAGAGGAGGTGGAGTCCGGCCACGTCAAGCGCTATTGGCTGGAGAATGGGCTCCTAGTCACCCACCAATGGCTGGAATTGGACTAGGTCCTCGCCGCGCTCCCATGACATGTCGGTGTCCGGGGCGTCTCGCCATTTGATGAGGAACTCAAGCCTCGTGTACGGAGGGGACCCTCGCCTCCTATGGTCAATGATCTTCTCGACGTCACGATTGAAGTGCTTGAGGGGCGCCGTGGGGATGCTCGGCTCTTGTTGACGTTCGGGGTCCTTGTCTTCGAAGAATTTCTTAAGGAAGCTCACGTGGAAGACCGGGTGCACACGGTACTTTGATGGGAGCTTCAGACGATAAGCCACGTTCCCGATGCGGCTTAAAACTTCGAAGGGGCCGTCGTATTTGGGCATCAAGCTGCGGGCAGCTTCGGCCGATGACCCTCTCCAAGCCGTTTGGAGGGGCGGGTTGAGCTTTAGCCACACTTTTTCTCCGACGTCGAACTCAACGGGGCGATGGCCGCGATCATAGTACTTCTTCATACGCCGACTGGCCTTAGCAAGGCTATCGCGGGCCTCATCCCAAAGGAGCTGTCGTCCCCGCGCAAACTGGTACGCGGTGGGGCACTCTCCATCCGTACTCCGTAGTGTGAGTGCCTGCGGAGTGAGAGGCTGAAAACCGTAGACTACCTCGAACGGGCTTTTCTCGGTTGCGGACGACTTGTGAAGGTTGTAGCTGAATTGGGCCGAGTCGAGGAGCGCCGTCCAATTCCGTTGGCTAGACGAAATGTAGTGGCGGAGGTACTCCTCGAGTAATTGGTTGGCTTAGCTTGGTTCCTAGCAAGCGGAAGAGCACGGTCCAAAAGCGTCCCGTGAAGCGAGCGTCTCGGTCGCTCACAATCTCCTCCGGCATTCCAAAATGCTTCACCACATTTCGGAAGAAAAGGTCCGCGGCAACTTCCGCCGGGCATTCTTGCGGGGCAGGAATGAAAATAGCCATCTTAGAAAAACGATCAACAATTACGAAAATCGAAGTGTTACCATCACTTTTGGGCAAAGTGGTGATGAAGTCCATGGTGATCGATCTCCACGGACTCGTCGGGACGGCCAAGGGCTGAAGGAGGCCGGCGGGCTTCGCGCGTTCCGGCTTGTCGCGTTGGCACTTGATGCAAGTTCGGACGAACGCCTTCACGTCGTTCTCCATCTTCGGCCAATAGAACTTGCGCACCAAAAGTGCAAGCATGCGATTGACTCCGGGGTGACCCGCCCATTCCGGCTCGTGATGCTCCTTGAGCAACTCAGTGCGGAGCTTGCCGGACGGGACGTAGAAGCGGCCGCCGTGGGTGACTAGGAGCCCATTCTCCAGCCAATAGCGCTTGACGTGGCCGGACTCCACCTCCTCTTTGAGCTTCCGATAGGCAGCATCATTTTCGGCCTCGCGCCTAAGTCGCGTGTCGAAGTTGCTCGTGGCCGAGTTCGAGGCTGCCATGGCGTTGAGGTGGGGCTTCCGGCTTAGCGCGTCCGCCACTTCTTATTTTTTTAGTCCCGTAAGTTAGGGGGTTTGGCGTTATAGGGACTAGTATTATACGGTTTGGCAATATAGGGACTTTATCTTTCGAAAAGTAAGCATTTTTAGGACAATATACGGTTCGACCCGGTATTTTGACTCAAATTCGGTGACGTGGAATACGACCCGCTGACATGCAGGCTTAGTCCACTATCTAGATTAGTGACGGTTTTTTTTTGCGATGGATTTACCGTCGCTTAAGGGTTGAAAAATAAAAAACACTAAATAAAGGAAAAAAATCCGTCGCTACCCATCACAAGACAGTTAAATGGAACCGCAGTCGATAAAAGGAAAAAACTAAAAAAAAACACAAGTTGCATCTCCCCTCGCCGTCTGCGGATCCAAAGAGATCAGATTCTGAGGAGTCCGAAAGCGGCCGTGGGGACGCTATGCCGCCGAGATCAGAGACCCCCAAAAGAGACGACCTTAATCCTAGGAGGAGACGACCCAAGCTGTAATATCCGTAAATTTAAAGCGGGATTACAATAGGAAATTTCAAGATAAATAGCGATGGAAATATTAGGAATGAAATTTCCTAATAAATTTCTACGAACGAAAATATAAACTGTGACGGTTTTAAATCATTTCGGAATTTAATCAAAAAAAAATATTTAATTAAGCAAAAATAATAATGTTAGTGGGAATAAAATTGGGCTATGAAGAACTTGATCTTCGAAATTTGGGCCCAAATTCTCAAAATAAAAATATGAAGTTCGTACTTAGAGAAGAAAGGTTTGAAAAATTTCTTAACCCCATGCGATACCATATATTTAATTTATATAGAGTAGATATAAAAGATATAACCACACATACCATACATAAAATAAGGTTCACCCATCAAATCAAAGGCTAAGAATACACGTGGTGATCTTGAAAGTAATATTAGGAATGACTAATAGAACGTTTCTTAACCAAAGGGTAATCGACATCACCGCTTGATAAGCACCAATGTATGCACACCCTAACAATCGAGATACATAGATATAAATAAACTACCACTCTAAGAAAGAGGGAAGTAGAAAAGAAGCAAAGAACGAAACTAGGAAAGGAAGAGAAACTGCAAATTTGGCTAGCTGGAATCATCTAAAAATCACAAGGCTTGCACGTAAGGTAGATATTTCATTTACAACACAATAATATGCTTATGTCCTACGTGTATCCGAAGTGTTATATGATTTAACTGATATATTTGAATTATGAGATTCAACCAGTGATTAGAATAAGTTGCGTAAAGTTTTCCGTGATTATTGGTTAGTAAAAATCTGGGGTTTTGAAATAAGCTACGTTAAATATACCTTGGTATTTAACTGTGAATTTTTCGACTACAGAATATTTATAGAAACCCTAAGTTTCGATTTAGATTCATAAGTATTTATATAATATGAATTTTAATGATTTCGAAGCGTGATCTTTAGAAATTTATGGTTTTAGGGTGTACCCTTTTCTGGGTTAGGAATAATTTTCGAAGATAAACCTGATAGTATATGAATGTCTGTTTTAGGGTTTTTGAAGGAATCGGGCGATTCCACTTCATTTTGAGAATCGGCCGATTTATGATGATAGGCTTCGACTGATTGCTAGAATTCGCCGAGTTTAGATTGCTTAGTAGTTTCGGCCGATTGAAATTAAAGGGTCTTTGCTTTTGACCGATTGTACATAAGAATCGCCGAAATATATATAGAATATTTACTAGGAGAAATCGGGCGATTGAATAGGTGAAACGGGCGACAATTTGATTTTCGGGTTGAAAGTTATTTCGCGGGCCAAAGTGCGAATTTCGCGGGCTTTTCGCGGGCCT
Source organism: Craterostigma plantagineum (assembly GCA_027422505.1). Taxonomy (NCBI): domain Eukaryota; kingdom Viridiplantae; phylum Streptophyta; class Magnoliopsida; order Lamiales; family Linderniaceae; genus Craterostigma; species Craterostigma plantagineum. The sequence goes on from JAPQWV010000020.1 coordinate 12,739,952, forward strand.
GGATAACAGTTCGCGAAAAATCGGCCGAATGTGTGAAATTCGGGTCACTTTCGCCGAAATAATTTTCGCAGGTTGACCAAAGCTTTTAAACCAACGACTTTCGGGTGTTGACTAAAACTTGTTTTTTCGGTCTTTTAAATAAATGAATTTTGACCAGAGTTTAGCGGGTTGACCAAGCTTTATAATTTATTTCGGCAAATCCAATTTTCGGGCGTTGACCCGCCACTGTTGTACGTTGACCCAGTATTAAAACATAATTATTTTAGACTATTTCAAGAATTTGTACGCATACTAATAATATTTATATGTTCAGATAGGGATTGCACCCGATTGCTGATTTTCTGTATCAGGAGGACAGGTAGGTGGAATATCCATCTACAACGCGTAAACACTTATTTGATAATTATGTGATTTTATGTGCTTCGGTGAATTATGTGTTTTACATGTTTTACGTGCATTTCATGTGGCATCACGTTTCATGTATTATCACGTAAATGCCTGCATGTGCATTACACGTCATTTCACGAAGTGTACCGTGGTGGAACGGTGGTACTGTATTGTACCTAGTGAGCGAGTAGCCGATATTGGCTGTCGACCCGTAGAGGAGTCACGTGAGTGGGGGCATCTGCTGTGCATCAGCGCCTGTGACGGTGAGCCATTGGCTCGTTGGACATTGTGCGGCAGACTACGGGCGACCTAGAAAGGAGCGACTTGGGATATCCCCAAGTAGGCTATCTGGTGTAGGCCATGCTGTCGCATGCGGGAGGAGGCGACCTGGAGGGTGCGACCTGGGTACCCTTATGGGACCCGGTGTAGGCTACCAGCGTAGGCACCGCATTAGGCAGAACAGGCGACCTGAGAGAGTGACATGATACGGCTCAGGGAGGCTGCTCAGGGTAGGCCACTGCCGTAGTGTTGTGATCGTGTTGTGGTTGTGATCGTGATCGTGGTAGTGATTTCGCGTGATGATGCACAGTATGAAGCCCGGGGCCCGTTGTGAGGTGGTGAGTGTACCCCTGTTGTGATAAGTGATAGTGACTGGCATTGCATCGGTGAGAATTGGGGGTGACAAATGTTTTTGTAAAATGGGTTCTCCGCGGCTTTCACTGCTAAACCCGGCGTGAGTTATCGCTAATCAGCGATTAGAGAGTGGGGTCGCTACAGGTGGTATCAGAGCACAACCTCTCGCAGTACGGTGCTGGTTCGGGGACGAACCAGGCGGAAGCTGGTGGGCATGTGACGCCCGGGGCCGAAGAGGGCGGGGAGTGATCGCCGGTGCCAGGGTGCACGGACAATGAGCGGCTCCTGGCACGCTTCTAGGCGAAGGGGTACATGAACGAACCGATCCAACACCAGAATGAGAGGGGATCCTAAGACTAACAATGTATGGGCATGTCAGGCTAAGAATCGTATAAAAGAATTGATAGTACTACTCATATCACCAAGGTCGACCTACCTTTTCGGGAGTCCATCTATAGAAACTCCGAAGTTAAGCGTGCTTGACTTGGGGCAATCTAGGGATGGGTGACCCCCTGGAAAGTTTCTTAGGATGCGTGTGAGCGAGTGCACGAAGCACGCTAAAAGGTTAAATGGTGGTACAGTTGGGCCAGACTATCAGTCGGAGTGTGGTGGGCCCAACCCCACTAGTCCCGGTAGGGACCGAAGCTATAGTGACACCCGGTATGGGACGGGTCGTTACACAAGCAGCTTGTGAACTCCCAATTTTACCCCCGCGAGGACCACCTCTCTCTTTCTCTTTTCATTCTCTCCAGATCTGAGGTGGGGTTGGCCTGCTTGGTGGCCGGCGACGTGATGTACCAAATCTGAGGTGTGGTGGTGTTGGGCGGCGACGGCGACTGCTCTCAGACGTGATGCACCAGATCTGCGGTGTGATGGTGTTGGGCGGCACGACGACTGCTAAGAGAGTTGGGCTGCCGTCGATATCAGTGGGCTCCATCTTTCCCAGCTGCACGTCGACTGCTCAGGCGTGGTGTCTCAACCCAAAATAGGTCAAATTCCCTTCCAAGGACTGCGAACTCAAATCCATACACCGCTTCGAGGTTTTGGAGATGGTAAGGGAACACTTAACTTCTTAGGTCTGAAATCAAACGCAGGCATCTCAGAGAGTTGGGCTGTCGTCGAAATCACTGAGCTCCATCTTTCCAAGCTGTACGTCGCCTGCTCAGGCGTGGTGTGAGGCTGCGGCGGCGGCGGGCAGCTGCGGTGTGGTGCAATTAGCGGTGATGGCGACGGATTTTGTGCGTTGTGACTGGTGGGTGTTACCTTTTCTTTATTGTTGAGTTGATTTTGTGCGTCGAATTCCCCGTCGAATGGTTATTTTTTAATTTATTTATTTATTTATTACGTGGCAATTTTCCACATCGTGATCAGCTGGTCTGGAGCCACGTCAGCATCCACATCTTAAAATACGGTCGCGTGCGTCTCACGTGCGTAATTTTAGGGTAAAATGTCCGTATAATGCAGTATTTCGATTGTTAAAGTCCCTGTATTGCAAAACCGTATAATGCTGGTCCCTATAATGCCAACCAGCCTAACTTATGGGACCAAAAAATAATTAAGCCTAAAAAGTTTGTCAATAAAAACTAAAGATAGGAAAAAAAAACCTGAAAACCATTAATAAAGTAGTGAAAATAAGATAAAATAAGGTGAAATTTCTCTCTCCATTTATTATATATATTTAAATTTTGAAGTAAAATATTAATATTTGAGAACCTACATCACGCTCCACGTGACGCCTCGATGACTGACAACAACAATCTATGCTAATAAATGCACGTGTTACGTGGAGCAGAACTGCAGAAGGACAAAAGTGAGTCCAAATTAGGCGTTTAGACCAAAAAAATAATAAAATAAAGAGAAGAATAAAAAATAAAGAGACGCTAAATTATTTGCGCGTTGTCGCATTTTCAGAAAAAACACGCGTACGCGCGCTACGAAGCGCGCATCAGAACGCATTTTAAAACACTGGTTAAATTATATAAATCCATGAGTTAAAATATAACTATAAACCAACTCATGTTTAAAATTCCTAAACCCGTCAACCAAACATGAAACAATGGCTTTACTGGAAGAGTTTGCTGATAGGCCAAGATCGAAGCCCAATTACATATATGTAACGAGGGAAAGCATCGCATTTGTAGGAGTAGTGATGGGATGAATATCATGAGATTCTAAAATCGGCCCAATATGCTCGATGAAATGTGATGGAAGCCCATTTTTTACTGTAATTAACCTCTCAAGTCTCAACTCTCAAGTGCTTGTTAGTAATGTTGGAATTTTAGTTAAGTTCAGAACTGAAGATTGCAATAATAATAGTGGATATTACGTCGAGTATTGCATGCTCGATATTTTACTGCATATTTCCTTGCTCTTACATGATATGATCAATTACATATATATAGTGGTGTATGCTTCCAAAAAGAGAAAACATATCGCACACTTAAGAAGACAAATCACCACAAAATCCTTATCATATCACACATAAACCAAGAAATGATTTTATCACTTGTCCATATATGACTAATCAACCGTGGATTGTTCTTATTCATAAATAGTCGTATATAGTTGCTGCTTCATTTCCCATGGATGGTCAAGATGGCTAATTAGCCTCATTTAACACCCCCTCGTAATTTGCAATCTTGACTTGATTCTTGAACTTCTCGAACTTTTCGGTTGTTATCGCCTTGGTTAGCATGTCCGCTGGTTGGTCATTTGTATTGACGAATTTCATGTGAATTTCTCCTCGGGTCACCAACTCTCGAATAAAATGATGACGAAGCTCGATGTGCTTGCTTCTTGCATGGAACACAGGATTTCTCGTCATCGCGATTGCTGACATATTGTCACAGTGAATTGTGGTTGGTTCCTTCTGCTCAAACTTCAAATCTTTCAAAATTCTTCTAAGCCAAACTGCTTCACAAGCGGCGTCTGTAGCAGCAATATATTCGGCCTCCGAAGAAGATAGCGCAACTGATTTTTGCTTTCTTGAGCTCCATGATATTATATTCGAACCAAGACAGAAAATATAGCCGGACGTACTTTTTCGATCATCCATCGAACCGGCCCAATCACTATCGCTATAACCGACCAGATGAAAATTTTCTTCCTTTTTAAATTCGATGCCAAGACTTTTGGTCCCTTTTAAGTACCTCAATATACGTTTTGCGGCAACAAAATGAATTTTACTGGGTTCGTTCATGAAACGAGATAAGAGACTAACCGAATAGGTGATGTCCGGTCTAGTGTTGAAATAGAGCAACGAACCGATCAACTTCCGATAAAGATTCTCATCAGCCTTTTCAGCATCATCATGAATTTGAAGTTTCTCGTTTAGAGCCATCGGGGTTGACAGCGGCTTGCAGTCGCTCATGCGGAATTTCTTGAGAAGATCGTCGGTGTATTTTTCTTGAGATAGAAAAATTCTTCCCGGCCTTTGCTTCACTTGAATCCCAAGAAAATATTGCATTTTTCCTAAGTCCGTCATTTCAAAATTCTTCATCATTTTCTTCTTGAACTCATCCACCATGGTTTGATTAGTCCCAAAATAAATCAAGTCATCAACATAAAGGCAAATAACTAGAAAGTCATCACCTGAGTTTTTCACATAAAGCGATGATTCACTAGGGCTCCTGTTGAAACCTAATTCAATAAAATAGCCATTTATTTTGCTATTCCAAGCGCGTGGCGCTTGTTTTAACCCGTATAGAGCCTTTTTCAATCGATAGACCTTGGCTTCGTGGCCTTCAACTTTATATCCTTCGGGTTGCTCGACAAATACCTCCTCCTTGATTTCACCATTTAGAAACGCTGATTTTACATCAAGCTGATAAACAGTTACCTCGAGTTGGGCGGCTAAGGCAAGAACGGTTCGAATAGTCTCGATCCGGGCAACCGGCGCAAATGTTTCGGTGAAGTCGACTCCATGCTTTTGAGAGTAGCCTTTAGCAACGAGCCGAGCTTTATATTTTTGGATTGCGCCTTTCTCGTTATACTTGATCTTGTAGATCCATTTCAGCCCAATGGTTTTCTTTCCGTTCGGTAGATTGACGAGCTCCCATGTTTTGTTCTTTTTTATGGTAGAGAATTCCTCGTCCATCGCTTTTGTCCAGCATTCTTCTTTCGATGCTTCTTCAAATGTTTGAGGCTCGCTGGAAAATAGCATCACTTCAGTGTTTTTGTAAAGTTCTTGAATCGAGCGTGTTTTCCGTGGAGGGCTTTCGTCGTCGTCGTTGTCTTCTTGACTTGAAGGGGGAGTCGAGTTTTCCTCGACATTCTGATCCGCCGGAGAAGTTTGAGATGATGATGGATTAAGATAGGTTATTTGATCCACCGATTTTACTTTCCAGTCCCAAACTGCATTTTCATCAAAAATAACATCTCGCGACAATATGATTTTATTAGTTGTTGGGTCCAATAGACGATATCCTTTGGACTCATCACTGTAGCCGATAAAGAGAAGCTTCTGACCTTTCTCGTCGAATTTCCCGCGACCTTGAGAAGGAATATGAGCGAAAGCCACACTGCCGAAGACTCGAAGATGATCGACTCTCGGCTTTTGGTCGTACCACGCCTCGTACGGAGTTTTATCTTGGACAGCTTTCGTAGGTGATCGGTTGAGAATATGGGCAGCCGAGTAGACTGCTTCGGCCTAATATTGGTTTGGAACGCCTTTCCCTTTCAACATGCTCCTAGCCATTTCAACAATTGTTCGGTTTTTTCTTTCGGCGACACCATTTTGTTGTGGCGTTCGACTCACCGTGAGTTGTCTTTTAATTCCATTTTCTTTACAATATTCCAAGAATGGATTGTAGAGATATTCTCCTCCTCGATCTGTCCTTAGCGCCTTTATAAGAAGACCACTTTGTCTTTCGACAAGTGCCTTGAACCGGAGAAAGGTAGAAAACGCCTCCGACTTTTGACCGAGAAAATAAATCCATATCATCCGCGTATAATCGTCGATGAAGAGAATAAAGTACCTCTTGTTTCCCGGTGTGGGCGTTTGCATCGGACCACATATATCCGAGTAAATTAGCTCCAAGGGTGCTTTGGCTCGCCAAGAAGTCTTCGGAAAGGGAAGCTTGTGCATTTTCCCGTAGACGCAACCTTCACACACATGGCTCGACTTGTGAATATTAGGAAGTCCTATAACCATGTTTTTCGCCTTCAAAAAATGAAGCGCCTCCTCATTTAGATGACCATACCGTAAGTGCCATAATCGTGACAACTCTGAATTTTCCGCCTTAAGCGCGTGATTGTGGTTGAGCGGCATCACAATGGGAAATATTTTATTCTTCATTTCGATGTTTGCGATGACCATGTTTTTCTTCTTCTCGACAATTTGGCATTTCCCATTATCAAAGTGCACCGAGAAATCCTTCTGAATAAGTTGGCCAACGCTGAGAAGGTTGTGAGATAGATTCGGCACGTAAAGCACGTCCGAAATGAGCTTCCTTTCTCCGTTCTTCGTTTGAACTGCGATTGTTCCTTTTCCTTCAGCGCTTCTTTGAGATCCGTCCCCGAGAATGATTTGAGAAGTGACTCTCGAGTTTAGATCAATAAAAAAATCACGGTTGCCCGTCATGTGGTTGCTGCACCCGCTGTCTAAATACCACATACTCTTTGATTCGCCACCGTTACTTGAGTAGAAGAGGGTTTCTTCGCTCGGCTGCTCGGAGAACTTTGCGTCTTCTTTTTCTTCAGATTTTTGATGCCAACAATCCTTTTGCGAATGGTTTGGAATTTTGCATCTTTTGCATCTGAAGTAGCAATCTTTAGATTCATGGTTCGTCTTCTTGCAGATGATACACTTGGAAGATTGTTCGCCGAATTTTTGAGATGGCTTTCCTTTCCAATTTTTATTCTTCTGATTTTGGCGGCCCTTGGAGTACTCCTTTCGGCTCGCTTGTTTGGATTGGAAAGCGAGTTCGGTTGATTGATTGATCGACCGATTGATTCTTTGCTCATGCGCAAGAAGTGACCCCGTCAACTCGTATATGGTCATCTTGGATAAGTCCTTCGACTCCTCAATGGCGGCAGCCACATGATCAAACTTTGGAGGAAGACACCGCAACACCTTCTCCATGACTCTTTTGTCTGAGATCTTGTCGCCACAACTTTTAATTTGGTTTACGATCTCCGTTGTCCGAGAAGAGAAATCACGAACGGTCTCTCTTTCGTCCATCTTGAGATTGTCAAAATCTCGCCATAGAGATTGTAGCTTCAAGGTGATTGTTTTTTTAGTTCCTTGAAACTCTTGCTTCAAAATATTCCACGCATCTTTCGCCTTTTTAACACCAAAGATACGAGGAAAAATGGATCTTCCAACGCCTTGTTGAATATGTCGTAGCACCATGGCATCCTTCTTATTCATCTCCTTTTGTGCTTTGATGGTTTCGGCGTCGTCTTCTTTGGTGGTTTTGGCGGTTTTGGCGGTTTCAACTTCATCTTCTTCGTCGGGCTCGTTCTCGTCTTGGGTTGGTTCATTGTTGTCGATCACTTCCCAAAGATCCAACGAGATAAAGAAGGTTTGCATTTGACTACTCCAATAATCATAGTGCTCCCCTTCGAAGATCGGCACTTGACTCGGAGAATATTGGAATAACGACGGTATTGAACTCATCGTGGCTCTGATACCAAACTTGTTGGAATTTTAGTTAAGTTCAGAACTGAAGATTGCAATAATAATAGTGGATATTACGTCGAGTATTGCATGCTCGATATTTTACTGCATATTTCCTTGCTCTTACATGATATGATCAATTACATATATATAGTGGTGTATGCTTCCAAAAAGAGAAAACATATCGCACACTTAAGAAGACAAATCACCACAAAATCCTTATCATATCACACATAAACCAAGAAATGATTTTATCACTTGTCCATATATGACTAATCAACCGTGGATTGTTCTTATTCATAAATAGTCGTATATAGTTGCTGCTTCATTTCCCATGGATGGTCAAGATGGCTAATTAGCCTCATTTAACAAGTAAGTTCCCAAGCCTAGATTTGTTCGTCCTTGTTAAGGCAAGAGTTCGTCTTCTTCCCATGTAAATGCAACAGAAGACACTTCACACCAGACTGCAAAAAATATATGCAAATAACGTCACTAATCATATCATTATTATTGTCTTATCAAGATTCCATAGCTCAACTACTTCGACAAAGCTTAACGTGCTTCAACTTCAAGTGTTCCCTTATGAAGTTGAAATATTACACACGGAAACGGAAGTAGTACTAGTAGTAGAATTTGCTTTGCATCACAAGAAGTGAAGAAAAAACGTACCAAAAAACTATAGTAATAAACATGTAAAAAAAAATATTATCTTGTAGCCAACGGCGAGGGATTATCATCGAAACCATCGTCGAAATTCTGCGAATAGCTCTGAGCATCGTATCTGAACTGTGTTCCATTGCTTCGCCGTCTGCAAAGATTTTTCAAGCTCAATTTGAGCCTCCATAGAAGGAGCCTAAGCAACTTAGATTCACAGCGACAACTTCCAAGCATCTCTTTTTTCCCTTTACAATTAAAAAAAAAAACGAGTCTTTCTAGCTGAGAACTTTTAACCGTTTTTAAAACTACAAACAAAACTTCTACTTCAAATAAGAATACACCAAGGGATGGGAAAAGATGGGGTTATCTGCGAAAAAAAGCGTGCATAGCAATTAGAATAAAGCTAATATTGGGGTCAAGTGGTGTCCTTTTCGCACTTTGGAGGGGTCAAATTGGAAAAGGCATGTGACATTATACCCATTTGCTTTATTCGTCTCTTAAAATTGATTGAACTCAGTAACATCAAAAGCCTTTACAATGCTGCAATAAAATCTATAGGTTAATTACAGACAAGATTGTGAGAGAACAAACGATGTCACTAACAACAATCTAGCCAATAGCCCAAATGGTCCATGGTTAACTTCCAGAATGTGGTCAGGTAATCAATTGAAGGGAGATATTAGTTTTAGTCATAGCAACTTCATATGATCGATAGACATATAGTAAAAAAGAGAAATTTATTGACTAAGGATAAACTGTAAACAAAATCTTGCAAGAAATGGGAAAATCAATCCTTCTTCCTTTTAAAGGTTTATAAAGATCACCAAAAACCTCAAGTATTAGAGCAAGAGAACATGGCTATGAGTCATGAAGATGAAAACATGAGGAAGATCAAGTTTTTACATAGATCAGATGAATAAGGAAAGTGAAGAAATTGGGAATCGAATTGTTGGATGAAGAAACAGGGAAAGGAAATCCAATCTGTTATTGCTTCGCTTTGTTTTACAATTCCTTCTTTACATTTCGCGCTAATTCAAAACAATGGGAGAGCTTCCATTTATATTATCTGATATGGGCTAAACCTAATTAAAATATCAGGCCCAATAACTCACTCAGCCCAACTACCATACTTTTATAGCAACTTCGTTTCTTCAGCTGATTTCCCTCCGGTGACAGTTTGTCCTTCATCAGTTTTTACTTCAATACTCCCCCTCAAGTATGGTGGCTATATAAATCAATTACACCATACTTGTTAAGAAGATAGTTAAACTGATCCTTCGCCAATGGCTTTGTCAGCAAATCTCCGGGTTGTTCTGTGGTATGGATGTAAGTTGTTGTGATTGTTCCATCCTCAATCTTGTCTCGAATGAAGTGGCAATCCACTTCGATATGTTTGCTTCTTTCATGGAACACAGGGTTGGCTGCAAGTTGCATAGCTGACTTGCTATCTGACCATACCTGCACAGGACATAAATTGTCAATTCTCAGATCCTTTAATAACCCGTGCAGCCATACCACTTCAGACGTAGCAGCTGCCATTGATCTGTATTCTGCTTCTGCAGAACTTCTTGCTACAATAGTTTGTTTCTTTGACTTCCAGGACAGAATAGAGCTTCCTAACTTTATCAAGTACCCAGTTAGTGACCTTTGTAGTGTTGGGCAAGCTGCCCAATCTGCATCACAAAACACATTAAGAGATAAGTCATTGTTAGAAGATAGCAGTATTCCAAGTCCCGGTTTAAGTATCCCAATACTCTGTGAGCTGCATCTAGGTGTGTTTGTCTTGGCTTATGCATGTACTGACTTAGGACCTGTACCGCATAAGTAATATCAGGCCTGGTGATGCATAGATATAATAATCTTCCAACTAGTCTCTGAAAACCGAAGATGTGATCGAGGATTGGATCATCTGGTCTGATCTTCTCCCTTACCACTTTACTATCCTGCTCTATAGGAGTATTGGCTGGCTTACAGCCTATCATGCCAGTCTCAGCTAGAAGTTCAATAGCATATTTCCTTTGATTCAAGTATATCCCTTCCTTAGATCTTACCACCTCAATTCCAAGGAAAAACTTCATTTCACCTAAATCTTTCATGAGAAAAGTGTGAGAGGGGTATTCTTTACAAGCAGTTATCATTTCCATATCATTCCCTGTAATTAATATATCATCTACATAAACTAGCAGGTTATGAAGCTGTTGTTGTTCTGTTTCGTAAATAAGGAGTAATCATGCTTAGATTGAACAAAATCGAACTTACTAATCACCTCAATAAACCTGAGATTCCATTGCCTTGAAGCTTGCTTCAAGCCATATAAAGCCTTCTCAAGTTTGCAAACCTGGTGCGTATTGCTTCCTGGAATGGTAACCCCTGGTGGTACTGCCATATAGACCTCTTCATATAAGTTTCCTTGAAGAAATGCATTAGTAACGTCCATTTGGAATAAGGGCCAATTGTACATTGCAGCAAGAGACAAAACAGTCCTAATTGTAGCATGCTTTACTACCGGTGAAAAAGTCTCATGATAATCGATTCCTTCTTTTTGTGTGTAACCTTTTGCAACCAATCTAGCCTTATATCTTTCAACATCTCCATTAGACTTGTACTTAACTGTATAAACCCATTTACAGCCTATCACAGTCTTCCCAGGGGGAAGATCAACTAACTGCCATGTTTTATTTGATTCCAAAGCTTTTATCTCAGAGTTCATAGCTTTGACCCACCTATTGTCTGTTTTTGCTTCTTCATATGATCTAGGAACATACTTTTGAAATAGCAGCTAAAAATGATCTATATTCTGGGCAGATTTCATCATATTGCAGCACATTTGACAGAGGGTACTTTACTGAGCTAGTCATACTTGCCTCAGGTATATATGGTGAAATAAAATCCTCATGCCAATAAGGTGGTTTGGAGACTCTACCTGACCTTCTTACCTGCACCTCAGGCTGTTGATGTGACCTTCTCTCCCCCTCAGGTTGTTGAGCTGAACCCCTTTTTGGACTGTTCAGGTCAACTCCTGTCCATTCTGGTGCAGAGTCCATAGGTAGAGTATGTTGTGTATGCACTTGTGGTTGCTCTGCATTTGTACTGTTATCTGGCTGCTGATATGGTGTAATTATATCATCATAGTAATTATGTTTATGATGTTCATGAGTCTTTCCTTCGTCAAGGTTAGCAGAGTGCATAGCATATGGAAAAAGTTTTTCAAAAAACACTACATCTGGAAATAATAAAACTCTCAGATTCTAACTCCATCAATCTATACCCCTTTTGTGTAAGAGAATATCCGATAAAAACACAAGGTTTGGATTTATACTGAAACTTATCATGTTGAGTAAGTATTTTTGCAAAGCATAAGCATCCAAACACTTTGAAATGTAGATAAGAAGGCTTCTTACCAAACAATACCTGGAATGGTGTTTTTCCACCTAGGATTGGGGTTGGAGTTCTGTTTATTATGTACACAGCAGTCCTTACGCACTCTCCCCAGAATTTAGTAGGAATATTAGCATGAAATTTCAATGCTCTTGCGACATCAAGAATGTGTCTGTGCTTTCGCTCCACAACACCATTTTGTTGTGGAGTGTAGACACAAGAGCTTTGATGAACTATATACCTTTTGAGGCCATAAGTGCATTACATTCCCATGAGAAGAACTCAACTGCATTGTCACTTCTGAAAACCTTAATCCTAGTTCTAAATTGATTCTCAGCATACTCAATAAAATCTCTCAAAAAACTTATAGCTTCAGACTTGCTTTTCATCAAGAATATCCATGTTGCTCTAGAACAATCATCAACCACAGTTAGAAAGTATCTCTCATTGTTATAAGTCATTTCCCTATAAGGACCCCAGACATCAATGTGCACAAGCTCAAAAATGGAACTCTTAGTAATTTCTTTCACAGGGAACTTTGCTCGTGCATGTTTTGCCAAAGGACAAATAGTGCAGTATTTCACAGAATCATTCATGCTAAAATGCAAATCATTCATGTATTTAAACTTTCCAAAAGACATATGCCCAAGTCTGTAGTGCCACATTGATACATCATCAGTCTTATTCATTTTAAAAACAGTCTCATTATTAGCATTATTACAGAAATTGCTAGAATTTATTCTATTCTCTTTTGGCAGAATATTGGGGCTTGGTCTTAGTATGTAGAAACCATTCTCTTGTCTACCAATCCCCCTTATCTTGCCAGTCGAAGTCTCCTGTATAATGCAATGATCCCAAAAGAAACTTAGATGCACATTCTGATCTTTTGCCAGTTTTGAAACAGATAGCAAATTATGTCTGAATCCAGGCACATATAAGACATTCTTAAGTCTAAAGTTCATATCAATGATAACTGTTCCTGACATGGCAACATTACTACATGATCCATTAGGCAACTTTACCCTACTAACATAATTAAAGTCATTGTCCAGGGTATCAAAAAACTGATCACTACAAGTAATATGATGATTTGCACCTGTGTCTATGATCCAAACATTATTGGAACCAGGATATATGTCATTGTTAGAAAAACATATACCTGTTGTGTTCACATTTGCTGAGCTGTCTGCCCCATTTGTATCATTCTGAATGCCATTCTTCTCAAGCATCCTCAGAATCTGTGAATATTGATCTTGAGTAAAACGTTGCAAAACCGGTGAGCTCTCTCCTTTCACTTTATCAGTAGTCATTTCTGAGGTCATGATGTGGTTGATCCTGCCTCTACCTCCTCCAAATCTTCCCTGGCCTCTTCTGCCTCCAAAACCTCTTCTTCCTCCCCGCACAAAGCTAGAAGGATAGCCATGAATCTTAAAGCAATTGTCCTTAGTGTGCCCACTCAAATTACAGTGATCACAGAACAGTGCAGATTTCCCAGAGAAGTTGCTGGTATTCTGATAGTTATTATAAGGAAGGTTTGTCATTAAGGCTATAGATGACTCATTCCTCGCAGTCTGCAAGTTTATGCCCCGTTGTGCCTCTTCATTTATCACCATTGAATAAACTTGTTGTGAGTTGGCAGAGGTGACATGAGAAGTATCTGACATCTGATATTCTGATAACAGTCATTTAGCCCAATCAAAAACTGCATCATCTTTTGCCAGTTACAGAAATCTTTGTATTCCTTCGACACTTCATTAGCAGGTGCTGGAATTAGGGCTGTTAAAAATCAACCCGACCTCCAACCCGACACGAACAGCACCCGAAAATAGCAGGTTCGGGTTAGCATTTTTGACCTGTTTACGTAAATGGGTAAACCCGAACCCAACCCCATTATTAAGTGGGTCAGGTTAGGGTTCGGATTTTCAACCCGAAATCAACCCGTTTATCAACCCACTTAACACGAATAATATATATTATTAAAATATTATTAATTTAATAAAATGAAAGGATTAGTATATGAGGTGTTAATTTATGTTCTCGCCTTTTTCCCTATATAATCTTTTGATTTCATTTGTTTTTATAAAAAATGGATCCTATTCCTATGCTCGATGAATTATGCGAAGATGTCAAGAACATAAGGGTGGAAGATCAAATGGAAGAGAGTATGGTTGAGAGTTCGAGTCAAATATCATCTGATTCGGTTAATATTTCATGACCATGAAATAATTTGCTTGGTATTTAATTATTGAGGCTTTTGTTATTTGGAACTTTGATTGTCTCTTAAATATGATTTATGATGATGTTTTTAGAAAAAAAATGATTAGTTCTCCTTTTTTGTTTAATTTGAATTTATAGTTACGTCAATTTTGTTATTTTTCTTTTTTTCTTTTTTAATTTTAAACGGGTTGGCAGGTTGGGTTAGGGTTAAAGCAGGTTGGGTTTGGGTTTGCTCTTTCAACCTGTTTAAGTAAACAGGTCAGGTCAGGGTTGAAGTTTTCAACCCGTTTATTAAATGGGTTGAACCCGAGTGTGACCCAACCCGACCTGTTTACCACCCCTAGCTGGAATCATTGAATCATACTCATCCCAAAGAGGCTTGAGCCTATTGTAATACTCAGAAACAGAAGATGCACCTTGTACACTCGAGTATATATCTCTAAACAGACCATATAATCTTGCACCATTAATTTTGTCAAACCTTTGTCTCAAGTCATTCCAAATTTCATAAGCACTTTGATGATAAACTATACGTGAGATTAATTCTTCAGATATAGAGCGATGGATCCAAGTCTTGACCAGTGCATCACATCGCTTCCACTGAGCTAGCAGCGGAGAATCTTTGTCAGGACATTTGCAAGAGCCGTCGATGAATCCAATCTTATTTTTCGCCTCGAGTGCAATTATCATCCGCATGCTCCAAATCTTATAATTGTCTGATCCTTTTAGAATTCCTGTGGTTAGATCGAGATTTGGGGTATCCGATGGATGTATATACATCGGATCATTAAAATTGATGGCAGCTGTTGTGTTTCTCACCGGCGGCACCGTAATGTCTTCAGTAGCCATAATCGTCTTTCACAAGGATTAATTTTGCTCTGATACCATGAAGAAATTGAGAATGGAATTGTTGGATGAAGAAACAGGGAAAGGAAATCCAATCTGTTATTGCTTCGCTTTGTTTTACAATTCCTTCTTTACATTTCGCACGCTAACTCAAAACAATGGGAGAGCTTCTATTTATATTATCTGATATGGGCTAAACCTAATTAAAATATCAGGCCCAGTAACTCACTCAGCCCAACTACCATACTTTTATAGCAACTTCATTTCTTCAGCTGAGTTCCCTCCAGTGACAGTTTGTCCTTCATCAGTTTTGTACTTCAATAAAAAGATTGTTTTAAACAACTTCAGATCCTTCCACTAGGTGGAAAAATGATGACGAAGACAGCGAATAACCCCACCGATTTAATCCTTAGACAATGGCATTGGGAGCACTGGCTATCCTAGGCCACAAATCAGCGCACCCCTTGGCCAGTAATGGCTGACCCTATAATACTCCTCCACAAAGGAGAGAACCCGAAATAGGCATAAAAAACTGGCATCAAGATTGAAGCTAAGAAGCATAATAAATACCTTTCATTTCGCCCTTGGGATTCACAATGACCCAGCATTATCTACACGTTGAGAGAAACCACTGTGGATGATAAGTAACAGTGTAATAGTTAGCAAACAGTTTGCTTAGCGTGCTAAGACCATCTCCGACCATTCCCTCTATATATAACGTTGTTACAGTTAAATTCCTCTATACATACAATTTAAACAGTACCGACAACTCCAACCATCTCCTCTATATTTTCCTCTAAACCTAATAATATCATTATTTTATTTATTTTATGTTATATTTAATATTTAGTTAATGATTTAAAATTATCAATGATACGTCGGACTTAATTATCAGAATAATTAATTATTAAAGTTCACAAAATTTTATAATATTGACTTATTATTTAATTAATTAAATTCTTCAAATTGAAATCGTAATATTAAAGAAAATTAAAACCACACATGCCAATTATTTTTAGTCCATGGCAGTTTTGTAATTGTTATATAGTGTATGGGTGTTTTGGTAACTGCCAATCATTTCCCCAGTCATCTTCTTTGTCGAACGCGCACCATCGTTCCATTTTCCTCAATACAGAAGAAATCAAAATGAAAAAAAAAAAAGAAAAGTTGGATAGCAGGAGAACAATGACCCGCTACAGATCGCGGGGCGCTGTAGCACCCGTTGTAAATAGAGTGGCGTTTGGCGGTGAGTTGGAGCTCCGCCAGCGCCAAATCTCCATTGGGACGCCAGATTTGGCCTGGCGTCCCGTTGGAGATGCTATAAGGCTTCCTTAGAATCCTAGGAGGAGTGCCAATAGCTGCTAGTAAATGGCACAAACGAATTGAAGGGATCCACCAAAGTTCAGAAACAGAGGACTCAAGAGACAAAGCTAGAGAACACAGATACCAGAACGAACGTCGCAGATTATTCGGGTTAAAGTTGTTGATTTCTCCAAGATGATCAGAACAATATTTGGTAAAAAGAAAATCATAATTCGCTAAGCATCATATCAGCTCATCATACACGAACCAACCATATCGTTCTTTAGCTCGAGCCAATTACATCTAAAGCTAGAATAACGAGGCCAAATAAAAGAAATTCTACGAGCACATTGTAGAGTCAATTAGAGAATCAAACAACACAACAGTTGGAAAGCAAAATAACACATTTAAAAAACTCAGTAGTGAACAAAACCCTACAACAGATTTGATCCATTTGGTTTCAATAATGATTTCAATTTAATACCTTCAAAGTACATGAATACACCGTCCTTTCGTCACCAAGGGCTCGTTTGATACCCATGTTTATGGATTACATGTGTATGGTTATACAAGGATTTTGTTGATATTGTATTTGTTTGATATGTGTATATTAATTATTTGTGTAATGATATAAATTATGTGTGATAGATATGTTTGAGGTGTATATGGATTAGTGATACACACCTCATAACCACCTTAAAGGTGGGTATATGCCTATACAAGGTTTAAATCCTTGTAATGGACGTGTATAGCCATACAAGGCATGTATGGCTATACACAGATAACAAACACGGGGTAACTTATTCATACACACCCCATAACTATCTATACACACATATCAAACGACCTAGGGTTTACGACGGCTCATCGGTTACATCACAATTATATATGTTTGGCCATCTTGGGCTTATTGGGCCATAGAAAAATTAACCCAGTATTATAAGTGTAACGAAATATTTATTTATTATCTATTCTATTTTATTACTGCTCAACACCAACTGCCACTTTTTATCAATTTGGTGTATCAATTGCACCCAAATTTTGAGCAATTTGTTAGTTATTTAAATATACTCTATTAATAGAAAATAAGACCCACTCCCCACAACATTACCGAATAGTACACAAAAACTAGCCCACTATCTCTCATTATCCATCGATGTAGAAATTGAACTTTAAATTTGGAAAACCATATATCAGAACGTTAGCAAACGTTTTTCCTACAATTGATACAATAACCTGCTACGTACAACATCCTTGAGGCATGTAAGAAGATCTCTAAAGAAATCGTGGACATACTATTGAACCGCTCGACAAAGCACACCTAAGAAGCTGAAATGATGGCAAAAGCTTTCACTAGAGGTAAAACTATTTTTTTTTTTGGTAAGAAAGATTTTCATTACCAAAAGTACCATTGTTTTCTACATCATACTCATCCAAACCGTTCTAATTACACATTAAGATCGATGTAACTGGTGCATGTATTCCACTCCTCCCCGTGAAGGCTTTGCAAATCTCATTCCATACACTTGAGTCTTGAAGTTGGTCTTTAAAATCTGGAACAACTCTTGAGCTGATTTAGCACTCGATCCATGTAGTCTAGCATTGCGCTCCTTCCATAGTATATACGCCATGGCAACCACACCTGCTATTTGGATCCTCGATATGATACTCTTGTGTTTCGCCAATCTTATTAGTTTCTTCCCCCAGCTTCCTATGGGATGGGGTATCGCCAGTTGCAGCCAGTTACTAGCCGCAGTGGCCACGCTTTGGCTATAATCACAGACAAAGAGTAAGTGTTCAAGGCTCTCCTCAGCCCTCGAGCATAAGATACAGCTTGTATCAGTAATATTGATCCCCAGCTTACTAACGTGTCCCTTGTTAATAGCTTTTTATGAATAATGAGCCACATGATAAAAGCATGTTTAGGCACATTCCATCTATTCCATACTACAGCTGTTGTTACCATCTTTTCCCGAGGTCCTTTCAGCCATAGGTAGCCAGATGTGGTATAACACCTATTCTTTGCGGCCAGCCACATCCCTTGTGTGTATCCCTCTCGGAATATGTCTCTAATCTTGAGGATCAGCGTCCATTGCCAGTTGCTGCTCCCTGCTCTCTGATATTCCCAAAAGTCTGTTCCTTTTAAGTAGCAGCCATGTAACCATTTAATCCATAGGTTATCTTTCTTCCTCGATATATCCCATATCAGTTTGCTGGCAGTATTCCAGGTGCCACAATCCTTGAGGTTCAACCCCCCAATTCTTCTTCAGACAAGCTGTTTCCCAGGCCACCAATGCCTTGATCTTGCCCCCCACTTCTCTTCCCCAGAGGAAGCCCCGGCATAATTTTTCAATAAATTATAAGTACTAAATTTTGTCCACAGAGGTCTAATTAATGCTATGTAGTAAAATAATAGTCAACGAATGAATGAATACGCTTATATATATATATATATATATATATATATATATATATATATTGGGTTGATTGGTATCAATATAACTCACCGTCATTTCTGTCGAAATATGGAAAGTTTTGTAGAGAAAACAGCTCAAGATAGATGACAATTCCGAATGTTTATCAATGGATGTAACCAGCAACTTAATCGCAATCAGATTCAATCCTGTAAATTTATAAGAACAGAAATCGAAAAAAACACAGCAGAATTTACGTGGTTCAGCTCCTTTTGATAGAGCTTACATCCACGGGTCAATGGATCTTTTATTTATAATCAGAAAAGATGATATTACAAGCTTTCGATCTTCCTCTCAGACTCTCTTTTCTCTCAGAGCTCAAAAACGAAAACAAAACAGATTACAAGATAAAAAACTTCTTCTGTTGGTCAAGCTGTATATATGAGTCTTCAGCAGCTTCTGATCGTTTCAGGCATAGGCTTCACTGGGTAGTACCTTGCGCAATTCTACTTGTACAGCGAACCCATCAACTAATAAAAGCGTGATTGCGATTCTATTAGTTTTTTCCCTTTAATCTGAGCCGCCCAATATCATCTTATCTGCATCGAACGACTACGATTATTCAGCAGTCATTTGAGCAGTTTGCTGCTACT
The DNA here is from genome assembly GCA_027422505.1 of Craterostigma plantagineum. NCBI lineage: Eukaryota > Viridiplantae > Streptophyta > Magnoliopsida > Lamiales > Linderniaceae > Craterostigma > Craterostigma plantagineum. The sequence continues at coordinate 12,759,058 of JAPQWV010000020.1, forward strand.
GAGCTTCACATCGATTAGCTGAAATCTTCTTCATAGTTTTGGCTCAATCATCTTCACAATTCTCCACTTTGAACCAAAGACTCTTCCTTCAGATCCATTGACCTTCATGCCCCATGAGTTAAGGAGCATCACAGCAGCCGATTATTTGCAGACAGTGCAATAACTTCCTGCTAGGAATCGACTTTGTAATCATATCAGACGGGTTGTGTTCTGTTGAAATTTTCTGAACACTTACCTCTCCCTTTTCCAAGATGTCCTTGATGAAATGTAGCCGAACGGCTACATGTTTCGTTCTCTCATGAAAAACATTATTCTTGGACAGATGAATCGCTCCTTGATTGTCGCAAAACACCTTGATACTCTATTGATATATCCCAAGTTCGCCAATCATTCCTTTCAGCCAAACAGCTTCGTTTATGGCTTCAGTTAAGGCAATATGCTCTGCCTCGGTTGTTGACAGAGCAACCACACGTTGTAGGTTTGCTTTCCAGCTTATTGCCGTACCAAACGAGGTAAACACGTAGCCTGTCAGGGATTTTCTGCTGTCACGACATCCAACAAAATCAGAATCAACATATCCAATCATAGCTAGTTGTTTCTCATGTGTTTGATCCTGCTTCTTGAACACGAGGCCTTTGTTTAAGGTTCCCCTCACATACTTCAACACTCCTTTAAGGGCCTGCCAATGATCTTTCCCAGGTTTGGCCATAAATCTGCTCAACATGCTTATCGAGTAGGCAAGGTCGGGCCTGCTGCAAATCATAGCATACATGAGTGAGCCGATAGTATTTGCATAAGGGATGTCCTTTGTTAGATAATTTATATTATATTAATTTTATAAATTAAGTGAATGAGATTTTTGGAGTGGTTTTTGGATTAGATTTTTGGAGTGGTTTTTGGATTAGATTTTTGGAGTGGTTTTTGGATTGAATTTTGGAGTGGTTTGATGGAATGGTTTAAACCATTCCTCAAACATGTTCATCCTTCAATTAAAAATAAAAAAAAAAAAATATTTTAATTTTTTCTATAAATAGGTCATTAGGCTTGAAAAAAAAAAAACAACACACAAGTAGAAAAAAAAAATTACTAATTCATCCAAAATTGTTTCTGCTATATTTCTTGTCCCGTTCGCTGTCGGTGTCGTTTTTGTGCTAAACGAACGCCGTGATTTTTCGAAGTATCCTGAGAAATAGACGCTCGTTAAAAAAAAAAACCTCTAGCACATACGTGAGGGGGCGAATCTATTTAAGGAAATTGTGTGTTACACAATCTTCGAATATATATTTTCTTTTTCTTTCCCGGCCAACAATCTTAAAATAGATCGACGATCCCGCAAAGATGTCAGACTACGTGGACTTCCTCAACAATCAAGAATCTGCGGGAAACGATGAAAACATTGACGTTCTCCCTACTACTTTTATCCCCACTGCCATACCTGTGGTTTCGAAGCCAAACGTACCGGTCAACCACCTGGAGAAGCCGGAGAAATTTACGGGGACAGCCTCGACGTTCAAAAGATGGCAACAGAAGATGCTCTTCTACCTCACCACGCTGAACCTAGCAACATACTTGAAAGAGGTCGAGCCTAAGGTGAACGACGGCGAGACGAACGCTGAGGTCGTGATCGCTGTTGATGCATGGAAACACTCTGATTTCCTGTGTCGTAATTATATTCTAAATGCCCTAAGCGATACTCTGTACAACGTGTATGGTGCGGTTGCTACGGCTAAGGAATTGTGGGAATCGTTAGACCGGAAATATAAAACTGAGGATGCCGGCACAAAGAAATTTGTTGTCGGACGGTTCCTTGATTATAAGATGGTCGATTCCAAGACTGTGATCAGTCAGGTGCAGGAGATCCAGTTGATCTTGCACGAGATACATGCAGAACGGATGGTTCTAAGTGAATCTTTCCAAGTTGCGGCTATTATTGAAAAGCTGCCGCCGGGCTGGAAAGACTTCAAAAACTATCTCAAGCATAAGCGCAAGGAGATGTCTTTGGAGGATCTGATTGTTAGACTTCGAATCGAAGAAGACAACAAAAGGTCAGAAAAGAGAGTATCGAGCTCATCTGAACCGAAAGTAAACGTGGTGGAGCATAGCTCTAAAAAGGGCAAAGGCGCGGTTAAACCCAAACCGAAACTTGGGGCGACCGGAGGCGTCGCTAAGCCGAACTATAAGTTCAAGGGAAAGTGCTTCAATTGTGGCAAACTAGGCCACAAGTCGTCGGACTGTCGATTTCCAAAGAAGCACCACGAGGCCAATATGGTGAAAGACATCACCAAAGAAGTTGAGGATTTGAGCCTCGTCGCGGTCGTTTCGGAGGTAAACATGATTGGATCGAATCCACAAGAATGGTGGATTGATACCGGTGCTACACGCCATGTGTGCACGAACCGTAGATTCTTCTCTACTTGTGAGCCAGTTGAAGGAGAAAAGATCTACATGGGCAACTCGGCTGCTGCTACCGTCGAGGGAAAAGGAAGCGTGCTGCTCAAAATGACTTCCGGGAAGATATTGACGCTGAAAGATGTGTTATACGTTCCGGATATACGAAAAAATCTGATTTCGGGGTTCTTGTTGAACACGCATGGTTTTCGTATTGTTATTGAATCCGACAAAGTGATATTGTCTAAGTCGGGTGTGTTTGTTGGTAAAGGTTATGCCTGTGATGGTTTGTTCAAGCTGAATGTAATGACTATTGTAAATGAGAATGAAAAATGTTCTTCCGTTTACTTGCTTGAATCTTCCAATTTGTGGCACGGTAGATTAGGTCACGTTAATTTTGAATCGATACGTCGATTAATTAACATAGAACATATTCCAACATTCGAAATTAATTCGAAATATAAATGCAAAATTTGCGTTGAAGCAAAAATGACGAGATCGTCTTTCCCTTCGGTAGCAAGAAATACCGAACCGCTTGAATTGATTCATAGCGATTTATGTGATTTGAAATACGTTCAAACACGTGGTGGCAATAAATATTTTTATAACATTTATTGACGATTGCACCAAATATTGCTATGTTTATTTGCTTAAGAGCAAAGACGAAGCATTAGAGAAATTCGTTCTCTACAAAACCGAAGTTGAAACGCAACTCGGCAAGAAAATTAAAAGATTGAGAAGTGATCGAGGGAGAGAATACGAAGCGCCAATTGGGAGCTTCTGTGTGGAACATGGTATTGTCCATGAATTGACCGCCCCGTATTCACCTCAATCAAACGGAGTGGCCGAACGAAAGAATCGCACATTAAAAGAGATGATGAATGCGATGTTACTGAGTTCAGGTCTACCGCCTAATATGTGGGGCGAAGCTATCTTAACGAGTAATTACCTATTAAATAGGATACCTCGAAAGAAAATGGATAAAACTCCATATGAGTTATGGAAAGAAAGACGCCTTCATACCAACATTTGCGAATGTGGGGGTGTTTGGCGAAGGTAGCCGTACCTGCGCCTAAAGCGGTGAAAATTGGTCCTAAAACTGTGGACTGTATTTTCATAGGATATGCACACAATAGTACGGCATATCGGTTTCTTGTATATGATTCGAAAATTTCGGATATACACAAGAACACGGTCATGGAATCGAGAAATGCGTATTTCTTTGAAAATGTATTTCCTTGTAAATCCGATTATGGATCCGGTACATCTAAACGAGATGATATAGAAACCGAGATTCCTAGTACGGTTCATGATATTGAACCGAGACGAAGCAAGCGTGCCCGAATAGAGAAATCTTTTGGTGATGACTTTGTTACATATTTGATTGAAAAGGAACCGCTGACTTATAACGAAGCAGTGAGCTCCGTGGACGGGCCTTTATGGAAAGAAGCCATAAAAAGCGAGATTGATTCTATTTTGCAGAATCATACTTGGGAGTTAGTTGATCTCCCAAATGGATGTAAACCTTTAGGATCAAAATGGATCTTTAAAAGAAAAATGAGACCAGACGGGTCTGTGGAAAAATATAAAGCCAGACTTGTTATCAAAGGATACAAGCAACGCGAAGGCTTAGATTACTTTGACACATATTCTCCTGTGACGAGAATAAATTCGATAAGGATGATACTTGCTATCGCGTCCTTAAGAAATTTGGAAGTACATCAAATGGATGTCAAAACAGCTTTCTTAATTGGTGAATTAGACGAAGAAATCTATATGGAGCAACCCGAGGGTTTTAGTGCTTCGGGAACCGAAAAGAAAGTCTGTAGATTGATCAAATCTTTGTATGGTTTGAAACAAGCCCCTAAGAAATGGCACGAAAAGTTCGATCACGCGATGATCAACTACGGCTTTAAAATCAATGAGAGCGATAAATGCGTTTACTCAAAGGAAACAGGCGATGACTATGTCATTTTATGTCTGTATGTCGACGACATACTCATTGTTGGTAGTAACGACAAAATGGTCAAGTCTACCAAGGATATGTTAAATTCGAAATTTGACATGAAAGATATGGGACTTGCGGACGTGATTTTAGGAATTAAAATCAAACGAACAAGTAACGGTCTTGTTTTGAGTCAAGCTCATTACGTAGACAAAATTCTTGATAAATTCTGCAAGGGTGATTCTGGTGTTGCTAGAACGCCATTAGATCGAAGCGTTCATTTGTCGAAAAATCGCGGAGAGGCTATTTCTCAAGTAGAATACTCCCGGATTATCGGAAGCTTGATGTATTTAATGAGTTGTACTAGGCCAGATATTGCTTATGCTATAAGCAAACTGAGTTCGTACACGAGCAATCCGAGTGCGGATCATTGGACCGCTATAATACGGGTTTTGAGATACTTACGGTATACTCGAGATTATGAATTACACTATGGTCGATATCCGGCTGTGTTAGAAGGCTACACAGATGCTAACTGGATATCTGACATGAAGGACTCTAAGAGCACAAGCGGCTATGTGTTTACACTCGCTGGAGCTGCTGTGTCGTGGAAATCCTCGAAACAAACGGTTATAGCAAGATCCACTATGGAATCCGAGTTCTTTGCCTTGGATAAATGTGGAGAAGAAGCTGAATGGCTACGCCATTTCCTGGAGGATATTCCTAAGTGGGAAAAACCTGTGCCGCCTATATGCATACATTGCGATAGCCAATCGGCTATTGGACGAGCACAGAGTACTATGTATAATGGTAAGTCGAGACACATACGTCGTCGACATAATACCATTAGGCAACTGCTCTCAACTGGAGTTATCTCGATTGATTATGTGAAATCGACGGATAACATTGCGGATCCGCTAACCAAAGGGTTAAATAGAGATGCGGTTGAAAGGTTGACGAAAGGAATGGGATTAAAGCCTTAAAGTATAAAAGTACTAAGAAGGAAAACCCTACCTATGTGACTGGAGATCCCAAGATCTAGGTTCAAAGGGACAACCTAATTTTAGGACTTGGTATCACTGTTGGGGATAACCCCGCTCATTCCTGTCAAGAAACAGTGATGACGGAAAAAGCTAGCATTATGATGCTTTAATGACTATCACAGAGTATTAATAGAAAATACTCGCGACGTGAGAAGTCACCTATGTTAGGGAGAAGTGGGGCCGCTTCAAGGAGAACTGAAAGGCTTAGTTCTTTAGAAACTCTCGCAGAATCAGGACGTGTCCATGGCCATAATGGACAAAACCATGAGAACGGAACAAGAGGAAAATGATCTCTGTGTATTGTACGTGGGTTCGTTTACACGAAAAGCGGGACAGTTCAAAGACATCGTGTTCTACTGGACTGCAGTAAATCAAGCGTGCATACAAGGAGGAAGTTCAAATGGTAAACATACTATCCTCTATGCAGAGTATCATTAGATAGCAGAAACATTAACCAACCAACTCTCATTCATGTGGGGGATTGTTAGATAATTTATATTATATTAATTTTATAAATTAAGTGAATGAGATTTTTGGAGTGGTTTTTGGATTAGATTTTTGGAGTGGTTTTTGGATTAGATTTTTGGAGTGGTTTTTGGATTGAATTTTGGAGTGGTTTGATGGAATGGTTTAAACCATTCCTCAAACATGTTCATCCTTCAATTAAAAATAAAATAAATATTTTAATTTTTTCTATAAATAGGTCATTAGGCTTGAAAAAAAAAAACAACACACAAGTAGAAAAAAAAATTACTAATTCATCCAAAATTGTTTCTGCTATATTTCTTGTCCCGTTCGCTGTCGGTGTCGTTTTTGTGCTAAACGAACGCCGTGATTTTTCGAAGTATCCTGAGAAATAGACGCTCGTTAAAAAAAAAAACCTCTAGCACATACGTGAGGGGGCGAATCTATTTTAAGGAAATTGTGTGTTACACAATCTTCGAATATATATTTTCTTTTTCTTTCCCGGCCAACATCCTTCATATCTTCTGAACTGCTACCATGATCGTCTTCTGGCACTTTCATTAGTCTGAGATGGGCAGCCAATGGAATGCTTACTGGCTTGCATTCGCTCATCTCAAGCCTCTTCAACATCAGCTTCAAATACTCAGTTTGTTTCAGCCATAGAACTCCTATGCTTCTGTTCCTTGTGATTTCCATGCCTAAGATCTTTTCGGCAGTGCCTAAGTCTTTCATTTCAAACTCAGACTTGAGTGTTTCCTTTACGGCATTTATCTCATCCATATTTTCGCTAGCTATCAGCATATCATCCACGTAAAGGAGCAGAAAACTCATTTTCTGTTTTTCATATTTTCTGAAGTAGATACACTCATCGTAGCAGCTTCTCTTGAACCCAATTCTCCTGATAAATGCATAGAACCTTTTGTTTCATTGCCTGGGACTGCTTCAGGCCATACAGAGATCTTTTCAGGAGACACACATGATCTTCTTTTCCTGGTTTCACGAAACCTTCGGGTTGAGTCATGTAAATGGTTTCTTCGAGCTCGCCGTATAAGAAGGCTGTTTTTACATCGAGTTGCTCAAGCTCCAGGTTGTATTGAGCTACTAGAGATAGAATGAACCGTATTGGTCGATGTTTTACCAACGGGAGAATAAATCTCATTGAAATCCACCCCTTCCCTTTGAGTGAAGCCCCATGCAACTAGCCTTGCTTTATACCGTATGCCATTCCTAGCTGTAGCTTCATGCTTTCTCTTAAACAGCCATTTACAACTGATTACCTTCTGCCCTAGGTTTATCAGCAAGGGTCCAGGTGTCATTCTTGATTAAGGACTTCATCTCCTCGATCATGGCCCCTTTCCAATGCTCATTTTCCTTGTCTAGCATTGCCTCTGTATAAGATCTTGGTTCACTCCCATCTTCCTTAGCCAGATAGAATGCGAAAGCCATGATATCAGCTTGGCCATATCGAGAAGGCAACATGATTTGCCTCCTAGCTCTGTCCCGAATTATAATCCTCCAAGGTTCTTTATTCTGTTTGCTGATTTTCAGCAGGTTCAAGTTCTACTTCTGAGATCATCTATGTATTTGTATCTTCTGGTTCTGCTCCAAATATATCAGTCTCCACCTGAATGATGGCTCTATCAGATTATGATGCTTCCTCAAGATTATCCCTGCCTTGATCATCTTCAGCTTCATCACCTCCTTTTGTCAAGTTTTCCATATGCTTTTCAGAGAAGGTCACATCTCGGCTGACCATGTATCTTTTATATCATGATTCAGACACCATAACTTGTACTCTTTGACCTCCTCAGGATAGCCAATGAACACGCACTTCACAGCCCTTGGGTCAAGCTTCCCCTGCTTTACATGAGCATACGCAACATAGCCAAATATCCTCAGATTTCCAAGATCGGGCTTCATACCTGTCCAAACTTCCTCTGGCGTTTTGCATTCTAGGGCAGCCGATGGGCATCTATTTACGAGGTAAGCTGCTGTAGTTACCGCCTCAGCCCAGAACACCTTAGGATGGCCTGCACTAATCAGCATGCACATCGTCCTCTCGAGCAAAGTTCGATTAAATCGCTCGACGAGGCCATTTTGCTGCGTAGTGTTTGGCACAGTTTTGTGTCTTCTTACTCCAGCTAACCTGCAAAGTTATTAAACTCATTAGAGCAAAATTCAAGTATCAGTTTGTCAAGGTTTTAACATGTCTCCCTGTTTGAAGCTCCACCATTTTCTTCCAATCTTTGACCGCCTCAAATGCTTCATCCTTAGTTTTCAGTATTTCCACCCATACTTTTCTCGAAAAATCATCTATGAGTGACAAGAAATACCGGCCGCCTGAGTGGGATGCAACTCGTGATGGTCCCAAAGGTCTGAGTGTATATAGTCACGAGGGCCTGCAGATGTTTGTTTTCCCTTCCCAAACCTTACTCCGTGAGATTTTCCAAGAACACACACCTCACAGAAATCTAGCGAATCAATCTTGTGTCTGCCGAGGAGTCCTTGCTTTGATAGTTCGATCAACCCTTTTTCGCTTACATGTCCAAGGCGCCTATGCCATAGACTCTCAGCCTCACATTTCTCCTTTGCGAGCGCAGCGACTCCTATTACAGTGGATCCTTGCAACGGATATATTCCATTTCTTTAACTCCTTGCAGCACAACCATGGACCCCTTTGAGATCAGCATCTTGTCTTGCCTTATCTTGTATCCCGTATCATCAAACATACCAATTGAGAGAAGGTTTCTCTTGATTTTTGGTATGAACCGTACATCAGACAGAGTTAGTTCAACACCTGTGTGTAGTCTCAGCCTAACTGATCCAATCCCAATTACCTTGCATGGTTTATTATCTCCAAGGAGAACCATACCTCCTTCACATTCTCTGTAATTAAACATCCATGACGTGTTAGAGGTCATATGATACGTACACCCAGAGTCTATAATCTATTCTCTTTCAAATTCTTCCGTTGACACAGTCAACACATCAGCAACGTCATAGCCATCTGAGAGCACTGCATCAGCTTGATCTCTGTCCTTACTCTGCGGTGGCTGGCTTCGCTTGGGACAGAGGCGCCTAATATGGCCCTCTTCATGATAGTGATAGCACTTGATAGGGCCTCTGGACTTTGATCTTGCATTTTTCTTGCCTTTCTTGAAATCCCTTTTCTCGGTTCTTCCCCGAACATTCAGCCCTTCAGCTACACTTGATTTCTAGATTATGATTTCTGATTCAATTGCCTTGAGTTTATTGCTGATACAACATCCTCCAGCTTCAGTGCCTCATTCCGTATAACAGCGTTTCTTTGAAGTGACTGTGACTTCTTGGCAGCGCGCATAGTAGCAAGAGAGCCTGATGTTCATCAGCAATGGGTACCTCAAGATTTTCCAGATCAAGCACCAATTTATTAAACTGATCAATATGCTCTTCGATGGACCGTTCTTCTTGCATTTTGAACAAATACAATGCCTGTTTCAGATACAGTCTTTTGGCCAACGTCTTGGTCATATAGATGTGTCAAGTTTCTTCCATAGTTCATCAGGTTTCGTCTCCTTCGCAACTTTTCTCAGAACTTGATCGCCAAGGCAGAGTATGGTTTCAGGCATAGGCTTCACTGGGTAGTACCTTGCGCAATTCTACTTGTACAACGAACCCATCAACTAATAAAAGCGTGATTTCGATTCTATTAGTTTTTTCCCTTTAATCTGAGCCGCCCAAATATCATCTTATCTGCATCGAACGACTACGATTATTCAGCAGTCATTTGAGCAGTTTGCTGCTACTGAGCTTCACATCGATTAGCTGAAATCTTCTTCATAGTTTTGGCTCAATAATCTTCACAGTTTTTGTAGCGTATTTTCTTCTATTTGAATATCAAATTATCGGAAAAATAGTAATGAAATTTGATGATATTTAATAAACTCTATCTCTACTTGTTCCTCTGATTCTTCAACGAAAGGGTTTCAGAAAATTCTTGATCTTGAGTTTCCTGATTTGAGCTTTTCTTAAAAGTTTCTTCGTGGGCCGTTGGCCTTGATCGCGGATCTTTGTAAATGCTTCTTCGCGGGCCTTTGGGCTTGATCGCGAACTTAGCGTCTTAACGAAAACTTATGAAGAATGGGCGTTTCTTCGTGGGCTTTTGGGCTTGATCACGAGGGTGACAACTGGACTTGCTATTGTCGAAAATCGCTTTCTCGAACATTTCTTCGTGGGCCTTTGGGCTTGGTCACGAAGCTAACACTTGGACTTGATATTTTCGAGAGGACGGGACTTGGGCTTTGAACCGTGCACTTCCAAGAGACTCGCACGGGTCTTCAGAGTTGAGCCGCGAGCTTCCGAGAAACTCGCACGAGCTTTCCTCGTTGCAACCGTGCGATTATTAGAAACTCGCACAGGTTTAAGCGTTGAACCGCGTGCTTCCGAGAAACTCGCACGGGCTTTCCTCGTTACAACCGTGCGATTATGAGAAACTCGCATGGGTCTTGAGCTTTGAACCGCGCGTTTCCGAGAAACTCGCACGGGCTTTCCTCGTGGCAACTGTGCGATTATGAAAAACTCACATGGGTCTTGATGAACGTCTTCGAATTTTAACTTGAACACGAAGAACTTCGTTTGAGAGAATTTCCGAATGCATATCAAAGACTTACATCTAATTCTCTCGAAGTTTCGTATTCTCTTTGCTCTCTGACTTGTGATTTCTGAATTCTGAAGCCCCATATTTATAGGCGTAGAGAACTCTCAATAATGGAAAGTATAATCTTTTCGGGATGATTTCGTTCATATTTAGGTTGATTTTATCCATATTTGGTTTGATCTTGATTTGATTTGATTTATTCCATATCTGGCCTGATTTTCCGATGTCATGACGTTTGATTTGATTTCTTTACTTATTTAGCAAATCTCTATAAGGCTTTCCATATGTTGATTTTTGTATTAAAGGAATATATTATCAACACTTATGGTAATAGTTTATTAATTAAATTAACTTTATTAATTTGAGATTATTTTATATATCTCAATAAATAGTAATTCAATAAGAGACTTTATTTTATTTCATGGAATTATTTCATTAAATCCAATAATATAAATAGACAATTAAAATTTTAATTGTCTATAGTTTTTTTTGTCCATATTAACCGTGTTGTTCCATTTATTAACAATTGATTCTAAAGAACCTCAATCTTAAGCTTATTTCCAAATCATCAGTTTGTTGTATAAAATCTAACCATGCATGTTGTTGAATACGGCCGGTAATAGAAATGATGAGAAGAAAAAAAGACAATACGAACACAATGGTTCAACCAAAGTTACGTTTTGTTTCTCATTTTATTTATTTCCTCATTTTTATTTAGTAAACTTAAAATTATCATAATATGCTATTATACTTTAATTATACTTCTCTTCTAACATCTCTATTTTCATTAGCCTAAGCCCATTTATTTTTATAAATATTACTGCAGCCCACTTCAAATTCAACAAACGACCCAACTATATAGAAGTATTTTACTTTATAGGAAGTTCTTATTAATCATCTCTTGTTCATCCTAAGCGAACGTGAGGAGCAAACAAGGAAGAAGGGGAAAAATCGTGAAACCTGATTATCTAGGAATAGTTCTTGTTTAAATCGAGCTTTATAGAGATAAGGAGTGTTCTTCAAGTTTGTTCCTAACAAATGTTCTGCTGTAAATACTGGTTCCCCCAGACTCTGTTTTAAACAATTTTGACCTAGCTACAGTTCTCAGATCTTTACAGAACTTGTTCCTGTGGAAAGCTAAATTTCTCAGATGTTCATATCTGATAGAATTGGTCCAATCCGATCATTCCTCAATTTTATATGAATTTCTTAAGTTGACAGTGCGAAGCTGGAATTTCTTTTTGTGATTGCAGTTTTGTGAAAAATCTGTTGTCTCAGTTGCAGTATTTTTAAACTTTGACCCATACATGCTCCTTCGATTTCTTTGAAACTGGTTTCTATTGATAGCTGATTCCCTAACCTGTACATAGCCACTAAAAACTTTGCAATAGGATAGTCCTACGATTCTTTACGATGACTTGAAATAACTGCTGCAAATCTGGACAATTTTATTGCAGTTCTTGAGGGAAATTTCACGTCTAATGTTAAAGTTATTGGCTATCGTTTTGCTAGGTAGAGTAACATCAGTCGAGGGCTCAAGGGCAGCTTCGGGTCTTGGGGAATGCTTGGACTTGACACGGTGAGTGGGTAATATGGGGATGCCTTCCTTCACGGGACGTGTGGACCTCGTTGAATCGTGTTATTTCTTCGTTTTATGTCATCGTTTATGACGTCGTTTTATGTCATTGTCTTACTAGTTCTATGAAAGGTAGTTATATTGTGGGCTTTGCGATGGTCAACCTTGTCGGCTATATGTTGTACATGTTTGTTGTGGTTGACGAGTCATTGGTTGTATTTGCGGTCATGTGAGTTTATTCGGGATCTATGGGGATATTTGACATGATGGCACGTCATTATTTGTTTGATATGTGGATTTGTGAATCGTTATATTGGTTGGTCTTGTTTGTTGCATACACTTGGTACCGGGTTCTAAGTAGTCCGAATGGCCACGTTCGGGTGACTGCAGAGCGGCAGATCGAGTAAGTAGCCCGTGGCTTGGCACACCCGGGTGAGTGAGGCCCATTGTTGCACCCTTCTAGTGCCATGTGTTGATTTGATATTGATTGTCGTTGAATGGTGGTCGCTGGGGAGATTTTGGCCAACGTCACCGTGTGTGTGTGGGGCATGCATGTTATAGAAGTTGATACGTCAGTTTATGGTCCACGATCTAGATTGTAACATCCCGTCCAATACCGGGAACTGCGGGGTTGGGCTCACTGCACTCCATTGATTGTCTGACTCCACTGTATCACCACTTGCCTTCCAGCGTGGTTTGTCCTCACTCACACGAACCCTGAGCTACTTCTTAGGGGGTAGGTCACCCATCTCAGTGCTACCCCAAGTCAAGCACAACTTTATTCTGTTATCATTTTTTATAGGGCTAATTAGATGTCAGGCCCTATTAACAAATTCAAGTAGGTTTCAGACCCTTTTATTGTTTTACATAGGAATAAGGACCTAGCTCATATTCACGTTAGGAAAAAGGACCAATTCAAGCTGAAAAGACAATTTTACCCTTGTTTTTTCCAGAAATTACATCAGACTTTTTAGACTAAATCTCACGTGTTATAAAGTGGTACATAAATCTCATTTAGTGGTATTTATTAAGAATGAAGTGGTATTATGATCTGTAGTGAGATACGATGAGACTAAAATCGATTTTCAGTACACAAACCCTAAAGTTAGCTTTCCAGCCTTCATCGAGAAAACCCGAAAAAGTTTCTACAGATCTGAACCCTTAATCGACGAAACCCGACCGATTTCGACACTTCATCGACGAATCTTGCGATGGCTCCGAAGAAGAACCCCGTCGATCGGCAAGAAAGTGGCCGGAAGAGGAAGAAGGAAGTTGTTGGGAAGAAGAACGGCGTCGAATGATGGCTTTGATTGTGTTTTGACTGTGTTTAGCACTTTTTAGTGCTTTGAATGATTGTTCTGCTTCTGTTTTTTTACTCTATTTTGCGTGTTGAACTAGTTCTACTTTCGTACCACATCATATCTAAATTATACCACTTAATAATATTCTGGTAACAATTTATACTCCATTCATAACAATAAATAAGAACAATGCAAAAGCGTCTTGGGCCTATTACCGTCTCCATCTTTATACAATACCACATCACATGTAAATTTTACCACTTAAGTATAGTTTGATACCAATTTATACTCCACTCCTAACAAAAAATACCCAGAAGCTTCATGGGCCTATTACCGTCTTCATATTTATAAAATACCACATCACATGTAAATTATACCACTTAATTATAATTTGGTATCAATTTATACTCCATTCGTAACAAAAAATAAGAACATTCTAGAAGTTCCATGGGCCTATTACCATCTCCATCTTATAAATACCACATCACATGTAAATTATACCACTTAAGGATATTCTGGTACCAATTTATACTCCACTCGTAACAGAAAATAGGAACATTCCAAAGCTTCATAGGCCATCGTCTCCATCTTTATACAATACCACATCACATGTAAATTATACCACTTAAGTATATTTTGGTACCAATTTATACGCCACTCGTAACAGAAAATAGGAACATTCCAAAAGCTTCATAGGCCATCGTCTCTATCTTTATAAAATACGACATCACATGTAAATTATACCACTTAAGTATATTCTGGTAACAATTTATACTCCAATCGCAACAGAAAATAGGAACATTCCAGAAGCTTCATGGGCCTATTATCGTCTCCATCTTTATACAATACCACATCACATGTAAACTATACCACTTAATAATATTTTACCTATTTATACTCCATTCATAACAAAAAATAAGAACATTCCAGAAGCTTCATGGGCCGTCAAACCATCTCCATCTTTATACAATACCACATCACATGTAAATCATACCACTTCACCGTAGTTTCGTACCAATTTATACTCCATTCATAACAAAAAATAAGAACACTCCAGAAGCTTCATTGGCCGTCAAACCGTCTCTATCTTTATACAATACCACATATTTGTTTTAGCAACTTATCCTAAGGTCTCCTCACCAAGAGCTCGCCGGCGACGACAGAGGAAGCAACCCGCTTGCTGTGGCGAGGCGGCTTTTTTCTTTCACAATAAGACCTGGACGATTATCCCTATCCTCGGTAGCTTACGAGTTTACGTCCATCCCTGGTCGGGTACAGTTTCCTTTCGATTTATCCCTTGTAGCCGTTACCCGAATTCGCGCAAGTGTGTCCACACCCCCCAAACTGACTTGACGAGGAATCCATGTAAATCATACCACCTTCACGTAGTTTCATACCAATTTATACTCCATTCATAACAAAAAATAAGAACATTCCAGAAGCTTCATGGACCGTTAGTGAATATGATCTCTCCATCTTTATATGATACAACATCACATGTAAACTATACCACTTAATAATATTTTGGTAACCATTTATACTATTCTGATAACAATACATTACGAAACAATACCACATTAACTCGTTGTAATACCAGATCTATACCATATAATGGTTCGAATAATTTCGTAAATAGAAGTTGGATTTTCGGTTGTAGAAGAATAAAAAACATGGAAATATATGATTTGATGTATTTAAACCACCATGCTCCTTGATTTTGTCACGTTTATGCATATATGATGTAAATAGTCAAGTAATGAGGTTTGGATCATGTAAAATGTACACCAATGCAAATCGTAGACAACTATATTTACATCACATTGATATTTATCATTACGAATTACAACAAATGTATCCTAACCAACATTATACGTCAGTAAATAACAAATCTTACGATAATAAACCCTTAATCGTAACCCCGAAAACGTTTATCCTAAGATCCGATACTCTAAAACATAAAACTGGATACCGTAGCACGAAAACCGTAATCTGTAACACATATGGCATTTCTGGTACCACATTATTACATGAATACATACTACATAAAAGTTCCCGCCCACAATAATTATGAGATTTAGCTTTCCCGCCCAAAAAGTGCGACTTGCTATACCAGTTTACGCCTCCATTATACCACTTAATAGTCTTTTGGTAACCGTTTATACTATCCTGATGACAATATATTACGAAATGATACCACATTAAGTCGTACTGATACTAGATAATATGTTATCTGTACCATATTAATGGTTCGAATAATTTCGTAAATAAAAGTTGCTTTTCTCCGTTGTAGAAGAATAAAAATCATGGAAATATATGATTTGATGTATTTAAACCACCAAGTTCCTTGATTTTGTCACGTTTATGCAAATATGATGTAAGTAGTCAAGTAATGAGGTTTGGATCATGTAAAATGTACACCAATGCAAATCGTAGACAACTATATTTACATCACATTGATATTTACCATTACGAATTACAACAAATGTATCCTAACCAACATATACGTCAATCCTATAACAAATCTTACGATAATAAACCCTTAATCGTAACCCCGAAAATGTTTATCCTAAGATCCGATACTCTAAAACATAAAACTGGATACCCTAGCACGAAAATAGTAATCTGTAACACATATTGCATTTCTGGTACCACATTATTACATGAATATATACTACATAAGTCCCCGCCCAAAATAATATTGAGATTCAGCTTTCCCCCCCAAAACAGCGTGTCTTGCTATAC
This sequence comes from Craterostigma plantagineum, assembly GCA_027422505.1. Lineage (NCBI taxonomy): Eukaryota > Viridiplantae > Streptophyta > Magnoliopsida > Lamiales > Linderniaceae > Craterostigma > Craterostigma plantagineum. The sequence continues at coordinate 12,775,154 of JAPQWV010000020.1, forward strand.
CAGTTTACGCCTCCATTATACCACTTTACTCTGTTTTAGTACCACGTCTTATGAAATTATTACCGAATGAGAATAAGTAATAGTTATTGTTGCTATACCATTTTACTCTGTTTTAGTACCTCATTATATGAAATTAATACCAAATTAGAATAATATCTCGTACCAGTTCGTGTAACGCTTTTTATCGTAACTATACCACTTTACGCCACTATTGTACCGAGCCTTATGGAAACTATACCACTTACGCCTTTCTGATACCACATAACGAACACTCAATTAAACTATTTTTTCTGACAATTTCACTTTCATTTCGTTAATCTTGATGGACGAACGATTGAGGGACCACTGAGGCGCGGCGTAATTTCCAAGCTATGGGTCTCTCGAATTTATGCATATTAGCTTTAATTTCGACCAAAAACATGCTCGATTTATCTAATTTACGTAAATGAATTTCTAGAAGTTATTCCTCACAGATCTTAAATCTGACGACTTAAATATTATTGAGATTATCGAGTACACATCAAACTTGATTTTGTGCTCAGTATGCTAAACATTTACGGCAAATCGATCGTTGAAATAGTTTTTCGATTGATACCATTTGAATAACATCTGGAAACCACATCTTATGGTAGTTATACCAGTTAACGCTGTCTTAGTACCTGATCATATAAAATTAATACCAATTAGAATAATACCTCGTACCAGTTCGAGTAACGCTTCTTATCGTAACTATACCACTTTATGCCACTACTGTACCGAATCTTACGGAAATTATACCACTTACGCCTTTCTGATACCACATTACGGACACTCATTTAAACTATTTTTCTCTGGCGATTTCACTTTCAATTCGTTAATCTTTAGCGACGAACGATCGAGTCACCACTAAGGCGCGACATAATATTCAAGCTATGGGTCTCTCGAATTTATGCATATTAACTTTAATTTCGACAAAAAACATGCTCGATTTATCTTATTTGCGTAAATAAATTTCTAGAAATTATTCCTCACATATCTTAATCTGACGACGTGCATATCATTGATATCGTCGAGTACTCATCAAAATTGATTTTACGACCAGTATGCTCGAAAACTTAGGGCAAATCGATCGTTGAAATAGTTTTTTCGATTGATACCATTTGAATAACATCTGGTAACATAATAACATCAATTCATACCTCTTTATATAACACCTACAAGGGGCATTTTCGTCAAATCCTTGTTTATGTCCTTTACTTTGAATTTTATATGGAGTTGGTCCTTAAAACTATGTTTCATACGAAGAGGGCCTGAACTCAAAATGTAAGTTACGAAGGGGCCTGATTTGGAAACTTCCCTTTTTTATAAGTAGAAATAGCAAGTATATTGTTAAGAAAGATGGCTCTCGGAACTCCACAGAAAAGTACCTCTTTCACGGCGGCATTATGTCTTATTCTACTGTTGGCTTCAGGTGGTCTGATCATCGAAATAAAATTAAAAAAAAGAAACCATTATTTGCATATGTTTAATTAAGCAATTTTAATCATAAATGCAGGAGAATTAATGGCAGCGAACGCACAATTTCCTGACGTTTGCCTTAAGTACTGTTTTTCGCTCGATGAATGCAAAAATGTTTGCATTTCCAAAGGCTACGTTGATGGGACTTGTATCGACAATAATCCCACCTCAACTCCCAGCTTGCTGTTGTCATACTTAAAAATTATTAAGTTCCTTTCAACAATGTAAGATGTGATAATTCCAATAATAATCTATACTTATATAAATGGTGAGGGTGTGATACAAACCGTCAATTCCAAATTGATTTGGTCTACAGATTTCTCATTAATTAATAAAATAAAATAATATAAATTAGTGTAACCACCCACTAACACAATATTTTTATATTTCCAAACTTGTCCTTCTATTTTTAGTATTATGATTTCTTAATTAAATATAGATAATATTATATAGCACATACATTGGGTGTGCAAGAAAATACTAGTAATAATAATGAATGGATTTGCACACATGGGCGTCGTCTAGAATTAATTGAATGTAAGAAAATTGAGATTGATTCGGTTATTTATGTTGGTTTATGGGTTGATCCGTCAGATGTTGAATCGGATGTTGGATGGGAATCTGGTCAGCGGCAGAACTTTAGCTGGAACGGTAAGTCGAGGCGTGTTTGATACACTATCCGTAAGATGATATAGCCCTGATATCCAGTGCTTTCGGATTAACGGTGATCGTTTCCAAGATACAATGAGTTTCTGAGCTCATTAACGCAGCACAACGAATTGATTTTTCTGGTGAATCTACTCAAATTCAAAATTTTTCTTGCTTATGGGAACTAGGGACAGGGAGTGTATGAATGTAGATTGATTGGGTTGGAATAAATGATTTTCCAACTCGTATGGGACCTATTTATAGCCTTCATGATTCGCAGGGACTTTTTGTAGGTTCATGAAACTTTTGGACTTTTGACGTTTTGACTTTTCAGTCCAGGGGTCATAATGCCAAAGCTCTCCAACCTTTGAACTGCTTCGTCAATTGGAAGCTTCTCGACCCGCCGGTTCGTATTCTCGGGTCGGGCAGGTTCAGTACAACGGTTCGATGCGCCCTATTGACTCAACGGGTCATGCCACCTCACATTTGGAACCTTCTCGACCCGCCGGTTTGTATTCTCGGGTCCCGCAGGTTAAGCATGCCACGTTAGCTGCCTAGTCAGCGCATCACCTACACACGCGCCACGCACGCCGCAGCATCCGAGCCGCCGCATCACCAACCACCGCCATGTCATCGCCGGAGCATATATTTTGGCTCCAACCACCGCACATCATCGCCGGAGCATAAACTTCGGTCCCAATAGCTCCTAGCGACGATGCACAAAGCGCATTGCGCATTTTGGCTCGGCTCGACCACGACCTCGGTGCTTGTCGGTGCGAGGCACCTCCTCGCACTCGAGCTATCATTTGGGCCAAAATCACAATGGTCCCATTAAGCCCACTTGAGTTCATCCTTTAGACAAGCCCATTTGGCATATTTAATTGGGCCTCCATATATAAGGTGATGATTTATTGGTCTAGCCGATGTGGGACAAGGATTCCTATATGGGGCCTCAAAAAAGACCTTTAATTGGGCTAAAAACGAAAAAAATTAATTTCTCATTCACCTTAAATCCGTTTTGAGCGAATTAATATTCTTTAGAATCCCGTACAAACGCTATTTTTGAATCTTTCATCATATTCAGGAACGCTATTTTTGAATCTTTCATCATATTCAGGTTCCGATGAACGATGGCATCTCGATTAATTAAAACTGATCAGATTTGGCTTTTGGGCCCTATAGGCCCAATAAGCTCAAATCTAACAATTTAGCTACTGGGTATCAGAGCAATGTGCCTTATTATTGGCTCAACCTAAGAAAAAGAAGAAAATTGGAAACTCAATTAGATAGAGCCTTTCACTAATTTTATCTCAGTTCCGTGACAGAAATGCGGATTCTTTTTGAATAATGGTTCATCAGTTCAAAACTTCCATCATTCACATAATTTCGATGATAAGGGTTTTGAGGGTTTGTTCGAAATGGATTTGTTCCTAATGAAGAGTAGTGACATCGATATTTCCATAGCGTACATAGCAATGGAAGCTCGTGTGATTTTCCAAAAAGTAAGATATTACATCATATTTGATCACACACAGACACAAACACACATTACAGCATGAATATATTAAAAGGAAAAGGAGAGACAATAATACAATATAAATGTTCCTCATTAGGAAACTACTTCAACTTCATCAAGTGCGTAGTTGTTTGTGGACACATTCGCATAGTTCACTTTGTTGAACCTCACTACAACTGGGTACCGTGTTTTCGGGTCCTGTCCAAAAACCCAAGCAAATCAAACAATTCAATAGTAGCCCAACATTTAATCCATAAAGTACATACAAGCTTTAAGAGAAGTTGTTGATAAGAGAGAGCTGCAAGTAAGAGTTGACTGACTGACCTGGTCAACGGCTACAACTGAACCAACGCCTTTGTACCAATACGATTCCTTCCTCAGAACTCTGACCTTCGAGCCTCTCGGAGGGCCGACCGGCGGCGGTTTTTTTTGGAGCTTCCTTGGGAGCTTCTGCAGCCTTAACCTCGGAGGCGGCTGCCGCCTCCGCCGTCTCCGCCGGCGGCGGAGGGATCTCCTCTTCCTCTGCGGCTGCTCGGACAATTACCAGCCTCAAGTTCCGGCGAATCTTGGGAGAGAAAGAGACCATGTTATTACCGTTGCCGCTTGCGTTTGAAGAAGAAGAGGAAGAAGGTGCAACCATGAATCTGCATGCAGCAGAAGCTACGCTGGTCGTCGCCATTTTTTTTTTCTTATTTTTGTGTGATTTTGATCTTTGATTTACACTTTGTGTGAGGGCAGAATTGTTGATATTGTTTGGTGTTTGGGGAAAGAGATAAATTAGATAATTTGGATATCATTTTGATGGCTTGGGATTCGTCTTGAGGAAACCTTGTTATCCACTTGGGATTTGCCATTTGGCTTACCATATCCCTTCTTTTAGATAATGTGATCTCCGCACGCTCAAGTTTAATTTATTTTGGAGTTTCCTTAAAAGAAATATAGTTGAATGAAAATATGTTTATTTTGTTTTGACCAGATTTTTTTTAAAAAAATACCCTAAATTTGACAGTAATTTTAAATCAATGACCTTAATTTTAATGGCACCTTTTCATTTTACGCAAGTTTTAGGTTATATACGGTTTATTAACTATACTAGTTTTGGCCCGTGCTAACGGGAATTTTATTTTCATTATAACAGTTATTAGTATAATTTATAGGCATTTTAATTATAGAAATTATTAGTATCATTTATTATTAACTAAATAAACTGGCATGGGTAATTACAACCCCATATAGACCTAAAAGAGTAACTATAGGCATTTTAATTATAGAAGTTATTAGTATCATTTATTATTAACTAAATAAAATGGCATAGGTAATTACAACCCCATATAAAAGAGTAATTTTGTATTTCTAATGCTGACATGTCACATATGAATTGACTATTAGAGTTGTCAATAAGAGTCCACATCCAACTTTTATATAGTATAGATAATATGAGTGGAGTGGACGACCCGCATGATTTCGGATTAGGAAAAACATCTTTTTTTTTGGTAGAATGAATTTTCATTTACCACTTCCGCAAGAACAATTTCTGTACAGCAAATCAAGCCACTACAAGAATATAACTAAATTGAATGATCTAAGCACACTCTTCTATAGATTTCTATGTCAGTAGCTTTCTTCACTTTGCAAGTTGCTTTAATACGCCACTCCATTTCTTGTGTGATCATGTAAAATATCTGATTCGTCGTCCTCGATCCCCTGCCGTGTACTCTCCGATTCCGCTAGCTCCAGATATGATATAGCATCGATGCAAGACAAGCAATACTGATTCCAGATTTTGCATTGCCTTTCTTCCACATGCTCAATAACCAATCACATAAGGATGAAAATGATTGGATAGATAGTCGCAGATTCAGTCATGATTCCACTTTCTGGGCTAATTGCTGACTGAAGCAGCAATCCAAGTATAAATGGGAAATAGATTCTTGGGCTTGATCACACAAACAGCAACTCACATTAGCAATAGTTATTCCCCATCTCACCAGCCGATCCACCGTTAATAGCCTTTGATGTACTATTAGCCACAATAAGAATGAATGTTTGGGAAGATTATATCTATTCCACACAGCTCGTCCAAGTGGAAAGTAGGTACCTTTTCCTTTGAGCCACATGTAGCCAGAAGCTACAGAATAGCAACCATCACCCGTCAGAGTCCATCTATTATCTCTATACCCTTCCCTGAATTTGTGTTTCACTCGGTTTATCTTCTTCGAATACCAACAGGAATCCGTCGGCGGACAATAGTTCCAAAATGCTGTCCCTTTTAAGAAAACTGCATTGATCCACTTGATCCATAACGAGTTCATTTCTTTGGTGATGTCCCAAATCTGTTTTCTCGTTAGAGCTTGGTTCCATATGCCACTATCTCTTATATTCAGACCTCCCCATTGCTTAGGCCAGCAGGTTCTGTCCCAACTGAGGAGTGGGACAGTTTTCCCATTCATCTTCTTGCCCCACAGAAATTCACTATAGGCTCTATCTACCTCCTTAGACACTGCTTTGGGCAGCATAAAAATGGAACCCCAATATCCATGCGTCGCCAATAGCACTGAATTTATTAGGCAGAGTCTCCCTGCATAAGACAAGTTTCGTGTGGCCCAACACCTAATTCTTGCTTTGATTTTTTCTACCAAGGCCTGGCATGAGCTTCTAGACCATTTTGTGGGTGTAATCGGGATCCCTAAGTACCTCATTGGAAAGCTTCCAGCTTGGAAAACCTGTGGCTTTCCTAATCTGCTCAGCCACCACTTTTGATGTGCCAGCCACAAACACACTGGATTTTTGCTGATTTGCATCCAGCCCAGAGGTGTGCTTGAAATGTTCCAGCGCCTCCTTGATTACTGTCACTGTAGCAATCTTCTTGCAAAATATCATGAGGTCGTCAGCAAAACAGAGGTAAACTAGGTTGATGTGCTTGCATTGGGGGTGGAATCTAAACCGAGGGTCCTTAGCTGCCATCTGCAATTTCCTGGACAGGTAGTCCATAGTGCTTACAAACAGAAGGGGGGATAGAGGATCCCCTTGCCTCAGTCCCTTAGCTCATGTGAATAATCTAGATTGTTTGCCACTAACAGCGATAGTGTAGGTCACCTTAGTAACACATAACATTATCCATTTTATGAATTTCATAGGGAAACTGAGCAGTTCCATCCATCTTCTAAGAAACTCCCAGTTTACCGTGTCATATGCTTTTCTGATATCCACCTTCATGAGGACTCGAGCTGATGTGGTTTTCCTATTATACATCCTTAAGAGGTCTTGGCATAGAAGTATATTATGAACAATTGATCTCCCTTCCACAAAAGCGTTTTGGTTAAGTTGATGAGTTGTGGCAGCAGGGGCTTTAGTCTGGAGCATAGCAGCTTGGATATGCATTTGTATACTGTGTTATAGCACGAAATGGGTCTGTAATCCTGCGCAGTAGATGGATTAGAAACCTTCGGGATGAGGCATAGGACAGTTCTGTTCAATTTAGGGTGTAATCTGCCAGATTCAAAGAATTCCTGCACAGCTTCAGTTACATTGTCCCCCACAAGACTCCATGCCTTGTGGCGGCCGAAATTACCGTTCGGCAGTGCCAAGCGCCGGCCGAAATTTCGGTTCTGTCGGGACTTTTTTCAAACTATTTCCATCCGTTTTCGTTAATTCATCTACGTACGAATGATTTTTACGACAATATCGATCGATCGGTCCTAAAATGTTAAATCAAAAAAAAAATTCGTATCGATCGATCGTTCGAATTTATTTGTGTATGTAGTTTTCAGTATTTCGTACCAAAATTTCGTATACACGTTAGTTTTTTCTTTTTAAATTAATTTAAATATCAAAAGGGCAATATCATCTTTTTCAAGCCCTTTAGGGGCGGTGAATAGGAAAAAGGGGACTGTGAATAGTAACTCCCTTAAAAATAACACTAATTGTGTTATTCTTTCATAAAAGAAGACTCACATAGGAGAGAATTAGCTAATATAAAACCGAAAATTAGAAAATCGAGAAAGACAATGAAATATGATGGGTGCTCTAACCCGATCCGCCGACGGGGAAGAAAAGGTAAACTAGGGTTTTTTTATGTAGAGAGGTTTTGGGGGGCGAAGGTTATTCGTTTGAATATAACCCTTTATTTCGTGCAACTTAATTAGTTTTAAGAAAATTCGGCAAATTAAATAGTTTTATTGGTTATATTATTATACATAAATATCCAAAAAAAGCTTCAACTTTTAGTACAACAGCAAGTCAACAATGAAGTCGAAAAACCATAACAACTCCAACCAATGTAACCTTTGGCAATGCAAGAATTCTTGCACTCTGTTACCGTTTAACAGTCCCCAGTGCACACAAAAGGCTCTCTTAGACCCAATGCCAATTTACCTGACATTTAAATATGATTAAAAATCACAAAAGAAAATTAAATCGAGTTGTTGATTATCTGAGAGTCAATGCGATGAAATAAATGATCGATCACCTGAAGCCAATAACGAAACGAGACATACTAAGACCGCCATGTAAGGGTTTTTTTTGTAGACTTCGAAAACCATTTTTGCAATTTAGATAATTGTTTGTTGCACCAAAATGAGATAACGAGAAATTTCCATCTGTAATCGCCCTAGTTATAATGTATATACATGTTTATAGCACAGTGAGTTAATGTCAATCAATGAATGAGATTACATATTTTTACATCTTTGACTTTTATGGATTAATGGTATCATTGACCTTAAGAAGCAAAGGCAAAGGCAATTATACACCACGGCGTATTAGTAAAAATATCTTGCTAATTAATTATTAGCTTGACGAAAGTATGCACATTTAATTGGCAAATTCATATAGAATGAATCCCCCCATAATTGTAAGATCTGTTTAGGCAATCGTAGCCTTCATCACGCACCTATGACAAACTCTCAAAAATGAATATATCTGTGAAGAGCAAATTCAAATCAAGTAAGGAATTAGCTGATCTGTGATGAACTGAAGCAAATGGAATAGAGGAAACTGCTAAGTGCTCAAGTCGTCAAAGGAAGAACGACGAAATCGTTGAAGGATATGTCACTTATGAAGACGCTAGCGCTGAAGACGTTTTCTACTGTGGACTTATTTTGTAAAGTGAAAACAGTATTGAACGAGATATTAAAAGGGAGCAGCGCGCGGCGGAAACTACAGTTCATCTTCTTCATTTGATATCTGTAACAAAAAACAGATTGTGTAGCTCTATATTTCTCTCAAAGTAATCAAAAGCTTCTTCTTGGTCCCGTGGAGTAGATCGCAAGATCGAACCACGTAAATCTCCTCTATTCCAAATTTCATTTTCGTTTATTGTTTCTCGTTCAAGATTCGCATATACAAAATCTGAATATCCGATTCAATCACACGAATTCAAGCTCGGTATATGTGGGTAATTTCGGTCTGATTCTCCAACAAGTGGTCCGGCGTGCTGTGGATCGATACACATGATGAATTCGAAGTTTGACATAGACAAATTTACAGGATCAAATGATTTTGGCTTGTGGCGGGTGAAGATGGAGGCGCTGTTGATCCATTAGGGATTAGAAGATGCAATCAAGGATGACGAGGTAGTGACAGTGACGAAGGATGGAAAGGAGGTTCCAGTGGGAATGGCGGCCGAGCCGGTGGATTCAAAGATATCGCAAAAGGCTCGAAGTATCATAATCTTGAGCCTCGGCGACAATGTTCGGAGGAAAGTTTCGAAGGAGCTGTGGAAGAAACTTGAGAGTCTATACTTGACAAAGACCTTGGTGAATCGACTCTATTTGTTCAAGCATTATACTCTTTCAAGATGGTAGAAAAGAGACCGGTTGAAGAGCAAATGGATACTTTCAACAAGTTGCTGCTTGATCTTGAAAACATTGGGGTGAAGCAAGAAGAGGAGGACAAGGCTCTGTTGCTTCTTTGTTCATTGCCCATGAGCTATTCAACGTTCAAAGATTCGATGCTATATTGGAGGGATGCGGTTTCTCTTGATGATTTGCAAACGACCATTAGCTCGAAGGTGTTGAATAACAAGATTGATGGCAAGGTTGAGTTGGAGCCTAGTGGGGCTGTGGGGTTGTATGTCAAGGGAAAGTTTGATAAGAAACCAAGCAAGAAAGGTAAAGCGTTCAAGTGCTTTCATTGCCATGAAGAGGGGCATCTCAAAAGGCAATGTCCAAACCGGCATAAGGTCTACAAAGACACAGCAAATGCATCAGCTGAAGCTTCATTTCTGATGGATGGATATGAATCTGGTGAGGTTCTTTCTGTGGTTGAAAAAGCTTCGGAGAAATCATGGGTTCTTGACTCGGGGTGTTCCTTTCACATGAGTCATAACAAGGCATGGTTTCAGGATCTAGAGGTGTGAATGGAGGCTCTGTTCTGCCAGGAATTGATGAGACACTTGAGGTAAAAGGGGTTGGAAACATTCTGTTGAGGCTTCGTGATGGCTACAATAAAATCTTGAAAGATGTGAGGTACATACCTGGCTTGAAGAGGAATTTAATTTCACTTGGGATGCTTAATGAGGAGAGGTATAACATCAAAGTGGAGTCAGGGAAACTCAAAGTATTCAAGGGAGCAAAGATGGTCATGGAAGGATAAAAAAAGAATGGAATTTATTTCTTGCAAGGGTCGACTGAAGTTGGATTTGTTTCTGTTGTCGAAGATGATGATGATAGGGCATGGTTATGGCACCAAAGGCTAGCACATTTGAGTGAGAAAGGGCTCATGGAATTGTCTAAGCAAGGGCTACATGGGAATGACAAGATAAATGGTCTGAGATTCTGTGAAAACAACATTTATGGTAAGAGCCATAGGTTGAAATTTGACTCAGGAAGGCGTATTACAGGTGGGATTCTAGACTATATCCATATGGATTTATGGGGACCTTCGAGGATAGTGTCACTATCAGGTGGCAAATATTTCATGTCGATCATTGATGATCACTCAAGAAAGGTGTGGGTGATGATATTGAAATCGAAATACCAAGCTTTGAGCAGATTTAAAACCTGGAAACAGCAGGTTGAAAATGTGACTGGTAAGAAGGTTAAGAAGCTTCGAACTAATAATGGTCTCGAGTTTTGCTCAAAGGACTTCGATGATTTCTACAAGTGTGAAGGGATGGCTAGGCATCGAACAGTGCCATACACTCCACAACAGAACGGCTTGGCAGAAAGATACAACAGAACACTGATGGAGAGGAGTAGATGCATGATGATAGGAGCAAGTTTGCCTAAGCGCTTTTGGGCTGAGATTGTGTTACTGCAGCTTATCTGGTAAATCGTAGTCCTTCCACTGCTATTGATATGAATACACCTGAGGAGAAATGGTCAGGGAATCCACCAAGCTTGAAACACCTCAGAGTTGTTGGATGCACAGCTTATGCACATACAAGGAAGACAAAAGCTTGATGCTAGGGCTGTTCGATGTAGGGTTGCAAAAGAATCGAATATGTTCGATTCGATTCGCATTTCGATTCGAAATATTCGTATTCAAATTCGAATATTTGAATATCGAACACGAATACAAATAGTTTTTTCAATTCGAATAGTTACCGAATAAATACGAATATATCATTATTCGATTCGTAAAATTCGATTCGTTTTGAATTATATAGAATAATATATTATATACAGTATTACGCATAATTATATGAATATGTCATTCGATTCATAAAATTCGATTCGTTTGGAATTGTATAGAATAAATATCGATTCGTTTAGAATTATGCATAATTAACAGGTATGTTTTGGAAAACAAATTGAAAAATTCGAATATTCGAATATTCACGAATCATTTCGAATATCATTATCGAATCGAATCGATTTTACGATTCGTCACGAATCGAATACCGAATACGAATATCAGATAAAATTAACGAATTCGAATAACAAATGCAAATATTCGATTCGGTTCGGTTCGTTTGCAATCCTAGTTCGATGCATGTTCATGGGATATCCTGAGGGAATCAAGGGAGACAAGCTATGGTGCTTAGAAGTTGGAATGGGAAGGTGTATTATTAGCAGGGATGTGGTGTTCAATGAAAAGGAAATGGCTTACAAGACTCAGGGGAAAAACAGCCTGGAAACTAGAAAAACAGATAAGGGTGGTTCTGTGGAGTTTGAGGTGGAGCAACTTGCATCGATAATGATGAAAGCGCTCAAGAATCTGGACAGAATGGAAGCTGGCAGGCGGACCAGAGGAGGATCCTGATATAGAAGATGATCAGCAGGGTTACAACCTAGTTAGGGATAGGGAAAGAAGGGAGGTTCGAGCTCCAAGAAGATATGGCTGTGTAGAAAATGTAGCCTATGCATTTGCAACTGTGACAGGTTTAAAACTGGGGAAGACTCGCTCATATGATCAAGACATGAAGAGGAAAAGATGCGGCAAATGGAGGAAAACTAAGATAAAAAGGTTGAGCTCAGGGGTGATCTCAGGTGATGAAACAGTCAAGCAAGTTTTTGGCACAAATTCAAGATTGTGTCTGAACTATGCTGACTGTGCAAAGCTTCCCTGAGTACAGGGGAGGTGGGCCAAGAATGAAGTGTTGTGATTTGAACTTGAGGTGGAGAATTGTGAAGAGCAAATTCAAGTCAAGTAAGGAATTAGCTGATCTGTGATAGTTTGCTGAAGAACGGAAGCAAATGGAATCGAGGAAATTGCTAAGTGCTGAAGTCGTCAAAGGAAGAACGAAGAAATCGTCGAAGGATATGTCACTTATAAAGACGCTAGCGCTGAAGACGTTTTCTACTGTGGACTTATTTTAAAAAGTGAAAACAGTATTGAACGAGATATAAAAAGGGAGCAGCACACCGGCGGGAAACTACAGTTCATCTTCTTTGTTTGATAGCTGTAACAAAAAAACAGATTGTGTAGCTCTGTAATTCTCTCAAAGTAATCAAAAGATTCTTCTTGGTCCCGTGGAGTAGATAGCAAGATCGAACCACGTAAATTCCAAATTTCATTTTCGTTTACGGTTTCTCGTTCAAGATTCGCATATACAAAATCTGAGAATCCGATTCAATCACACGAATTCAAGCTCAGTATATTTGGGTAATTTCAGTCTGATTCTCCAACAATATCAATTTGGAACAATTTTCTTGTATTAACCAATTATGACAAAAATTGAAGTTTTGATGGCAAAAGAAAAAAGAAAGTCCCGGACCAAAACCAATGTATTAGCCAAGAACAACTTAGTTACCCAAAAAAATTCGAATTTCCTAAACATATATGATAATTTCCATTTGTTAAGTTGAGGTGGTAAATAGCAAATTGAGTAAAAGTTACACTGTTTTCATTTGTTTCAAAATTAACCCCATAATTTTTGTTATATCGTTTTGTCTTGCCTGCGTATTACTCAAAATCTCATTGAAAATTTGACACTTGTCTATCCATATTTAAAAACCGATTAAACATATGCCACATTTCAAATTTTAACCGCACTTGGCTTATACGCAAATAGATAGGTAAGACAATACCTTCTCATTTGTTACTGTTTTCCCACTCAGGTATTAACCAGGATTCATCGCATTTTACCATTTTTTGTCATTTTCTCTTCTCAATTATACAGTAACAATGATAAGGAAAATCGTATTGATTGTTTACTATCGAAATACAATTTTCGAACAATTACTAATTATGATGATAATCTACTCGGACGTTTGGGGAATGGCCCTACAACAGCAACGGTAAGGATCGGTGCCATTTTTTTAGCAAATGCCGCCGAGTTTGTAGCCTTTGCCAATGCAAAACTTGTAGCAACTCCGGCGACCGAAGGACATTCTCCGTAGCAGTCTAAGGTTTGACTCCATGCGAATTCTTCTAATGAATTTTTCAGCATATAATAATAAATTATTATTTTTATTTTTTCGAATCGAATTAAATAAATAAACAGTACCTGAAGCCAAGAATAAGATAACACATAAGACCGTCATGAGAGATGTTTTCTGTCAATTTACGAAAGTCATAATTAATTAATATGAGACGAGACTGGATTGTTTTCAAGGTGTTACGGACCACTTGTTATATAGACAAATTTTGGAGATAATCTACTTTTATTGATTATACTTTGTGATATCACCACACCTTATTTTCTTACATCAGTAATACCGTGAGATTTTTTAATTGATATTATCCGTCAAAACTTTGCAGGGAAATAATTCTTGATTGATATTGGTAAAAGAAAAAGTGCAAATTACGAGTCAGGCCCCAATTCATATATTCAATTAGAGATAAGGACTCATGTAAGTTTCATTTATAGATAATGACCCAATTTAAGTTTCATTTAGAGAACATGACTATTAAATGTCCCAAAAAATGTATTAATATCATCATAATAATAAGTAAAGGCTATTTGTTTTGAGGCCCATTTCACGGGTGGACTGCGCTTCCCATTTATTAAAGGGTTAATTAAAGATCAGGCCCTACTAACATATTTAGCTTCCAGGCCCCATTTGAATTTGGTTTAGGATAAAGGACCTTTCGAAAAATTCAGTGAAAACTACCTAAAGGCTTCGAAAAGACATAATTATGCCTGACATATGCGAAATTTACCACAGGATACCTAAATGATCCGATTACAGTTGTCGAAATAAATATAACAGTTTTGGGCTGAAGAAAACACTTCCATTCATTTGGATAACAAATTGTCTGTACTGAGTACAATATCACATATATTTAGTAACAACTTTATCAGTTATAATGTCAATACTAATACAACGAATAAATCAGAGGAAATACCTAAATGATGCGATAAGACATATTTAACCCTACATATGCCAAAGCGACGGAAAATACCTGAATGATGCGATAACAAGTTTCGAAAAAATAATAACAGTTTCGCATCGATCTCTCCCAACAAGCGACGAGATTTCACGTTCAGACTCGAACAAATCTCCACGATTGTGATGATATAAGGTGAAATTATCATTAATTTGATCATAAGTGTTGATAAGTTTCGGATATTAGTGACGTTAACACCACGTTTCTTTTAGTAAATAACAAATGACGCCGCAAAAGTAACACATCATTCAATAACAATACTGCTTCCTGCAATAACACATTCCTTACACTCAAGTGATCTAAAGAAAAAATTCACGTTCCAAATTCAACCAAATCTCGACGTTACTAACAGCAAAAGGTTGTATCGGCTTCAATTTTTCATGGGTCTTCGTAATCAAAGAGAATTTTCGAAGTTCATAAATCACGAATGCTTCAAACACAATTCGGAAATTTTATTTAATACGGTGAAATCTCGACTTTAATGACCGGATGATGTAAAATCGACATAATTTCATCATGGGCATTGGTTATCGACAACAATTATTGATGTTAATCATGAAATAACGAAAAATTTTGATGACATCTAAGCGGTAAACGTTTGCTAATTAAATGGTTACTGGATAACACTTCATGCTTCCTGGGTAACAATTCATGGAAAAATAATACCATATGTCTTGAAGTTTATAACAATTATTTTCGCATAACGAACATATGATGGGAAAATAATAACGACTCGTCACCAGTAAATAACACATGTAGTACCCAAGTAAGGCAAAGAGGAATAGATCGTAAAATGTTGGAAACACCCAAATAAAAATTGAAACCGCTCGAATCTCCGACGTAAATGACTCAGTAAGGTTAAAATCGATGTCAATCTCTCATGTTACCAACGAAAAAAATCTGAAATTTATCATCGAATAATGTGATTAATACAATTCAAAATTTCGTTGAAAAACAGGTGAATCTCGACTTTAATGAAGGTAGATTCGACTAAGTTTGATCACGAGTCATTGTAATTGAATGAGATTATTAATGTTGATAATGTGATAACGAAGAATTTTGATGAGACCTAATATTGGAACGTTTGTCAATTAAATAGTTGGTTGGTAACATTCCATTTATTCTGAGTAACAATTCACGCATTCTGGGTAACACATCATTAAGAACATTCTAGAAGTTTCTAGATTGACAGATATATTAACAGTACAATAACTTAATATTACCACATTGCCTGCAAATAATACCACATGCCTGATAAAAATAACAATATAAACAAAGCTTATAACACATTTGTAGCTACAAGTACCACAAAATAGTTAATCAATGCCACATTACTATTTCGACTAATTTCGTTCATAAATTCATTTAATTCGGATGCATAAGATTGACACTCATGGAAATAGATGATATGATGAAGCTAAATCACAAAATTTCTTAAAAGACACGTTTTGTGAATGTTGATATCAATATGTGAAAGTTGAGATAAAACATCATGAAAACATATAGTTCTTCCTTCACAACATATACTAGTATCTCTTTTAATGAGACATAACGTTACGAATTTTATCACAAACGTATTCAAAGTTCAAAAGTAAACCAAAATATTATTTTAGATGTCGTAAATCTGTATTTGATACATTCTCGAAGTTATTTGTTAAGGAATATTAACAGGATAATTCGTTAACGTCACCAGTACCAGATTGCCCGCATGTAATACTAAATGTTTGCTATATAATAACAAAATGAACCTATCGAATAACGTGTTTAAAGAAAATGATACCACATAATAGGTTTCCAGTACCACATTACTAATTCGATTAATTTCGCTCATAAATGTACATTGTTCGAGATTTACAAGATTAACATCTTGTAAATGTATGATTTGATGCATTTATCACACCAAATCAAATTGTTCGATTGAGGTGGATGGTAGTGAATGTTTGAGGTCAATAGTAATTAAAAACATAGACTATTACTTTGTTCCTTGAAACATCACATATGAATTTCAGCACGGAAGCCATCAAAATTAAAAATTGAACCACCAATATCATTTTATATGTCATAAATCTTGAAACATTAAGGTAACCCTGACTTAAACTTTAATCTCCATAAATACATAACCCTAAACTTTGGTACGACAACTACAGTAATATAAACAACTTTTAGTAACACATTTAACTAATGGATAACAGTTAAATAGTTATTAGTAACACATTTGCACTGATTAGCAATCCCGCCCAAAATCCCAATCGTGGCATAAATCCCGCTCAATTAACCCAATCAATCCGCAAATCCCGCCCAAAATTTAGCACGTATAGTAAATCCATCCAAAACCAATATCCCGCCCAAATTCGAAACAGTTCTGCTAAAAAAATACCATATCAATACTTATGAAAAACAAAAGCAGATCCTAATATACCACTTTAGATATTCCAAGTAAAGCTACGATTTCATGTAGTAACAGTTGCCTAATTATCGAAACAGGTCTGCTAAAACAATATCATATCAATAGTTATGAAAACAGTAGAAGGACATAATATACCACTTCAGATATACCAAGTACCGCTTCAATTTTAGATAGTAACAGTTCAATGCAAAAAATTAACGAAACATGTTTGTTAAAAAAATACATCAATACTTACGCACAGTAAAAATACGTCATAATATACCATTTTAGACAATCTAAGTAACACTTCTATTTCATGTAGTAACAGTTCGATGCCAAAAATTATACAGGTCTGTTAAACAAAATCCCCAATCAATACTTATGAAAAACAAAATTAGGTACCAATAATCGACGAAGAAGTCGATTATGAGTTACCACTTGTATTATGACCCACTTTGTTCTTAGTAGATAAAAAATACCACATCTATACTTATTATAAACAAACGAAGTCAGAAGATATCACTCCGCCGGACAAAAAAATATCGCTTACGAGTAATGGAGTAACGTATCTTGGTACTGTTACGTTATGACGCAACCTAGTAACAATAATGCATGAAATAGTAGCACGTATTCCAGATGAATCGATGCCTGCCATACGACCTTCTTCACACAACCTATGTTTTAGGAGGTGACGATTGTTTCAAAATTCGCCGAGCCTATGAAATGTCCAAAATATGGGTACCTCGAATACACACAGATTAGCTGCAATTGTTGTGAAAATCTACTTCGATTTGGCCAGATTTTTCTCAAATTTGAACCCATAAAAAAATTCATTACAATTCTTACATCGTACTTCATCAATGCTAGAATAAATCCTACGTGACACGTCGAAAACGATTGGTTGATGGGGAAGTCGATTGTGCTCGATTCGTTGTGAAAACTGGGTTTCAATTATCCGAATAACTAAATATAAATCTGTCAAAACATTTTACTATCAAGAAGTAACATATTATCAGTTTAAAGTAACGGTTGGTTACTACGGTAACAAGTTGTCGCATCTCTGTAATACTCCTTCAGAGAACACTTTATGAAGGGTATTTTAGTCAAAACATAGTTTGGGTCTTTACCTTTAAATTTTTTCATAAAAGTCCTTAAAACGAAATAAAAATATGACTGGGCCGATCACTATATTTAAAATTGTCTAGGCACAAATCGTCCCTTTATTAAATTCAAAGGGCTTGGACTGCGCTTTCCATTTATTAAATTGAAAGGGCTTAATATTTTTTTTCTCGTCATAAGTGGATCGGCAATTTGACGACTTAAAAGCCTTGCGATTCTAATGCTAAACTAACTTTGAAAATCGAAGTAAATATTAAGACAAGTCGTGTCACCTCCTCTGTCCTCTTCTCAATCTCCAATGAATAATATCTTGCACGGATTTTGATACAAAATAGCTTTTGATCTAATTAAGTTTTAAAAAGCCAATTAATTTATGTGAAAATATATATTTGGACATAGACGTTGTTAATCTGATCAATCAAAGACTCAAACGCAATACAACGATCTGGTCGAAACTTAGTTAAAATATATTTAGACAGATTCTTCTAATTGAAATGCGTAAACATATATAATAAAATAACGCCACCGACAGGAGTCGTCAATATGTCAGCAACAACTGGTTTTTGCCAGATTCGGTTTTGACATAAAAATCAAATTAAACAAGCAAATCAAAAACAGGAAAATGATTCCCACAGTTAAAAATAGTAAATATCTTATACTAAAAATAAATCCTATCATCCATCCATTCCATCCAGTATAAAAATATCTGAAATGATAAAAATCTCATCCCGGTGGGGTCATATTATATTTTTTTATTTTATCTTCACACTTGATTTGCTCCCCAACTCATCCATATCCACAAAGCTGATGATACTATATTTGTTAGTTTCATACTTCCACTTCGGGTTCTAGACCCTTCCAGCCTTAATATAAAACCCAGTTCGTCCAAAAATATTAGGAGAAGAAAAGAAATATTTGTAAGAAGTTTCCATATTTCCATTGGATCCTTTTCTCACCTTACTAGTCGGCATAGTTAGAGAGCAAACATAACAGTAATGTGTTCGAAGATTGAAGAGTTGGTATGGCTCAACGGTAAAGTAGTTGTAAGAGAACTGATCTCATCAGATGAGCATACAAACATGCCACTATGGCATCGCCCCTTCGAACAAGAAGAAGAAATCTCAGATATAATTGGCTTTGCTCCATCAACACCAATACGAATGTTTGAGCCCATCACCAACACTTTCACAAAAAGGAGTAAGAAGCGAAAAGCCCTAAATGATGATGATCATAAAGATCACTTACTTCGGTTAGTAACTATTCTTTTTTAAAATTTTTCCTTGTAGTTTTAGAGCCTCTTTTTTGAGCTTATTTTCCTGTTTCTTTGATATGCAGTGGGACGAGCCCAAAGTAATAAATGCATTGTCGAGGTTTAAGGGCCGAAAGAAGAGTCGGAATGTTGTAATGATTGTTCGGTTTTCCCTTTAGTAGTTAATTATATTAGTCGGTTTGAAGGGATGGACAGTAAGTGGTAATTATATTATAATTGTAAGATGTAACTTAGTGCAATTTTCTCATCAGATGCAATACTCGCGTGAAACTAATATTTGGCAAAGATGAACTTACATACACCAACACAGTCCCAAAAGAAAAGAAGAGATATTTGGAAATGGAAGAGTCCATCTCTCGCATAATTGATAGACTGGGTTGTTTGAAAATTATGAATATGCTCAAAATCGGCGAATAAGAGATTGATGAGACAGCAACCTTTCGTTGGAAAAAAAATAAAAATTGATGAGATGAAAGAAATGCAGATTAATAAATTGAGGTAAAACTTTACTTAGATTCCTATTTGGCAAATTATCACATAACTCACATGTCGGAGAAAAATATCACTTAACTCCTCTTTGTACCAGTTTCTTCAGTCACACTGTACATTTTCATGTTTGTATTGTGTACCACAATACGTTGATATAGTGTATCTAAATGTACCTGCGGCGGATCGGGCACTAATCTGTCAAAAAATTAGGTACATTGTAACATCACATTTAGGTACTGTGGTACACAATACAAACATAAAAAGGTACATCGCCACTTCAAAATGTAGTACGAACAGTGAAACGGGGAGTTAAGTGATATTTTTCTCTGATTGGAGAGTTATGTGACAGAAAGTTTGCAAATAGGGATTTAAGTGAAAGTGTCCCAACATAAACTAATTGTATAAGGAGTATATTCTTGCTTGTATAACTGTATTGATCTTCTGATGTGATAGTATAATCTCTTTCTATTAATTACTTTATCTTTATTGGACTGTTATCCACGGATTATTTTTTCATCCACGATTTTAATTTTGAGCATTAGGTAGGTAGATTTCGAATATTTAATTATGGGGAATTCCACTTAGTACCCCTGTGTTTTAGGCTTTTTCAGCTGGTGCCCAAAGTTATTTTCAATTTCGGAAGGTACCCTTGTATTTAAGCTTTTTCTAACTGGTGCCCAAAGTTATTTTCAATTTCGAAAGGTACCCTCTGTATTTAAGCCTTTTCTAACTAGTACCCAAAGTTTTTTTTCGATTCCAGATGGTACCCATGTGTTTAAGGCTTTTCTAACTGGCATCCAAAGTGTTTCCAAGGTAGATACATCAACTATAACGTCGTGATTTTAAATGACTAAATGCGAGATTTTTTTAGGTGTAAGCCTTGTTAATTGCTAATGGAATTCTAGAAATGACTAAAAACAGTTCCGACACCTAATCACATTTGTAGCTTTTAAAAATCACGACGTTATAAGTTAGGGGTATCTACCTTGAAAACATATTGGACGCCAGTTGGAAAAGCCTTAAACACATGAGTACCATCTGGAATTGAAAAATACTTTGGATATCAGTTGAAAAAAGTCTTAAACACAGGGGTACCTATCGGAACTGAAAATAACTTTGGACACCAGCTGAAAAATCCTAAATATAGGGGTACCAAGTGGGATTCCCCTTGAATTATTTTTAGGCCGAACTATGCATCTTGATTAGGCCTGCATGTTTGTTAATGGACTTTCTTAGCGTTTTCAGGCCCATTATTGTCGGCCCATTTTAAAAATTGTATGCTTTCAACAAACAGATGACATTGAGCTCTATATTTTGTAATGTTGAAGAATTCATCGGATCAGATAAGCCCTAACTTGAAGCCCCATTTCTTTCTTTCTCTTCAAGACAGCTCTTTTTTCTTTGTTCATATCAATTTCAGGCTAATCGTTTCGAATACCTCAATCCCCGAACCTAAATCCGAAGCACCACCACCACCATGGGCCAAGGCACACCCGGCGGCCTCAACCGCCACCCTCCGTCCGACCGTAAATCCTCCGACGATTCGAAAAAGGAAAAGAAGTACGAACCAGCAGCCCCGCCGTCCAGGGTCGGACGCAAACAGCGGAAGCAGAAGGGTTCCGAAGCTGCGGCTCGGATACCGAACGTAACCCCTCTGTCAAAGTGCAAGCTCAGGCTCCTCAAGCTAGATCGCATCAAGGACTACTTGCTGATGGAGGAAGAGTTTGTGGCGAATCAGGAGAGGTTGAAGCCCCAAGAGGAGAAGACCGAGGAGGATCGGAGTAAGGTCGACGATTTGAGAGGATCTCCGATGAGCGTGGGGAATCTCGAGGAGTTGATCGATGAGAATCACGCTATTGTTTCGAGCAGCGTGGGGCCGGAGTATTATGTGGGGATACTGTCGTTTGTTGATAAGGATCAGCTGGAGCCTGGCTGTGCGATACTGATGCATAATAAGGTCTGGCTATTTATTTATTCGTGATGGTTTTATGTGGTGTATATGCATTGGAAGAGATGCAGTTAGATTTCTTACTTTCGCTGGTTTTACTTGGGATTCTCAATGCTATATAGGTCTTATTTTGTTATATGAGGCGAATGATTCTTGGTCTGTGAGTCCAATGTTTAGCTGAAATGCTAGATATTCTTAGCCGGCTCCAATGAGCAAGCTGTTGTTCAATTGACCTCAGTTTGAGAAGCATTATGATTTCTGTATCTGTTGTTCCTGGATAAGGACCAATTGGAGACTGGCTTTTATGCTCCGACGGGTTCGTAATTGTTTTAAGGAATTTGGGATCATGATTTGGTAGTTGATGCCATTTCGGTTCTTAATGTGCTTGTCTCTTCTATGTTTTCATTTTATTGCGATTTGCGACGCTTATATATATGAATGGATACATGTATGTGCTTGTAGAATTAGGGTCCTTGGGATTTTTTTATTGTTTGATCTTGTAAACTTGCTCAGGAGTTCGTTTCGGACAATTGCAGATACTCTCTGTTGTTGGATTACTGCAAGATGATGTCGACCCGATGGTGTCTGTGATGAAGGTTGAGAAAGCTCCATTGGAGTCATATGCTGATATTGGTGGTCTTGATGCCCAAATCCAGGAAATCAAAGAAGCTGTTGAACTTCCATTGACTCACCCCGAATTATACGAAGACATTGGTATCAAACCTCCCAAGGGTGTCATACTATATGGAGAGCCTGGAACTGGGAAAACACTACTTGCAAAGGTATGCTTAGTCTGTTGTTATAGCTCTTATCTTATCATCAAAGGCACACATTATCTTCTTTTCCCAGTAGGCTAGGCCTGCCTATATCTGATTTTGAGCCTATCAAACGTGCCTCTCCCTCTCGGTTGAGATGTTGGGTCAAGTTATAGTTATTTAACTCATCTTGAATCGATTTTTATGGAAATAAGAATCCACATTGTTCCTTGCTTCTCCATATAATTTCGGAACTCTCTTGAATGCACTTAATCGCTGCAGGCAGTGGCTAATTCAACATCAGCAACGTTCCTCCGTGTTGTTGGAAGCGAGCTAATCCAAAAGTACCTCGGTGACGGTCCTAAACTGGTTAGAGAGCTCTTTAGAGTCGCCGATGACCTCTCACCATCCATAGTCTTCATCGATGAAATTGATGCAGTGGGCACTAAGAGGTAAATGTCAATGATAATAGCAGCTGTTTCATCAAGTAAGTTACATTCGTTGCGTACGTCAATTTTTTTTATTTTTCTCAGGTATGATGCCCACTCTGGAGGAGAACGTGAGATTCAGAGGACTATGTTGGAACTGCTGAATCAGTTAGACGGTTTCGACTCAAGAGGAGACGTGAAAGTTATCCTCGCAACTAATAAGATCGAAAGCCTCGACCCAGCCCTACTTAGGCCTGGTAGAATCGATCGTAAAATAGAGTTTCCTCTTCCCGATATCAAGACAAGGAGGCGCATATTCCAGGTTATTTATTCGTATATCTAGGCTCTGGTACCATGGGAAAAATTACATTGACATATGTATGGGGTTGTACGATATTTAGATACATACGTCGAGGATGACGTTGGCTGAGGATGTGAACCTTGAAGAGTTTGTCATGACGAAAGATGAGTTCTCTGGGGCTGACATTAAGGCCATTTGTACTGAAGCTGGTCTGCTTGCTTTGAGAGAGCGTCGTATGAAGGTAATGAAAGCTTAAGCCTTTATTTTTACTGGTTAGATTTCTTAAATGAGTCTGTTGAAGATTTTGTGGAGCATTAATTAAGACTTCTTTTGTATGTTTCGATTGTTTTAAGGTTACGCATGCTGATTTCAAGAAGGCAAAGGATAAGGTTATGTTCAAGAAGAAAGAAGGCGTCCCTGAGGGTTTATATATGTGATGTTATATGTCGTTTCTGTTTCCATCTATGGAGTTTCTGTTATTTGCTGCACGTTTCGCTTTGCAATGATTTGGGATCTTTGACTGAATTCTATGTGGAACGGAATTTTAAATTATATCCCATTTGAGATGGGTTAATATAGCTAGCAGCAGCTAATGTAATTATGAAGCTCAAAACTTTGATCCTACGCAGATCAAATTAAGAAATACTCGTTCAAACATGTAGCACGCCTAGATAGAAATGAATTTCTACACTGAAATTAATCTTTAGAACTTCACAACTGATTGTTATGAGAACGTCTCGTTAATCAAATATGCAACAATCGACAACCGAAATCCTAAAGATTAAGAATATGCCCAATTCCGTAAAAACGAGTACATGCAACACTAATCAATATGAGGTATCCGAGCTCTACAAAGGGAAGAGATTCCATTTAAGGGAAAGAGGAGAGACCTTCAAAGGTGTATGTAATGTAAACTTCCAAAAATGGAAGACAAAACTCCCGCGTAAACAGAGAAGAACCAAAATAAAAACTAGACTAAACTACAAATGAGACTACGAAAAAAGGGCTTGTGTAGATTTAAGGATTCGTGGAGAGTAAGTATGAGAAAATAGGTCTTGTGTATAGTCGTCGTCAATGGTGTGTTATTGCTCGTTCTTGTGTTAAAATAGGCGTATGCCATGCGTGATTCTTTTTCATTTCGAAACTATAGTGTGAATGGTCGCGAGAGTTGTAGAAATTATTTGGTCACAGATATTCAAAACAAACTTAAACGACATTACACAGAAGCAACACAAACTTCGTACAAAGATAAACCTAAGAAAAATCAAACCAAACGAAAACAAAAACAGTCAACAACAGTGGAAGAGACGCAGATAAAGTCAACGACTTCAAGGACTCGGCAACACGCCAGCACCCACACCACCACCGACGCCGCCTCCGCCGCCAGCACCCACACCACCACCGACGCCGCCCCCGCCGCCAGCACCACCACCAAAGCCGCCTCCCAGACCTCCCAGACCACCAAGCCCACCTCCGGCGCCGCCGAGTCCGCCTAAGCCACCGCCGCCAAGACCTCCTAGACCGCCGCCAACAGGATAAGTTCCTATTCCTCCTCCCAAACCACTGAAGCTTCCAATCCCCCCAATATTACCGCCGGAGCCCACACCTCCACCGACGCCGCCGAAAGGTATGCCGTTGCCCCCCACGCCGGAGTAGCCACCAACGCCGCTGAAAGCATTGAAGTTCTTCTGATCGCTGAGGCCCGAAGAAGCTGGTAAAACCCTAGCTGCTGCTGCGCTTGTGATTACAAAGAGGGAAATGAGTAGGAAAATGGTTTCTGAAGAAGCCCACTTATTCGCCATTCAATATTTTTCTTTATTTTTCGCTGAGATTTAGGGTTTACAGAGTTTGGAAATGGTGAGATGAGGCTGCTCTCTTTTTAAAGAGGAGTTCATGAATTGAGTGGTTGAGGCCATTTAATGCCAAGAATCTCCTTCATATCTGTACGTTCTTAATCAAACTTGGGTTTTGAACTTGGGGATGGTCAAATTTAGCTTTTCCTTTTTGATTAATGCATGCATGAGAAATAGAATGGATGGCTTATAATATATTGTATGTACTATATATATCGATTTGTTTTTTGTGTTCGTAGTTTTATGTTTGAAGACTAATCACGTAACATAATGTTAAATTGAGAGTTCCAACCTAAAACAAATTGGTATTAGGTGGAGATGTCTCTTTGATTTATATACTAAGCCGGATGATATTAATTTCCCGATGTGGGACAGAAATTCTCAACACATACAAGGTTAAGTTGGTGGAGATTGTATTATTTTTAAATGTTATATTTCAAATATGCCCAGTCACTCATGTCTTGGCTGATTGATTCACAATCTGTACGTTAATGTAATGTTTTTAATAGGTGGTCTGTGAGGATTCGTACATCAAGATTTGTTTTGTCTTGGATAGGGATCAATTCATTTAAAAGTTTAACTTTTAGAAGTGTATTATTTGTAAATTTTTATATATTGTATTTCCAAAAGAATCCTTACACACCCGATTAAGTTCACTCCGACAAGAATTTAAATTTATTTTCGACTATACAGTGGCTAATGACTAATATCTTAACATAATGTGTATGGTCTCAATAGTCAAAGACCACGTAGGCTAAACTAATATAGAGTATGGGAAGTACTTGAGAGTTTATTTTCATCTATTTTTAGGTAGATAAAGAGTGCCTTTATATGTAATTTATGTATATTCAATGCTTTTCCTCAATTGGATTTACAATGAATCGGTAGATCACAAGGTGCGTGAATTAATAACTGTAACAAGAAGTAAAAGAAAAATCAAAGTTCATTATTAACTTCATGCACATGGCTTTGCAGGATTCAAGATATTAAATGGTAAACTCACATGCCCAAAGTTCATGTGAAAATAATGCTTCGAGTAAATTCATTGATCACTGATCAGAAATTCCAACCGTTGATTAATTAAATGTTCTCTTTTATTCCTGGGTTGGTTGGTTGTATTTTTTATTGACTGGAAGGAAATGAATAAAAGTAAATAAATAAATCATTTACTGTGGCAACTACCGCAGTAGTAAATAGAATTTAAATTTATTTATTGTAATTTGATCAGAGAAGAGATCAAATGAGGTGTCCCCTCTCACTGAAGCAAAGCAGTTGATATCGATCAATGAATCCCAACCACATTTGACACTGTCGTACGGACGTGTAAATTTAATGCATCACAATAATGTTATTTACGTGTCACATATATAGCTGGAAGTTGTAAAATAATCACGTAACAAATATTTATTTCTCTCTGCGCCTCAATTAAATAAGAAGTAACCAGACTCCTTTTTATTCTGTATAAACTATAAAGTAATAATAAGTTAGCCATTGTGTAATAAGAATATGATGTAAAACGGAGAAACACTGGTAATGCTTTTGGATACATTAGCATAGTGGTTGGGCCGTGCAAAAGCCCGAGACAATATTGAAAAGCCCAATAAATGGACGGGTCCGATCTAATTGCCTGCCATTCTAGGGACATTTAAGTAAAATGAAGCTATTACAACAAATAATAGAAAGATATTTCGTTTCTGAATTAAAAGTGAGAATGCCTTGGCTGCCAAAAATATTATTTAAAACTGAAAGTTCAATAATTCATGAAAGCTAAAACTGAATTAGGCTATAACAATCTGAATAAGTATTGAAACTTAGATTAGGCCCATAAAAGTTCACCACCACATTAGGAATAAAAGCTCCAATTCATCTATTCTACTATATCAAGGGTAGGGGCTAAGATAAACTGTCAATTGTTCGGTATCAATAGACCAATCAACTTTTTCTACATCTATTAAGATAAAAAAAGACTTATTAAACCACGTACCTTCCATAACCTTATAATAACTACCAAATGCTATGTTAGGTATCGTGAATCAAAGAATTCAGATTAAACAGTTTTGGTGATTGTCCAAACTTGACTGAGTATGCCGGTTAAACAAAGACTCAAGACCGGATACCAGTCATCAGTTTAAAAGCACACCAGATACCGGACCAGATAAAGTGCCAAGACCAGAGTACAACTACCGGAACTGACGAAGTGTCAAGATCGAAGTACAAAAACCGAACCTGCCACGTGTACAGAGATTCAAAATTACTTAAGGCGGGATGTTGAAGACTTGTGCTAAAGCAATTAATGCAAGGCAGCCAGGAGGAGGCAAGTTGAAGTTAAGTTTAGCATAAAAAGGAAAAAGCAATTGGCACAGTGCGAATGCTTTGAAGATCGGACAATACCCGTTTTTGGTAAAATGCATTTAATGCATGGTCCGGTACAAGGAGCTATCTCACAACGGCTCCATTCATCAATGCCAGCTATAAAAAGAAGACAGGCATGATCAAGAAACCACTTCACCAATTTTCAAGCAAAATCGAGCATAAGAGTATTACGACGTTGAGCGATTGAGAAGATCGTTGTAGGTGTTGTCCCCACTGTACTTACACCGGTGATCGGCTAGTAAGTGAGTTGTTTTCCGACGGACTGTAAAAAGCTGTTGAAGTAGGTGGATTGTATTTTACGACTTCCTAGGTGATTCACTAGATAAGGCTGAGGGCAGGTGGGTAGGTTGTACAGTGAGTGTATAACTAAAGGCTAGTGAACCTTCCTTGTGGGGAAGAAGGGGAGACGTAGGAGATTTAACTCCGAACACACGCTAACACATCACACTCATTATCGGTCTTGGTTCAAAACCAACCGACCTGCTTCCGCACAACTCACACTTAGATAAATATCGAGTACCGGTATTAGCCATAACCGGTTAAATACCAGAAAAAGAGACAAGCGTTTATTCACCCCCCTCTAAACGCATAAACCGATCCTAACAAGTGGTGTCAGAGTGGGTTACTTGATATTTTTCATACTAACCATGACTTTATCCGACCAGCTTATTATGTTTAGCAGGGAAAACTTCCTTAATGGAAGATAAGGCTCATGACCCACCTCTGCGCACAAGATAACGAGATGGTTGATGTGTTAGAAACTGGACCATTCGTGTTCAACAAAATAAACGAACGACACGACGTGGATCCTAACGAATTGCTAGAAGTTCCCAAGGAAAGACACGAGCTATCAATGCAGGAAAGACGAAAGGCAAACCTCGACAATATTGCCAAAAACATCATATTCAAGACCCTGGATATTGAAATATTCAGATAGGTCATGACGAGCAAGACTGCGAAAGAAATGTGGACCAAGTTATGTCAACATGGGGAAAACCAAGAAGTCTATAAGCTCAGGGACCATCCAGTAAAGGCACTGAAAGGAGGAGAAGGCTCCAATAGGACACATGTTAAGCAAGATGAACAAAATGAAACTACTAACACTTACTTTAAATGTGACAGGACCGATCACAACACCCATATTGGCTCCAAAGAGGAGGCAAACCGGCTCAAAGGGAGAAAGAGGTCACAAGCCTCTGCAACTAAAAAGAACTCCCACAGATGGGATGATACAGATTCCAAAGAGTCCAACTCTGAAGATGAATTGAGCAACTATGAAAGTGAGAAGGAGAATATTTGTCTGGTAGGAGATAAAACAGATCCAGAAGATAAGTTCACCTATGAAGAAGTTCTGGATGCTCTTTAGAACATGGCTGATGAGTACTGGAAACTAAACGAGAAGTTAAAGGTGGCAGAAAAGGAAAGATACTGGACCTCTTTTTGAGAAAATCACTCAATTAGAGGAAGAAAACCTCAGATTGAGGGAGTCAGCTGAAAAGAATGCCTCAGAAAACCAGAGGCTGTCTGCCTTGATCCAATCATGGACTAAGTCAACCGAAACATTCCGGTGTATTCAAGAATCATTAAGGGATGCTGACGATCGGATAAGGTTTGGGTACAACGAACAAGCAAACATCGATGAGGCGACGACGTCCTATCAACCGACTATGATACAGACTATAATACAGTTTCCACTTCTCCTATGGACAGGTCTAAGGAAACCGGAGTGGAATATAGCTTCAATCCCTCGATTTCCACATAAGAATTGTACCCCAGACAGTGAGGGGGAATAATGTGAATAACGTTTTGCAAAAGGGAAAATCTCAACAAAAGAGAAGTACTGGTTGTAACGACCCAACTTCCTAGATACGTATTTTGGCGGATTTTCGCAGCGTAAGCAGCGGAAAACCCATTTAATTAAAACTTTTAAAATATAATAATACAAATACGTTCGATGTCTAAATCTAAGTTCAAACCCAAACACATTTTGATTCATTTGGCCGAAGCCCAATAAGTCAAAGCCCAAATTTTAAAAACACGAAACATAAACTCGTTCCACAGGTCGCGTCCCATGTACTGCGCCGCCCTCAAAAGTCCGTGGAGTCACCGCCATCAGCCGTCTTACCTACACACGTAAACCCTGAGCTTTTGCCCAGTAGATGAAAATATGCATGAATGCAAATGCTCTCACATCCCAAACTCGACACATCTCACAAAATGCACGCTCGACTCTTTTATAATATCTCATCATCAACTCAACTCATCTCATCACAATCAGGGCCCGAGGCTTAGGAACTAAAGGCAACACGCGCGCGCAGGGGTCCGTAGCTCGGGAGGCCCCACTCCCCACAAGGGTCAGTAGCTCGGGAGGCCCACTCCCCACATCTCAATCATATAGTGCGCCTTAGTCCTAACCTCAACTCATATCATTCGACAACCATCAATCGGTCATAAACTACCCCACTGAACATCACTATACAATATTACCGTGACTCCACACAGTTCTCTCTTTTCGTACATGTGTATGCAAATGTCGTGCAAATAGAATGCAACATATAAAATGCATCATTTAAACAACAACATATCGGCCCGATATATAATCTCGGCCCGATCTAAAAAAAACTATCATACACCAAATAATTCGGGACCAAAGCCCGCGTTCCGATTTAATCGACCCGAAACCTTAACCACAGAAACTCTCCCGAAATTCACTAATAGTTCCCAAAATTTAATCATTTTTACTTTAAGACCCTAATTTCACAATTGGTCCCTAATTTAATATATTTTAAAATTCTAACGTCCAACTTTCAAAATATCACTTAAATTTCTAATTTAAAAATATCTTTATGAATTTTGCACTTAAAATCCCAAAATCTCATAATATACTTTTTAGGACCAAAAATTTTCCTAAGTTTCAGATCTGCCCCGAAAGCTTTAGAAATTTCTTTAAAAATCTCCCTTGTTCGGATTTTACATTCTCAGCCCCCAGAATTTTAAAAATTTTCAATCTAGTCTCCAAATTTTTGAAAACAAAACTATTTTATACGGCTGTTTTGCGACAGTTTAGTATTTCTCAATGATCACAGAGCAAACGACGTCCGATGGACCTGAAATTTTAAACATGGATAAAGAACTTGCAAAACTTGATTCTGTCCAAAGGGATTTTTAATCCGAATTTTAGTCGTGAGATATGAATTTTTGAACCTCTTGGCCGAAATGGATAAAGAAAACCCTGGAAAACACTAATCCTCCCCAGGTTTTGTTCTATCCTCTTAATCACAAGTCCTCTAACTCTATTATTATGTTTCATAGACCTAAACTTCATAAAGATTAAGGTATTAAGCTGGCCGAATTTTAGCATGTAAGCATCATCGCGAAAATCATACAAGAAATTCACGTTTAGCACATAAACACGTATAAATTCGAAAGAGATCATGCAATCACGAAAAATTCACGGATTCAAAACTTGTTTACGTGTGTAGGTGATCTTCACCTACCTTAATCCGTAGAAAGTTGCGTTACGAGTGTTTAATCCCGACCCTTCGATCCCGAGCTCCTCCTCGTCCGTGAGCTTCTCCTTTTCTTTCCTCCTCTTCTTCCTCTCTTTTTCTTTCTTTTCTCTTTCTTTCCTTTCTTCCCTCTCCCTCTCGGTTACTCTTCCTCCCTTCCTCTCTATTTCTTTCTTTTACTTATTGATTATCATTCTTGTCTTCATGCACCAAATGAGGTGTATTAGTTGAGGAGCCTTTGTTTTATTCCATAAATTATGTAATGGTGATTAGATGATGATGAGCTCTCCCCAACGTGGCCTTCCTCTCTTTTTCTTTATCTTATGGGTTGTAAATTTGTCCTAAAGCAATGAGGTGTATTAGGGATCTTTATCTTGTCCTTATGTAACCAATGAGGTTGTATTAGTTGCATTAATTGGTAAGAATTTTTTTTTTTTTTTATTATACCAACCAACTTTATTAATTCCCTCTCTCTCATTTTCGTTTTTGATGTCCTTTATTTTATTTATCTATTATTATTATATATTTTTTTATTTATTTATTTATTTGGGCTTTCACTTCTTGTTTTTTGCCCAATTAAATTTTATTAAAGGACCCAACTCCAAACCTTTTATTTTGGGCCATTATTTTCTTCATTTGGCCCATAGATAAATTTTTGGTCCATTTAAATTTTTCAGGCCCAATTGTAAATTTTGGGCTCGTTTCGAAAAGAAATCGTTTCTTGTTCGAAATTCGATTCCGTACATTTCGAATATTATTGAAGTAATCCCGTATAAATTTTACGGGTATTACACTGGTATATATGACAACCTACAGAAGGGAAAATCTGAACGACCAAGGGGGAATACCAGTACGAATAACGGCACACAAAGAGAAAGACCTCTACAATCAAAGGGAAATACAAGAGCGAGCAGCAACCCAAGAAAAGGAAGACCTCAACAACCGATGGGGAATGCTCACAATCCAAAACTGGAAACACAAGGTCACAAAAGACCTAGATATCGGTCGCAAAACAGGAACAATAAATATAGATATCTTATTGATCCTGTAACTGGACGACACGTTAGGACAATCCAAGTCTGGTTACCAAAGATCTAATCCCTAACCGGACCCAAAATAACATGGGTACCAAAGACTTTGTCTGTTCTTGTAGGAATACTTGCAGGAACCCAACCAGTCCGGCTAAATTCTAGACAGCAAATGCTGTCGGCACATGATCGGGAGGGGAAAAGAACTCTCACTAGTATCAAGTCATGTGCCAAGGGAATCGTTACCTTTGGGGATAGCTACCAAGGTAAAATTATAAGATAAAAGATACTCTTAGGCAGTCTCACTAAAAACTGAGGCATAACCACGCTAACCGGACGAGGAACTGACAATACCGACACTCTAAAACTGGGATAAGCAAGTCCTTACATTTCAATGAGTTTGGTCACCAGTGAGTTCAAAAGATGACTATGATACAAAAGGATTGGATCACTAAATCCTAAATGTTCCCATAGATGATTAGGAGTAATCTAGTCTTCGCCCCACCTCCATCAACTATCCCTAATAATAAGCTTAAAGGGAAACTAGGCAGAAACTAAACTTCAAAATTTTGCACTAACACCATAACTTGAGGACCATGGTGCACACCATGAGTCACATATTGGCATACCAGTTCAGGAAATAGTGCAGGTAAGGCAGGATACCGGACGACTGAAGGAACAAAACCGATGACCAAAACCCAAGTTACATCAGTCAGTCAAAGAACCAGCTGAAGAAGCTTTATTCTAAGAAGTTCGAGCAATTAAGGGATCAACCGGTTTCAACTGCACGATGAAATATCTATCTCAGAGTAAACCGGCATGATGTATCTTAAAGCTGTTGGGGATATGCCCTCGGGATGCCATTCGAGGATGTAATGAATAGGGCATAAACATGAATTTATTATTCACTTTAATATTTGGATATTGTATTCAAATATTTATTTATGAAATTTACAAAAGGCATATTATTTATTTACCTATCCAGTCTTACTAGGCATCCGATGAGACGGTAAATAAATAAATCCCATATATACGAGTTTAGTCACCGATTCTCATGGGATGAGAGAGGGGGCACCGGTGAGCTATTATTCTCGGATATTAAATTAGTCCATTAGTCTTAGACTTCAGTAGGGTGCCTGAATGTCAATCATGACTTATTTGTTGACGACTCTAAAATGGTTGTGTCAACTATTCACTTGGGAATGGGAGGTCATAACATTGATATGAGTTGAATCGGGGATTAACTTATATTTGGACACGACTCGTAATCGAAGGTCACATGGCTAATTACTCGCTGAGTGTCAATGATCGAGCGATTGACTATAGTAGTGTGCGTGGAGCTTAGACCGAAGGGTCATTGACAGAGTTGGCTTTGGGGTCCTGACTTGTCACTAGTTTGCTAGGCCCGTCTTGTTCGAGGTTGAACATGGGTCAGCGGCGACATGCAGTCTTGACAATGAAGTGCAACTGCTGGGCATTGACAATCGTGAGGGATTCACAACCTAGCAAGTAATCGAGGTATATGTCCTATGCATATTCGTGGACGGGGAATTACAAAATCTTTGCAAAGTATAAAACTAACTCACGTGGGACGTGGAGTATAGTTTAGTAACTTCGTCGTCACGGATGAGTCATAGTGTCAGGTTAGTGAGTTTGACATTACCATGGCTCTCACTCGACCGGGACATATGTGAAGGGTCTATACGTAGTACGACGATCTATAGTCGGTTCGTAAAATACGAAGATCGTACTCAACACGGGATCTATTCGGTACCGTGGGATTGGCTAGGCGCTTACCGAATTCTGGGATTCCTCCCTTGCCGGGTTGAGATGAACAAAAAGAGTCGGGCTTAAAAAGGATCACTGAGACAGTATCTGATAAAGTGAGATGTGTTATTATTTAACGGGCTTGGAGTCGTTAATGAAATGTTAAATATAAGTTTTAGAAACTATGTTTACATGGGCTTAGATTCCCGAAACGAAATAATTAAGAATGGAGCATAGATAGGGTTCACAACCACGAGCAAGGCTCGTCACGGTTATGAATCCCGCCTGAAAAGTAGCAACGGATTCAAAAATTTGTATCTCCCAATTTAGACCTCGGATTGAGAATCCCTTTGGTCAGAGTCAAGATTGGTGAGTCTTCTTTCTGTGGTTAAAATTTCAGATCAATCGGACATCGTTTACCCCTCGATCTGAGAGATCTACGAAATTGTCGCAAAGCTGTCGAAGGTGTCACGGCCGTGACACCTTATGCACGAGGCCGTGAAGGTTGACAGAAGCCATGGTTTTTGGCCCCGACTTGGTCACGGCCGTGACCATCATGTCCTAGGCCGTGAAGGCCGTCAGGGACTTGTTCATGGCCGTTAATTGGGCCGTGGCGACGGGCAGAAGCTTGGCTAAGCTCGTCACGGCCGTGAAGGCCTTTGCGAGAGGCCGTGAACCGACAGTTTTTGGTCAAAACTTGTCCAAATCAAATCCAAATTCGTTCCTTGTTCTTTTGTTAGACTTGTGGGACAATGCCTAGTCATTAGATGATATAATACAAAGGAAACAAACAAGGTATGAGTCATATATGATATGATTTGGATTAATTATGATTAAAGTCAATTTCAAAGGGTGAAATTTGATTTAATCTTTATTACTTTGAATAATTTCGTCCATAACTTTAATCCAAGCTTTCACACTAAAACTAAGAGTTTAGAGAGTGGTGAGAGCATTTAGGTTGATATTTGATAAAAACCTAAGTGTTTGTGAGTTTTAAAAATCACACACACACACTAAACACATCTCTTCTAAAACATCTTCCCCACCTCTCTAGCCATCCTTGGGAGGTGGTGGAATTTGGATACGTCCCGGGATCGGCGTGACGATCTTGCCAAGGCGTTGGAGCTCGGAGAGGTCACGACGTTACCGGAGCGGACTACGACAACCAGAACAGCAAGGCGAGAGCTGGGATCTTCGCTACGAGGGTAAACTTCGAAAAACCCTTATTAAGTGTCATGCATATTTTCTTTTATAACCAAGCGATCCGGGGCTCCTTACGGGGAATTCGGGAAAGATTTTAAACTTCCGCTGCGCCCGAGATTCGATCTCAGGACACCCGGGGTTCCCCAACAAAAGCAACTCACACTAGTGGAGTCAACTAAGGGGGAACGTTTCACGATGGAATTGGGCCGGACGAAGAGCTCCAAATAAGTAGTACAAAGAAGCTCCAGATGGAGGTACAATATGAGGGAGATTCATCAAAAGAAACAGAACTGAGCTCAAAAATCTTAGGGAACTCATCAGAGACTTCAGTGCGAAATAAGGATAAGATGCTAGCCAGCATATTTGTTCATGTTGCTGTCTCAAACTCCAAGGACCAAGGCCTTAGAGAATAACTTGGTGAAAGCCAAGCAAGAACTGAACCAGTTTGAGCACTGCCAAGTTGTGGAAACAAATTCCAATACCGGATCAAATGGTGACCGACAAAGAACAGATGGAAGGAATCGACTAAGAAACATTCGCACCAGTCGCAAGAATTAAGGTCATTCAGTTCAAACATAGCACACGATGGATGCAGGCAAGCCTAACTGGCCACAACAACTAAAGCCAAACTCAGTCTGGCGGGAAGCTGCTGCCCTTATAATAAAGAAATCATGTCAGTCAAATGACTGAAGCATTAAGGAAGCTGATACACCTATGTTCCGAGAAAATACAAGTGAAAACTGTCATAGTCCAGAATTAGGTATTCTAGTCTGACCAAAACCGAAACCGAGATGACACACGGATAACCAGGTTGACCAGAAGGAAATCAATCTAATCGGAGAATCTGTGAACATAGATCAGAAAGCAGATGCTCAGAAGACCAGAATTTGGAAATGGTGACAGGAGAGCATATCCTATTTCATGGCGATCGTCTACAAGCCTAAGTTCTGGCAAAACCTACAGATTGGGTGTTGAACAGCTCAGCAGAAGCCACTCCCAAGAAGCCAATGCATTGGACAACACGCGATGGCAGGATGAACATTCAACACTAATCTAGGAGCAAAGAAGTGGAAGAATCGAAATCACAAAGACCGGTACCTCATTCAAAGAAGACCAGAAATTGTGCGATCAAGAAGGAGAAATCACTCATTCTTGATCAACAAATCAACAAGCGACAGACATTTACCCCAAACCACTCCTCAAATATAAGAGTACTACCAGTCCAGGAGAAAGGGCAGATGGCAGTACTAAAGCGAAGCAGAAGGCAGACTGGGACGTACCAGATAGACCGGACGATGCCATCAACCGGAAGATCGAAGAATTGTGCTATATCTAAGACATAGATAGGTTACAACGGTTGTAATAGATTGATGATTTATCTATCAAATCTCCTTGATATAATAAATACCTTTCTGCTTCGTTGAGTTTTGACAATCACCAAAAAGGAGGAAATTGTTAGGTATCGTGAATCAAAGAATTAAGATTAAACAGTTTTGGTGATTGTCCAAACTTGACTGGGTATACCGGTTAAACAAAGACTCATGACCGACCAGTTAGCAGTTTAAAAGCACGCCAGATACCGGACCAGATAAAGTGCCAAGACCGGAGTACAACTACCCGAACTGACGAAGTGTCAAGACCGAACTACAGAAACCGGACATGCCACGTGTACAAAGATTCAAAATTACTTAAGGCGGGATGTTGAAGACTTCTGCTAAAGCAATTAATGCAAGGCTGCTAGGAGGAGGCAAGTTGAAGTTAGGTTTAGCTTAAAAAGGAAAAAGCAATTGGCACAGTGCGAACTGCTTTGAAGATCGGACAATACCCGTTTTTGGTAAAATGCATTTAATGCATGGTCCGGTACAAGGAGCTATCTCACAACGGCTCCATTCATCAATGCTAACTATAAAAAGAAGATAGGCATGATGAAGAAACCACTTCACCAATTTTCAAGCAAAATCGAGCATAAGAGTATTACGACGTTGAGCGATTGAGAAGATCGTTGTAGGGGTTGTCCTCCTTGTACTTAGACCGGTGATCGGCTAGTAAGTGAGTTGTTTTCCGACGGACTGTAAAAAGCTGTTGAAGTAGGTGGATTGTATTTTACGACTTCCTAGGTGATTCACTAGATAAGGCTGAGGGCAGGTGGGTAGGATGTACAGTGAGTGTATCACTGAAGTCTAGTGAACTTTCCTTGTGGGGAAGAAGGGGAGACGTAGGAGATTTAACTCCGAACTTCCAGAAACAAACCTGTGTTCTCTTTACACACACGCTAACACATCACACTCATTATCGGTCTTGGTTCAAAACCAACCGACCTGCTTCCGCACAACTCACACTTAGATAAATATCGAGTACCGATATGAGCCATAACCAGTTAAATACCAGAAAAAGAGACAAGCGTTTATTCACCTCCTCTAAACGCGTAAACCGATCCTAACATGCTTTAGTATATTACTTATTAAAATTATTTAATAATATAACTTATTTTATTGCACACACCTAGGGTGTGCCAGAAATACTAGTGTCAACTAAGGACCTCTTTAAGAAGAATTTGATGTAAAGAAGAACCAATTTTACTAATTAAATGTGAAATACAGTATTAGTCTCATTAGCTCGATACAGACAAATATATATAAGCTAGCTTAAAACTATGCAATACCCAAAATAACCTAACTTATAGAATCGCCAATGATAACAACGACTATAACATGCATATCATAAAGACATAAAAAAAACTTATTTCTGAACTGCTCCTCGTCTTGTGTTCTGCTCAACCTCCTTATCCTCATCAGCTTTACGATAACAATCCTCATCAGCTTCAATCATCTAGTTTGATGATTTAATATCCCCCCCCCCACCCAAACTCGGCAGCATATATCCGTTACAGACATTTTACATAAGAGCTCTTTAATTCTCAAACCTAGTAAACACTTAGTGAAAATGTCAGCCAATTGATTTGCACTAGATATTGGTAGAAGCCTGATGGAGCCTTTCTTCACATAGAGCCGGCAATATTATCCGCGGCCCGCGGGGCGGGGCGGGCTCCGATTTTTCAGGCCCACCCCGCACGGGCCGCGGGCTTCGGCGGGGCGGGGCCGCCAATAATAAATAATATATATAAATTGATAAATATATATATTTATATATAAATTATATAATTTTTTATATTTTTGGTAAGATTTTATAATTTATAAAATTAAAAGATAAATTAATTAATATTTTCTGAAGTTGAAATATAAAATTAAATATATTTCTGGCGGGGCGGGGCGGGGCAGCCAGTGGGCCGTGCGCGTGCCTAGCTTTCTTAAGCTAGCCCGCCCCGCCAGTGGACGGGCTACGGGCCGGCCCGCTCCGCCGGCCCGTTTTGATAGGTCTATCTGCACATGATGCCTATGAAATGAGCATCAATCTCAATATGTTTTGTCCTTTCATGGAACTTTGGATTCATAGCAATCTGTATCGCTATTATTATCACAGAAAACTATTGGAACGGAAGATGATTGAAATCAAAGTCCAAAAGGTTCTGCTTCAGCCAAAGAATTTCTACTGTAAGCGAAGCGAGCGCCCTATATTCTGCTTCCGTAGACGATCTTGAAACTGTATTATGCTTCCGAACTTTCCAAGAGACTAATGAAGAGCCAATGAACACGCAAAAACTCGAAACCGATCTTCTTGAGGCAGAACATGTTGCCCAGTCTGAAATAGGAAATACCTTGATCTACAAATTTGAACAAAAAGGCATTAGCAAACCTTGTCCTAGAGAAGCTTTAATGTACCTGAGCAAACGGTGTAAAGCTGTCAAATGTGCAGTTTTCGGGTTCGAAACAAATTGGACTAATTTGTTCACTGCAAAACAAATACCTGGTCTCGTGAAAGCTAAATATAATAGCTTCCCAACAATCCTCACGTACTGTGAAGCATCTTCTAAAGGCTCCCCATATCTTCTGATAACTTCAATGAAGTATTCATTGGACTAGACATAGGTTTAACTTCCAGATAACTTCGAACAACTTCAATCCATATAATTGCTGAGAAACATAAAAACCTCTGTTAGTATGGGCTATCTCCAAGCCTAAAAAGAACTTCAAATCTCCGAAGTCTTTTAGTTTAAAATTATGCTGTAATAAGAGCTTAACAACTTCTATTTCTTTCAGTGGAGGTCCTGCCATATAATATCATCTACATAAACCAAAAGAGCCACAAAATTCTTTCCTGGTCCTTTACTAAACAAAGTATGATCTGAACAAGCCTGTTTAAAACCAAAATCCAACAATGCAGCAGTAAACTTGACATTCATTGTCTGCTAGCCTGCTTGAGCCCATATATTGATTTATGTAAACGACATACCAACCTATTATTACACGATTTTATAGTAGGAACATAACCACGTGGAAGATTCATGTAAACTTCTTTAAAAAGGTCACCATTAAAGAAAGCATTGTTCACATCAAGTTGAAACAAAATCATCCTTGTGAACCAGGTAAAGAAAGAAGTATTCTTACTGTAGGTGCCTTAGCAACTGGAGAAAAAGTACCGATGTAGTCGACTCCTTCACCTTGATTATACCCTTTAGTGACTAAACGCGTTTTAAACCTCTCTACATTACCAGGAGAATCATGTTTCACTTTATATACCCATTGGTAGAGTGAAGACGGTGGTAGACTAGAATAGATAATTTTATTAATCACGAAAAGAACGAACGACGATAATGACAACACAGACCACTAATAATTAAATCCAAGAGTTTACCAAGAACTCCGGCCCTCACAATCCGATAGTCAAAGACTACGGCCCTCAAATATCCTAACCAAGACGTGAAAGTGATATTAGAGACCCCTCCTTTTATAGGAGAAAACCTCCCTAAAATATCTCTCTACAACTTAGTCAAACCCCAAATAAATCCCCCTACTATTAACTTAGTCAAATCCTAATAACTCTCTCTACTAATTCAAATTCAAACTACTAATTAATTAAAGCTAATTAAATAATAATTATAATATCCTAACACCCATCTACAACCAATGGTATGCTTCCCTTCGGGCATATCGACAATTGACCATGTTCTGTTTTCTTCCATGGCCGACAGTTCTTCCTCCATGGCTTGAACACATGTTGATTTACGTAGTGCTTCATGATAATATCTAGGCTCATAAATAACAGAAGTACTGAATATATAATTCTTATATGTAAAAGATAATCCATCATAAGAAACATAGTTTGATAAGGGATATAAGGATGATTTTCTGTTTATAGCCGTGTTGCAATGAAAGTCTTTCAAATAAGGTGTTCTCCTTTGCCTAGCAGATCTTATCAATTAATGGGAATTTGACAACATATGATTATTATATACATTCGCTTCAGGTATCAAAGAAGAATCAAAAATTATATTGTCATTATATAAATAATTTTTCTTCAGGCATCAAGGAAGAATCAGAGACT
This sequence comes from Craterostigma plantagineum, assembly GCA_027422505.1. Lineage (NCBI taxonomy): Eukaryota > Viridiplantae > Streptophyta > Magnoliopsida > Lamiales > Linderniaceae > Craterostigma > Craterostigma plantagineum. The sequence continues at coordinate 12,815,462 of JAPQWV010000020.1, forward strand.
AAACCAAACCACCTTGTTCAACTCCTCATAAATTGTCATCATGATGTATTTCATTATTATTACGATCAATCATCAAATATGATATATATCAGCGCAAGTAATCCTAGGTAAGACTAAATCTTGAAAAGGATCATGAAGATAATTGACATCATCCAAAGAACTTTCATGAAAAGGAAAAACTTTCTCATCAAACTTGACATCTCGAGAGATAAAAACTTCATGTGTATGGAAATCTAATAACTTGTAACCTTTCATACCATTAGGATACCGGATGAAAACACATTTTCTGGCTCCAGGTTCTAACTTATCTTTACGTGGACCAAGAATATAAGTATAAACTAAGCATCCAAATACTCTTAGACGATCATAACTCGTTGATTTTTGGAACAGTAAATCATATATGGTGATTATTTTGCAACACAGTAGAGGGTAAAATCAAGAAGGCTGCTGTTATAATCCATTCAGACCAAAAACACTTAGGCAGGGCTGGCTGAAATAAACGAGCACGAGAAACATTCAAAAAATGTTGATGCCTCCGTTCAACCACGGAATTCTATTGCGGTGTATATATACAACTAAATTGATGTAAGACTCCGAGAGAATTACGTAAATAATGCTATCTTGAGAATAGAGTTACAAAACTAGTTGAGTTTTTAAACCTATTCCAAAATTAATCAACTTTTTAATACTAACTATTTTTATTTTCATTTTAACCACGAAATAACTTAAAATTATAAAATTTCACTATTGTTATCTTCAAATAGCACAACACTTGTTAATAATTAAAATTTTACCCCAAATTTAACTCAAATATATTAAAAATATATTACTTAAAGAAATAATCAAAGAAAAATAAAATTACTTGGCATGATTGTGACCTACTCCTCCCCGTGAGTTCGATATCTAGAGCTGTCAAAACGAGCCGGGCATGGCTGGCCCGTAGCCCGCCAAACCTCTCATTGGGCGGAGCAGGCATGGGTAACCCCGCCGTTAGGCAGGCCTGAAGATTGAACGCCCGACCCGCCCAAATAAAAAAACAAATTCAAAACAAAAAGAAATAATTCGAAAAAAGAAAGAAAAAAACAATAAATATTAAATATTTAAGCTCGAAGTTAATTCTAATCAAATCTAATATTGTAATAATAATTTATTTATATTACTAACTCGAGTAAATTAAAAGTTGGAGCTAAAAATATACTAACATACCTATATGATTTAATTATATATCGATACTTAATAAAAAAAATATCATATTGAGCCTCAGGAATTATAATATGATTTTTTTCTAATTTTTTTTATGAATATTTTAATTCTTTTTTTTGAATTTTTTATTTTTTATTTTTAATTTGGGCTGGTCGGGCGTTCAATCTCCAGGCCTGCCAAACGAGGGGCTTACCTACGCCCGCCCTGCCCCTGGCGGGCTTTGGCGAGCAATGGATCGACCCGCCCTGCCGGTCCATTTTGACAGCTCTATATATCGAACTCACGTGGAAAGAGTAGGTCACGGTCACGCCAAGTAATTTTTTTTGCTTATTTATTTAAGTAATATATTTTTTTGTATTTGAGTAAAATAAGTTGGGGTAAAAATTTAATTATTAACAAGTTTTGTGCTATTTGAAGATAACAATAGTGAAATTTGTAATTTTAAGTATTTTCGTGGTTAAAATGAAATAAAATAGTTAGAATTAAAAAAGTTTATTAGTTTAGTAAAAGGTTTAAAACTTAACTAGTTTTGTAATTCAATTCTCAAAATAACATTATTTACGTAATTCTCTTGTAAGACTCCCTTGTCCTTTAAAAGAGCAGTTAGTTCTAATTCTTTTGCATTATAAATCTCATCATTTTAACTTTCTTTTGAATTATATATGTCTAGACGCTCCTTCAACAAGCCAACTAACCGCACTTAATTCATCAGACACATTAAAGGTTAAACATAAACTTATTTCCTTAGTGATAGCAGCATTGCTGATTTGTGATGAGCTTGTGACCATCTGTTGGTTCAATAGGTGCTTCAGATATAGATTTTGAGATCAATTCAGCTCCTGCAAAAAACTTTCAGTAGCACTCGAAGAATTCTCAATATTACTATTAGTATGTTCCAAATCTGTATTTTCCACTGCAACTTGGTTGGTCTTATGTTGGTTCTTGAACCTATTATTAGCTTTGAATCCAGGTGGAAAGCCATGCAAACGGTAACACGTTTCAATTGTATGACCGATTTCGTTACACTGAGTACATTAAGGGCGATTTCCTTCTTTTCTTTGAAGCACTGCTTTCTTGTTCTGATCGTTGTATTATTGGGAGCATTCTTGCCGACAAACATAGCCATTTGTTGTAGATTGTCTCCCATGGCTGAAGAAGTCACCAGTCTTTGTTTTTCTTTTTGAATAACCAGACCAAAAAACTTTACCTATCTGTGGTAAGGGGTCCATTAAAAGAATATGACTCCTTACTTGTGAATGGGAATCATTTAATCCCATGAGAAAAGCGAGAACATGTTCTTGCTCATGCGCATTGTGAGGATTCACAAGGAGGCCTGAAATTCGACATCGATCCCATAACGACTTCAATGTTGTGTAATAATTTCAAACGGAGGACTGATTCTGCTTCAGATTCACAAGGTCTTTCTTTATCTGATAAATTCTGGGTCCATTCGTCTGCTGAAAAAGTTCTTGCAATTCATCCCAAATCTCTTTAGCCGACTCAAAGTACATTATACTAGTTGAAATTTCCTTAGAAACGGAATTCATTATCCAAGATTTGACAATCTCGTTGCTCCGCTTCCATGCCTGGGATAGGTTAATATTGTTGTTGCTGGTTTTTTATTGTCCCATCAACAAATCCCAACTTATTCTTGATATCAAGAGCTGTGCTCATAGCCATTCTCCAAGAAGGATAGTTGTCGCCAAGAAGCTGTTGTTGAACAATAGTCAAATCCGGATTATCTGAATGATGGATATAGTATGGGTCAAACTGATCATCTTGAACTTGAACATTTCTCGTTGTCTTTTCTGTGTGCTTGATTCTTCCATTGTTATGAATCAGTATCTCTCGATTGTAAGAACACAAGAAGGAATGAGATTCTTGGATCAAGAATCAACGAATTCTCTCAGAGTTGAATAAAGCTTGATAGTCTGAAGAATAGATTATCTTGAATGTGCTCTATTCAATGATCGTACTGAAGAAGGCAGCGGCGAGCTTAGAGCTCTGATACCATAACAACAATTTGATGTAAAGAAGAAGAACAAATTTTGCTGATTAAATGTGAAATATAGTACTATTACTCATTAGCTCGATACAGGCAAATATATATAAGGCTTTTTTAATAAAATAAATCGTTTTTAACTTAATAATAATTGAATAGGTAAAAATTTATATCAATTAATAAAATAGGTATTTTCGTAATTCAGAGTTATGATTTAGTAATTTGTATCCCCGAGTTACGATTTAGTCTGGCGCTGAATACGAAGAATTCCGAGTTGGTTTCAGCATATCAGATCTAATTCGTAACTCAGGGATACGAGTTACTAAATCGTAACTCTGAGTTACGAATTAGATCGGGATTTAGCCACCCCGCGCCCTCCCCTCTTCTCAGACGACAAGTTGAGGAACGATGAGCGGCGGCGACGAACGACGACGACGAGCGGACCACGGCGGGCGGCAAGCGGACGGTGGCGGCGACGAATGGTGGCGACGAGAACGGACGGCGGTGAAGACCTAACGGCGGCGGCGAACAATGGACGGAGGCGGCGCGGCGAGAGTGATTTAGGCGTAAATTGTAAGTTGATTTTGTTAGCGTAAATTGTTTTCTTAGTTACGGACTCCTCCCACGTGCCGTAAACATTATCCAGTGCTCTTTTTACCCATGCCAAGCTTGAATGTCCGATATGTCGTAGCCAAATCGGTTGACGAGCTGTTGGACGTTTTTGGGCATGAACTGAGGATCATTTTTCACGATGCCCACCAACAGTTCAGCAATGACATTTCGAGAGATATTACGATGACTGATCGATAATTCATTCATGAAGCAAGTGCGAGGTCCATAGAATTTTGTAATGGTCCAGTAACCTTTTTTTCGCTTGAAACATGCTCGCAACCTCCACGGACAGTCTTCGCTGTGATTGCACCGAACACTCAACAAGGTCGTATTACTTTCTATCACATGAAATTCCCGCCTGGCGACCCTGATTGAATAATCGTAGACAGTATTTTGGAGGTGCTCTTTACTTTGAAAAATCACTCGACAGAACACGGGGTTATTTCTGTCGTAAAATTCCCCGCCCCCACCGTTTTCATCGTCGTCGGGTGGTGCAATTTGATACGTCTAATAATAGGGAATCGGTTGGTGGAGTGTTGGTGCAGGTTGGCTGGTAGTAGGGGCCTCATTCGGTCATCCTCGTCGTTGTTGTCGTCACTACGTTTGGATCTGGTAACTCTAACAATGGATCTTCATCGTCTACCTCAGAATCTAACATCAGCGTCATTTTCGTTTCTTGTATGGGTTCGATCGGGGGTTCTTCGAAGGTTGGTACCTGCAGCGGAGGGGGATCAATCGACACATTACCAAAGCCTTCTGTAACTGAGACTGTGTCGGCCAACTCCGGGCAATTATAACTCGAACTACCAACTTCAAATTCATGAAATCTGGTCCGATCTTCGAAGTTTCGATTGACATCAACATTCAGATAAAAAATTGCGTGTCCGTTTCTTTCAACGAACACCTCCAGATAAATGAGCTCCGAATCAGGTTGTAAAAAAAAATTGTAAATTGCGATCGTCAGAAATTCGTAGTAGCTGATGAAAATATGTGAATGCTGAAGGTATTCATTTTTTGCATGGACGATGAGCGAACAAGACCTACTATCAGCACCCGTAATATAAAACAAAAACGATAAGAAATAAAAAAATTGGATGTTACGCCGAATACGCCTATATCCAATGGGATCAATGCTATATTTGTTTATTGAGTTAGAAGTCCGAATGACTTCACCTTCGTAAAATACTACGACTTGTAAGCTATTGGAAACCAATGAAGAATCTTATTTAACGGGGGGTATTTATAGAGGAATAAATCGTATCTCTAGGATACGTATTACTAATTCGTATCTCTAACATACGATTTTACGTCCGACAATGACAGTGGCGTTATCTCCGTAATCGGCGCTTGCCAGAGTAATTCGTATCTCAAAGTTATGAATTACTGAGTTACGAAATCACAAATTTTATTAATTGGTATAAATTTTCACCTATTTAATTAATATTATGTTAGAAACCATTTATTTTATTAAAAAGCCTATATATAAGCTATCTTAAAACTATGAAATATCCAAAATAACCTAACTTATAGAATCGCCGATAACAACGACTACAACATGCATATCATAAAGACATAAAAAACTTATTTCTGAACTGCTCCTCGTCTTTTTGGGTTCTGTTCAACCTTCTTATCCTCATCAGTTTTGTGATAATTAATGAATAACTATTCTAATTTCAAACCTAATTTCTATATGCAGACATCAGTTGGTGTTACTATGTAATTAATGTATGCACAATCCCTTTTGTCATGTAAAGAAGCACTTTTATTGACTGAAGAACATTAAAAAGGCTATTTACGGGAATTATTAATTAATAATAGTGAGATTTAATAATATATCTCATAATAAAGTCGCTGCAGTCGATCCGAGTTATGTTTATTCAACGTAAATCGAGCAATTGTATTTGTATGTCGCAGAATCGCAATCTACAAGGAATAATTGCGTGTGCGTGAGGGTGACGTAATCATCATCGTCATCTTTCCTCGGGGACGACTGGTACTTTTTTTTGTTGTTGTTGATTTTCTGTTTGATTGAATGACTTTTTCTATCTTAAAGCCGAGCGGTTTCGTTTTGAATTTGGTTGAAGAAATAATGTGAATTGTGAATGTGCATCGGCGAATTCGTAAATTGTATGATGCTGGGCGAATATTTGTCTGTTTTTATTGCTGGCGTTCTGCATTTGTCTTGATCTGTTTCTTTTTCGTTTCCTTGTCTTTTACTGGATATTGATCTAAATAGTAAGGTTTTGCATTTAGCTGATTAGCTTTATCATTATGTTCTTCTCAGGATTGATCAAGTATATGGAAACGGCTTTTTTTATTTGGATTTGTGTAGAAAATTTTGAATTTCTTGGGAGGCAAAAAGAAAAACTAAAAAGGGAGCCAAATTAGGGGCTGACCTTTCTTTTTTCTTTTTTTGGTTGGGGGCTCATGAAAAATCAAGTTTGGAGATGGGTTTTAGGATTATTTTACATCTTCGCGGTGGCAACGATATGGATAGCTGCTAGTTTCGTGGTACAAACTGTTGTAGACGAAGGCGTTTCACCGTTTCTCATAACATACATTTCCGCTTTGTTGTTCGTGGTCTACATTCCTTTAGTTGAAGTTGGGCGATTTCTAGAGGATAAGTATGGCAGCGTATTGTTTTGGAGGAATCAGAAATTAGGGCAACATCCCAAACTTCAAGAATCAAGGGTTCTCGAGGAGGTTGTTCTACTCGGTGATAATGAATCTCAGTGTGAAAATAATCAAATAAATGAGAATCATGATGCGACTATAGAACGAGAAGTGATATCAGGACAGCATCCATTTTCTGAGAATGTCTTAGATATAGGGTTGGACGAAAGAGGGCGTTGGACACGTCAAAGGGTTGCAAAAGTCAGCCTTTTGATAGGTCCATTTTGGTTCTTTGCTCAGCTCACATTTAACCTTTCGCTCAAATACACCACAGTTACGGTAAGAAATCTTATAATCGCCTTTTTCTCTTTTTCCAATTTCCCAGTTACCTTTGTGTACACTTGGAACGTTGTAGCCTATTACTCCCTAACTCAATATGTCAAAAAGGCAAGTTTACTTATCTTATCACTAGTTAGTTTGGGATAATTCACTTCACCATTTATGACATGGTATTCATTCGTTTTCTCTTGTGATCACAGTCGAACACCATCATAAGCAGTTCTTCGAGCCTCTTCACCTTCTTGGTCGCTCTTGTATTTCTCGGGGAGAAGTTCACCTGGGTTAAGCTGATGAGCGTTGTGCTCTGTACGGGCGGAACAGTCATAGTCAGCTTTGGGGACTCCGAAAATGAATCAAGCACCGTCGCTCCAAATTCTGCCCTCGGAGATTTTCTTGCCCTTTCCTCTTCTGTGTTCTACGCCATATACATCACCTTGATCCGTATAAAACTACCAGACGAAGACGACGAAGTACGAGGCCAAGTGAGCATGGCCCAGTTTCTTGGATACATGGGGTTTTTCAACTCGTTGATATTTCTCCCCATTGTGCTCCTATTCGAATTGAAGAACAACCGCTTTGGATCTCTTACGTGGAATCAGTATGGGGTGGTTGTTTCTAAAGGTATGAATGAGTACAGCTCTTGACATCACACTATTGTATATAGCTTGATTCTTGATTCAATTGTAGCTTCAGTGTAAAAGGTGATGAATTTTTTCAGGCTTGTTAGATAATGTGCTGAGCGATTATTTGTGGGCCAAGGCTGTTCTACTAACGACAACCACCGTTGCAACGGCGGGACTATCTATTCAAGTCCCATTAGCAGCTATCGTTGATACGATAATGGGAAATGCGCCTAATCGCTTGGATTACCTTGGGGCCGGCGCTGTTATGATTGGATTTGCTGGGATTAATGTTCCTTCTGATGCATTTGGTTCGAATAAAGAAGCTATTGTTGAACTGGAGAGCCAACACACTGAGGATGTGTAGAGTGCAGTTTGTTTGACTAAAGATAGGCATTTGAAAAGAAAAAAAAAGATTTATAGAAGTCGTTTTTTGGAAAAAAAAAAGAAAAACGAAAAGGTTGGATTTTTTTGGAGGCTGACATGTTTTTTAATTCTTTTGATCTTTTGTCTTATCTTTTGTCTGATCTTAACTGAAGCATTTTGATTTCTGTTGTGGCTTTTGTTAAGTAACTTCTGATTTGGTAGGTTCTTTTGATTTTGTCATTGCTGCTTTTTGTCCTTTTCTCTCATTATCTGGCTCTTTGATTGACCAGTGTCTTCCCTATGGGAAAATTTGTTACCCAAAGGATGTAGCCGTCTGGCTCTTTGTACAAACATTTTGGTGTTTTATTAGATTTCACACTATCGTTTCTGGAAAAAAAAAAGACATAGTTTTTTAATTCTTTTCTCACACCAGGAACTCACTTTTGTAATACTAAGTCTGGCTATATACCACATCAAATCAAGTAGGAATTTTCTTTTTGCCTGTTTCAATTGTTGCTCTTTCAACCAAGAAATGTGGGTAGCGTTGTTTTTTAAAGAAAGGTGTTGTTTAAACTGGAAAATGTCATGACTGACTATTGTGGTTTCCTCTTTTTGACAATTATATTTTGTTGTCCCAAATTATACATCAAGTGGTTTGGTTCCTAACAGAATAGGTAGGATTCGATTACACTTGTACTTCTTGATTATCCGTCTTAATGCAAGGTTCGAGTTTATGTACTTGAGAAGATATACACAAGTCAAGGATTATTTAACTAATCCCAATTAATAGGTTTCCAAACAACAGAATTTGAGAAGACAAAACATCAAAACCAAACAAGTCAGATCATACACTTCAGAAACACCCACGTACAGTGCAGCCATCTCTCCACCGTAACAATAATCCATCAAACATAACCTAAATTAAACCAAGGCATTAAAACATCTAACTCACAAAAGATCATTTAAGAACAAACCAAAAGCCTACCCATCGACTCGCTATCAACCATGATTAACCGCTCGGGCCCTTGCGCAGTTCTTCGGCCCCATGAGCGAAGTTGCACCTATCCCCAAAAGTGCAAGAACCTTTCTCAAACTTGTCGCAGATCTTCGTCTTGAGATTCTTACCAAAACTATGGCCATGACCGTGTCCAAAACCCATCCCGCGGTCCATCATTTGCTGTCGTGGCCCCGAAGACGACCTGAGATTCGATATAAGCTCCTGAACCATATCGCTAGCCGCCTTGATCTGATCAAACGAGCCCTCGAGCTCAATGTTCTTCATACTGGGATTCGACTCATGGTCTCTAACGGCCAGCCTAGCCCCAGTTAGATGGCATATCTGCTTAGAAGTAGCACCGCCTTTACCAATCACAGCTCCAGCTATGGAAGCTTCGATGCTTACCTTAGCTGTAGCAGAGGCACCGAAGCTTGGGTTTGGGTCCATGCCCACCGACCCGTATCTACCTCCTCCCATGGCCCGCGGGTCGCTGTAAGAAGAGAGGGGTGGCCTTGGGAGTTGTCGTTCGCCGTGTGCAAAGCGGCACTTGTCTCCATATTTGCATCCCTCGGCTGTGTTGAACTTGTTGCAGAGGCGGGATTTGAGGGGTGGAGAAGAGATTTCGTCTGAGAAAGGCGATGGGTTTATTGGGTTTCTGGGATGGTTTGGGAATGATGGGTTCGACCCGAGCATCTCGGTTACCGATTTAATGCCTCCGGGAACATAGTGTGAGTAATGGCATCCGTCGCCGAATGGACACCCAGAAGGGCTGAAAGAAGAGAAAAAAAAATCAACTTTAGGCAGATTGAAGTAGTGCACAATTGTATTTCAAAAAAAAAATAAAAATCCACATCGACTTGCCCAAAGCTCGAGGCGTGGGCATGTTTTCAAACACGACAATCGAGTCCAACAAAACATGCCATTTCAAATAAAATATGGATGGTTGGATTTCAAGAAAATAGCCAGAAAAAAAAAACTTATAAGTTTCGAGCAATGCTGATAGATGGAATGCGATAATGAATAACCCCTTTGCAGGACAAACTTCATCGCTGCGTTTTAACTTTCAAGACGATTATTTTCAATTCCCATTCAAATCCTTCACAATTAATCGATAAAGAGCTGTTTCTCACAGTGGCGCAGCTTGACATGTTCAACTCATTGTGCCGACGGCCATTGCAACCATAAAATTTGAGAAATTTTTAGAGCCATCTTAGTTTTCCAATCATATAATGTATTGCACTTACAAAGCCAGTTTCGTATAGGTTTAAGATTAGAACCTGAAAAACTTTGTGCATGGCTTCGATTTGCTTCCTATACCAGATGTAAAGGACCCCGTTTCTGTTACAGCAAGTTAATATTTTCTTTCAGATCATAAATCACCTGATCCTTAAGGTCTCATACGTCTATAAAGCCAAATTTATTAGCAGATAAATATACAAGTTTGAACCTTCTTGGAGCTACAAATTATGAAGCTTTTCAAACATCATAACATAGCTACGTTAAATATCCTTACATAATACTATAATCCACAACAAGATAAGAGGTATAAACGAAGAATCTACGGAGATGAAAATATATATATATATATACGGAAAAATACAAAAGTCCCGAAACTAGATTGATTCATGAGCAAAAGCAGAACATCCAAAATGGTGATAATACATATTGGAAATCTATGGAGATGAAAATATCTATTATAACGAAGAACTAACAAGTCCAAAAACTAGATTGATTCATTAGCAAAAAGAATCACACCCAATATAGTGATTCATAATCTTGAAAAGCACTGGGTGACTTAACAATACAAGAGCTACAGGCATAAACAAAGCGATCGCAACAAAGCAGCACAAAAACATACGACGCGTCAAAAGCCGATCGAAAACACGAGTACGAACAAAAAATAGCCCTAAATTCAGAATCCGTCATTAATTACAATCCAATCAAAGCACCAACCTCGTCTTTGTTTCTTGAAGCTGCCATTGCCGTTGACCGCTTCGTTGCCTCTCTTCTTATCGCCACCGAAATCCATACCAAACTTGGCTCAGTCAATAAAGAATGTCGAATAACGATTTTCAAAAAAGAATATCGAGCGCGGGCGGAAGGAAACGGGAAATCAGAAACAAAGCAAGCCCTAGGTAGACTAAGAGGAAGAAGTTAGATTTCCTAAAGCATTCTACAGAAAGGAGCTATACAATAATACAACAATACGTGTTAATCAAACCAGAAGATGAATCACGCCGATTGGGTATCGGAAAATTGGGCCATTCAATATTATTAATTTTTCTATATTTCTTTACGAACTTAGCCAGGCCCCATTGAGCCTGATAGTATTGGGCAATTCATATCTTATATAATTATAGGCGTTCCGGTGCCAAATGTCCTTTTATCTTAAAAAATAAACTAAATAATACAAATTACAAAAAATTCCACTACCACATGTTTCCATAATCTAATAACCACTATCAGCATAAATTTAATAATTTATGGGAATTTACAGCAAAAAACTAGTTAATACCGTGCATTGATCGGATAAATAACTAGTTTTGTTTTAAGAGGAGTTGTTTTTGTGGGGTGTTGGAAGCTCTTGTATGATGCTAAACATATAACACAATAATAAGACCATCTCAATCGAAAACTCATTCTCAAACTCAAAATGCAATAATTCCTTTCCAATCATTAAACCAATTCTCTGGCACAAAAGTCCATTATCGTAACATTTTCTTTAATCAGATTGTTTTATATTATACGTATAACTTACAAATTAGACCACACTATTATTTTAACTAATAAAAAAATTTTATAAACTAATAATAAACTCATTTTTGGAAACAAGAAAGAGAAGATAAAAAAAACTCATTTTTTGTGGCGCCAACGCCGTCGAGGAGGGATTTCGTCCCTTCATACTTGAGGATCTGAGAGAATACATCCAAAGAGCTCCAGCATCCTACGAACTTGGAGAAGAAATATGGTTCTAATAAGATGGCTATTTTTTTGTGCCGTAAAATTTGGGGGAGTTTGCATTTTAAGAGCAACTAATTACAGGTGTCAGTTTTAGCGTAGGACGATAAGGTTCAAAATTGAAGCAATTGGAGGACACATAAACTAAATTGAAGCGGTTTTAGGGAATTAAGTTTTAAAGTCGAAGTCAAATTTAAGCAATTTGTGTGCATCAAACTTTAAAATCTGACGTTAACTATATTCAAATTACTTCAATTTTGAACTTACTGTTCGCAATATTTACTTTACAGGTCCCCTAGTCGCTTCAATTTTGAACTTATTGTCGTAAAATTATAACCACTTAGTTTAGGTTTCCTTATAACTAATTAACAGGACAAAAATTAACTAGGCTGATGCTGGACTTAAGGTGCATCTAACTAGCAATTCTGGGCAAATTCATGGGCGTGATTAGTAATCATTGATCTCCTAGAAGGGGGTAATATATTAAAAATAATAAAATAACTGTTGTATTAAGTTTACATATCAACTCCCAACAAAAAACGACCCTATTTAATTAAATATTATTTTTTTCCGCATTATTTAATTAAAAAAGCCTTTAAAAGATGCATTTCTTTCAAAATTTCCATTTGACTTTATTTATGTTAATTACGTCATGGAAGTCGTCGTTATATAACGCCTGCTTATTAGAAGAATACGAATTCATGTTATGATAATCACCATGATTCAATATTTTGCATAACCTCCACCGTACGCGAAAAGCAGTCTTAACACGAGACTAGAAACAAAATAATAAATAAAGAAATACCACTGAAATATACCACTGAAATAATTAAAATAAAAATAGAGAATAAGCCCACGCAGGTGGCATACTCTTCCTTCCATATTCCATTGCATCATCAGCTGTGCTGCGCCTAAAATAGAAGGCAAAACCAAACCATAGCAGTGAATAAACCGAAAATTACGGAACTGCCTTTCGCAAAGCCAGCTCCAGAATCTGGTCCAGGTGCGGGCGCAGGGGCATAAACGACATCTCGCGCGACAACGTTCGACAAAAGGAGGGACAGCACCATCGCAAGAATGAAGCTGCTGAGGATCATAGTTTTATTTAAGTGCGCCATTCTATTTAATTATTACGAAGAGAAAGAGAGGGGTGAATATATTCTTACAAGTTTCTTTTATCATATATTATATATAGGAGTTCAAGGATATTGTGCTAGACGTTTTGTATTTATAGCTGCGATTTTTCTTCCAACGGTTGGATTGAGTTTTACTTTTAGTTCGAGTTTTGGTGTACAAATCGAGGCGCAACGGTCGAATTTGTGAACGTTGGAGAGGAGACGAGAGATAGACGGAATGGGCCCCCCACTCCAAATAATAATAATAATAACAATGCTTTTCTATTTTTGCTATTTACACACCACACTCCTCACAATAAAATATTACACTTCTACGATCTTCAACCCAAAATAGAAAATTCATACAAAAATAAAGAAGAAAAATCAAATCATTTACCATACCTGAAATGAAACATCCATGCCACAAATTTCATTCATCAAACAAATTAAAAACATAAAAAACACAATGAATGGCAGCCATGTCGAATAGGTTAAAAGAATTTACACAGACACAATAACCAAGATTAGATCCTTACACAAAAATTTCTCTTTTCCATTGGTTTATATTTGCTGTCATGCAATGCAACTGAAGGGAAAGTAAAAATAGTTGAGGTCCAACAAATACCACGTGTCAAATTAATAGCAATTTCAATCCAACCAACCGCATTAATATCATGTTGAAAAAAATATAAGATCGACAGATTTGCTTACTGTATTTAGGGATGGCAATGGGGTGGGTCATGACCCGGATCGGCCCCGGACCCGCCCCTAATGTAACGGGTATTTTCAAAATAATCGGGTATGGGGCAGGTAATGGATTTGAATTCTTCTATCTGGTCGGATCCGGGACGGGTCCCGGGTCTGGCCAAATCCGTCCCGAAACCCGCCCCGCATATATATATATATATATATATATATTATATATATATATATATATTATAATTCATTTCATAATTAAGTTATTTAGTGTCATTATTTATATTATGATAAAAATCTGTTGGCATAATGGTAGAGGCTTGGTGTTATAAACGTAAGGTTGTGGGTTCGAGTCTCAAGCAATGAATTGCTCTATTTTATCTTTTAAAAAAAGGAAAAATAAAAAAAGAAAGAAAAAATCAATACATTCGGGTCCGGCCAAACCCGACCCATACCCGGCCCGTTGCCATGCATAACAGTGTTAACCGTGATTACCTATGTTAGGTGGGCTTGTTGAGATTTTTGTTGGGTTTTAAGCCCAAATGGGCCTTGGGTCTAAGTGTGGGTAATTAGCCCACTAAGAGAAGAGCTGAAACGATTTTATTAAATTGAGAAGACGTCGATCGCCGAAACGAGAAATCGTTGAATGATTTCAAGTCAACGTTTCGAGAGGAATCTAACGAATATTAATTTGCTCAAAACCGATATGGGGTGAATGAGAACCAGCCAAAAAAATAAAAAATGAAAATAATAATAATAATAATAATTTGATGACGTGGCGTGACATGTCACAGACACGTGGACTGACGTGCAATGATGTAGCGCTGATATGGCGCTGACTGGATGTGGTGATGTGACTGGCTAGAGGGGTATTGGGTATCAGTCCAAGAGTTATGACTATTCTCAAATTGGCCCCGGGGCAAAAGTTGTGCCTATTCGCGAAATGACCCCTTGTCAAAAGGTCAAAGGGTGTCAGAATAGCCCAACAGTTGCAGCTATTCGCAGATTGACCCCAGCAACCTTTGGAAAGCTATATATAGACCCCTTACGTGTTTGGAAAATTATCCAATTCACTCCCATCATTTCATAGAAAGTTGACAGCATCTGTAATACCCTAAAAATTGAATATGGGATTACTGAGTAGTTAGCGGAATAATTACGCAACGTGGAAATGTTGATGGAAAAAAAATAAGCTTTCGAAGTATAAATAATTTTCATATAAGTTTAAAGATAGAAAATTAATTCATAAGTAGTGACTAAAGTTTTCGTGGGAAGTTTTGAAACCCAAACTTTTCGTAGACCAAACTAAAGTTTCGATACGATAAGAAAAAGCTTCATCACTCTCTATCAAAGTTTTCGATATTCCATTTTCAACCAATGTTTTCGTGGACGCTAGAAAGTTTTCGTGGAACTAAAACTAAGGTTTTCGTACTATTTTTGATCGGCTAGAAAGTTTTAGTGTACATTATAAATAAATCTTTTTGGCATGATGCTTAATTTTTCGTGTGCACATACGTAAGATAGTTCCACCTATACACATGTATAAATATATATATATATATATATATATTAAAATATCAACCCATCAAAGACCTAAGCACACGTGGCGGCCATTTAAGTTGTTATGTATGACTAATAAAACGTTTCTTCAGCTTAAAGTAATAGACACCATCTTATGTAAAGCACCTATGTATATACTTATGATACGGCATGTTATATATAAATTGGTCTTCATGACTTAAAGCAACAAAAATATAACCAAGAAGAATTGAATTTCTTGAGAACCAAGTAATTAAAGTACGAAGGTTAAGCAGGTAAAATTCCATCTACAACACATGAATATATTTAAGTTTTCATATGTGATTTACTTGGCTGAAATGATATTCAATTGATGCTTCATGAGCTCTGTGATTTTGTGCTTGTTCGAAGTAATATAGATAATATTTTTGTGACCTTAAGTATTAGAATTAAGGTTCCAGATTTAATAGGAATATTAGGTGCATATAGGTAATAAGGGGAATGGTTTCGGTATTAGAACAAAGGGTGGACATTTAAAGGTTGGTAGTGTGTTACTAATTAGGGTTTGATTCATCCTAAGTGTAGTAAGTTTTCGTGAAGGTGGGGACTTTAGGTATTTCAAACCCTTTTCGTCAATTCATTGATTTTGATACTTGAGAAAATAACTTGGAGTACTTGTATATTTTCAATCGGTGGAAGTTTTCAATATCTAATATAAATACACTAAGGTATTGGGAGGCTAAAGTTTCCGGCTATGTATATTCACATTAGAGTTTTCGTGCATTAAGTTTTTGGTAACTCATTTTCGACATGCTTCTCAAGAATATTTTCGTTATAGGCATAAAAGCTTTCGGTATTTTCTAAATGAGGCTTTCGGCATTACCAATGTATTTACAATTTTCGATAAGGAAGGATTTAATATATTAGGGTTTGATAGTTTTATTTTCGGTATTATTAACTTTTCGGTATTTTAGGGTTTTGCTATTTCTAAGGTTTTCGATATTTAGGGTTTGGAAATTTCGAATATAATAGTTTTCGGTATTTAGTAATTTTAGCATTTTTAGGAATTTTAGGGTTTTCATTATTTTAGGGTTTTTGATATTTATAATATTTTGATAATTAGGGTTCGAGAATTTTAGACTTACCTGACTTAACAAATATATTAATATGAAAATATTTATTATATATTCAGAGGATCGATATATAGGGACTACACCGGACTTCTTATTTGACAATAGCAGGAGGACATGTAGGTGGATTATCCATCTACAATACGTAAGCACATACGTGAATTATGTGTTTTCAGGTGATTCTGTGATTTACGTGACTTATATGATTTATGTGTTTACATGTTCTACGTACGTTTTATATAAATCATGCTTTTATGAGATTTTGTGAACATGCATGGCATGTGCAAATCACGGTAGGGCGAGATATGGTTGTACCGCAGGATGACGGTAAGGATATGAGATATTGACGTACGGGTAGAATGAGATGTTTGTGATTGATGACTCTTAGAGGAGTCGAGGTTGGGCTCACTGGGCACCTGGCGGAGACAGGCGTGATCGTCCAGTGCACTATCAGTGTATGCTTTTGGTGCGGAGCGACCCGGTAGGAGGCCATTGGCGTGATCGTCCAGTGCACTACCAAGGTAGGCTGCCGCGAGACTTGGGGGTGGCCTCCCAGTAGTCTTTTGCGCGCGAAGGTGTCGAGCCTAACCTAGGGCCCTGTATTGTGTGAAATAGGAATGTGGGAAAAGAAGAGTGTGCATTATATCATGTTGTGAGATATTGGGATTGGTGTTGAGTGCACACTTGCATACATGCACTTTATTCACCTACTGGGCAAATTGCTCAGTGTTTACGTGTTGTAGGTACTGAGTCCAATGCTGATACGCGTCGTGACTGAGGCGGCTGGTGGCGGTGCTCCACGGACTTTTGAGGGCAGAGCGGTACATGGATGAAGACTGTGGAGCGGTGTTAGGACTTTTGGTTCTTTTGATATTCTTGGGGCTTCGGCCCGTGTACAGAGATAACGATGTAGATGGATTTTTATTTTAATGTATATTATTTTAGGAAAAAGTTTTAAGAAGACGGGCCTTCCGCGGCTTACGCTGCGGAAATCCGCCACTAATCCTAGTTAAGAAGGTAGGGTCGCCCCAGCATCTCCTTAGGCATAATAAAGCAATAGTAAAGCAAGAAAGGCTCGAGTCTTTAGTAGATTCGCCCTATAATTTCGTTACAGTGTGCGACGTTTCGAAATTCCTGAAGTCGTTGTATCTCCGGGACGTATTGCGACAACCCGAGACACTGAAATACGGGGCAATAACGTCTTACGGAAGACTTCAACGTATAGCCGAAATTCTGTCCGAGTTTTACGAGTGCCACCGAAAAGACGCCAACACCGAAACCAACAATTTCTAATTGGGCATTTCCCCGCATCTGAAAATTCAAGCTCTTCAAACCACTATGTATATAAGAGGCTTTATCCTTCTATCCACAACTGATTTTAGGAAGGACTCCTTGATTTCTAATAGGTTTTCCTTATGTACGCATATGAAATCGAATAGGAAAAGGAAGTGTAAAATATACTTGTCATTTTCCAATAATAACTCGACCAAAAAGCCTTCACAAATAAGTAGAATTAGATATTTAAATCGTAGGTAAAGATAAGGATAAATGGATGTTAATAATCCATCCTTGTTCCAAATCTTCTGAAATTAAACCCAACTGTAAATTATTTCATGTTAAACCAACCTGTTGTAGTTATCTTCTTAAATTGTACTTGTGTGACCAGTTACCGATTCAATTTGTAGTTTCTTTATCTAATTACTTAAAACAGAAAACATAAGTATCAAATCAATGCAAAGCAAGTTATACAACTTTTGCTAAACCCTCCCCCAAATAGTTTAGAACAAAAAACCCCCTCTGCAAAATGCAACGAACAGCAGACCCTAAATCTCATCTCACCAATGAACCGGCTCCTCGATCAACAACTTCTCATCCTCTCAAAGTAAATAATCCCAGGTCCAAAATGATATCGCACTCCCACAACCTTATGGGGGCCAAGGTAGAGTGACGGACTTTAATGTTGCTGATGAAGATGAAGCTGATAACACCGACGATAAATACACTGATTTAGAGGAAGATGGAGCGATTTTCTATCTGAAGAAGACGAAGAGGGGGAGGCATATGGAGGTGACGAAAATGATAATAATGAATAAGACCTGGCTCAGTTGGTTGAAAAAATGATTTGGTCTGACGGGGACACCGAAGATGACGAGTTCAAGCTAGCAAGGAGAAGACTTAGGAAATGGAATGCTCAGGTAATTGAAGTTTCTAACCAAGTTCAAAGTGATGTAGAGGTTGGAATTTTGCAATCCAAGAGGCAGAGCATAGGTCGATTGATGTTCCAAATAACGGTGTGTTGAATGAATATGACGACCACATTGATGTTCCTGTAATAAATGACCACGTAGATTATTCAAAACTTAGGTGAACAACTGGTATTAAGTTACCATCTGTGTTCAGAGAGGCTGTTACTAAGTATGCTATTGCTCAAGGTAGGAATGTTTACATCAACATAAGTGACAAGAAGAGAGGACATAGACTAGGTGTTATGTGTGTTGAAGGTTGTCCATTTAGAATGTATGCTAGTTGGGATAATAGAAGTGTCTGCTATGTCGTTAAGTCCGTTGACCACCAACATACATGCCATAGAAATATGAAAACTGATAGATGGGATAGATGAAATGGTTGTTATGGAGATGCGCAAAAGCTTACAATGAAGCAGATTTTACGATGCAATTAAGGATGAAAGGGTGAACCCTGGAGCAGCTGAAGCTTTTAAGAAGTATAATCCTAATTTGTTTTGTAGGGCCTATGCCAAAACTGACGTTAAGTTTGATGTGATCCTAAGCAATATGGCAGAAACGTTCAACAGTTACATTATTAATGCAAGAGCAAAGCATTTGATCCATATGCTAGAAGAAATGAGGTCGATGCTTATGCAAAGGCTAGTTACTAAGAGACAAGAAGCTGAGAAATGGATTGGTCCACTTTGCCCAAGAGTTCAAGCAAGGTTAGATAAAGAAAAGAATGAAGCTTCTTACTGCACCGTTATTCCATCGACTCCCACATTTTTCCAGGTATCCCATTATCCTGACACTTTGGAGGTGAATTTGGTAAAAACGACTTGTACATGTAGGAGGTGGGATCTAAGTGGGAAACCTTGTTGTCATGTAATAGCTTGTTTATGCTATCTACATAAGGAGGCAGAGGATTATACTGAAAAGTGCTACACAAAAGATGCATATCTAAGGGCTTATAGTGGGATAATTAGTCCATGCACTGGGGAAAGGCATTGACCAAAGGTTGATTTATTACTTGACCCCCTCCATTAAGATAGGTCCAGGTAGACCTAAGAAGAATAGAATTAAAAGTCCTTTTGATGATCCAAAGAGACACGGCAAGTTAACCAACCATGGTCCTCAAATGACATGCTCTGTGTGCAAGTCCACTTAACCACAACAAAAGAGTGTGCTGACAAAGATAAGGTTGTTGAAGAAAGAAATGAACCAACTTAGAGAGGTAGGGGAAGACCCAAGAAACACCGAGAAGGTGTCCCTACAAGAGCTAAAGATGGTGGGTCTGAAATTGGTCCCTCCCACCATGACCTAGCTGCTCAACCCACTGCAGTTGGAAGGGGAGGAAAGACTTTGAGAGCAGGAATAGGGAGCAGAGGTGGTGGAAGTAAGGGTGGTGACAATTTGAGTGGTGGCAGAAGTAGTGGAGGTTGGAAAGGCAAGAAGAGTGGAAATGTAAGTGTAACCTTTGCAAATTTGTTTTTCTTTTTTTTTTTTCTTTTAAACTGCATATATTGAACACAATGAATACCAATTGCTTGCTTTGCTTCTTTTACAGTTTTCAGGGACAAAACTGGGGCAAGAAAATGTCTCACAACCAATTGTTGGCTTCCCATGTTCAACTCAATGCACCATCTTAATGGGAGACATACAAGCTACTGCCTCTATTAAATACTACTTTTGGGATTTGATACTTAGACATTATTGTAGTTATTGAAGTTAAGATTATCAACTTTAGTTAAATTTTTGATTGACATGTTTTGGCTTATCTTATCACTTTTCGTGTAATGAATGTGCTTTGTTTGGGTTTCTCTTAAATTGATTAAAGTATTAAAGTGTTGTAGGAAAAAAATTACTGGCTTAACAGGTAATTTGTCACATATGTACAATATAAGAAAATAACCACAATATGTTGGTTTAAAGTGAGATAATTTAAAGTTGGGTTTAATTTCAGAAGATATGTAAAAGGATGGTTTATTAATACCAATTTTTCCTTAAAGATATAGCTAAGCTATAATGATAATAATGTCAGAAACTACACACTCAATACTTAAATTTGAATGCAAAGTATGCTATAATTCATTTTAAGAATACGAAAAGTCCAACAAATTATTCCCAACACCTGGGTCATTTTTCAAGTCCATTACTATCGTAATATATGACTAGAAGACATATTCACGTGTCTTCAAGAGATCAGTGTTTATGAGATTTCTATTATATCACACGCCGGATAATTCTAACTCTTAAACAAACTTAATAAATTAGGGGTTATGTTCTCCGCCTATTACTAATTGGTTTTAGGGAGACCCCTCAATTTCTAATATGATATCGGAGCATTTTCTGGTTCACTGTCACCCGATCATACGTTCATATGTTAGGCCACTCATGCCACATGTGAACGTATGTTGAGATTTCTACTATATTTCACATTGGAATTCTAGTCTTAAACTCACTAAATATATTTGATTATCGTTCCAATTGGTTTTAGAAACGACTCTTCAATTTGTAATAGTCTCATCTTTGTTGTTGTATTGCTTTCATAGCCGATTGATGGTGACACTCCCGGTCTTTTTTTTAAAAATATCCATCTAGTTAGTGATTTTATTGATATTAGTTAAAGCTATCATAAACCCTGGTCTGTATACTACAGTTATTTGCTTGCAAATATGATTAAAAGTCTACCTCATGAATTTATTTCTTGACTTCATATAAAAATTAAAACTCTTTCCATTTTTACCTTTTGACCAAAAGCATTTCCCTACCGGTCAAATATTTAAACCTTTAATGTAAAAAATTCCAACATAAACATATTGATGTACAGAAATGTTATGGTGCTCACCTTGCGTGAGCACCATCCGTGGGCACCTGTTGTGTGGCATTTTTTTGTGCCACGTCAACATGTCAAATCAACCCCCGACGGGTTCACTAATCCCATGTGCAGGTTATAGATCAATAAAAAAATCCCATTGTATGCTTATTTGGCGCGTTGATGTGTTTGGTGCTCACGAAGGTGCTCACGCAAGGTGAGCACCATAACATTACTCTATTAATGTAATCTCATTTTTTATTTTCTATCCTATATGTATTAAAACAAACTTTAAATTTTAGTTTTTTATTTTTGACAAAATCAAATAATATTGACAAAATATCACGTGACAAAATCAATACAAGGAATAGCACGCGTTTCACTCGGTTTCCATAACAGTCCATGATAATGAAGGGAGCCAACATAGTGATTTTCCTTCTTCTCAACATCCTTCAATATTTTTTTTTGGTATGAAATAAACTTCATTACCAACAGATCCAAATGTCAGATTACCTCACAGAACAAGTTAAGCTAACTTGAACAATACAGCAACATCAACTACATCTTAATGACATAAAAACCTAGTAATTAGCTCCTTGTACTTCTTAGACCTGGTAGATAGTAAGCATCCTTCGAGCTTCCACCTCATCTCCTGCTTGATTCTGCGAATTAACTCGGTTGAAGAAGAATGGTCAGAACCATGCACTCTGCTATTCCTTTCGCTCCATAGGAAGTAAACCACTACGGCCATCACAGCAACTGAGATTTTCTTCCAACCACCTAACCCTTTTGCAGCCCTTACGACCCAGGAGCACCACTGCTCAAACTCTTGGGGAACATTAATAATTTGCAGCCAATCACTAACCCCCTTGAGCACTTCTCTACTATAGGAGCACTCAAAGAAGATATGATTAAGTGATTCCTCATAGCATTGGCACATCTACAGGTAGCGCATACAACCGGAATCCCCCATGCAATCAATCTATCACAAGTAAGTAACTTCCCGTGAAACATGATCCAAACAATGAATGATGTTTGGGAACATTTAAGCGATTCCAAATAAATCCACAGTATGGGAATCTTCTCAAGTCTCCAAGCAACCAGGAGTATGCAGCTTTAACATGATACACTCCATCAGATCCGATGAAGCTGATATTCCCTCTCAGCCCTTCCAGCAGCCGAGACTTGATTTTGATTAGCTTCTTCCAATGCCAACTACTGTCGTGCACCACATTATAGTCCCAAATTTCTCGACCCCTTAAATAAACACCATCAATCCATTTAACCCAGAGTTTGTCAGCCTTCCTTCCTATATCCCACAATTGGTTGCCCACCAGAGCAATATTCCACAAACAATTTTTTAACCCCAAACCTCCATCTCTCTTTTGCATATACTGTCCCAACTGACCAAAGCATTGTATTTCCCTTCATAACCCCCACTCCAGAGGAACCTCCTGCACATACTGTCTGCCTTATTTAAGTATAGACTTAGGTAGAATGAAGAATGACCCCCAATATCCATGTAGAGTCAAGAGCACAGAATCAACAAGGCATGCTCTCCCTGCGTATGAAAGGTGTCTGGATGACCAGGATAAAAAATTCTTGCTGTGATCTTATCAATTATCCCTTCAATATTCATATGCCTGCAATTGGTTTTCTTCGCCTGAAAGAAATTTGAAGACAAAAATGTTCGAGTGGATGCAAAATATCTAATAGTTGCTATCAAATCAATAATTTGTATTCTTGTCAATTGGTGAAACTAAAGAAATACAATGTGATTTATATCTCTTGTATTAAAGTAAACATATTCGTAGGACATGACAAGAGAGTTGTTCATTTGGGTGTCAATTAGATTGAAAAGTGATCGAATGCTTGCTTGAAAATTATTCACAATTTCAATGACATGGACTACCTAAATAAAGTTGGATGTAGGCCTGAATGGATCATGTAAAGCCTACAACCAAACAGTACGAGGGTTAATCTGGGTTCAGTCCCTAATATGCAATTTTCAACATAGTTCAGGCCTCATAAGGTTTTAATTTAGGCCCAAGGACCTAATTACCGAAAATATAAGTTTGAAGGACCAATGTGAAAGGAAATGACAATAATATCCTTCATAGTTGCGAAAAATTACAGCCATTTGCCATCGTCTCTTCCGTTCGATTTTGGGTTGCTTTTAGGACTCTAAAACCGACTGAAATATCGTTGTTAAGGCGCAAATACGATGGAGTCGAATTCGATTCGTCATGGGTAGTTATAATAAACCAATAATTTAAATTGTAAGATGGAATAATTACGAAAATCTACTTCGAAAAGAAGAGAATATAAATGGACCAAATATCGAATTTAATGGCCGATTAAGACGAAACTGAGTGAATTTGATAATGGGTCTTAATAATCAATGAAAATATTGATGTTAATCGCGAAGAAATTTGATGCGGCCCATGATTGAAGCTTTTGCTAATAAAACGCTCGTTAAGTAACAATTTATGCATTCTGGGTAACAATATATGCATTCTGGGTAACACTTTATGCATACTGGGTAACAGTTCATGCATTCTAGGTAACAATTTATGCATTCTGGGTAACACTATGCATTCTGCATTGCCCGAAAATGGCAACCTGCACCTTTTGGAGTATAACTTTCGATCCAGAATTCAAATGACCTTGATTCAAGCTCGCTTGATTAGCCAAATTAATTATGTATAACTTTTATTCTTTACATTATTTCTGATGGAATCCATTGACCTAAAGAATGTGCCCGAAAAAGATTTACGGGTGCTTATGGATGTTGTCCGAAAATGGCATTGCCTGAAAATGGCAACTTGCACCTTTTTGAGTATAACCTTCGATCTAGAATTCCAATGACTTTAATTCAAACTCCTGTGAATATCCAACTTAATTATGTATAACTTTTATACATTAAATTCCTTCTGATTCGCTAATACCAAATCGATAACCCTCAAATTAATCGAAGAAATCGAAGACGAGCAGTGACGGCCACGAGCAGTGACGATGAGGATGTTACAATTTGGTGCTATGTATATCTGAAACTTATGTGTATGATGTTTCTTTTGAACAAACTTCGCTTCTGTTGCTGAAAATGTATGCATGATTATGGTAAAATCTTCTGTCATTTACTGATTTCCTGCAGTAACAGTTTAACAGAGCTCAACAACAATTGAAGGGAGAAAAAAAACATAAATCGATATGTAGGCAACAAGGAAGTACAATACGAGTATCAGAAAATATGTAATTAGTTTAATTTATCATTTTCAAATTTTATATTGGAAACACGCTACATTCACTAAAATATAAGAATTTACGAAGTTTTGGATAAAATATATTAGTTTAGGTTATGATTTTCGTGCAGATTATGTTGGAAAAGAAGTTGAAGTATATAGTATTGAAAACAAGTAGCACTCTTCTTGAAAGGATGATCACGCGTCTACGAAATTGATTATACTTGCTCAAAACGTAGCGGATATGAACTATTAGTTGTTTATTACAATCCGGATGGTCGACCTAACATAAATGATTCAACAAAATTAATGACATCTTCAATTAATCTTAAATGTAAACCCTATGTTGTTTACTGATTTCCTGCAGTAACAGTTTACACTGATCAGAAACAATTGAAGAGGAGAAGAAAAATAGAAACTGATATGTTGGTAACAAAATACATTGTCAAAATAACAATTTAATAGGTAATTAGTTTAACTTTTTATTTTCAATGCAAACGCGCTACATTCACTAAAATATATGAATTTACGAAGTTTTAGATAAAAATATATTAGTTTAGGTTGTGATTTTCGTGGAGATTATGTTAGAATTGAAGAAGTTGAAGTATATAGTATGGAAAACAAGTAGCACTCTTCTTTAAAGGATGATCATGCTTCTACGAAATTGATTCTACTTACTCAAAACGTTGCGAATATGAACTATTAGTTGTTTCATTACAATTCAGATGGTCGACCTAACATAAATGATTCAACAAAATTAATAACAGCTCAATTAATCTTAAATGTAAATCCTATGTTGTTTATTGATTTCCTGCAGTAACTGTTTAACACTGATCAGAAACAATTGAAGAGGAGAAAAAACCAGAAACTGATACGTAGGTAACAAGAAAACACAACACGAGTAACAGAATACATAGTCAAAATAACAATTTAATATGTAATTAGTTTATTGCATGATTTTCAAATTTTATATTGCAAACACGCTACATTCACTAAAATATATGAATTTACGAAGGTTTAGATAAAAATATATTAGTTTAGGTTATGATTTTAATCACATACCCTAATGCACAAACTATAATAGTTCTGGCAACATATAAACATATAACTTGTAACAGTTTACACATATCGGGTAACAGATAATCTCTGCTTGATTCTATTTACTCTCCCGCCCAAAATTCATCTCATTCTGGTCTTCCCGCCCGAAATTTCACGGAAAATTTAGTAACAAATTTAGGCAACATAGTAAGAGAAACGATACAAGTAACAGATCATTTTAATTTTGATTTAGTAACAATTGTTCATCACCTCAATTGACGAACGTCCGAATCAATTCACTAACATCTGGATTTCTGCCTAATGTCGATGTCTTTCATACCACATGCATTACACCACTTACTGTTTGGGAGTTAACAATTGACACATAATTTCGAATATCATGGTGTAGCAGAAAAATACCCAAATTATAGGGTCGATCGTATTTTCGCGAAATTCAATGATGAACATCGAACGAACGACCAAACAAGGTGCCACGACGAGCTGCCCCTACTATGGGTACTTCGAATTTATACATATTAGATGTAATCGTTGCAAAAAACGGCTTTGATTTCATCTTATTTTCGCAAATTGAAACCCTACACATGGTAACAATTAATTGTAGTTTAATAACAGTTTTGATACACCTAGTAACGTTTTTGATACTCCAAGTAACATATTTGATACTCCGAACAGTTTTAACACATTAAAGATATACCCAAATTATTTGAGTCGACCGTATTTTCGCGAAATTAAAATATGAACATCGAACGGACGAGCAAAACATCTGCCCCACCGAGCTGCCCATACTATGGGTACTTCGAATTTATACTTATTAGATGTAATCGTTGCCAAAAACGGCTTTTAATTCATCTTATTTTCGCAAATTAGAACCCTACACATGGTAACAATTAATTGCAGTTTAATAACGGTTCTGATACATCTAGTAAAGTTTTTATACTCCGAGTAACATATTTGCAGTTTTGACACAGTAATATACCCCAATTACTGGGGTCGACCGTATTTTCGCGAAATTAAAAGATGAACGTCGGACGAACGACCAAACAATGTGCCGCACCGAGATGTCCATACTATTGGTACGTCAAATTTATACATAGATGTAATCGTTGCCAAAAACGGCTTTTATTTCATCTTATTTTCGCATATTAGAACCCTAAATAGAAAATAAAATTCATTAAAATCTTACATCTTGCATCGTCAATGCCACAATATATCCTACCTTACACGCCGAAATTGGTTGGTTAATGGGCATTCAAAATTTCGGATTTCTATTTACTGTAAAAACGACATTCATAAATAAATATTCTCTGTCGATAACAATTTTCTGCATCGTAGTAATAGATGAGAGATGGAAAATAACAGTTCACCATGCGTTTATAACAATATAGTCTAACAGCATAACAGAAAGTCTCCGGAAAATAACTCTTAGTTCAGTATGTTAGGAAGGGTATTTTCGTCAATACACATTTTTAATCCTTATCTCTACCATTTTTGAAAAGTTGGTCATTTAAACTAATAGGGATTCTGACAGGGTCTGAACAGTTTAAAAACTTACTGACTATGGACTGAATAGAAATTTCCCCACAATACGTGCAAATCCTATCTACTTTGTTGTAAAGTTGGAGCAGAAGAATCGATTTTTTTGTTCGATTCGGAAGTCATTATTTGTTTGTATTCAATCAAAAATAAATTTTCCAATTCGAATAATATCTAAAGACAAACATGACAAAATTATTCAAATATTGGATTTGGATGATATATTAAAATCTAATGTATAATAATTTCATATATACATTTAGATATATTATTATTCGTAATTTCTTATTCAACATTGTTGGTTCATTGTTTTTGATTTTTCCTAGAAATCCCCGTTCGTGGTTTTTCCCCGGACATCCTCATATGCAAATCCAGGACTAGTTTTAAATTTTAATGGTTATAGTTTAATGCGTATGCATAGCGATTTTCAATGGAATACGCTCTCCTAAAAAATATCATTTCGGTCTGGGCAATGAGTGTACGAACATCTCAAACGGAAATGGAAAATCCAAAAAATATCCTAAAATCTCTCCAATAGAATCTAAAAAACAATTCCAAAATGGATTTTGTACTTTCTCTGTCATCAAATATATGCATAGATGCGTTTGAACGTATAATATGGATTTTTATATTTAATAATTGCATTTAAAGTCCTTACATTTGCCTAAATAATTAAACCATCCTTATAAAAAAATAAAAAATATATAAAAAGTAATTCAAAGTTTTTTAAAATTATAAAATACACGAGCAATATTTTGTTTATTTATTTAGATATAATAAACTATTAAAATGTTATTTTTTTGAAGTTATAAAATTTTGGGCTGTATTGAAAAATTGTAAAAGTTTGTGTAGAAGTGAATATTTCGAAAATAGTCCTTTGAGTTTGAGGATGAGTTTAACCGTTGGAGAAGAATTACTGCATTTTGAGTTTGAGAATGCATTCAATATGTGTTTGACTCTACATATAGTAAGTTTTCCATGAAAAAACTACCTTTGGTTAGTGCGTCATTGTCTAACTGCTTTTTTTTTTACATGAAGTAAAGCTTTGACTAAATAATCCTGGTTCAACATTTAGTGCTTGTTTGGTTCATAGCTTAAGGATTTTGAAATGTTAGTTTAGCTCATGTTAGTATCTTTGGTTCATGTGTTTATGTAAAGCATGTGTTTATCTATCACAGGTCTAAACGCATGCCATGGGTTTTGATAAGCACAACTCACCAGATGCGTTTATCTAAATCCACTAATGAAACAAACGTTTATTTAAACGATGTTTTATAGAAAACCTCTTGAATATGATTCAGCTACCAAACAAGCACCCAATGACAGATGGACTCTTAAGTTTGTTCATCAAGTTAGTGATCCACACTTGACTACATTTCGTTGCCAGCAAATTATTCATACCATCTAAAAATTCACCTTTTCGCATCATAGCTTGGATAAACAAAAAATAGATTCGATAGTCACATCATTATTCTTTCTTAGATTTTTATATTTTCTGTCACACAAGTCGAGAGTAGCAATTAAATTTCATTGCACTCTCCAACATTAAATAAGTTAGAGTTTTAACGAATCAAGAGCTAATCCAAAATCCACACTAATCACACAAACCGCACTCACACAATCTTCAAACATTTTGTTCCTACTTTCAGTTCTCATCAACCTTTTTGCTATTCAGTTTCAATTATCATCAACCAAATCACCAGTCCAATAAATATACCTTACACTAGTGCAAACAATACACACATAAGAAAATAAACAAAAATTCTCACACAGCGAGAGTTCTTAAGCTCCCTTCCTCTCTTGCATACATTTTTTAAAATGTCAGAATAAGGATGTTTCTACATGCAAGGAATATAAGGAATATATTGTAGGAACTTTTTCGAGCACAACTCTAGCCTAAGCCCAAATCATATAAGCTTGTGTGTTCCTCTCTTCTAATACCGATTAACAATAGAGAGAGTTAGCCCACAAGCTTACAAGAACTCTCAATTCTTCAAATTATCTAATGTGAGACTTGAATTCTCATCCAAGCCTTAACTATCATACTTGACAAATCAAAACGGTGAGTCATGATTAGTAACAGTAGTCGCTAACAACGCACGTGGAGTCTTGGGGCTGTTTAATTTTAATCTTCCCTCATTGTCAATAAATTCTGAACAAACATTACAAAACTTAATTAATTTACATAAGACCTAAAAATATTTTTTCCATAATGTTTTCACCTCGAATCACAACTTTGTATATTTAGACATGCATTGCTTTTGGCTTTCAATACATCATCGAACTCCTCATCAAATTTATCAAAATAAATCCAAACACCATGTTGACCTTTGTGGTCCATGAGCGTTAGAGAGTTTTGATGAACTATGTAATTGTAACGACGCTAGGTCTATAAATTAAGTAGTTCGACGAATGATCAATATAATGTCTAAGTACATGATAATATTTGACTATGCATGAATTATGAGCTATAAAATGGTTAAAGTGTCAATTATTTGATTTGCATGTGATTATGTGATTTATTGGTAAAACTATGTGATCGCATGTTATAGACGCCTCACATGCTGGGATATATCGTTCTGTGCTATTTATGGAAAAAACGTGTGAGATATCCTACTGGATTATATAAGGAAAATATGTTGTCTATATATGGAAAGTGATATATCCATTGAAAATCTTTTATTCCTGAGTGAAACTTGCATCTATATTTTTGAATGCATCCCACTAAATTAATTGTGCGAAATCGAATTGATATCTTTCCTTATACTGATTAGGATATTATAATGGGAAAGATTTGATTGATTCACTTTGTGGATAAGGTGCTATTATATGGTATATGCTATAAACGGATGTGATCTCTGAAATATGGAAAGTTGTGGCATGACATGTTAATTCGTGATAGATGTGATCTGATCTGATTTATGTGCCCAACATGGTAAATATATTGATCTGATACTATGTGCTAAATACTAAAATGTATTGATACGCTCCTATCTCGTGTGCTAAATATAGAAAGTAAATCCGGACTAACTTATTCTATAAACTGATAGCAGGGAATCACATAAAGAATGTTCTGTTATGATAAAAATAATTCGAAATAATTGAATATGCTTTGAGAACGAATCTGGGCCTTTATATGGAATAAAATCATGCTTCAATAAGCTTGTGACCGATGTGAACATTTATTGTGAGCATGATCTACATGGCATATATACTACTCGCATGGATTATGCGCTTGATTTGGTGATTAATATCTTGATCTGATTTTCCATATAAAGTGTTGAGTGAAAAAGGTTTATATATGAGCAACACTTCATAATTTCGGGTGACTTAGAATTTGCGAACCTACGACTACGAGAGTTTTCAGCAGAAACATTACTGAGACATTCCTGAGCGAATGATCGACACGTGGTGTGCTAATATGATTTGCAAGTGCGATAAGTAATATAAAACGAATACCTAATTACTATCACCAACGTGCGATAGGCAGTGGACCTATCGTTTGTAGTGCAGTAAAGTGAGTAAACGAGTATCGAACACAAGGAATAAACTGATTACTAGTAGTGACCTATCGGCTCAATATTAAGCCTAAATAAAAATACGCAATTTGTTTATACTACGAGCTACCTAACAGACCAATCCTAATGCAAGAGAGATTAAAAGAACACGACTTAACTAGTGAGAGTGCTTTCAGATAAAATAATGTGCTCGGGATTCGAATCCCACTAGGTACTGTCGACTAAGACAATGAATTATCGATCCTACGTGACTAAGACCAAATCGCAGTAATTTCCTACCCAATCCCGAATTTGCTGTCGCCCTAGACATTCGTGGGGATCTATGATTCAATAATTACTAATGGCGAGGATCGGGTATTTGCTGTCGCCCTATACCCAGATCCTATCATCTATGAACGGCCTAATCGTTATTTAGCTGTCGCCCTAAACGATTTTCCAAACATTCACTTTAACACATAGACATATTAAAGCGAAGAAACAAATTCATAGACAGATAAATTGTCAGACGCACGAGTCACGATAACCATATATGTCTCAAATACGAAATAACCTAGCATTCATCTAATCCCGAACACAGAGGGAATTTAGCTACTCATAATTGACGGGAAAACAACGAAGGAAATAGAAAACAGGGAAGGAAGACTCATGATCTTCATATTCTGAAGAATCTGGGATGGTAGCGTGGATGAATCTTTGTCCCTCGTTCAATTCGGCATGAATTCGTCATTGATCCGTCTCTTGCGCTCCGGGACGTAATTCCGTATTCTTGACGGCTCTTTTTCGTCTCTAGATGATTTAGGGTTGATATCTGGTAGGTATCCCTCTTTCTGAGTCGAATTTGGACTTTTATACTGATTTTCGTAAGTGTCACGGCTTGGGACATGATCAGTCACGGCCGTGACACTATCGGGGCGCAAAATGGAGCTCACTGCCGCTCGTCACGGCCTCGTGCAGAATCGTCACGGCCGTGACGCTTTCCAGTCTTGCGACAGTTTCGTATTTTGTTCAGATGGAGGGATAAACAATGTCCGATTGACCTGAAATTTTAACCATAGATAGAAGACTCGGCAATCTTGATTCTTACCAAATGGATTCTCAATCCGAGGTCTGGATTGAGAGATATGAATTTTCTAATGCTGCTGCTGCTATGGGTCACGGCCTGGTGCAAGAAGTGTCACGGCCGTGACTGGCTTCAGCTTTCGGCCTCTGGTGGTTGTCATGGCCACGTGCTCAAGGTTTTACATCCGTGACCATCTTCAGTCTAACTCTCTGCCCAGCATCACGGCCAAATGCACTAAGTGTCACGGCCGTGACCTTCACCAGTTTTGATCGTTTTCGCGCCGTTTTGCCTCGTTTTCGCTCCTTTTCACCCGAAACTCGTCCTAAAGCCTTATACTTCCAAAATATGGAGAAATAGGGTTAATAAGTGCATAAAATGACTACGAAAATTCTATTACGAGCCAATTGAATACTACGATAAACGTACTATAATACGTTTATCAAACCTCCCCACACGCATTTGCTTGTCCTCAAGTAAACTAGAGTCAGATGAGGCATCAAATCAGGATGATGGCACGATTGTTCGCAATTTAGCATCAAAGCTAGAAAGCACAAAATGGAATCAAGCAAACAATCATGAATAATGCACTAATGATCAGCACCTATCAACCCGAACTTCCTCAGCACTTCTAAATCAAGAATCATACTTCACAAGGATTCGCTCAAGTCACTCAGTGTATATGCTAGTATAATGAATCACTCAAATCGTGCACTAGTCCAACCCCTACAATAGGCTTGCAAGCTAATCGCATATCTACTACTTAGAGTGGCAAGCATAAATCTGAGGGTCTTTTCGGGTCAAACGGGTCAAATAATACTGACTTGACAAGCATAGATACTGCACACGTAATCTTAAAGCTAGGACACATAAGCGAAAATTCAAAGAACGTAGCATGATCAAATTGCAAGTCACATGCTCCAACATAAGACTCAACATTCTCACTCTGAAATCCAATTTTCTGCCCGACCCTCTCAACTCAGTCCCCTTTCATTTTCTGCCCTTTCACCTTGATTACGCTCTGCTTTTGTGCATTGTCCTTATTCCCTAAAAACATCAAGGTTTGGCTTTTGTCGCAAAGAATACATCGTCACAGCGAATGCCGTGTACCTAGGGATACTTATTACCAAAACCTATATCTTGCCAAAGGATTATGGACAGGCTTATGAAAGAGATCGGGTCATTTTAGAAAACGGTCAAGTAAGGGACGAGTCATTTCACGAATAGTAGAGGAGAACATCAAATCATACACTGAAACAATAACTCTTAAGTTCTGCTCTATTCTAATCAACTCAGGTTCATATTATCTCTGGAGACTTATTTGGCTCAGTGGCTTCTATAATTTACGAGGAAAGTAAACAAATATGCTCAGGCTCAAAGTGGCTAACTAAGGGGATTAGTCATGGTAGGAAAATTTGGCCATGGACTTAATTCCTAATGCCCTCATCATTTTCACACTCAATCACCAAAAATAGTTTCAACACGCATCAGGCAAGCAAGTTCTAGAGAGACATAGACTAGGCAAGCACACAACCAAGAAAATGAGCATAAGCTCGTCAGGCTCTCTCACAACGAAACACGGTTATGTGTACGAATCTCTCAAAGCAGCGCTATATCTCTTCAGGCAGACATGATTCAATCAGTCATGCATATCCTAATTGCTCACAAGAATTCATAATAATGCAGACTAACTCGAGATAAGCGCAAAAAATCGTACCTGAGTTCAACAATTCATGCCTTTCTAACGAAATTTATAGCTCACAGACACGTCATAAAAAATTTAAAAATTTTCACGTAAGTTCTCAACCTAAATTCCCCTCCCCACACTTAAGACGTACGTTGTCCTCAACGTAAAAATTGCATTAACGAAAGGAAAAGTAGGTGTAAGAGAACGAAAATTCCCTGACAGAAAATGTTGACGTGGTCGTGACTAAACGCGTGATGGTTGTCGTATCGTGACTCGTGATGCCTGACATAACTAAAAGGAAATCTAAACGTAACAGAAAAAACATGGATGATAATAATAATAGACATAATAAAAAAATACTAGATAGATAAAATCCGGGTTGCCTCCCAAGAAGCGCTTCCTTTACCGTCTTTAGCCGGACGTGCTTTCGTTCGCTTAGGATGGCTGAAAGTCGAGGTACGACATCTCTTTTCTGCTTAAGTCTCCATCGCTTACCTCCATACCTTGGAGGTGTCTCCTTTTGCCGGGCTGCGGTTTCAACTCTAGTGGCGGTCGCTCCTTGACTGGGCTCTTGTCCTTAACTTCTTCGCTGCTCTCGTCGATGGCTATGATGGGTTTGTCGATCTTCTCCCCACACTTCTCGATTGCCATAATCGTGTGCCTATCATGCTCGCTGACCTGTGACAGACCTTGCACAGAAAAGAGAAAATCGTGCTCAAAGACATCTAAGAAATAGCATTTATCATCTTGTTCGTTGCTCTTTTTCATCGAGTCAGCCATATTGAACGTAACTTTTTCACCGTATACTGTCAAGGTTAATGTTCCATTCCTAACATCTATCATGGTCTCGCCTGTAGCTAAGAATGACCTAGAATTAATGGAACATTTTCATCCTCGTCCATGTCTAATATCACAAAATCGGCAGGGATAACGAACTTATCGACCTTAACTAAAACATCCTCGATAACACCTAGAGGGTATTTTAACGATCTATCGGCCAGTTGAATACTCATTCTAGTGGGTCGTGGTTCACCTAATTCTAAACACTTAAACATGGAGTACGACATTAAATTTATCCTAGCGCCTAGATCAGCTAAAGCATGCTCAACAACTAAATCACCTATCAAACAAGGAATAGTAAAACTCCCTGGATCCTTGAGCTTTTTCGGTATCTTGCTCTGGAGTACCGCCGAGCACTCTCCTCGTAGGTATACCGTGGAGACGTGTTCGAGCTTCCGTCGGTTCGTTAGCAAGTCCTTCATGAACTTAACGAAACTGGGCATTTGCGCAATAGCTTCAACAAACGGTAAGTTAATATGTAATTCTTTGCACATACCCATGAATCTGCCAATTAGCGCCTCGTCTTTGTCCTTCTTCAACCATGCTGGATAGGAATCTTCGGCTGGTACGGCATCACTGGTGGCCGCTCGTTCTCCCTCGTTTTTTCTATTTCAGGTACAACCTCCTTCTTTTTAGGTTGAACCTTGTCTTTTTCAGGTGCAGCTCCCCTTAACCGAGCTGGGTACGATGTTGATCTTCACGAATCGTCGCGTCTTTCTCTCGTCATCCTTGACCTTCTCGACTCTGTCGCCATTGCTTTCATCCACTTCTGGCTCGTCGTGGCCCTCGAAATCGGCTTTCTCCTTTAAATTCTGCTTGGCGGGAGCTTCTTGTAATCCTCCCCCGCTCCTCAGGGTTACCGCATTGCAAGACTCCTTGTGGTTTGTCTCGGTGTAGCTCAGGAGTGATCCTTGATTTCGCCACGCCATTTGCTTTGCTAATTGCCCCACTTGCTGCTCCAACCTCTTGATCGAGGCGTCTGTATCTGAGCACGGATGTCATTCGCCTCCATGTACTCCTCCATCTTTGTCATTCGACTCTCGTGGGCTGCGGTGGTGCTGCTGAAGTTCGTGAGGAGCGTCTTCATCATATCCTTCATCCCCTTCATATCATCGGATCCTCCGGCGGGTTCATTCTGATATTGGCCCGGTGCCACATTTTGGAAACCGGACAGTCTGGGCTGAAATCCCGACGGTCCTTGCCCGTGATGATTTCGATTCTCGTACGCCAGATTGGGGTGCGTTCGAGGTTGGTAGCTTCGCTGGCCACCTTGGTAATTTCCCATGTAGTCGACGTGCTCCAGCGACTGCCCAAGTTGGCATTCAGATGTCTCGTGGGCTGCGCCACAGATCCCGCATAGTGGTACATAAGGCGTATGGTGCGTTGGTGTAGTGGTCCTCACGATGTTCACGGGCTTCGTCTGCCCGGCCTTGGGAAGTAAGGCTCCAATCACCGTCTGCAGCTGAGAGTTCGTCGGCGCGATCTGTTGCTGGAGCGTCTCAAATTTAGTATTCGTAGTCGTCTCCTCGCTCACGCCAAACACGTCTGGCGTCTTAATTCTTGTGTTACCTCGCATGAAGCTGTTCCTCGAGTAGTCCTCGAAATTCCAAGCATCTGTAGCAGAGAGCTTCACGAGCCCTCCTCCTGCAGCTCGGTCTAACATGTGAACGGTCTGGTCGTTGAGCCCCTCGTGAAGTCGGTTGATCTGAGCTGTCTTCGACATCCCGTGTTGTGGGCACCTCTTCAACAGCGCTTTGTAACGCTCCCATACCTCGTAGAGATTTTCTGAGTCCTTCTGGTGGAATAGTGATATCTCCGTCTTCAGCCTTAGAACCTTTGATAGTGGGAAGTAGTGGCCAATGAAGGCGGCTCGCATCTCTTCCCACGTGGTGATCGATCTGGGCGGCAACATCTCCAACCAGTCCTTCGCCCTGAACTTCAACGAGAACGGGAATAGCATCAGCTTGATTGCATCGCCCGAGACACTGTTGATCTTGATGCTGTCGGTCACCTTCAGAAAGGCCTTCAGATGGGAGTAGGGATCGTCGTCGGGATTGCTTCAAACTGGACCGTCTGGAAGATCATCTGAAGCCAAGAGTGCTTCAGCTCGAAATTGTTGTTCTCGATCGGCGGGATGACAATCGCTGACTCAGTACCGCCTAGCGCGGCATTCTTGAGGAGATCTTGTAGTGATGACTCCTCCACGTGGACGGGCACTCTGTGGTCCGCCATATCTACTTCTGTATCTGGACTAAAAGAAATCGACCCGTAAAAAAAATCACGAAAATAACTATGACTAAAAAAACAAATAACGCAAATAATAATAATGAAAAGAAAAGGAAAACTTCAAATAAAAATGGCTAAATTACCAAACTATGGTGTTTCTAATATCAATCTATTCCCCGGCAACGGCGCCAAAAACTTGATCGACACGTGGTGTGCTAATATGATTTGCAAGTGCGATAAGTGATAATATAAAACGAATACCTAATTACTATCACCAACGTGCGATAGACAGTGGACCTATCGTTTGTAGTGCAGTAAAGTGAGTAAACGAGTATCGAACACAAGGAATAAACTGATTACTAGTAGCGACCTATCGACTCGATAATTAGCCTAAATAAAAAATATGCAATTTGTTTAATACTACGAGCTACCTAACAGACCAATCCTAATGCAAAGAGAGATTAAAAGAACACGACTTAACTAGTGAGAGTGCTTTCAGATAAAATAATGTGCTCGGGATTCGAATCCCACTAGGTACTGCGACTAAGACAATGAATTATCGCTCCTACGTGATTAAGACTAAATCGCAGTAATTTCCTACCCTAGACGTTCGTGGGGATCTATGATTCAATAATTACTAATGGCGAGGATCGGGTATTTGCTGTCGCCCTATACCCAGATCCTATCATCTATGAACGGTCTAATCGTTATTTAGCTGTCGCCCTAAACGATTTTCCAAACATTCACTTTAACACATAGACATATTAAAGCGAAGAAACAAATTCATAGATAGATAAATAGTCAGACGCACGAGTCACGATAACCATATATGTCTCAAATACGAAATAACCTAGCGTTCATCTAATCCCGAACATAGAGGGAATTTAGCTACTCATAATTGTGGGAAAACAACGAAGGAAATAGAAAACAGGGAAGGAAGACTCATGATCTTGATATTCTGAAGAATCTGGATGGTAGCGTGGATGAATCTTCGTTCCTCGTTCAATTCAGCGTGAATTCGTCGTTGATCCATCTCTTGCGCTCCGGGACGTAATTCTGTTTTCTTGATGGCTCTTTTCGTTTCTAGATGATTTAGGGTTGATATCTGGTAGGTATCCCTCTTTCTGAGTCGAATTTGGGCTTTTATACTGATTTTCGTAAGTGTCACGGCCTGGAACATGATTAGTCACGGCCGTGACACTATCGGGGCGCAAAATGGAGCTCACTGCCGCTCGTCACGGTCTCGTGCAGAATCGTCACGGCCGTGACGCTTTCCAACCTTGCGACAGTTTCGTATTTCGTTCAGATGGAGGGGTAAACAATGTCCGTTTGACCTGAAATTTTAGACGATATATTAGTAACATAGTGGACGCCGCAAACGACATTCAACCACCACCAATGGAAGAAGTGCTAGTGACTGCTATGGGTCACGGCATGGTGCAAGAAGTGTCACGACCGTGACTAGCTTCAGCTTTCGGCCTCTGGTGGTTGTCATGGCCACGTGCACAAGGTGTCACGGCCGTGACCATCTTCAGTCTAACTCTCTGCCCAGCGTCACGGCCAGATGCACTAAGTGCACGGCCGTGACCTTCACCAGTTTTCATCGTTTTCGCGCCGTTTTGCCTCGTTTTCGCTCCTTTTTCACCCGAAACTCGTCCTAAAGACTTATAATTCCAAAATAAGTAGAAATAGGGTTAATAAGTGCATAAAATGACTACGAAAATTCTATTACGTGCCAATTAAATACTACGATAAACGTACTATAATACGTTTATCAGCGAACATTTGCAATAGCTTTCTGCCTACATGAGCGATCACTTGCGAAGTACTGAACATACTGAGTTATTCAACCTCCCACCATATATTCTGTCTTCAGACTGTTTTCGGACATGAGCAATACCAAGGAGGCAAGGTCGACATTTAAGCACACGTGAAGGGAAGGACGAGTTCCGGGAGTCCTTCGGTAGTGAGCTAAGTCTGTCGGGATCAGGAGATTCTAAGGAACGAAACTTGGTGTGTGGTAACCTAGTGTGTGTAGTGTTAGACTTGTTTCAGTTGTGTATTGGGCAATCAATCAGTTTTGTATCTAGCTATGATGTATTATAGTGATTGGTTAAACTCTTGGGGAGCAAACCCCAAGGAGAGGAGTAAACCTCAGTTCGGGATATAACCTCTATAAAAATCCTGTCTCGCATTTACTTTACAGTTATTTCCTTTTCGTTGTGAGATAGCCGACACACATCCGACGTTACTAGGATATATTAGACATACTCATCACAAGCTTTTAGTAGGCATCTCTAAGTCACAACATCTTAGGATTTGGGAAAAGAAGAAGCATAATTTTTTATAAGCCTAATTTGCCCCCTCTTAGGCACGTTTTTATCTTCATTTGGTATTGGAGAGGTTTACTCAAACGACGCGTCTAACCAGCCTGAGTTAAAGATCTAACGGCTTCTTCGAGTTTGATGATTTTGCAGAGGGACAATCTCATTCCATGCCACCACTCTTCAATGGAACTAACTACGCCGCATGGAAAAACCGTATGAAGGAATTCCTGCTTGCTACTGACTATGATCTGTGGGATGTCATCACTACTGGACCATACAATCCCAAAAAGGCGGATGGAACTCCAAAGAAAGGTGCTGAATACGATGCAACAGACAATAGTGTGAGCTCATGTGAATCTGCCAAAGATATGTGGGACATGCTTCAAGTCACACATGAGGAAACCACTCGAGTTGTACAAGAAAGAATAGCCCCTTGTCTCACCAATACGAGCTGTTCAAAATGGAGGACAACGAGACTATAAGCCACATGTATGCAAGATTCATGACATCATCAATCAAATATTCTCAATGGGAAAGAAAATACCAGACGGTGAGAAGGTGCGAAAAATCTTGAGATCTCTTCCAGGAGTATGGAATCCCAAAGTAACTGTCATCTACGAAGCGAAGGACTTAGATGAACTCTCCGTCTCGGAACTGATCGAATCTCTAACCACGTACGAGATGACTCAGATCTCCATCAAAGAAAAACCCCAAGTCATAAATCAACCAAACATTGCCTTCAACACTGAACAAGAAAATGTCTCTGAGGGCGAAGAAGAAACTGAGGAAGACATACTGGACCAGATCGCCATGCTGACCAGAAAATTTGAAAAATCTCGGCTGAGAAAAAAATTCAAAGGAAACTCCAAGTTCCAGCCAAGGAACAAGGGATTATCATCATCCGGGAACAATGTGCAGAAATGCTTCAAATGCAACAAGCCAGGCCACTTCGCCTCAAACTGCCAAATGGAAAATGGTGACAAAATATAAAGAAGCAGAAAGCCATGGTCACAAACTGGGAAGAGGCCAGAAGTGGTGAGGAGGAAGATCTCGCCTACATGGCCGATGATGATGATGATGATCAGGTATTTTTCCCATCCACTATTAAGAAAATACTTATTCTGAATGAATTATATGCAAGGAGGGATGATCTCATGATAACGCTTCCTCAGTCCCTGAAGTAGATGAAAAGGAAGAGATGTTTGAAAAATCCAAAATGCAGAAAGGAGGATTAAGTCGCTCAACTCACAAGTAAAGAGATTGGTTAGGCAACGAGATGACGTAGCTAGAGAAAAGCACCAAACGGATCTAGAAAATGAACGTTTAAGAGCTGAGCTAGAAACTTTTAAGGAAGAAAAATCCTTGTGTAATTGTGAAGAGCTTAGAAAGCAAAATAGTGATATATCTAGGGACATCGCTGTTCCTATGGATTCCTTAAAGAAAAAGCACATACTATTGATAAACTTCTTGAAGAAAAACAAAATCTGGATATGTTACTTAGTATTCCTGGAAATGTTGGAAAATCAGGGATATGAAAGCCTAAATGTTTTTCATGCGGCCGTCACGATCATTATGCTAACAACTGTTTTTTTTGAAGATAACTGATAAGTCTAGATAAGTTGGACGCCAATGAAGGTTCCTGATAATCAAGTCTCTAACACTGGCCAACCTGTGTTTAAGAGATAACAGTCTGTGGTACACGATATATCACGTGTTAACAGAAGTTAATTTGCTACTAACCTTTTAGGACACAATCAAAGTTGGGCACCTCAGAAAGAATTGATTCATGCAGGTACAAAGAAGAAAATCCAGCAAGAAAAACAAGTGGTATCTAGACAGTGGGCGCCCACCATTTGACAGGTGATATCAGTATGTTTGTGTCGGTGCAAGCATATGACGGAGGATATGTCTCATACGCCGACAACACCAAAGCTAAGATTATTGGAGTTGGAATTGTCGATAACACTTTACACTACTATAGATGACATATGGTTAGTTAAGAATGAAGAACATAACCTCATTAGCATTAGTCAATTATGTGATAAGGGTCATACGATAACTTTTGAAAACGATAAGTGTGTTGTTAGAAATGATGATAAGGTGTTATTAGTGCATCTAGGAATAGAAATATCTACTGTATTACTCTTGATGATATCACTGACCAGAATGTCAAGTGCTTAGCAGTTACACAGGATAACACATGGTTATGGCACAGACGCTTAGGACATGCTAACATGGAACTAATGTCTCACATTACAAGCAATGCACTGGTAAAAGGTGTTTACGACATAAAGTTCGTCAAGGACAAAACATGCAAGGCATGCCAAATGGGTAAGCAAACCAAGACATCGTTCAAGGTAAAGAATGTGATATCCACATCCAGACCACTGGAACTGCTTCATCTCGATCATTTTGGTCCTGTTCGGACGATGTCTCTGAGAGGTAGAAGATATGCATTTGTCATTGTTGATGATTATTCCAGGTATACATGGGTGATATTCCTTACACATAAAAATGAGGCATTAGATAACTTTGCATCGCTAGTAAAGAGACTTGGAAATGAAAAAGAAATGAACTTATGCAGGGTAAGTAGTGATAACGGACTAGAATTTGATAGTAAGTCATTTGCATCATTCCGTGATCAGTTTGGATATAGTCATAACTTCTCTGCCCCCATAACCCCCTAGCAGAACGGCGTAGTTGAACGGAAAAACAGAGTGTTACAGGAAATGGCTAGATCTATGTTACATGAGTATGATTTCCTAAATAGTTCTGGGCGGAAGCTGTTAGTACAACTTGTTATGTGTCTAATCGCGTTTTCCTTAGGCCGTTATTAAAGAAAACCTCTTATGAAATCTGGCATGGTAGAACTCCAAATATAGGATACTTTCGTGTGTTTGGATGTAAGTGTTTTATCTTGAATGATAGAGATAAGAGAGGAAAATTTGACTCTAAGGTAGATGAAGGGATATTCCTTGGTTTATCTGAAGCCTATCGTGTCTATAATAAAAGGAGGCTGACTGTTCAGGAATCCATACATGTAACTTTCGATGAGATACCTAAAGCAGATGCTAATGATGTGGAAGGTATAGTTTTCCGTGTGTATAATTATAGGGTACTGAAAACAGTGAGGAAGATAATCCAGAAGACGAGAACACTGATACACTGGAACCAGAAGCTGATGAATAACAACACAGAAAATTCAAGCATGCTTCCA
The DNA here is from genome assembly GCA_027422505.1 of Craterostigma plantagineum. Lineage (NCBI taxonomy): Eukaryota > Viridiplantae > Streptophyta > Magnoliopsida > Lamiales > Linderniaceae > Craterostigma > Craterostigma plantagineum. The sequence goes on from JAPQWV010000020.1 coordinate 12,857,377, forward strand.
GTCATCCGACAGATCAAATCATTGGGAATATCTCATCTGGAATCAAAACTCGAGCAGCTGCACGAAATCAAGATACAGAGGAATCTCACGATGTACATGATAGAACCAAAGACCGTCCATGAAGCCCTCGATGATATATCATGGGTCTCTGCTGTTGCAAAAAATTCGGAAACACGCAAGTGTACATATCGTTCTAACAAGTAATAGTGTACGTAAGTACGGATATCGACCCAAAGGACTGTGTTACTAAGTACCGAAATTATATTAATTCTAGTTTTATTTGAACAATCGCAAGATGGTAGTTGACGAAACGAAAAAGGAAAATGCGTAGATAAATAGTAAAACACGATTTAAAGGTAAGTGACCAAATAAATAACAAAGCACGACGAAACGATTTTAATCAAAGATAAATTTGGGACTGGGACTTTACCGACGACAATCATGCTATTGATTTCAGTTCTCAAAGGAATACTTAATCTTATGTTGACGATGGATTTTTCCGTTGTAATTTTCAATCTATCTCTAGCATTGATAACCTATTCTAACATGCAAACCCTACATATCTAGCAAGATTTCTACACGTAAAACGCATTAAGCTTAGAAAGTCATAAATCATCGGACTAGTCAGGAACTATCTCTAGCTTACGAATGTTCTAATGGTATCATAATCAACGGACACACTCAGATAATCACTTCTCAGTCTAATATCTGAACACCTATTCATACGAAAGTTGATCAGAAAATCGTAAGTTTTAATAATTGATTATGAAACTCAATATAGCGAAAAAGTCTAGCATACGACTGAAAATCGATAGCAATTATGTCTGGCAACATTGTAACCCCAGTTAACGAAACTAGAACATATTATAGTTCAAGAAAAGCATCAAAATAAACATGTTCATAATATGAGATAAACGGAGAACGTATTGAATAAGTAGCCGGGTCGTGTTTTGCTCGCCCCGCCTCTCGATGACTGTTGTCTGACTTCTACCTGTCTCCAAGGTTTCAGGCTGTTATTCTCATGTTCGCTTCCCGGTCCAAACGTTCCTGCTGTTTGTGTGTAGGATGTCTGCTCAAGGGTGTATATAGTATATCCTTCTTTGAGTCTTTTCGTCGAACAGTTGGTGTGCATGTGAGGATGGTGCAACTATGAGCTAGATTCTCCCACTGTCCCTAGCTAGTGACCTGCTCCAGCTGAGGAAGGAGCTGTAAAGTTTCAGCTTTTGGATGAGTGTGCTGCCGAGTGACGTCCGTGCTAGGTACGTGAGTGAAAGATGACCGATATGCGATGGTGTCCTATTGTGTGATGATTGGATGGTGTGAGAGCTATGTGATGTGGATGATGGCAGTGTGAGGAGGTGACGTGCTTGTTCGTGCCAGAGAGCTTCCTCATTTTTTTTCTTCTCTTCAGTGAGGTCGTACTTTTATCTTCTCCTCCCAGACAAAGAAATCAATGAGCCGCTCAAATATTGTAAGATTGATCTTGTTTTTGACTTTTGCTATCTTGAGCCGTCTCCGTGTGCATCTTGAGCTGCTGAGGATTTGTTTTCCTTTTTGTTCTTATCATCAAGTTTGGTGTGGGTTGTTCTCTCGTGTATTGTCTCTCTCTCTCTCCCTACTTGTATATATCATGTATCTATCTATATATGGGCTTGCTTCATGGCCCTGAATATTGGGCTGATTTTTGGCCAAAGTTAGGCCCTTTTTGCTCTGTTACCTATAAATATAAAAAGTAACGTACGATAGGATTTTTACGGATAATTAGACATATAATGATGGAATTACGCATTTTGGGTCTAAGATGTTCGTAAAATCCTAACTTATCAACAACCCCCAAACTAGTTCACGGTCATATCATAGCACAAAAGCATTTCCGGAATCCTAACGCGTAGCACTGAACAACTCTCACAAGGGTCGCTCAATTCACAAAAATGTTTGACGGGATCTGTATAAAAATGCTCAATGCACAACATAGATAGATATTATTCTAAGCTTGCAAATATATCACATCATATTCACATAGTAGATATCGTGAATGAATCAAAAGGTCTTTATCAAGGTTGTAATGTGGCTCAGGGTGTGACAAATGGGATAAGTGGGCTAAAATAGTCAAGCATGCCAGTCACTAAAACGCTTCCCCGTTTATACCCTATAGCAACAAAATACATCTAATAATGGAAACTCGTACTTCTATAAAAACGCACTAAAAACTGTTGCTAAAAACTCGGAAAATAATTATGAAAATCTATTGTAAACCTTTTTTTTTTGCAAATAGAATATTTTTTTCTGATATATATTGTTTCTCTCTTTTTTTTCTTATTTATTTTCGATATTATTTTTCTCGTTTTTTTCGATCTCTCTCTTTTTTTATTTTTTTTTTCAAATAAGAAAATAAAATATCGCAACCGATACAAAAGCATGAGCGTCTTTGAATAAAGTCGGCCAATAAAAACCCGTTTGTAAAACTTTAGCAGCAGTACGATTCCCTCCAAAATGGCCTCCGCACTCAAGAGCATGGCAATGTCATAAAATATCGTGCTCTTCTTCTCCTAAGACACATCTTCTTATAACTTGATCGGCACAATGCTTATATAAATAAGGATCTTCCCAAAAATAATGTTTTATATCAGCGAAGAATTTCTTCTTCCCTTGATAATTAAGCTCAGTTGGTATTATCTTTGCTGCTAGATAGTTGACAAAATCAGCATACCACGGAGCTTGCGATATAGCTAAGAGTCATTCGTCTGGAAAGTTATCATCGATAGTTTGTTTCTTCAATTCATTTTCTTCTGGTAACTCCAAACGAGCGAGACGATCTGGTACTAAATTCTCTGTTTCCTTTTTTTTCTTTAATCTTGACATCGAACTCTTGAAGCAATAAAACCCATCGAATCAGTCAAGGTTTTGCATCATTCTTTCCATGAGATACTTGATGGCCGAGTGGTCAGTGTGCACGATTACTTTGTTTCCGATGAAGTATGATCTGAACTTTTCGAAGGCGAAGACGATAGCAAGTAACTCTTTCTCGATTGTGGCATAATTGAGCTGAGCATCGTTGAGAGTTCGACTCGCATAGTAAATGGTATGAAATATCTTGCCTTTACGTTGTCCAAGAACCGCTGCCACTGCAAAATCACTTGCGTCGCACATCAACTCGAACGGTAAGTCCCATAGGCAGTAGACCTATTGTTTGTAGCGTGAGTAAACGAGTATCGAACACGAGGAATGAACTTGATTACTAGTATTAACCGATATCTAGCCTAAATAAAATGACGGGATTTGTTTTTGCTATGAACTAATTTAACAAAGCAACCTAATGGAATAGAAGACTAAGGAAGCACAACTAGAAATAATACGAGTGACTTAAATTGACAAATATGTGTTCGGGATTCGAATCCCGAAGGGTGTTGTCGGCTAAGGCTACGGAATATCGCTCCTACATGAATATCGACTTGATCGCAGTAATTTTCCTACCCACACACGGATTTGCTGTCGCCCTAAACGTTCGTGGGAATCTAATATCAGCGATTACCAAATGACGAGGATGGAGTATTTGCTTTCGCCCTATACTCGAACCCTAAAGTTAACGAACGGTCTAATCGTTATTTAGCTGTCGCCCTAAACTATGTAGCACACATTCACATCAACACATAGACATATTGAAGCAAAGAAGAAATATCGTAGAACGATAAATAGTCGAATACACGTGTTCACGATTATCCTTACACCTTAACTACGACATAACCCAACGTTCATCTACTCCCAAACGCATAAAATGATTAGCTACTCATATTAGACAAAACAACAATGAGATTCAAAAGAAATGAGGATAGAGAACTCATAAATCTTCCCTAAGAAGTTAGCAGGGCGGTTTTGAGGCGGAGCTCTCGTTCCTCGATCAAAATGGCGTAACTGCGTTGTTGGATCGTCTCTTAAGTGTCTCCGAATGAAGGAGCGGCTTCTATGGTTCTTCTTCCTCTTCTTTTCTCTTAGGTTTCGGCTCTCCAAGGTTAGGGTTGAGTTATGAGAAGAACTCCCCTTTTATGCTTCGAATTTGGGCCTTAACCCTGAAATTTGGCACGTTCACGGCCACATAACGGGCCTTCACGGCCGTGAAGATGCAATTAGGCTGATTTTTTGTCTTTCTTAAACCTTCAGGGCCTCTTGCATAAGGCGTCACGGCCGTGACGACGGCTTAAACCCTAAAACTTGACTTTATGGCGCAAGTCAAGGCCTCTAGCTACGACCTTCACGGCCGTGAAGTAGTGGAACTTTCTTCGTTGAACTTTCTGCCTCTGTTCACGGCCTCTTACATGATGAGTCACGGCCGTAACGAAGGTCAGTGCACGTTTGCAATGTTTCTGCCGAAGTTCACGGGCAAATGCACTGACATTCACGGCCGTGGCACTTGAGGCTAGGGGTGTTCAAAAGTTGGTAAACTGACCGTACCGTACCGATACCGAAAGTTCGGTACAAACCGAATACCGAATTTTCGGTTCGATTCGATATTCGGTACGAAAAAAACAAAACCGAAAATTTTCGGTTATTTCGGTTCGGTACACCGGTTAACGGAAATAAACCGATGTACCGAACAGTATATATATATATTATATATATATAATATATATATAACATATAATATTATATGTACAAATACAATCATCCGTCATAACCCAATAAAATCGGCCCAGCCCGATATTGAATCCTTTCCCCTCTTGGCCTCTTCAAAAAAAAGTAAGTTTTCCCCCCAAAAGAAACACTCAATCGAACGAAACCCCAGAATTCCCTCAATACTCATTTCTCTGCACTGAATTGCCTTGGTCATTGATTCTCTCCATCGAGCACTCGAGCCATTTCAGGTGCTGAATACCTACTCTTTCATTATTCCGTAGCGCATTGGGTTGGGTTATGTGGTTTTAATACGAAGCAATAATTGTTTTCTTGGTCTTTTTCGGTTCGTTTGAGAACTGTTATAGAGCGTGCATTTTTTGCCCCCTTTTTTGGGGAATAATTTTGCAAGAACATAGCATATTGGGTTGGGTGGTTTTAATATATAGGGAGCAAACCGAATTTAGAAAAAAATAGCAGATTATATTCCTGTTTTTTTTGTTATTGTTTATTGATTGAGCATTTTGGATTAGTCATACTCGTGTTTTAATTTTTATTTTCACATGTACATCATTCATAGTCATGAACACCGACGAAGGAAATTCCCGAATTTCAGCGGCTTCAACGGAACCTCCCTCAACAACTCAGACCCCCGAAAATGAAATCAATGATGTTCTAAATGATGCTGAAATGGAGGAACAAAGTGCCGAACCAAGTAGTAAGAGGCCAAAGGGAAAAGACTTATGTAGGAGAGCTCGAGCTTGGGATCACTTCATACCGTATACCGACAGAGATGGAAGTTCGAGAGCTAAGTGCAAGCACTGCGAGAAAACATACGCTGCTCATTGGAACATCGGGAATGAACAATCATATGTGGTTTGTAAGAAACATTATATGGATGATGATTGGAAGTTGCATACGGCGATTCTGAATTTCATCCCATGCCCTACTCATAAAGCTGATGAGGTTGGCTTGTTGTTAGAGAAGTGTTTTCTTGATTGGGGAATAGACAAGATATTTACCATTACAGTTGATAATGCTTCTTCGAATGATTCTATGGTTAGCTACTTGAGAAGGAGGTTCGTTAGTTGCGGCAAGGCAATATGTGGAGGAAATTTTTACACATGAGATGTGTGGCACATATTGTTAATCTTGTTGTGAAAGACGGACTCAAAGAAATGAATCAATCGGTTGAACGTGTTCGTACGGTGGTTCGTTATGTGCGGCAATCACCTTCTAGAATGAGGAAATTTAATGATTTTGCTATTGAAGAAAAAGTTGAGAGCACGAAATTCTTGTCTTTAGACGTTCCAACTAGATGGAATTCTGTGTTTACAATGCTAGAGACCGCGGTGGTGTTCCAAGGACTGTTTGACAGGTACAATATTTATGATTCTGATTTTCGTAATGACTTTATGCCCGATGGGGTTCATGGGAAGATTGGCCTACCTAAAAAAGAAGATTGGATTATTGTTGAATGGTTGGTGAAAGTGTTGAAGCATTTTTATGTCACAAATCGAGTCTCCTGTTCGTTGTATGTGACATCTAACACTTTTTTAGATGAACTTAGTGAAATGGACATGTTGTTGAAAGGGTGGGCCGAGAGTGATGACGATATCTTAGCTTCCAGGTCAAGAGGTATGCGAGGAAAGTTCGACAAATATTGGGGAAATATAGAGAAAATGAATATGTTGATCTTTGTGGCTGTGTTGCTTAACCCCTGTCATAAGTTTAGTTATCTTCAATTTGTCCTAAAGAAGATATATGGGGTTGGTCGTGGTGAGGAAGTTGCAAACATGGCAAAGAACGCTCTTTATGAGATGTTTGAAGATTATAAGAAAAGCTCTTCATCTACATTATCTACGTCGTCTTCTTCGAGAAACCCGAGTGCTTCTGCATCGGATGTTGAAAATCAGAATTCAAGAAAGGTGGCAAGGGGTTACCGACAGGACTATCGAGAGTTGTTATCACAAAGTGGTGGTTTAAACCAATCGGAGGTGGACGTGTATTTAAGCTAACGAGTGGAGGATGATCCGATGGAGTTTGATATCATTGGGTGGTGGAAATTACATAGCGTAAGATTTCCTATTTTATCGATATTGACTCGTGATGTGTTCGCTATGCCGGTATCTACAGTTGCTTCGGAGTCTACCTTTAGCACTGGGGTCGAGTTATTGATGACTTTCGAGCTTCTCTAACACCAAAGATGGCTCAATCTTTGATTTGTTGTCAAGATTGGCTCCGTAGAACTCCAACAAAATCAGTGGAAGAGGACTACGACTCAATTCAAAAAATCGAACAAGGTATTGTCACATATTTTTTGTTCTTTTATTTTTTTTCAATTTTTCATATATCTATTTCTCCATATGTTTATTGGTTTTTTCTTTTTGTTTTATAAGAGTTGTGTTCGAGTATCGGCGCAGAATCCACCATAATCGGCTTATGATAGCTTTCAAGAACGAAGTGGTGGCTGTCACTATCTTTTGCTGTTTTGTTATTTTCTCTGAAATCAATGGCTGTTTTATGGCTTTGTATGAAACTATTATTGCCGAAATGGTTGCTGTGTTCTGTTTTGGATGATGTTATGCATGGTTTATGCTTGCCGTGGGCTTTATTTCATTTTCAGCCATTTTTCGTTTTTTTTATATTTAGTTCGGTTTTATCGGTTTTTTACCGAACTGTTCGGTTATTACCGAACCGAACCGAATTAGTTCGGTTCGGTATTCAGTATGAAATTTTCATAACCGAAAAATTCGGTTACCGGTAATTCAGTTCGGTACGGTACGGTAATTACCGTTTGAACACCCCTACTTGAGGCTCTCGTTTCTCGACCTTACTGCCTTGGTTCACGGCCTCTTGCAAGGTGAGTCACGGCCGTGACCTTGGCCTGACAGCTTCGTACTTGGCCATTTTGCGTCGTTTTTGCCTCGTTTTCGTTCCTTTTCGCTCGATAACCGTTCGAAGGTCCTACAATATTTAAATATGTGTAAACAGCCAAAATGCATGGAATGACCAAACATATCCTATTGTAACCCAAATAAATACAATAATAAACGTATTAAAATACGTTTATCAAACATCCCCACACTTAAGCTTTTGCTTGTCCTCGAGCAAATTAAAAACAAGAAGAGGTAATAATATAGTGGCATGACCATTCGCAATTCATCAATGTAGAAAGAGAACACGAAATGGAATCAAGCAAGCAATTATGGACACTACAATAATGATCAGCACCAATCAACACAAACTTCCGTAACGCTACTAGTCGAGATCCACACCTCGCAGGGATTCACTCAAATCACTCAGTATATAGGCTACTAAATCTGTGAGTCACTCAATTCATGCAATAATCTAGTCTATACCATATGCTTGCAAGTCAATCGCATATCTATTATTTAAAGCAGTAAGCCTGAATCAGAAGGTCTTTTTCGGGTAAAAATGGATCAGATAAAAATGAGGGTGTAGTACAATCATATATGAGTAGCAGTCGTGTCGGCCTTCGTGTCATTGTCTAAAGCGCGCCAAGAATCAGCCTTTCTGGTTACGCCATCTTCATATTTCTTTTATTTCTGCTGCGTTCTAAGCTTTTCTACTCCCAAGTCTCAATATGAGAGGATGGTGTGGAATTCACGAGACCGGAAGATTATCGAAGGAAAGATTCTTTTTCTTTCTTTTCGCAACAGCTTATCCTCATTCTGCTTCACTTTTCCTCCTTCCAACGCCTTTTTTCAATTTTTTCATTTTTTTTTGAATCACTCTTCGCATTTCGGCGGTGCGCTGCCCTTTTCCCTTGTTCAATAGGGAGTTCTCGAGTGCTTTCGGCGTTGTCTTGGGGCGTTATCCGACTACGCTTTTCGACTTTGACATTCGACCTTCACTTTTACTTAACTCGGGTTCAAATGATCTCTGGAGGCTTATTCAGGTTAGCGGCTTGTGAAAATATGAGGTTTAAGAAATAAAAACGGCTTAGGCTCAAAGTGGCTAACTACGGTGATCAGTCTCGGTAAGGAACTTTGACCGTGGACTTATTTCCTAATGCCTTCGTCATATTCATGCAAAGCACACTATAAGCAATTTCAATGCGTATCAAACAAGCAAGTTCTAGAGAGACGTAAATTATGCACTACTCACACAACCAAGGAAAATGAGCAAAAGCTCGTCTGCTCAAACTCTCACAACGGAACATGGGTTACGTATGTGAATCTCTCAAAGTAACACTATGTCTATTCGTGCCGAAAAGATTAAATCACGAATGCATGTCTATATCGCCCACAAGACTCCCTAAAATGCAATCCAACTTCCAGATGAACACAAACAATCATGCCAGACTTCACTAAATTTAATAGCCGCAGCACGTCATAAAAAAAATTTCAAGTAAATTTCCACAAAATTCCCCAACAAAATTCCCCCTCTCCACACTTAAGATGCACGTTGTCCTCAACATGTAAAATAAATAAAGGAAGGTAAAAGAAGTGAAAAAGAACGTGACTCCCTTGACGAAAAGTGACGTGCTCCTGACGAGAGCATTTGATGTAGTTGAACATGGTCGGTTCTACTGAGTTTGAAATATTTTGAAGTCGTAGTAACATAAGTCGCTACAAGTTTCCTGAAAACACTAAAAAGAAAATTAACCGCTCGGAGGAAATAAGAAATAGACAACAAAAAGAGTCATAATCATCATCGGTATCGTGATTACTAGACCCAACACATAAAGAGTACTACTAGATAAACAACACAGAGCAAATGATACTAAGGTGACGGTGGTGGCGGGGAGGGTGGCCTTGGTCGCAGGAATGACAGCAACTGTTGTGTAAGTTTGACCGCGGTGTCCATGGCTTGAAGGGCCCGTTCGTAGTGCTGTTGTTCTTCACGGTACCGGAGGTGAGCTTCTTCGTTCCGGCGCTCATACTCTTCCTGTCGGCGCCGAGTTTCTTCGTTGAAGAGACGTGCTTCTTCGTCGCGGCGCAGTGCCTCGCTGTTGAAGCGCATCATCTCCTGGCGCAATGCGTCAAGCTCAGCGGCTGATGCGTAATGCGCCATACCTAACGATTCGCCCTCGTGATAGCTGGAGGTATAGGAAGGGCCGACACTGTCTGGGTCCACCGAAAATGGTCCCGGAGTCTCGATAGCTAGTGGCTTGGGGAATGTGGCTCCGAGGTCCGTCTGTCGGTAGACTTCGTGCCAAATGTAGACCTTGTTCGATCGGGACCAGGTGGGAGCTTTGATCAACATCTTCATCTTTAGCATCATCTCCTCGTTCATTAAATTTCGTCCTCCCATGATCTCCATCTCTGGTGGATTTGCTGGCCACATGTTGAGCCCCTTGACAACCTTCGTAACAAATGGCCCAACTGCGAGTTTCCCGTGACTACGAACATCTGCATGTGCGCTAAAGGCGTGGGCCATGGCCATCCCTAAATGCGCCTGTTGACCGCGCTGCATCTTGACTAAGTAGAAGGTGGATGTAGCGCATGCCTGGGCTCCTGAGCGAAGACGCCTTCGAGGTCTTTACGCTAAATTTGGGTTCACCGGGCCTTGCGAGTTCAGCCCAACAGGCCTGGCGCTCCGTCAGATTTTGAGGATAGTCCATGTAGTGCATATCTGGATACGGCCCGTCACGCCCGAAAAATGGTACCGGCACTCCAAGAGCCCAGAAAAAATCGTCGGCATCAACCATTCTCTCCTCATTAAAAATGCCCGGAACTTGACTCCGTTCAGCCCGTATTCCTCGAGAGAGAAGGTGATGTGGAACTCCAGGGTCAACTCCTTGTACGGTGGCTCGTCAATGTGAAAGAATTCGAGCCATCCACTGAGTGATACGTACCCGGCCACTTGTTGGTCGATGTGATGCTTCGCAAGCGTGTCGTGGTCAATCTTATCCGTTGGGATGAACTGCATTTCTTGTAGCCGATTATATCGTGCCTGCTGCGTCTCATCGTCAAACTGCTTCATAGAGGCTAGCAGTGACGTTGCGCCCGGGCGTCGCCGTTGACGTACCGGCGACCCCGAAGCTTGATCGCTAATGTAGCTGAGCGACTTCGACCCACAGTACCTAGGAGTCCAAATGTGAGTTGCGAGAAGAAGATAATCAACACAGCTTGACTCAACCAACGTAGCGACAAAACAGACATTTCTTAGATATGAAGCATATGAAAAGTTCAATGTGGCATTTTGTCGAACACGTAATAGACAAGCTAGAATACTCCTTCTAGTTGCAATAATTGGTCAACCAAACATACTCTTCGACTTGAAATGATTAATCACTCTAAATAAACCACTTAAAGCAACCAATTTCGTCAAAATTTCCCAAAACCCCTAAATTTCGACATTAGGGTTCATCATGCAAAAATCAAAATAAACGGACTAAATCGATAAATCCATCAAGCCCAAAGCATTTATAGTAAATCCATTCATGAGAGAGCAATGTAAAAAAAATTCGGACCCAATTCTGAAATTTGCAAATTCGTATAGCATTAAGAAAATGACATACCTCTTTGATTTAATCACGTTGAAATAGAGGAATTTGTTTTGTGTCGCCGGAATATTGCGTTATTGTGGCCGGATGTGTGGTGGTTTTCGAGTTACGTAGACAAAGAGAAATTTCGGGGATGCGGTTTTGTTCGGTGTGAAGGAGATGAAGAGAAGTGAGTGATGAAATGAATTTAAAGGAGTCAAATCGTAGGCTTCACGGCCGTGAACATCAGTTCACAGGCCGTGAATAGGAGCAGAGGGCTGTCGTCCAAGTCACGCCCATGACTCCTGAGTATTGGGCCGTGACTACGGACAGTGAGTTTAGTCCCGTCTACGTCACGGCCGTGACTCCTGAATGGGCCGTGACAACCTAGTTATATTTTTATTTTATTTATTTATATTTTTTAATTTTTTATTCTTTTTTGCTTTTTATTATTTTATTATTTTTATTTTTCTTTTATTTTATTGTTAATATTATTTATTTATTTATTTATTTATTATTATTTTTTATTTTTTTCTCTTTTTTTTTATTTTTTTATTTATTGAGTTGCCCGTGAGCGTCATGGCCGTGAGTACTTGTTTACCAAGCCGTGACGCGGGGCAATGCACATAGACTGCCAAGTTCACGGCCGTGAGTCGTAAGGTCTCAGGTCGTGAACAATGGCAGTGTGTATTGTCCCGCCAAGTCACGGCCGTGACTTATGAGTCATGGGCCGTGACTCTTCCCTATTTTTATATATTTTTTCTTTTTATTAATAATTTTTTTGTGGCCCGTATGAGTCACGGCCGTGATGGTGAACACCTTGGGCTGTGAAACGGGACAGTGTTATTAATAAGTACAAGTCACGGCCGTGAATTGGTGTTTAACAAGCCGTGATTCCGGGCAGTGGCTGCATCAGTGTCGCGACCGTGAATCCTTAGTCATAGGCCGTACAGTTTGATAATTGTTTTTATTTTTATTTTGTTATTCTTATTATTATGTAATATTATGATTATTATTATTATTATTATTATTATATATATATATATATTATATATATATTTCAACTATGATTATCGACGAGTTGTTTCGAGAACGATTGCGCGAGGAAAAATCTGATAATCGACAAAGGAAATATCGCTTTCTCACGCGGCGCCAAACCCTCAAGTAAAAAACTCGTCTGCATCATTTAATTGATTTTCCAGGTACGATAATGATGTTTTTGTTCCTCCATGCCTATAAATAGACATTGGTCGAATGACACAATAGTATCATCTACCATAAATCACACATCTTCAGCAATCTCATTTTCGACATTCTGTGTTAACTAACCACTATGAATTGGAGACAGCAGCAAGGTCGAGAGACTCAGAGTGAGGAATATGCGAGGATTCGACGTAATTTAGATATGCTATCACTCTACCTTGCTCTTCTCTTGGGTTTGTTCGCAGTTTTACTAGCTTCCGCGTGTTGGGTTCTCACAAGATGACTTGTAGTAACCGCCCTTATGAAGCAAAAAATTATTGTTCCGTCTTTTGTGTTATTCGCAGTTTTAATTGCTTTTGTGTTGGACCCCCACACGTTGTAATGGCATGTAACCATCCTTTATGAAATAAAACTATCGTTCCTATCTCGTCTCTTGATTCTACGTTGTGAGTTTCGCACTTTGATAGATTATCGACGAAAACTTGTGAAAATCCTAAGCAAACACCGCGATATAATATCAGTTTGCGAAAGCAAAACCTCTCCCTCAATATTCGTATTAAATTTATTATCATTTAAATTTTTACTGTTATTATTATTATTATTATTTTGTTTTTATTTAATTTAATATAGACAATTTTATTTTATTTTATTTTTTTTGTTTTTGTTGCTTTTTTTGTTTTTTTAATGCCTAAAACATAACGAAAATACCTGGGTTGCCTCTCAAGAAGCGCTTCTTTTAACGTCTTAGCCGGACGTACCTCTTGTGCTCTTATGCTTGCTGAAAGTCGAGGTATAATACCTCCTTGTCGCTCAAGTCTTCCTCGCCTCCATGGTAATACTTCAATCGATGTCCGTTCACCTTGAAAGTACCCTGCCCCATACCTGAAATCTCAACCGTACAGTATGAGAAAACACGAGTGACAGTGAACGGTCCCGACCAACGTGATCTAAGTTTGCCAGGAAAAAGCTTAAGTCGAGAATTAAAGAGGAGGACTTGGTCCCCTTCCTGAAATTCTCGCATGTGCCTAAGCTGTCATGGTAGGCTTTCGAGCGCTCCTTATACATTCTAGCGTTATCATAAGCTGATAAACGCCACTCGTCTAACTCATTAATTTGGAGTTGCCGCTTTTCGCCGGCTTTCCCAAAGTCCATGTTCAATGATTTGATTGCCCAATAGGCTTTATGCTCGATTTCTACGGGGAGGTGGCATGCCTTTCCGTAGACCAATCTATACGGTGTAGTGCCTATTTGTGTTTTGTATGCAGTCCTATAAGCCCAGAGTGCATCATTAAGCTTATTCGCCCACTCCTTACGATTCCCATCTATAGTTTTTTCTAGGATACGTTTTAACTCGCGGTTCACTACTTCTACCTGACCGCTAGCCTGAGGGTGATACGGGGTGGATAAGCTGTGTATAACACCATAATGCTCTAATGTACGTGCAAATTGGGTGTTGCAAAAATGTGTGCCCCTGTCGCTAATAATGCATCTAGGAGCTCCAAATCGTGAAAATAATGTTCGCAAAAATCTAACGACCACCCTAGCATCATTCGTGGCCAAAGCTTACGCCTCGGCCCACTTGGACACATAGTCTACCGCAACCAGAAGGTACTTATTGTTATACGAGCTAGGAAACCGACCCATGAAATCTATACCCCAAACGTCAAAAATCTCACAAACTAAAATAAAGTTTTGAGGCATTTCATTGCGTCTCGAGATATTACCTGCGCGCTGACACTGATCACAAATGTCAACGTACCATTGGGCGTCTCTAAAAATCGTAGGCCAGTAGAAACCGCTTTCCAGTACCTTCTGAGCGGTTCGGTTGGCTGCGTTAATGCCCTCCAGTTGGTTCGCTGTGGCAATGACTAAGAATCCTTGTCGTCTCAGGTGAAGCGACACATCGTCATATCACCTGGTCTGCACATCGCCTGAAAAGATACGGATCTTCCCAAAAGTAGTACTTCAAGCCAGAAAAGAATTTCTTCTTTTGCTGACTTGTATACCCTTTTGGAAGGACCCCCACGACAACATAATTAGCATAATCTGCAAACCAAGGAATATCGTCACTTACCACTTGTATCGCGTACAAGTGCTCGTCTGGGAATTTATCATGAATCTCCTTGCCGTCCTTGTTATAAATTTCAGACTCCTTTAGTCGAGAGAGGTGATCCGCCGCTAGATTCTCTGCCCCTTTCTTGTCACGGATCTCTATATCGAACTCTTGAAGGAGCAGGATCCATCTGATTAGCGGAGGCTTGGCGTCCGGCTTCGCTAGTAAGTACTTAAGGGCAGAGTGGCCAGTGAAAACAATAACTTTCTATAAAATAAAGTATGATCTAAATTTATCGAAGGCGAACACCACATCTAAAAGCTCCTTTTCTGTGGTCGTGTAGTTGGCTTGGGCTGCGTCTAACGTCTTGCTGGCATCGTAAATCGGCCTGAAATGGTTGTCTTTGCGCTGCCCTAGCACGGCTCCCACTATGTAATCACTAGCATCGCACATTAGTTCAAACGGTAGCCCCCAGTCGGGGCCAACCATAATAGGCGCTGCGATAAGTCGCTCCTTAAGTAAATTAAATGCATGCAAGCATTCATCAATAAACTCAAACGGGCGTCTTTCTCAAGTAATCTAGACATGGGTCGAGCAATCTTAGAAAAATCATTAATGAACCAACGATAGAACCCAGCATTAGAAAACTCCTAATTGACCCCACGTTCGAGGGAACGGGTAATTTTCTATGGTCTCTAACTTAGCTCGGTCCACTTCGATTCCTTTAGAAGAAATCTTGTGTCCCAAGACTATACCCTCTCGAACCATGAAGTGACAATTAAGTGCCAAGTTCGTATCCTCGCAACGTGCGAGTATGAGCTTCAGATTAGCAAGACAAACATCGGACAAGGACCCAAACACAGAAAATCATCCATAAACACCTTCATTACCTCGCCTACCAACTCGTCGAATATAGCCATCATACATCGTTGAAATGTAGCTGGGGCATTGCATAGACCAAACGGCATCCTTCGGTACGCAAACATACCGAACTGGCAAGTAATGTAGTCTTCTCCTAGTCCTCAGGCGCTATAGGGATCTGCAGGTATCCTGATAAAGCATCAAGAAAACAATAAAATGAGTGACCAGATTTCTAACATTTGGTTGATGAACGACAAAGGGAAGTGGTCCTTTCTGGTGGCGTCGTTCAACTTTCTGTAGTCGATACAAACAAGCCACCCAGTCACAGTCCTTGTTGGAATCAACTCGTTCTTGTCGTTGGTGACGACTGTCATACCTCCCTTCTTTGGAACCACTTGGACCGGACTTACCCTCGCGCTGTCTGAGATAGGGTAGATCATCCCCGTGTCTAGTAGCTTGATCACCTCCTTCTTCACGTCATCCTTCATATTGGGATTAAGTCGCCTTTGACGTTGGGTGACCGGCTTGAACTCGTCCTCCATCAGGATCTTATGCGTACAGTAGCTCGGACTGATTCCCCTGATGTCGGATATCTTCCACGCTATTGCCTTCTTATGCACTTTTAATACACCCAAAAGCTGGTTCTTCTGTTCTTCGTTAAGGCTTGAAGAAATAATAACCGGTAGTCCTTCGTTGCTTCCGAGAAACACATACTCGAGGTGGTCGGGTAGCGGCTTCAACTCTAGGACCGGTGGCTCATCGACCGAGCTCTTTTCCTTATCTTCTTCACTGCTTTTGTCGACGGTCATAATGGGCTCGCCGTCCTCCTCCTCGTACTCGTCGATTGCCATAATTGTTCCTTCCTCGCCATACACCTGTGACAGACCTTGCACAGAAAAGAGAAAATCATGCTCAAAGGCGTCTAAGTAGTAACACTTATCATCATGCTCATTACATTTCTTCATCGATTCAGCCATATTGAACGTAACTTTCTCACCATCCACCGTCAGAGTCAACGTCCCATTCCTGACGTCTATCATAGTTTCCCCTGTAGCTAAGAATGATCTACCTAGGATCAACGGGACATTATCATCCTCCTCCATATCTAAGATAACAAAATCGGTGGGAATCACGAATTTACCTACCTTAACTAGGACATCCTCTATAACACCTCGAGGGTATTTTAACGATTTATCAGCTAATTTAAGGCTCATCCTAGTGGGTCGTGGTTCACCTAATCCTAAGCGCTTAAACATGGAATACGGCATTAAATTTATACTAGCTCTTAAATTGGCTAAAGCACGACCAACTACTAAATCGCCTATAAGACAAGGAATAGTAAAACTCCCTGGGTTTTTAGCTTCTTCGGCATCTTGTTCTGGAGTATCGCCGAGCATTCTCCTCGTAGGCATACTGTAGACACGTGCTCGAGCTTCTGTCGATTCGTCAACAAGCCCTTCGGGAACTTAGCAAAACTAGGCATCTGCGTAATAGCTTCAACGAACGATAAGTTAATATGTAGTTCTTTAGGCATGTTCATAAATTTACCGAACTGCGCCTCATCTTTGTCTTTCTTCCACAAAGCTGGGTAAGGGATCTTCGGCTGGTACGGCTTCACCGGTGGTCGCACAATTTCCTTTGCCTTTTCTCTTTGAGACTCGACCTTTTCCTTTTCAGCTTCGGCGTTCTCCTTCTTAGCTTCGGCCTTCTCAACATCATCGCCCTTGCTTACCTCCACTTCTGGCTCGTCGTGGACCTCGACCTCAGGTTTATCATTTGATTTCTTTTTGGGAGGTACCTCTTGCAACTCTCGCCCGTCCCTCAGGGTAACCACTTTGCAGTACTCATTAGGGTTTGGTTCGGTATAACTTGGGAGTGATCCCTGATTTCGCCCCGCCAACTGCTTCGCCATCTGACCCACTTGTTGCTCCAACTTCTTGATAGAAGAATCAGTGTTCTGGGCGCATATATTGTTGGCTTCCATATACTCCTCCATCTTTATCATTCGACTCTCGTGGGCTTGAGTTGAGGAGCGTCTTCATCATCCTTCATCTCCCTCATATCATCGGATCCCGCCCCGCAGACGCGTTCTGATACTGATGTAATGTTTCTCCTTGGAAACCAAATGGTCTAGGTTGCAATCCTGGTGGCCCTTGCCCATGGTGGTTTTGGTTCCCATATGCCAGATTTGGATGCGCTCGAGGTTGAAAACTCCGATGGCCTTGGTAATTCCCCATATAGTCCACGTGCTCTAATGACTGCCCTAATTGGCACTCTGAGGTCTCATGAGCTGTGCCACAAATCCCGCACTATTGTGTGTATGGCTTCTGAGGTGATGTGGTGGTCATCACGGCATGCACGGGCTATGTTTCCCCGGCCTTTGAAAGTAGTGTGTTGATCACCATCTGGAGCTGGGAATTGGTAGTTGCAATCTGTTGTTGGAGCACCTTGAACATAGCATTTGTAGCAGTCTCCTCGCTCACCCCCAAACACTCCTGGAGTCTTTATCCTCTTATTGGCTCTCGTGAAGCTGTTCCTTGAGTAGTCTTCGATTAGATTCCAGGCGTCCATGGCATTGAGCTTCACGAGTCCTCCTCCCGCGGCTCCGTCTAGCATATGAACGGTTTGATCATTGAGGCCCTTGTGAAATCGATTGATCATGGCGGCCTTCGACATCCCGTGTTGTGGGCACTTCTTCAATAGGGACTTGTACCTCTCCCACACCTCGTAAAGATTCTCTGAATCATTCTGGTGAAAAAGGGAGATCTCCGTCTTCAACCTTAACACCTCTGACGATGGGAATTAATGGTCGATGAATGCTGCTCGCAGCTTGTTGGTCTGGATTTCACCAACAATACGACGGAGGACGGATTAAACACGCCGAATGATCGAGATTTAGGTTCGGGGCGTGTGGGGCTTGGTGGTGTTCTTGAGGAGACTCTCTCACTCTAAAATGTTTATTTGATCTACACACACAAGCACATACACTATGTGCTAGGGTTTTCCCATTTATACCACAAGTTGGTATATAATAGGTAGGCCTCTTGTGAAGGCCCATTACATGAATAACTAAGAACTAACCCAATTAAGAACTAGCCCAAAGTTCAATAAAGAAAATCAACAAAGATAATACAATGAAACTGAACACTACAAAATATTTCCTAACAATCTCCCCCTTAGTGTTCAATCTTCAGTTCAGCGCGGGAGATCTTTGTTGGGCGTATTGGAGGAATCTCGAGTCCTAACAAACTCCCCCTACTAGGGATATCTTCTCTTCTTGTGGAGGCATTGATGGCTCGACTAGGACTCACTTGTGAAGATTCTCCAATCTTCTTCTTCTCGACGCCAGATTCGTCGTCTTCGAATGGAAGTTGTCTGGTTCGGCCATGAAGTTGACTCGTCTGGCTCCAGAAGAAGGTAGGCGTGGGGCTTAAAAAGTGTGCCAAGGCTCTATTGAAATTGGACTTTCAAGAGTAGGGAGCCCGGTCTTCAGAGTGGTCAGCGCAGTAGTGGCGGAATGTGGTGGATGAGATGTGCCATGGCTCCTTCGAGTGTTCCATTATGAACATAATAGCCTGACACATAAGTATGTGCGCGGAGGTAGTGGAAGCCTCCGGCGGGGCGTAGTTGGTGGAGGTGGCGTGGATGATGGTTGCTGCTGATGCTGCTGTACGATCTTCAACTCATTTCTTCTCCTTTACTCCCCCTTGAGATGATCTCCGTCTTCGGGATCGTCACGTCGTCCGTGGGATGAGTCTGCCTCTGGTGTTGATGGTGGTGATGATGGTGTGGTGTGGTGTTGAGTGAGGCAATCAAGTGGGATTCTCAGGAGTAGCAGCAATTGGTGTTCCTCCGGGTTCAGTTTTGAACATTGGAGAGACGGAGCAGCATGTGGTGGCGTAGGCGTAGGCGTGGTGGAGTGGTGTCGGTGATGGGACCTTTTCCTTCATAGATCCTCGTTGAGCGCGGCATGGATTGTGTAAGTTCCTCGCTGATTGCTATGAGTCGGGGCTCCATCACGAACGGGGTAACTAACCAAACGGGGGTCACAAAGACGCTCCGCCGTCACAACATCGAAACATGTGTCCGATGCGCCGCCTGTTTGCACAGGTCAAAAAGAACCGGAGAGCCACAAAGGCTTTCCGTTCGCACGGACGATGAGACAAGCTCGTATCCGTGGCCCATCGACAGTTGTGGTGAGGGTGGCTGTCGTGGGTCTTCCGCTCTCGATTACAAGGACGTCATCAAGCGTTCGTGCAAGTTCACGAAGAACCTACGGTGCGTAAAGAGTGTTTGTGTCCTAGAGAGTGGAAAATTTTGGTGGGTGAGGACACTAGACTCTATGTGAGTGGAAGAGGTGCAGTGAGAGGCGGGGCACTACATGTTCAACATCAACCGCCTCCAAGTGGGGCGGTGATGGCTAACGTGGTTCCTCTTGTGCGAATGAAACAGCTATCTGCGAAAGGATAACTGAGTGGTTGGGGGTTAATTGCGTGGTTGGACCAGATGCCGCGACTTCTACTCGGGAAACGAACGAGTCGTCTCCTGTACCTATGGGCGAGGTCCGGGTTATGGTGAGATATGATAGAGGAGTGCGATCATCTCGTCGTTGGTTCGCAGCTCCTGCAAGCGACTTACGTCATCCTCCCGAGATCGTTGATTGGATCTTTGCGTGGAGAAGGATGTCGCGCGACCTAGACCTAGACTAGAGAGGCTAGGGTAGGCTCGTTCCTGGGTTAGGATCAGGGGGTTTCACTGATCCATGGGAACTATGGTGGCGTGGCGTGATCGCGTTGAAAGGCGACCACGAGTGATGTCGACGAGGGTGGCCCAAAACTGTTGATCAGACACTTCTGAGACTCGTCAGGTGGTAAGTGAGGGCGTAAAGAGGATCACGATGGCTTAGGACGTCTCCATGTAGAGCACCATGGTGGAATGGATGGCAGTGGGTGGACGGTGGAGTCTGGCACAAGAGATCCACATCGCCTAAGCATCAAGATTGGATGGCGCGCCCAGTGATGGTTGGTTGAACTTTTGTCAACCCTTCTTTGTAGGTCTGGGTTCTGCACGGATTTGTACAGAAGTCATGATGGTTGCTCGCTTCTCTGACATCCCTTCTTGCACGTGGAGCAACCCGTGTAACGTGCATGATGGGGTTGGTTGCTCGCAGTGCATACCGGACATGAATGTGGAGCAACCCATGTACCATGCATGCCAGGGGTGGTTGCTCACGTCGTGTACCAGTCATGTATGTGGAGCAACCCGGCTACCATACATGCTGGGTGTGTGAAATTGGCATTTGGAAATTCCGCTCCGAAAAGTTTGGGGGTGACCTAAACTTTTTCTATAATGTGCCAATACCGTCCTCGGTCGATCGTTGGGTATGGTGATCGTTGCCGCGTTTTGGATTTGCCTTCAAAATTTCAGAAAAAACGTCGTCTATACCGAAAATTTTGGCCCAGAAAAATTTATTTCGGAAAATTTTTAAAGTGTAAAATAGACAAAGTCCAATGGGCTTAGAAAATTTTCTCTATCTAATGATATAAAAAATTTTCAACCAAAATTGTTTTTTAATTTTTAATTTATTTGATTATATATATATATATATATAAAATATATATATATATATATATTTTTTAAACATTATTTAATCAGAAGGAGGGCCAGAAATTTTTGGTGGTCAAAACCGTTTAAGTGTATTTTTAAAGAGTGATTTTGCAATATCCGAAGCCAAAAATCGCGTTTGGATCAAGTTTAAAGGTCGGGGTGCAAATTTCTCGGGGGGTGCCAAAAATGGTGTGAAAATGTGCGAAAAATGTTGTCCCGAGAAATTTCGATGAGAGAGTGATTCGCGAAAACTTCGAAGTTCCGAAAAATTTCTCAGTTTGAAAAAAAAAATTCTCAGGTTGAAAAATTCGCGGGTTGAGAAAAAGCAGCTGTGTGAGAGAGACCGCGAAAAAATCGTGAAGTGTGAACTGAGAAAGTTTCGCAACTGAAAAGTTTCTCGGATAGAAATTTCTCAGCCTGAGAAAGAAAGTTTCTCGGTTTCGAAATTTCTCGGCCTCAGAAAGAAGAAATTTCTCGGCTATGAAATTTCTCGGCCAAGAGCAGTGAAAAATTTCTCGGTTTCGAAATTTCTCAGCCTTTGAAATTTTCTCAGGTTTGAAAATTTTCTCAGTTTTAGAAAATTTCTCGGATTTGAAAAATTTCTCGGATTTGAAAAAATTTCTCAGTTTTAGTAACATTTCTCGGGCAGCGAAAGTTTCTCAGGTTAGCGAAATTCTCAAGCAAACTTTATCGGCTAAGAAATTCTCGGCCTAAAAAAAAGTTCTCGGCTAAGAATTTTCTCGGGTATGAAAATTTCTTGGCCAAGAACAGTTTACTGTTGCAATGGCTGCGCGACTTTTACCAAAAAATTGCTCGTTTTCGCTCAAATCTCACTCAAAATCGACGAAACTTGTTCCAAAACTTCAGAAAAACATTCCTAAACACATAATCAACCTTTGGGATGTCTAAAAACAACAAATCAAGGTCGAAATCCCCCAAAAACTAAAAGTGACGAAAATAATTTTTCAAGCAATTTTTCACTCAAATCTTGCTCAAAACAAGCAAATCCGGTCGCGTTGGGCTCTGATACCACTTGTTGGTCTGGATTTCACCAACAATACGACGGATGACGGATTGAACACGCCGAATGATCGAGATTTAGGTTCGGGGCGTGTGGGGCTTGGTGGTGTTCTTGAGGAGACTCTCTCACTCTAAAATGTTTATTTGATCTACACACACAAGCACATACACTATGTGCTAGGGTTTTCCTATTTATACCACAAGTTGGTATATAATAGGTGGGCCTCTTGTGAAGGCCCATTACATGAATAACTAAGAACTAACCCAATTAAGAACTAGCCCAAAGTTTAATAAAGCAAATCAACAAAGATAATACAATGAAATTGAACACTACAAATATTTCCTAACACAGCTCTTCCCACGTAGTGATTGATCTGACCGGTAGCATCTCCAACCAGTCCTTCGGCATGTACTTGAGTGAGAATGGAAACAACATCAGCTTGATCGCATCGCTCGGGACCCCATTAATCTTGATGGTGTCTATTACTGTCCGAAAGGCCTTCAGGTGGGAGTATGGATCATCATCAGGGTTCCCCTCAAATTGAGCAGTCCGAAAGATCATTTGAAGCCAAGCATACTTCAGCTCGAAATTGTTGTTCTCAATCGGTGGAATAACAATCGCCGATTCGGTACTGTCTAGCGTGGCGCTCTTGAGTAGATCTTGTAGAGATTGCTCTTATTCTTGGTCATAGTGGACGGTCTGCGGTCTGCCATCTCGACTTCTGTCTCTCGACTGTCTACGGACGTCTCTATTCGAGAATTTTCTGCCGACTCCTGAGAGTTGTCCTATGAGTAGCTAACTAGCGCTTCCTGATAGTTACTAGCCGTGCCTTCGGAATTGTATCTGAGTTGCCTTCGTAACTTTCGCTCGAAATCTGGATCTCCTTCAACAATGGGACCCGATGGGTGGCTTAGGGTCATCCACTGTCAAACAGTACCTTCAATGAGCAGGAGCAAAATTAGCGAATGAATGACAGACAAGACGAAGGAATAAAGCAAATAATAATTACTTGGAAACGCCAACGAGTGAACAAAGAACGAATAACTAACTTAATCCACTTGAACACTTAAAACGCAAATAACTGAAACGAAAATTTAACAAATAATAGTGGCTAAATTACGAACTACGGCGTACCTAAATCCACTTGATCGACACGCGGTGTATTGATATTAAGTGCGGGTATGACAAGTGATAATTAAAACGAATACGTATTATCACCAACGTGCGATAGGCAGTGGACCTATCGTTTGTAGCGTAATAAAGTGAGTAAACGAGTATCGAACACGAGGAATGAACTTGATTACTAGAATTAACTTATCGACTCGATATCTAGCCTAAATAAAATGACGAGATTTGTTTTTGCTACGAACTAATTTAACAAAGCAACCTAATGGACTAGAATACTAAGGAAGCACAACTAGAAGTAATACGAGCGTCTTAAGTTGACATATATGTGTTTGGGATTCGAATCCCGAAGTGTGTCGGCTAAGGCTACGGAATATCGCCCTACATGAATATCGACTAGATCGCAATAATTTTCCTACCCACTCACGGATTTGTTGTCGCCCTAAATGTTCGTGGGAATCTAATTTTAGCAATTACCAAATGGCGAGGATCGAGTATTTGCTTTCGCCCTATACTCGAATCCTAGTGTCTACGAACGGTCTAATCGTTATTTAGCTATCGCCCTAAACGATGTACCACACATTCACATCAACATATAGACATATTGAAGCAAAGAAGCAATATCATAGAATGATAAATAGTCGAATACACGTGTTCACGATTATCGTTACGCCTTAACTACGACATAACCCAACGTTCATCTACTCCCAAACACATAAAATGATTAGCTACTCATATTAGACAAAACAAAAATGAGATTCAAAAGAAATGAGAATAGAGAACTCATAAATCTTCCCTAAGAAGTGAGCAGGGCGGTTTTGAGGCGGAGCTTTCTTTCCTCGATCAAAATGGCGTAACTGCGTTGTTGGATCGTCTCTTAAGTGTCTTCGAATGAAGGAGCGGCTTCTAGGGTTCTTCTTCCTCTTCTTTTCTCTTAGGTTTCGGCTCTCCAAGGTTAGGGTTGGGTTTCGAGAAGTCCCCTTTTATGCTTCGAATTTGGGCCTTAACCCTAAAATTTGGCACGTTCACGGCCACTTAACGGGCCTTCATGGCCGTGAAAGATGCAATTAGGCTGATTTTTTGCCTTTTTTAAACCCTTCACAGCCTCTTGCATAAGGCATCACGGCCATAACGGCGGCTTAAACCCTAAAACTTAACTTTCTGACACGAGTCACGGCCTCTAGCTACGACCTTCTCGGCCGTGAAGTAGTGGAACTTTCTTCGTTGAACTTTCTGTCTCTGTTCACGGCCTCTTACATGATGAGTCACGGCCGTGACGAAGGTCAGTGCACGTTTGCTATGTTTCTGCCGAAGTTCACGGGCAAATGCACTGACACTCACGGCCGTGACACTTGAGGCTCTCGTTTCTCGACCTTACTGCCTTGGTTCACGGCCTCTTGCGAGGTGAGTCACGGCCGTGACCTTGGCCTGACAGCTTCATACTTGGCCATTTTGCGTCGTTTTCGCCTCGTTTTCATTCCTTTTCGCTCGATAACCGTTCGAAGGTCCTACTATTTAAATAGGTGTAAATAGAGCCAAGAAATGCATGAATGACCAAAAATATCCTATTATAACCCAAATAAATACAATAATAAACGTATTAAAATACGTTTATCAACTAGCTTCTCTTTTATAGTAGAGAATGCCTCCTCACATGCTGCAATCAAAGATAAAGGGCGCTCCTTGAATTAAGAGGCTCGATAATGGCTTTGATATCTTGGAGAAGTCCTTAATAAATCGTCGATAAAACCCAACGTGTCCCAAGAAACGCCTAATTCCTTTGACAGATGAAGGTGGTGGAAGCTTTTCTATTGTCTCAATCTTTGCCCGATCAGCTTCAATTCCTTTGCGAGAAACCTTGTGACCTAAAACAATACCTTCTCGAACTATAAAATGTCATTTCTCCTAGTTTAAAACAAGGTTAGTTGCTTTACAACGTTTCAATACTAAAACAAGATTATCTAGGCAATTATCGAAAGAACTTCCGATAACAGAAAAATCATCATGAATACCTCAATAGTTTTCTCTACCATATCAGAAAAATTGCAATCATACATCTTTGAAATGTACCCGGTGCATTGCATAGTCCAAATGGCATTCTTCGAAAAGCGAACATATCCTACGGGCATGTAAATGTGGTGTTTTCTTGGTATTCCAGTACTGTAGCAATTTGATTGTATCCGGCGTATCCATCTAGAAAGCATTAGTAGTCGTGCCCCGCCAGGCGATCTAGCATTTGATCAATAAAAGGCAATGGAAAATGGTCCTTACACGTGGCTTTATTAAGTTTCCGATAGTTGATGCAAACACGCCATCCAGTAACGGGTCTCGTTGGAATTAGTTCATTGTTCTCATTTTTTACCACTGTGACTCCTCCTTTCTTTGGAACAACATGTATCGGACTTACCAAGAGCTATCTGAAATTGGATAAATTACTCTAGCGTCTAACCATTTTAGGATTTCTTTTTGCACCACGTCCTTCATTGTTGGATTTAATCTCTGTTGCGGCTCTACAGAAGGTCTGGTGTCATTTTCCAAAGGGATATGATGTGTGCACATTGATGGGCGGATAGTCTTAATATCCGCTAATGTCCACCCTATCGCTGCTTTATACTCTCAGAGTACTCGAAGCAGCTTATCCTCTTCATCATCATTAAGAGACGATGAGATAATAACTGGTAAACTAGAAGATTTACCAAGAAACGCATAACGAAGATGGGATGGTAACAATTTAAGTTCGAGTAGTGGCTTCTCAATAGATGGTATGGATCGTGAAGGGCTTTGGCCGAGAGCTTCAAAGTATTTTCTTCTATTTGGTTCGAATGAGTCCAGCCACTTCACACACTCATTAATATCTTGTTCATCGATCTCATGTATATCGTCTCGCACCAACTGGATTCCAATGGATCTTCCCTAGTAATATGCTTAGGCAGTAGATTTTTCTACATTTTCTACACGGAAACAGTTATCGCTTTCATTGTTATACTTAGTGTCATTAAACACGTTAAATATAACTTCCTCTCCATGTACCCTGAGACGAAGTTCACCTGCATGAACATCAATTAATGCTCTCCAAGTTGCTAGGAAAGGTCTACCCAAGATTATCGGTATGTCCTTGTCTTCCTCCATGTCAAGCACTATAAAATCTGCAGGGAATATAAACTTATCAACCTTGACTAAAACGTCTTCAATGATACCTTGTGGATGTTTCAATGATCGATCTGCCAGTTGTACTGTCACAGTCGTTTGGCTCGCTTCACCTAATCCAAGTTTTCTAAAAATGGATAGCGGCGTTAGGTTAATACTAGCGCCTAAATCACACAAAGCTCTTTCAAATACAGAGATCCCTATTGTGCAAGGGATTGTAAAGCTCCCTGGGTCTTTGAGTTTTGGTGGTAACTTCTTTTGTATAATGGTACCACATTCTTCAGTAAGCGCTACAGTTTCATATTCTCCCAACTTTCTCTTTTTGACAATATATCCTTCATGAACTTCGCATAGCTGGGCATCTGTTCAAGAGCATCTGCAAAGGAATGTTGATGTGCAATTTTTTAAATATTTCAAGAAATTTAGAAAATTGTTGCTCAAGCTTATTATTGTTGAGACGTTGTAGGAACGGAATTCGAGGCTTAGGTTCTTCAGAAAATCGAGACTTAAGCTCCAAAGTTTAATGTTCTTTTCTTCAGATGTATCATTTTCTACTTTGGATGAGTTCACTTTCTTATTCTTGATCGGTGACTCCAATTCCTTGCCACTCCTCAGTGTTATCGCCTTGCAATGTTCTTTGCCTTCTCGCTTTGGATTAGCCTCTAAGTTACTGGGAAAAGATCCTAATGGCCTCTCACCTATAATCTCCGCCATTTGACTCACCTGAACTTCTAAATTGCGGATTTGCGCTGATTGGTTCTGTACGTCGGTTCTCATTTCGTTTGTGAGTTGATTTTGTGAAGTAGTCATTTTCTCCAGAGCCTCTTCCGAATTTGCTTTCTTCTCATGTGGTTGATAGTTATGTTCTGGTTGTAGAGAATTCTGATTATTCTTCCATGAGAAGTTCGGATGATTACGTCACCCTGGATTGTAGTTGTTTGAATAAGGAATGTTTGGTTGACAATTGTTGTTTCTACCAAATTGTGCTTGCTCCAATGATAATTGTTCTGTTGATTGACATTCAGAACTCTGATGCGGTCCGCCACAGAGATTGCATTCAACACTAGGCAGGTGAATGGAATTGACTGAAGCCTGATTTGTTTGACGGTGCTTTTTCAGATTCTCCACTTGAGCAACCAATTGAGCAATCGGATCATTTTTAACAATTGTTGTTGTGTTCCTTGCTCGCTCCATTGGCCACTAATAATTGTTATTGGCGACACTATCTATCAACTCGTATGCCTGATCAGCGGTTTTCTTCATGATTGTCCTCCAGCAGAAGCGTCGATGAAGGCTCTTTCAGCACTACCTATAGCATTGTAAAAGCTCAATACTTGTTGCGATTTAAATCTGTCCAAGATTCATATAGTCACTCGCCATCGATTAGAAACGTGAGTGATTTCCTTGAGTTGTTTCTTCGCAGGTGGAAAGAATCGGGCAAAGGAATTTACTAGCGAGCATGTCCCACGTAGTAATCGAATTGGTTGGAAGAGAATTCAGCCATGCCTTAACCTTATCATGTAGCGTGTATGGGAACAGTCGCAACAGTAATGCATCGTCTGAAACTCCATTATATTATAGTATCACAGATTTCCAAGAAGTTGTCGACGTTTGGATCTTCGCTCGGTAATCCAAAAAATTGAATTTGTTGAATCATTTGAAATGTTATTGGTTTAAGCTCAAAGTTATTCGGAGGAAACGTTGGTCGCCTAATAGCAGATTGAGTGCCAACAAAGGGAGTTGCATATTCGCCGAGCGGCACGTCGTGATTCTCGTTATCTCCATTATTATTTGCGTTGTCAGCCATGGTTGTTTGTGTTTGGTTGACTGTTTTCTTCTTATTTTTCGAGTTTCCCGACAAGCTCGCTCGATCTCCGAATTTAAAGGGAGTAAGTTAGCGCTCCCAAGCTTTCGCAAACCGTTAAACACCTTAAAGTGCGCTATTAATAACAATAATAAAAATAATAATATTAATAATAACAATAACAATAGTAGTGGTAATAATAATAATAATAATAGTTATAATAATAAGTTCAAAGTAAGACTAAAATTATTTGGTATCAATATTAATAAAAAGCACAGTCCCTGGCAACGGCGCCAAAAACTTGTTGAGAAAATTCGTAAACACGCAAGTGTACGTATCGTTCTAATAAGTAATAGTGTACGTAAGTACGGATATCGAGGCCCAAAGGACTGTGTTACTAAGTACCGAAATTATATTAATTCTAGTTTAATTTGAACAATCGCAAGTTGGTAGTTGATGAAACAATAAAGGAAAATGCGCAGATAAATAATAAAACACGATTTAAAGGTAAATGACCAAATAAATAACTAAGCACGACGAAACGATTTTAATCAAAGATAAATCTGGGGACTCCGACTTCGACGACAATCATGCTATTGATTTCAGTTTTCAAAGGAATACTTAATCTTATGTTGACGATGGATTTTTCCGTTGTAATTATCAATCTATCTCTAGCATTGATAACCTATTCTAACATGCGAACCCTGCATCTCTGTCAAGATTTCTACACGTAAAACGCATTAAGCTTAGAAAATCATAAATCATCGCACTAGTCACGTAACTATATCTAGCTTACGAATGTTCTAATGGTATCATAATCAACGGACACATTCAGATAATCACTTCTCAGTCTCATATCTGAACACCTATTCATACGAAAGTTGATCAGAAATTTGTAAGTTTTAATAACAGATTATGATACTCAACATAACCAAAAAGCCTAGCATACGAACTGAAAATCAAAAGCAATCATGTCTGGCTACATCGTAACCCCAGATAACGAAACTATAACATATTATAGTTCAACAAAAGCATCAAAATAAACATGTTCATAATAGGAGATAAATGGAGAACGAGAGAATGTATCGAATAAGTAGCCGGGTCGTGTTTTACTCGCTCCATCTCGCGGTGACCGTTGTCTGCCTTCTATCGGTCTCCAAGGTTCCAGGCTATTATTCTCACGTTCTTTGCCCCGGTCCAAACGTTGCTGTTGTTCGTGCGTAGGATGTCTGCTCAAGGGTGTATATAGTATATCCTTCTTTGAGTTTTTTCGTCGAACAGTTGGTGTGTATGTGAGGATGGTGCAACTATGAGCTAGATTCTCCCACTGTCCCTAGCTAGTGACCTGCTCCAGATGAGGAAGGAGCTGTAAAGTTTCAGCTTTTGGATGAGCATGCTGCCGAGTGACGTCCTTGCTAGGTACGTGAATGAAAGATGGGCGAGATGTGATGGTGTCCTATTGCGTGAGATTGGATGGTGTGAGAGCTATGTGATGTGGATGACGGCAGTGTGAGGAGGTGACGTGCTTGCTTCGTGCCAGAGAGCTTCCTCGTGTTTTTTCTTCTCTTCAGTGAGGTCGTACTTTTATCTTCTCCTCCTAGACAAAGAAATCAATGAGCCGCTCAAAATATTGTAAGATTGATCGTTTTTGACTTTTGCTATCTTGAGCCGTCTCCGTGTGCATCTTGAGCTGCAGAGGGTTTGTTTTCCTTTTTGTTATTATCATCAAGTTTGGTGTGGGTTGTTCTCTGATGTATTGTCTCTCTCTCTCCTCCTAACTTGTATATATCATGTATCTATATATGGGCTTGCTTCATGGCCCTGAATATTGGGCTGATTTTTGGCCCAACTTGGGCCCTTTTTTCTAATTTACCTGTAAAATATGAAAAGTAACGTACGATAGGATTTTTCCGGACATTTAGACATATAACGATGGAATTACGCAATTTTACGGGCCTAAGATGTTCGTAAAATCCTAACTTATCATCTGCCATGGAGGACGAGTTATCACAATTGGAAAAGAGCTAAGTGTGGACACTTGCAGAGAGACCAAATAAAAAATCCATCCTAGGAACAAAATGGGTCTTCCGCAACAAACTCGATGAATATCACAATAAACAAAGCGATGTTAGTTGCAAAAGGTTATTCCCATGAGGAAGGTATTAATTTCGATGAATCGTTTGCTCCGGTAGCTATACTAGAGTCCATATGTGTCTTACTTGCATATGCATGCTTTAAACG